>OX637468.1:53274741-54492241 GCA_951799995.1 Trifolium subterraneum | reverse complement strand
GAGGAACAATCACAGTTCTCTGCAATCATCAATGAGATAACAATAAGAACAAGAAAAGAAATGACACATGACTTAGCTAATAAAAACATCAGATGAGGAATGTTTCAATCACCTTTCCGCCAACTCGCATTCCTTCAACTATTGTGTACATAGCTGATGGAGGTTTTGGTGCAGCTTGTGCAGAGAATAGACCATTTGGGTTGTCTACGAATTCACGCTTCCTTTCCTTTCCCGGTGGAGCTCCCACCTTGAATACATATGGCTTTCAAGAGCATAAAGCAAGCATTCGTCAACATTCAGCACGATCATTTAAAGGTTAAAATAACCATCATGGTTTCTTCTAGACAAGATATCACTAAAATATATAAGAAATATGACTTTTGAGACATAGCTAAAAATGAAACTGGGGTTTGGCTAATATACTAACATAACAACTACTAATATACTCCCTCAATGACAAAATATAAGCAAAATTCACCCTTATAGACCAGATACATTAGTTATGCAATGAACCTAAAATGGTGAACTAAAAGGGTGAATTTTGCTTATATTTTGTCACGGAGGGAGTACTAACATTTGCATATAAAAACCTAAAATGAGACTATTTAGCACATCTTGAATTGATGGTGCACACACATAGAGTGGTTAATAATTGGAACCTGAGCGATGGTACGATTCCCAGCTAGGATTTTAGATTCTCGACTTGAAACAGCTGTAATTCCCCGATATAAACAATCAAAGTGCACCTGTTAGCAAGAACATGAAATGAAAAGTAAATAATAAAAGAGTAACTAACTAACTAACTAACTAACATGTTCCCCCTCCCCTTTCTGGGAAAAGTTAAGAAACCTGAACAGTTGATCCTTTTTCAGCTATTGGACCTTTTCCCTCAAGGAAATCATAGTATTTTAATCCATCAGCTGTATATATCAAACATCACAAAATACATAACAGAATTAAATTAACTAGTTACATGGTTTGCAAAAACAAGAAATTAAAAACAATTATTTCAATGGGAATGGAAATACGAACGGGAAGTGAGATAATCATCGATGGGAATGTTTTTCTTTTTGCGTCTTTCTCTGGCCTCCGCTGGCGGTGGCGGAGAGAGGAAAAGAAAGGTGAAAGGCAAGGATGAAATAAAAATGGCGGCCGACCTTCTGGATTGAGAAAGTGCGACCACCGTGAATTGCCGTCGTCTCAGGCTGGGGTTAGAACCTCCTCCGTTCCATTTGTTTGACAGACAAGTAACTGAATTGGCGCTGCAACTACTGCAAAGGGAAGTCATATGTCCAATACGCGCCTCACCGCTCACCACCTCTTTTCTACTCTATCCATTTCCCATTCTTCTATTTCTCCTCCAAAATTACCCATCTACCCTTTTATTTTATTTTATTTTATTTTTTAACATTATTATTATTAGCATTTTGGAGACCTTAAATACATAGAGGACATAATTCATATTCGAAAGGGAGTAACTACGAAAATGTTCAGTCTAACAGTTTTAACATTGTCATATGGACCTCAAACAGATATTAGTATCGTAAAGTTTTTTACAATAAAATGGACGTATGATAAATATCTTACAAAGTTACAACTTACAAGCATAAATATAGCTAATCTGAAATGTGCTGCTACAAAATTATGAATGCATTGACTTAAGCTAGTTTGCTAATACTAGTAGACATTTACTCCGTTGAATCCAAGCTGCATCAACGGGTAATTATTTACAATTGCAGACAATTCAATTTGAGTTTCAGTTTAATCAAATGTAAACAATTATCATAGCCCAGCATTGCTACTTTGAATCATTCTACACAAGGTGCATCTGCGAAAGATAAAAAAAAACTATGTGAATTAAGGTCCGGTTAGAAGGTCACGGTTATCAAATTTGTCATTTCGATCAACACTGGTTACTATGGTGGCGGTGCCTTGCTCCTGCATTTCTGTTTCAGCGTTTTCGAGGTTTACATCATCTAACTGTGTATGCATAGGTGATTCCATTGGGCTACCACCACTTCCTAATGTTCGAGTTTCCACCGTTGCATGTTTTTTGGATGGTTTCTTATGCATTGCGTGTTTACGCCAGTTTTTCAATGCTTTTGATGTTTGTTCATCAAATATTGATCTCTTCATTGTTGATCCCATCTGATATTATTCAATCACCACAAAAAATTAATATTCTCGTTCATCATTTCATCGAATTTTCCAATATAGTAAATATAAATGAATTCACCTGAGTGACTAGTGCATAGAGAGGAAGTGTGATATAGCTGCAAACAAATTGAGCACCCAACCTGCATAATTCAACTTCACATTTAGACTATAATGATTTCATGTTAAATATTTTCTATGTAAATTTGGTATCATGTGCGCACACATGCAGGGACTAATGGTTTATGTTTAATATAAAGGCATTGCGCCTACCCAAGAGCAACTCTCACAATCATAAGACTATCATCCTCGTAAAAGCAAGACGCCCACCCAAATTCATACTGCACCAAAATGAAGTGTTTTTAAGGGTCTAGAAGCAAAAATACGCAATCATAACAAGAAAACAATTGAAATTATTTATAATATTACCCATGTCCACCAGAAAAATGTCAGCTCAAACGCATTCTGGACATATAAAACGAATCATCAAATTGTAAGAAATTATTTTAAATTTTAATACTCAATGATATACCAAATAGACTATTATAAATAGAAGAAGAATGAATACCTGAAAGAGGACATAATGTAGGAGATAAAGAACTAATTGAGGCCATTCAAACCAAAAATATTTGTCAGAGACTTGTACAAGAGGTATCCCTTGCACTACTGCATGTCTTTCTTTTATGTCTAGTGCCATTCTAGTTATAATTGCTTGAAGCTTTGTTCCAACAGCTAGAATCACCTTCAAGTAAATCAATTATTAGTCCTTTTTTTCTCTAAGAATAGAAATGTGCGCATATACACGCACACGCGCGCATTGAAACTAAATAGATGCTTACTATTAGTGGAAGAAAAGACACCCAAAATGCAGCATGCCAACCTGAAAACAAGTTATAGAAATATGAATTTTTTAAGTGTCAAATAAGAAACTAATCAAGATTTAGTTAGGTCTAAGACAAACCATGGACATTTACAAGCAAAAATAACACCACGGATCCCCAAAGTATTGGACTGTCAAAATCATAAAAGCACACATTAAAAGAAACCAAAGATATCAAAGAGAATCAAGAATAAAATATAGTACTTTAAATCAAAGACATGATAGCAAATTTTTCAAAATTACCTGATTCCTACAACTACCTTAAAGTCATCTTCTAATGACCTCTTGATATATTTTTGAAAATCAAATTTACTTCCAGGTGCTAAATGGACCTATAAATAAGAATAGGGACACAAGTTTATATATGAAGAAAACAAATTGTACAAGCATAATACTGATATTGCATTAGAAAAACCACTAACAGAAACAAATCCATGTCGCATTGTTAAGTAGTCAGCCCTTCGAACCGATCTGAAAAATTGTCGAAAGAAGCATACCTGAAAATTTGTTCAGAAACATCTTATTGACAGTAAATTGAAGCCGAAACAACTTCATTATGTCTACAAACAAAATAGGCATAAGTTTGAGTTGGTTGCGATGATTGCTTACAAAATAGAAGGAAACAGGTGTTTTTGTCCAGATACTGCTGTGATCCCTCACAAAGGATGTTTCATGAGTAAGCCTAAATCTTCTAGGATCTGAAAAATTATTACACACAATTTAGAATTGAATATGTTAAAATGTTATTATAGCTTGAAGCTGGAAACACATTATTTATGAATCATTTTCTTACCATTCAAGGCATCTTCATCGACGATATGGTCTTGTTCCCATTCCTTCCATCCTCGAATCTGCCATAAGGAAAATAAGATTCTTAATTTATAGAATGACAAAATAAACTAATTTTCCTATATAGTTTATTTTCCAAGAATGAATAAAGATGTTTATGCAGCCGAATCGACACCAACCAACCTTTGCTCTACCAAGTGTCATTGTAATGGCACTGTATATCACATGGAAGACGGCCAAGAAGAAAATGAAAATATGTAACTGATGTAAACCGTTCACTGATATAAGAGGTACATGCCCCTACACAAAAAAACCAACATATTCAAGATGATTGAAACATTGGCTAATTACTAAGTCAAAAATGAACCTTGATTTTGTTTTAACTATCATATTTGTTAAGTTGATTACCGGTTTACATCCCGGCCCTCCACCACCACCACTGAGAATCCTGCGTTCATACGATAAGAGCCTGCGATGATGTTCACCTTTAGCCTCGCCCTCATCAGCAGGTTTCGTCGCTGTAGGCTCATGTTCACCTTTAGCCTCGCCCTCATCAGCAGGTTTCTTCGCTGTAGGCTCATGTTCACCTTTAGCCTCACCCTTATCAGCAGGTTTCTTCGGTGTAGGCTCATGTTCACCTTTAGCTGGAGGCTCATGTTCCCCTGGTGGAGGCTCATGTTCAGTCGATGGAGGATCATGGTCATTCGCTTTAGGCTCAAGTGCCGGTCCATGATGTTCGCCACCTAGCCTCTGATTAACAGGAAGACATGGTAGCATAGTATTTCCATACCTCTCTGGAATACACATCTTTGATATGTAGTTTTGTCCAAATGTTAATAACAATGAAATAAATCCCAAAACCATAAGCTCTGCAAACCAATAAAATTAATCAACAAACAAATATTTCATTGTTAATTTTTCAATATTAATTAAGATAAAAGTACAAGAGGTACTCTAACGCAGATAAACACAAGGAAAAAAAAAAGACATTGTTTTGCGTCCGTTGTGGTTTTCTTACCGGCTTTAATCTTTTCAAGAGCTTCTAGTAGAGCATGCTTCTTTCTCTCTTCAAACACCTAAAAAAAATTCAATTATACATATGATCCACAGCATAAATCAAGAATATATAAACAAAAAAGAAGAATGTTAAATAACAAATTATTAACATGATTTATATATATGTATAGGTACCTTTGCGAATTTATGTATGAGTTTTTCTAAGAGTATGGAAATGATAACGATAACTGCACAAACCGCAGCGACAGCCCATGTAGGAGTCAAATCGAGCATGCGGACATCGCCGCCTCCTCCTCCCCCCATGTTTTATTATTGGTAATTGAAAATTATTTGACAATGATTATTATATGATAATTGTAATGATGATTATGAGAATTTGTTTAGAGTGTGAGTTTTGTATGAATTAAAAAACATGGAGGACACAAATTGTTTGATGGCATCCTCATGCATGTGTAATTATCCAAATTGTTTTTTCATATGTTGTTGTATTCATTCATGTCATGTGACACAACACATGCAAATGTGAATCAAATTGTGTTCTCCATTGTTGCGTTCTATTCTAACTCTAACTAACCACTGCAAATGAATGGAGAGGAACAAGTGACGCTATCATGGATTTGATTACACACATTTAAATGACTAATTTCAGCCTCTGCCCCGCCTATGGTTTTTAATTAATGATATGTAATCACAAATGGCAATAACATTATTGCATTTGCATACAAATTATATGGCACAACCCTTATTGTAAAATTTGATTGAGGTATGTGCACAAATTGTAGTTGGGTCGGTAAAAGTGTCGAAATTGTTAGGTTGGATGGTGTTATTGAAATTCGAGCTCCGGCTCTTCTACTTGTATGTATAAATTTTGAATGGGTTGTTTTCATTTCGCCCACTACCAAAAAAAAATTGATTGAGGTCTCATTGTAATTTTGGGTGTAACCGAGTATTTCATCGCGCAATTGCAGAGATTAATCTCTCGAATATTGTGTGACTCAAATGAGTGACAAACTCTCCCTAAGAGTTTTAAGGTTGTTGTATGTCGAAGCTAGAGATTGAGCTCAGAATCTTGTATAAGTTAAAAGAGACTCGCATCATCTCATTAAACACTCTTGGGTTGAGGTCTCATTTAATCAGCTAAAAAAATAAAGGACCGGACAAACTAAGGTTAAGAGATTGGACAAAAATTGAAATTTTTGTCTCTCATGAACCATAAGACAACTTTTTATCCTCTGCACAAATTGTCTAAAATACTAAAATAACATTTTGGCCACGAAACAAAATTTGTCTCTAAGAAATTTGTCTAAAAGATTCAATTTTAGTCTCTTAAAAATTTAGAACATTCGTCGTCTGTGAACCAAAATCCATGAGTAAATTGTTTTTAGATGATTATATTATATTGGTACGAAGTTTACATCACTATTAACGATGATTAATCTCTATCAGAAAACCTATGGGGCATACATATAAGGTGGGTTCTTCTCTCTCAATCAAATTTTCTCTATACACATGAGCCGGAAATTGAACCCCTGCCCATATGTTTTGGGGAACCAAAACTCTTACCACTTGAATCAGTTCATTGTTGGTGGATTTCTATGAGTTTTATTATAAAAAAAGAATCTTTGTGTATAGGTTATTGGTTCCCTAGGGATGTTTCTATAATAACCAATTTATCTTAATAAACTCGCACCTCTTTTTAATTTTATCGATCAGTTTTATGTATACATACTTTTAATTCTTGATTCTCTTATTTGATCAAAACAATAAATAAATTAATAGAAGTTTCTAAGAAGCAAACAGTAGAGTGCACAAAGAAAGAGCCTTCTCTTGTTGAATTCAAACTCAAACTCAATCTATTAAAAGGTCATTTTAGTTCCTATATAACAACAGAGTATGTCTTAAAGTATCTCTTATATTATAAGCTTGTTCCGTTTTGCTATTGTTAACCCTAATTTTTTTTCCCGCTCATTTTTCCTCTCATTTAACCTTAACATTAATTCAAATAAAATGTTAAAAAATACATCACTAAGAATCGAACTCACAACCTTTAACTCACCATGTTAAATATTTATTATTATTAGTTTCCTATATTATTATTATTATTATTGTTATTGTTAATTCAAATAAAATGTTAAAAAATATCTCAGCAAGAAGCGAACCCACAACCTTCAACTCACCATGTTAAATATTTATTATTATTAGCTTCATACTATTATTATTATTATTATATCTCTTATATTCTAAACTTGCTCCGAAATGCTAACCCAAAACCTATTTTTTTCCTCTCATCTTTCCTCTCTTTTTCATGTGGTCCATTATATTAAAAAAAATACAAATTTGTCTACTAGCAGTAAGGGTATTACGCTTCAAGAGAAGTGGAACTCACTCGAATAGAGAGAGTCTAGGCTCACTCACAGGTCAAGCATGAGAATCGAACCCGCATCCCTTTAATTTTTTCTTTTGCGATGACTATATTAATAAGAGTCGCGAACAATCGCTTAAGCATGTTGGGATATATCTTTTGTCAACAATGTTTTTACATAGTCAGTTGTATGTTGCAACATCAAGAGTTATTTAAAGATAATAATTAAAAATATTGATTATCGACGAAGACGGTGAAAATACGAATAAAACTTTCAATGTAGTCTATAAAAAAGTATTTCGTAATACACCATAATTTCTGTTGTATGAACATTTATCCAAATTTATTGTCGAACTAATAATTAATGGTATTTGACTTTTTTATATACGTTTTATTTCTGTTGAATAAACATTTATCCAAATTTATTGTCGAACTAATACTTGATGGTACTCGACTTTTTTATATACGTTTTAGTGTTAAAAAAATTATATCTTATTTTTTTCATATTACAGCTAATTAGACCCGTGCACCGCACGGGTCAAAGTTCTAGTTATCTTAAAATAGGAACACCAAAAAATTGTCTATTGAAATTATCATAAAATAACATAACATACCAACATCAATATATTCCCAATAAAAAAAAAAACAGCGATGTTTCAAACAAACCAAATCGTATTTGGTCGAAAATAAAAACAAACCAAATTGTATATCTTATAACCTCTCGTAGTAGTAATAGAGGTTAATAAACAAAGAAAACTAAAACATTTCTAAACCCCATAAAAAATTGGGACAACATCTTATTAATTAAAATTAAAATTTTACCAAGCTAAGTAACTCACATAATAGTACACATCCAACCTGGAGTATAAAATGGGTGTACCTCTGGTGATGGCAATGGTTGAGGGTAAGATAATAATGGAGTCTCATAGTAAGATTGGTAACTAGTGTAAGGATCAACTCTTCCATGAAAAACATATCTAGAATCATAATAGGGATATGGTCTCAATATTCTTCCATAACAATCATAACCACCTTGTTGCACCATTCTTCTATCAAAATTTGGTCCATCAAATGGATATGGATTTCTTTCCACAATATTATTAGCTTGGTCAAATATAATGTGGTGATCATCATGGTAACCAAATGTGTTAGGGTATGGATAATTTGGGTAATAGGACCCGTGATTCGGCTGCACCAATAATTATAAAAAAAAAAGTCATTAGTAATAGCGTCATAAGTTAAACAAAAAAAATCGATACTATACTACTTTATTTCTCCGGCTTGGCTGCCCTAAGTTTTAAATTTTCCGCATTCACACCGTCATAATATCAATATAGTTGTTTCCTCAATATTTAAGTTTGGTATTTTGAATAATAAAATTTGATATTGATTGAAAAACGACTAATGTCTCAAATATGTGAATGCACAGCATATTCTGACAACACGAAATCTTTGAGAGTGAATGAGAGTGTTTATAAAAAAAAAAAGACGGCGTAGTAAATCAATATAGCAAAGGGATAAACAAAATAAATGTTTGAGTGTTACAACTTACCATGCCCCAAGGAGGATACATATGCATGAACGTAAAATAGGACTTGAATTTGAAATGATTATAGCAAAGGAGATGAATGAACAAACTCTTTTGAATGGGAATTGGAATTGAAAGTATTGGCTTATGATGTTTATATATAATAATTTAGAGAAATTTCCTCAAAAAAAAAAGTAGAGAGATGTTGGTCCTTTATCATGGGCCTTGATAATTATAGCATGAAATCAATTATTTGATTCTGTTTTATTTTTTTCCTTTTTGTTGTGGGAAGATTATGATATGATTGAAGTGGAATGAGAAGGTAATTGTTGATTGATTGCATTTCAAGTTATTATTCAAACCGGAATTTGTTCCTTACATATTAACATGCCATTTTTACAATATACACATAATTATTGATCCTTCCTTCTACAAATCAATACTCACAATCAGATTTGTTCCTTACATATTTACTTGCCTCTTGGTGAGAAGTATGCAATCTATATACCTATATGAGAAACTAGTGTGTGAGCCCGTGCCATGCACGGGAATAAATGCATTTGTAAATTTACTGACTTATAAATAATATATTTTTATATGTTTTACTTTAAATTGAAAAATTAAAATTTTAATTGTTAATAAAAGATAAATAATGACAACAACATGAATATTTACAATCTTATATAATTTAATAATTAAAATGACACTCTGTGATAAAAACTAATGAAGATTTATTCAAAAGTATAAATATATAAAAAATTATAGCCTTTGTGGACAAAGAATATCAAAGAGTTTGTCAATTATTCAAACTCAATAATATGACGCCATACAAATATAATAATATAATTATATCATGAATTTCAATACAAATATTTTTTCCCGCTCACTGAGGGTGTAGCCTTGGTTCGAAGAATTTGTGATCTCATGGAATTGATTGGGAAGTGATTGTGCACCATGCTTATAAGGAGAACAATCAATGTACGGATGCTTCGGGGTATTTGTTATATGAGGAGATTCAATTTTTTTAGGAGTGTCCGCTCATATTAGCCATTTGTTGAATGCGGATATGCTAGAAATCTAATTTCGTGTCTAATCGCATTGTAGTTTTTTCTTTTCCTTTGTAATAATTTCTATTTTTGCATCAATTAACATTATAATGACATAATGTCACGTATACAAATTTATTTGAAAATCATCCAAAACATAATAAGCAAAAACGAAAGGTTTAATTTCAGCCAAAAACCCAAAATGGCATAACTTAAGAAAGGTTTAATTTCTCTTGTCAAAAACGAAAAAAACTAACGAAAGAAAACAATTTCTTATTAATAATTAATGACATTACTATTTTATACTATATTGATAGTAAATGTGTTTGGCCTTGTAAATAAACAAAGTTCAATTTACTAATTGCTAAAATAATTTCTTACCTTTTAGGGGTACCATAAGTTTTGAATTTTGTTGACTATTAGTGATTAGTGATTGATTTGAATGCAAAATATTTCCATATCTCATGTACAATTACGTGTTATTTTTTATAGGTTGTAAATAATTCAAATTCAAATTTATAATTTGTTTCATATTGAAATTAATAACAAAAAATTTGTTTACTTATTTTAAAAATTTGAACCTCTTATATTCTAGTAATATTTATTTTTATATATTAATAAAAAAATTACAATCAAAGTATATTATATGAATAATGTTACACAATTATCAAACGACAATTAAAAAGAAACGGAGAAAATATCTTGTATACCTTAAATATATGCTTATTATAAAAAGTCTATAAAATTGAATTTGAATATATTTTTTAACGGAATTATTCAGCAGTAAAAGTGATGATATATAATACATTTGAATCTTTTTCTCTAGAAGAAACATTTAGGATTTTGACTAATGAAAAATTATGCGTGAGTCATTAAGACAAGGATATTCCATCATTATATTCATACTACATTTGAAGAGTTTTTTCTAAAAAATATAATATGAAGAATCATGTAGAGTTTTATAGGTAGGAAAATTAGGAAGATCTAATTTTCGTTCCTTTAATTGATGATTCTGAATTAATTAATTGATATTTGTGACATTAAATGTAGTTCAATTTATAATAAATTCTCATTATTAAGTTGAAAAAGTTACGGTAGATTAGCCGTAATTAGGAGAAGTCAAAATTCTAATGCAAATAAAATTCACTGTCATTTGAATAAAATTGGTCTCAAAATTTCACTCCTTGTTCTGTTATTTAGTAGAGTAAATCTTTTGGCGTGGACATGATTTAATTTTCTTAAACACAAAAGAAATAAAGTATTGACTGTTTTTTTTTTTATTTTCCTTTTTATGTTTTGTAAAAACAAAAGAGTGACTCATTCTAAGTTAATCATCTTAGAGAAGAATAAAAACCAATTTTTATTTTCTAACAAAAAATTTTATCTGCATTAATTTATCTATATTTTTCTCTAACGTTAACATGATTAAGTTAATGGCTTATTGTTTACTTGGAGAACTCAAGTCTTTCATCCATTTTAATCTCCTTGAAAGTTAATGTAAAGAATGACTTGTTTTGACCGTTCTCATGAATCCATATCAAAATAACATTAAAAAAACTAACTCAAAATCAATCAATTGCAAAGTATAATCTACCTAGATATAAAAATAAAATAAAAAGTATATTCTATCTTATGCTTAAAAAAACATCAAAGACATTCTGCAAGGAAATATAGCTCCACCGACTACAAATCAAAACATGATATTTAGTGAATAATTGCTACATACATAAATCATCTTACGTAAAAATAGATAGAATATAACAATATGATCATATAATTTTGAACAACAATACGTTTTATAACCTTTGCCAAACTTTGTTACCTTGAAAGATAATCACATTTGTCAATAACATGATTCCCCTGTAGAAATATTAGGAATGAAAAGTGTTAGAAAAATATTATTAATTAAATATAAGAGTAAAGCAATAATTGAATTGAATTATGTGCAAAAAAGTACAATAAAAAGTATAACAACGATGGAATGATAAAAATGGTGGTTGATGTAGAAAATAGGTTGATTGACATGCCTTTATATAGATGCATCACAATATTAAATATTATAAATTATAAATAATATTTTGTGCATTACAACCATGTGACCTGACATTAATTTTGTTTATGAATGAGATTAAAATTGATTAGTAACTGATGCTAATTTTAAGGATATGAATATTTGAAAGTCAGTGCAGTACAATTGTGAGGATGCAACACTAAAATTTTGGCAATATATTGATTTTGTTTATGATTTAGCGATAAATTCATTTAATGTGGTACAAATTATTTTTTCACTATTCAAATGTGAATTGTTTATAGAATATATTAATTTAATTATTAATTATTGTAATAATAGCATTTAATGTCAAATGCATGAGAGAATAGAGTGGCTGAGAGGCAAACAAATTTGAAGAGAGAGAAAGACAAATAGGTCTGGCTTTTTCATATTTATAGATTATAGATTCTTGTGTGAGTCCACACCTAATCATTAATGAATAGGCACAACTAATCACATAATTTAATAAAATCAAATCTCTATAAATAAGGAAAGAAAAAAAACACACATGTAAGCTAATTTTTGGGTACTTTATTTATTTCTTTGTTCCAATTATTTATATATATTATTATTTCTCTAATTTTTGGGTCCTTTTTTCGTTACTAATTGGAACTTTTTATTTATATTAATAAGCTAATTCAATTAGTTTATATTTTATTTTTCTCATTTTATTGTTGTCATTTAAATATTAATTGAACATTTTTATGTCACATTATATTAATAAACTAATTCAACAATTAATTTTATTAAATAATAATACAAATTGAATTAGCTATAAAATACCTTATAATGTATACGATATATGGTTTGTTGTGCACTGTCAGTGTAAGCTTTTTTTTTACATACATCTAATGATGTGGTGTCACATCATTTAATAAATGTGATACATCATGTGTTTTTAAATACAATACATGATGTGTTGGTATATTATTGGACGTATGTGTAAAATAATTTTATACTGACAGTGTATATAAATTAAATTCATAAAAATATTATTTAATAAAATTAATTGAAATTTGAAATAAATATTAATGACACATGTAAATATTAATGAAATGAAACATCTACGCCTATAAAGTCTAGTATCGAATAATGAATACGCGCTAGGTTGATATCATTTAGTAACATGTTAAATTTATCATTTCCAATTGGTGCACCAAACAATGGATAGAAATAGAATAAGATAATTTTACAATATCATGTCTTCCTATCCTGCGCACCAAACGGTCCGTAAAGAGAAATAAAACCCTGAATTTTCTTTAGCATATCTAAAAACCCTATGATAAAATCCAAACGTAAATTACTCAAATGCAATTATAGTGGTCAATAAATTACTAGTATTTTCGTACAGAGAAATGTTATGATCCATTAGCCTATACAGTGGAATATCAAATGAACTAAACTACGCGGTGGCAACAAGAAGACATGGATTAAAAAGTGCAGGATAACATGATTCAAATAAAAAGGAAGAGAAGAAAAAATTGCAATTAATGGTTAAATGGAGTAGAATGGAATGGCTAACATTCTACTATTTAGATTTTAAAAATGGATGTTATCACATTCCATTCTATTCGACGTTATACCATCAATCAATCCAAACATATACCCTAAGAGAACTTGTTTTGCTGGGAATAACCAGGAACAAACACTGGAAGCTGGGCACCTCTACGCAATCTACCTGTTTGAAAATCTCTTGTTGTATTGTCTCTGTCGGAAACAGCAGCTACTGAGCTGCTGTTTCCTGTTCGTGCATTTGACTGTTCATTCACAACGGGACTGCCAAAAAATATAGAACGACCAGTGTACATTAACTCTGTTCCAGGAATCTGAGAACTGCCATGAGCTCTAGATGAGTTCGGGACAAACCGTGCAGCTTCTGGATCCCAAAACACTGATGATCTTCTATCCTCTGAAACAGCTACGCTGTTATTTCTCATTGGTGGCACACGTGCACCATTTCCATGAACTGGATTCATATTCCCTTCGCTTCCTTTAGCTGATGAAGGAGACTGATTTGCAGACGGTTGCTGATACATGGGGTTGAAATGGTCTCTGTTCAAACCTGGTCTTTGCATTGGCGATGGAGTTAGGTTGGAGACTTGAGGACTGCTAAAGTTGCTCATACTGTGCTGACATGCATCTAAATCTTCCTTGCTTGCTTGACTGGGAGGGTATGAGCTCTTGGAAGGAGATAATCTTGATGTTCCTGCTGGATCATATTTGTTATGAAATCCCTGGTTGCTCATAGGGCTGCTTCTTCCACTCACATTGCTACTTGATAAATGATCTACATCATATGCATGAGATCGAGAACTAATTGGACGAAGCACAGATGATGAGGCTCGAGCTTTAGCTAATGCCTTAGCTGCCTCATTGGAGTCTAATTTTGCAAGTTTCCATGCACTTATTCGCACGGGGCGCTGGTTCAATTTTTTCCCTTTGTCAGGTGGTTGTATTGCATCTGGATCCACGGTAGATGGTAAACGGCCTGGCTCCAAATGATGTATAATTTCATCCTGCTTATTCAAGACCAAACACTTGATCAACATCCAACAAAGCTATGTGACAGTTCTTATTTGGCAATCATTTAACAAATGCACTATTCTCATGTATACTCTAAAATATTACGCACTTTTAACTCTACTTGTATTTTATAATTTCCATTAACTGTTGAAAGTCATATATAGCCTTGTACATAACCAATAATGAAGCACATACTGATTGAAAAAACAATAACTTCCGACTATTAGGAGTGATGCTATTATGTTATATGCATTGTTTTGTTCAACTCAATTCCCCTTACTTATCTCATGTAATTATCTATTTGTAATGCTTGAAGATAGGCTATTCGTCTCAAAACAAAAATTCTAATCATATATTATTCAATCAATTGTACAAATATGGCCAGTACCTGTTGATCCATAAAGATTCTTGGAGGTGTACACCAGGCGCCTTTGATTTGCAAACTCATTCCGACTGAGCTTCTTCCACTTATTGCAGTCACAGATGAACCAGTAGGAGATGAAGGTAGACTTTGCTGCTCACCCGCGTCAACGGAAGGACCAGGTGGTTCAGTCAGAGTTCTCATTGCAACGACATACTCATATGTTGTAATACCCTGTAAGAGAAAATGACAGCTTAGAGTATGTTCGTGATAATATGTAATTAGGAGGAAAGGATGATGATTATACCTTTCGGATCAAGATCATATGAAAAAAGAATAGCTCTCCCAGAGGTATAATTGCAAGGAAAGAAACTGCTGTGCATATGGCCTGTTAAAGGATTGAAAATTGCATAAAACATAGAAACTTATATCTTCAATCTTTTAAACAAGTCATGTTTTATTGAAGTGAAAATTGAGGAAAAAATATGAAAAAGTTTCGAATTTAGTAACATTTAACAACTCGATTACTCAATGATGTTCAAACATTAGGTAATGAGTACTTGAAAATTATGTTGAATAAATTTAGGTTTTTATATTAGGCCTAACTCATCCTTAAAAACCAGCTTGTAAGGTGAAGGGTGCCTCTCTTTATAAACACTTACCAAGCCTTATATTTTTTCTCTGTGGGACATGGGTTTTTCCAAATACACCCACCCCTCAAGCCCAACACTATGGGCTTGGTGCATGTATATAATAGGTGGGTGGCCCAATTGATAGGCTCTAATACCATATTAAGTTTTTATATTGGGACTAACTCATCCTTACAAAATTGGCTTGTATGGAGAAGGGTACCTCTCTATATAAACTCTTACCAAGCTTTATATCTTGTCTATGCGGGACTTGGGTTTTCAAAATAAACTTCAGTCAAACACAACTGATAAATATACAAGACCAGATCACTAATAAACAACACAAATTTTAATATATAATAAAAGTGCATAATTTTACATTTCAAGCCAATTACGACCTCCCTCCCATCAATGGGAAGAATCCGGTATTTTAATTTATACAAGAGATGTTTCTGCAAACTAATTCATATCATATGCTAAAAGTAACTTTAGTTACATAAAATTTATTTCAGTTATCTTATTTGAGATGAAGGATGAAAGAAAAAGAAAGCAAATGTACCACTATTGTAGCAAATGGGGCTCGAGTGAATCCAGCTCCAAGCTTTTCAGCTATCAGATACTCTGTATCCTTCTTATGAACAAAGCATCTGACAAGCACGGCAATCCCAACTCCGCATTCAACTAGAAGCTGTGATATACATGAACATAAAGTAAGAAAAAAAATTACAAAATAGTAGTATAAAAGGTTCTCTCAATGTAAAACTGGGGAACAGAATGGAGAGGGGGGAGAAAAACTAGATTTAGCACAAATTCATAAGCATCTTTATGTAACTTACCCAAATCAGGCTCACTGCCATTAGACACACAAATGAGATGTAATTCTTCCTTCCAACGCAATTGTTCAACCACTGAACAAAATAATAAAGTATATGATCATGATTTTCAAAGAATATAAAAGCTACAGATGACAAATAAACAAGTTAAAACAACTGTATAAATGCACAAGGCATCTCATGTTCCAAACATCTATCCAGGACAGTCTACCAAAGCGTAATTTTCATTGACGACCCATAGTCTACGTTGCAACTGGCAAACGTAGGAAACAATGATAGAAGCCAACTAGTAGTAATATAGAAAACAGGGAAAATTCCTGGATTACGATTGAATTCCCAGAGATATTAGAGAGTCTCAACTTAAGACTCTACTAAAACAAAAATGCGCCAAATCTATAAAATTGACAAGATAGCCACTCTCTATCTCTCATCCTATTTATAGGCAATGTGCCTTATTTCTGTTAACTCTCTAATTAACCAACCAAGGTTAACTGTCAGACAATTAGACAAACAATAACTTTAAAGAGGGGGAAAACCCACACCCTAAGAAATGATCGTAAGTGCGAAGTGAACTTTTAGAAGGATGGCATGACCTTATTTTTATTAGCATGACAACAGACCACTAAGCCTGAGGGCTGAGACTAGGACAGTGCAATATTGAGTAATTCAAATACCCGATAACTGACTTGGAGTGGGATTCAAATAAAACTTACCCGACAATGGTGATCAAATCCATCAACACATTTGTCACAACTTCTACAGTGCTTACTGAACTTCCGAACCTGCAAAATACATAAATACAGTATTTGATACTAAATAATACATCATGGAATTTCCATGTTCTGTTGAGGCAAGTAAATGAAAGAAAAGTCCTCAATTAGATACTATATTCAAACATAGAAAAAGTAATATGAAAGTGGTTATGTGGCATACAAAGAACAATCAAGAAGAAAACAAACTTGTTTGTTAAAGGGGTTGATTGTTTAGGCTTGAACTTTCACAAGTCATCAAGAAAGGTGTGTCAATGGCAGAATTTTTTCTGATTTTTATATACAACAGTTTCGGGAGGCAGATTTTTTTATTCATTTAAACAGACGCAAACTTGGTTCCAGTTAATGAAACCTTATCTCTATTTTTTCCTTACTTTTATCATTTCTTATTTTTCTTGTATTGACTTTATTTGGAAAACACAATAAGATTTTTCCAGTAAATGAGCCAACCTCTGCATTGCATAAAGTACAGAACAAAGCATCCTCCTCTCCAGATTGCTGCTGTAGAATATAATCTTCATCGCTACGGCAATCTTCTATAGCAAGTAAACTACACAAGCAACATCCGAGTTTGGAGCACCCATTTGAATCATGCTGATCAGACATTCCTTCATCCTTTAGCCCTATCTTGCTGGGTTCTGCAATAGTAGATGCAAAATTATCAAACAGCATGAATTTTGTTTTATTATAGTCATCGTAGATCATCAATTGTTTCCATTATACTCCAATATATACAAAAAGAATGTCATTGTCAAATCGGTAAAGAAATTTTTTTCAGGATGAACAGTCAGTATATACTATACAAGTGGCAACAAACATGGTACCAAAACAACAATATGATAAGTAAAAATGTAAATCATCTTAAAGAGGTACCAAAACACAATAAAGGCATAGCTAAATCTATTGTAACTGTTTTGGGTTTTATTGTGCAGTCAATTACTTAGACCCTAGTCAACAATGTCAGTACTGTATAACTATTTCAATTGCAGTTCTTTTAATTTCATTGGTGATTTAGCAACCCTAATTAACGAGCAATATAAAAATTATTACTAAATTTGTGGGAAAAACCGTCGATAGTTGTGATGAATCATGATGTGAATCTGATAGCATTGAAATTCTAACCTGCCAACTCTTCATCAAGTTTTGATCTATTCTTAGATGTTTTATCACAATCAAGCACTACTCCATGATCAGCGGGGTCAATGGCAGTGCATCTAACATATAGAATGAATACGGAGAGTGCCTGCAGTTCAAAAATTAGGAACAAGTAAATGAAAGAATACCACACACACTTCGAAACGAAACACAGAACCAATTGTTGCTTACCAGTAGAGAGTAAACACCAAAAGCAACATATTCGAAGATATCCTTTCCAAGAAAAGGAGCAAAGAATGCATAATATGCAATGCATAACAAGAAAAAAACCGTTATAGCCACCACCTGTTCACAAAAATCACAACAAACAGAAATTCAGTTGCGAAAACACAACTCTTCAATTCAATCCTAGAACACAATTACTAATTAATTAAACAGAAATTGTGATTAATTAAGAAAATTAAGAAGGTTAAAAAGGAAAAAGTAAACTCGAAAGTCAACAGGTGTGAAAGTAGAAAGAAAATGACATGATCTGAAAGAGAATGTACCTGAAAAGTGTGAAAAGGAAGTTCCCAACCATGACGTCTACCCATTTGTGAAAATGATAGAAGAGAAGAGAAAAGAGACTAAGAAGAAGAAGAAGAAGAAATGAGAAGAAGAAGCATTATTATTTGAGGTTCTTCAACATTGATTCATTCATTCACTTTTGGAGAGAAAGTAGAAACGGAATTGAATTGATCCTTGAAATACTACTAGCAGTACTGAGTATAAGGCTAGGGTTTAGGTTTACACTTTGCTTACAGAGTCAAATTCAACTCTCAGAGAGAGAGAGAGAGAGAGAGAAGAAGCTCTTCAGTGTTGCGAAAAATAACGCCGTTTACTTTAGGAGTTTGTACTGCACGCACTATTGACATAAATTAATTTTACACTAACCATCAATAAAAAAAAATAGGTTTATTTTTTTACTTAAAAAAAATAGGGTTAAAAAACGTGATATGGCAGAAAATATATATGTGGTGTTATAATTGATTGACGATCTAATATTATTGTACATTTTTTTTTTTGTGTTATTATTGTACATTTCTCTCTCTGTATTATTGTACATTTTTCTCTTACTTTACTTACTCTACTAAAATACGAGTATGTATGAATTCTTTTTTTAATTTTAATTATTTATTTTACTCATTTCTCGATGTAGAAAGCATATTGCATTATTTGGAGTAAAAAATAGTAAGTGAGGATTCATGGATATTTGGTCGTATCAATAATTGATTAAGTACAAATTAAATACAAAAACACTGTTGATAGAAAATTGTAAAATAAAATGTAAAAGGAATATTTGGACTATTTTTTTATAAGAAGAAAAAAATGATTGTTTGTGTAGTCAACGGTTTATTTACCTTGTTAAGAATATAATAAACAAATTGTGTAAAAAAAAAATTATAACGAAATTATGAAAAATGTGGCTTTTTTATTTTAAAATATCTTATAAAGAAATGTGTCAAAAAGATATTTATATAAAAATTAACCAAATCTCTCTACCATTGTTAAAAAACTAATCTCTCCCCTTAATATTAATCTAAAATGTTTTAACGAATATTTTTTTTTAACACGCAACGAAGACTCCAGACTATAACATAAGGTGTACTAGAAAGAACCTCTAAAATTTACCGTAGAATGAAACCAAATATATATAAATCAAAATTTTAATCAATGTTCACACAAACAAAAGAGCTCTGTCACTACATATGAGAGTTTAAACTAAAATTGACATAATAGGCATTCAACCACCAATACGAGTGTAATTTAACCTTATCTAACAATTGGTGTATTGTAGTTTCTTTAGTCTTGAAAAGTCTCTTTCTTTTAACAATGACTTGTTGTAATGTAAATCAATCGCTGGTTCAATTTAACAACCAATTTTGTTTGCCTTTGGAGAGTATCACCATATTCAACTCAAATGCAACATAACCAAATAAGCTGCATGTATGGGTGGCGAGCTCGCAATTCTCCAGAAGAATGAATAAACTGAACAAGATGGTCTTGTAATAAAGTCAGATCAACTAGTTTTCACGAATACTAATAGATAAATGAAGTCATTAAAAAAAAAACTTCAATAACATTTTATTTTGATATATATTTGGTGCATAATTTTGATAAATCTAAACATTAATAAATATTATTTGTAAACTTGTTAGAATTATTCACTTCAATAATATTGTATGTTGATACATAGTAAAATAAAATGTCTATTAAAAAACAACTGCCGTTGTCCATAAAATCCTAGCTTAAATGGTAGAAATATCGAAATTGTTAGTGTCGGTCACTATGACCGGAGTTCGATCCCTGATCACTCCAAATGTGTGAATTTCCATTGACTTTGTCATTTCGTCTACCAACAAAAAAAACTCCCCTCAAATAAAAGTTGTCGTCAACATTAGTTTTAATGAGTTTGGCAGTGTTAGGAATTACTACTACTATTTTCAATGGGTTAAGTTCCAAGAAAATGCTTTGCTTATGAGCTTTCCATGATGACCTTAATCATCATCTAGGATAAGCGATTCTTTATGATAATAATTGATAAGTTAATTATTTAAAGTGCCGTCCTCACATATTTTCCTCCAATAATAGATAATGACGTCCTCACTTAAAACACAAATGATTTGGAATCTTCCAAATGACAATTTTTGTGTGCGATCAATTTCTTCTTCCTATATCACTTTCAAATTATGATAGTGACAAAAATAAAATACAATGAGTTGTTCAAAAATGTTTCTTTGAGGCAAACAACATTACATCATCAATAACTTGTTCAATACATTATATTATGAAAACAAGCAACTAGTCAAAAACAAAATAGTCTTCTATATTTAGATCCCACTCACATATTTGAAAAAAGACTTAAAGAAAAATAAATTGAATAATATATATTTTTAATACAATTAAATGATATATAAAGTATTGTGAATGTGTTTAAGTATTGTGTCCCTTGCGTCAAAAAAAAAAACTAATTGTTTCCCTCTAAAAATTTATCAATGGACAATGGTTAAAAAAATTTAAAAAGAATTATCCATATTCAAATTTCACAAAGAATTTGGAATAACAATCACTTAATTATCGGCTTTTTTTATGTATGTTTAAATTGATAGTGAATTAGTACAATTACAACGAGCTACCATAATTTTAGTATATGTTAAGAACTGGTGCAGCCACATTTTTCATCAATTCCAAAACTCGGTTGATAATTATAAAGTTTGTAAAGACATTGATTTGTATAAGTCTGAATTTCAACTTAAGTTTTTTCAATTTTCTACGCTTATACTGCATGAACCTAACTAATAGTCTACTTGACAAATAAAAAAGAGAAAGACCGAGGTGGTGATTTTTTGTTAATGTATATATGAAAAGAATATGCACATTTTTTAAAAGAAAAACATATAGCATCTCCAAATGCAAGGAGATTAAGAATAATGTTTGATATATGTGATTCAATTCAAGAACACTTACATTGGAACAAAATATTATTTATTATGTTACAAGTTGGTCAAATAATACCATTGTTACTTGTTAATTAAGGCTTATCAAATGAAAAATCAATATTATGATTTTGTTGATTATCCCCTGCAGGATGTTGTTCAGGCTGTGACATAATTTGTTTCAAATTCAATTGATGTGTAGATCCTTCTGTGTCTGAAAAATCAGTATCAGATTGGTATGATCTTGGAGAATATAGAACACTATCTGTTTCTGTTTGATTACTAGGCTTGAATTTGTGAAGCAAATGCATAGGTGATGTTCCTTGGCTTGGTGTATTTTCACCACTCACCGGCGAAGGAAATTCCATTGATCCTGCATTTCTTAATTTCGTCTTTTCTTTAGCTGTTTTTCGCCATTTTTTAAGTGCTTTTGTTGTTTGTTCCTCAAATATTCCTCTTTTCCAGTGTGATCCCATCTACAAATTTAATTAACATGAGTGTTAATTAATTTCCAATTAAGTAAATTTAATTTGATGGGGTGGTTGATTAATAGTTTACCTGTGTCACTAATGCATAGAGAGGAAATGTTATGTAACTGCATAGGACTTGTAAACCTACTCCAAGGACAACCCTTGTTATTATCAGTGGCAAGTTTTCATGGAAGCAAGATGTGATCTTAAACTCATACTGCATTTTCAAAATCATGAACATTATTAATATTGCATTAATATAAAACATGAATTTTCCAAAATAATCGATCATTTGTAGTCAGCTTTTTGATGCACTCAATTGCAGTTTGTTAGTCTAAAAGATACGTCTTACTACGATTGACCGTACCATGAAGCTGACTACAGATGATTCAAGACCCTAAAAATAAAACATTGTGTCTATGATGTAAAGTAAACTAACTACTTACCCAAGTCCACAAGAAATAGGCTATTTGGAAAGCATTCTGCAAAACAATAATAAATAAACATTATGAGTAAGTTCTGATTGAAGATTGAATACAATGTATTGTACTATACTATATTATATGATATGATATATAATGAATATATGACCTGGAATAAGGTAAAATGAATCAAGAAGATGATCCATTGAGGGCGATTGAACCAAAAATACTTGTTGTTGGGCTCTACCACGGGTACGCCTCTGACAATTGTAGTTCGATCTTGGATTTCTTGGGCCATGTCCAAGATTATGAGCTCGAGCTTCGTCCCTACTAAAAGAAGTATCTGTAAAAATTGCATACATAGATTTAGAATTAGAATTGTAAACACTACTATACAGTTAGTACTATGCTGATCATATTCACGGGATTAGTTACCACTAGCGGCGCTAATGAGAGCCAGGTGAGTGTGTACCAATCTGCAAATTAAGATTAAGTTAGTTAATTCAATTATGAACAAGTGTAATATTGTGTGTGTGTGAGTTAGAGACATCAGAATGACTTTACTTACTGTAAACGTTCATAAGCAGAAAGATTACAGCAAAAGCCCATAAAGGAAGACTGCAAAACATGAACTAACTAGTGAGGTAAGAAAACAAACTTAATAATAGCAGGGCCAGGAAGCAAACATAAGCGATCGAAGATTGCATTAGTGAATTTATTTACCTTATACCGACAACAACTTTAAAATCGTCCTCCATTGATCGTTTGATGTATTTATGGAAGTCAAATTTGCTATCAGGAGCAAAATGTGCCTGCATTTGTTTATGTTTTTGGATTTTCATATCAAGAGCTCGATTAAAAAGGGTAACATTTATATGTAGTGTAGAAATATAATATGGTTTTGCACCTACGTTAATAAATCCATGTCGCATAGTCATGTAATCCACCTTACTCACAGATGCAAAAAATTGTCTGAAGAATGCCACCTTCGAAGAAAACGAAAAAAAGAAGTAGAATTAACCCTCAAGTGACTAATATGACGGATTTTTGTAGACTAAATTAGATAGAGTAAGATTGGAGAACTAAATTGAAGGTTTATATGATGCGGAAAAATCTATGAAACTACTCACAATCCATCGTATTCCTGGCTTCCTAGTCCAACCTGAGTGACGCCTAACAAATGTAGTTTGATGCGCAAATCTGAACCTTGCAGGATCTGCGCGAAATAGATTAACAATAATAAAGAAATTATGGCAAGACTTCGTTAGGTAAGGTTCATCATATATGCTATATTCGCATGTAGCACATGTTAGACCGTCACACAAATTTTAACGACAGAAAAAGAATTACCATGTGTAAATTGGTACTCCACAGAGGATGTTTCTGCTTCCCAAGCCTTCCATTTCTGCATCTATTGGTTCATCAACTCAATTTTAGTTCTTACTTTTGGTCAAGATATAAGTAAAAAAACAGTATAATTAAAAGAATCTTATAGCGAACTCACTTTTGCTCGAGCTAGTACCATAGTCATGACGCTGTAGAAAATGTGAAAAACTGCGAGTACGAATATAAATATATGCAATTGGTGCACCCCAGATTGAGATATTAAAGACACTTGATCCTGAGTTACAGAAACAAAGAATCATAATTGAAGAGATGCATAAATTGAATACTTATAATGTATGTGTGTGTGCGCACGCGTTTTATTATATATGTAATGTTGCTCACTTTTTGTGAGCAATAGTCACCATCACCAGCTGCAGCAGCCAAATTTCGACGCCATACCATATTGTCATCATCAAAAGAAAGTAATCTTCTCCTATCATCTTTTGACTCTTTTTTTACTTCCCCCTTCTTGCATGGAAGCATGATGTTACCTAAATCTGAAGGGATGCATATCTTTGCAACATATTTTGTACCAAATGTAAGTAACAAGGATAAGAATCCTAACAGCATCAATTCTGCAAATTAAACAAAACTATATCACATACTTGATTAATTTGAGAGAAGACAAATTAAACAAGCTAGGTGCTTTGAAATTTTAACAAATTAAAGTGTAGCTTTAATTTTAGTTACCTGCTTTGATTTTCTCCAAGGCTTCACTCATGGCCTTCTTATGTTTTTTGTGAAACCACTGTGATATGGAAAATTATAAGTTTTGTTACAAATTATAAATATAAAAATTGTTATGTTGACATTCAATAATTTAGAGATTAATTTTTTTTTTAGAGACTTTTAAAAAAAATAACACAAGTTATTTATTTTGTGTTTGTTTGCAAAATGAAGATAATTTTTTTTGAAAAATTAATTATCAATGATTTTCTTGAAAAGTTCTTCAAAACGGTTTCTTATTTGAGGTACTTTATAGATTACTTTTGAGATTATCATTTTATTAAAATTTGTAACAAATAGATAAAACTTTTAAAAACGTTTTTTTTCGCACAAAAATTGTAGCAAATAAGGTATAACTGAATTTATATTTTGTGTATTCGCCTAAATCCCACATTCACGCGGCCACTATGTTTGGTGCTCGTTGGATCGAGGTGGGATGCTGTAGACTTCAAAGGTCTAGCTTTTAGGTTTTTAAAAGAATAAAATATATGTTTGAAATATGCATGTCCGATCTCGATCTAATGGCCACGAACATGCATGAATGCGGAATTTTTACAAGTGGCATCATTCGCGCACAATCACAGACTAATCTCTCTAGTCTGGTGAGACTCAAACAGGCTGCAAACACTTCCTGATAGTTTTAACGCTACTGCCTCAAACCAGAGATCGAACCAATGACCTTGGTTAAGATAGAAGAGACATGTGTCATCTTATCTAAGCGCTCTTGGATGTATTTTTTTAGTACAAACTTTCAGTGTATTTTTAATTGAAAGTTAATCAAAACCAAAACCAAAAGATGAATTAATTATACCTTTTCAAGTGTATGGATTCCATGTTCAATTAATACAGAGATTATGATGAACACTGCACAGACAACAGCCACAGCCCAAGTTGGTGTTTCCTTCAATGATCTTTCTCCTACATCTGCTCCTCCCGCCATCTTAATTTGCTTTCTTCTTAATTTCAAACTACAATCTCTATCTAAGTTTTTAGTTTATATCTCTTATATTAATATTAACATTATGGTTAAACTAACCTTCCTACTAAGAGTATATATGAACAATGTTTTTTTCCATATGCTTTCTGATTTTAACGTATTCTCCCTCTTTAGAAAACATGATTTAATAATAATAATCAATGTTTAATTAAGCCGGCCATTTGGAAGATTTGCTTGTATATGGTTTTTATCGTTTCATGCTTGTATATAGTTTGTTACATTATTATCAATTTTTAAAAAAACAATTGTTCTTACATAATTCTTGGTCCCATATCAACTTTCTATGTATAATATTGAAAATATATTTAATAATTATCGTCATAATCGACCAGAAAAGTTTAAGTTGATAATTGTGTATATATAATTATGCATGAACTCAGTCCTCAATGTGATTGTTGATGTCATGAATGAAGTGAAGTGGGGACGAAGACAACGTGGCCGAAAGGAATATTAATTTTAGATTTGACTCATTCTCTGTGTGTCCGAAAGTAATAAAAAAAGCTTATTAGCTAGCTACAAAATTGTGTTCTTCACTTAATTGGTTTGTTCAATTTGACAAATTCAACCATATATCAGTAACTTGATTTTTATAGATAAATAAAAGCCGGAGATCTAAAAAAGACAAATTATAGGTATCCGTTTATTCTTTTGATTTTGTATAATTGAGACTTATGGACCGTTAAATTGTTACTTTTCAGGCTCTTCTTCGATAAAAAAGTACTACTAATAAATAGCCAATAAATTAGTTTATAGCGGATAAACTTATAATGAATAACTTTTAATTTAGTTTTCAACTTATAACGAATATGTTAGTTGATTAAATTTGTATGTGGATTTTGATTAAATTAGTCTATAGCCACACGTAGATCAAATAAATATCTTCTCAATAATATTATGATTAAGTTTGAGATGCTTGTTTACTTCACTAATAACAATTGGGGAAAGTTGAGTGTAGAGTTGACTAATGTCACAATAAGGCTGAGATGGTTGATATGTACAATAGGGTACAATGGGTTTAATTAAGGGGGTAATGGATATCCAGTGACTGAAGAATCCAAACCATCTCGCCAAACAAAACTGTCTTTGAGGGCAGAACACTGCGAGGTTTGTAGTTGACAGGTTCGGGGGGATTTGGAGGGGAGGGGAGGGAAGCTTTTTTAAAGTTTATTAAACTGACAAAATTATCCTCAATATATTTTAGAATTCCAATATTATTCTTATCGTTTTTATTATTAGGTCTTTGTTATTTGTTGCCTATACTCCTTGTCTGCCTCCTCTATTTTCTCCTATTGTCTCCAACGGTGCTTGCTCATCTCTATGTATGTATCTTTTTTTCTCCTGTTATGTATGTATCTTTGTTATTTGTCGCCACTTTTTTTCCATTGCCTTGCGTGAGTTGCATGTATTGCTTTGTTGCTGTAACTTCATGCTCCATCACGTGTATTGATATATATAAAGGATTGTGCCTCTACTTTCAGATGAAGAAACATGGAATTTAATAAAGGATTGTGAATGTGACACAGTGTCGTTGCCTGAGATATATATTGCTGTCATGAATGATGTTGGCAAACTTAGAACGATTCTCCAATGTCCACTTGAAGCACGCAAAGCTGTGATAATGCAAATGGTCTTTGGTTCATCTACTTAATCATCCTATAATGGTGTTACGATGTTTATGAATATTTTATTTGCTTTTTAATATGTTTTGAATATCTGGAACACTAAATTGGTTGTGCGATGTACTTTGTTTGAATATTTTCTTCTCTATTTTATTGAATCAAGTTGGGGTTTTAATGGCTATGTAGTGATTTTTTTGGTGTGGTAGTGAGTTTATCTTGTGTGGTAATAATAAAGACATTAATAATAAAAGATATTAGTTTTTGAAATAAGAGTATTATAAGTTATAATATTGTAAGGGTACAAAAGTAAATTATTTTTAAAATACCTCCCCTCCCCTTGTGAACCAAACACATATTTAATTAAAATACCTCCCCTCCCCTCGCCTCATTTGAACCAAACATCTATTTAATTGAAACATTCCCCTCTCTTCCCCTCTCCTTCATTAAAATCCCTCCCCTCCCCTCCCATCCGTTTGAACCAAACAGACCCTAGAGAAAAATGGGGGCAATTGACCCCACTGCTCTATTGTTTTTTGGCTTAAATATGAAAATAGTCCCTGCACTTTCGGGTCATTTTAGTTTCAGTCCCTGCATTTCAAAATCCTTGCAATTTGCCACTGCACTTTCAGTCTACTTTAGAAATAGTCCCTCTGCTGACTTTTTTGATGATGTGTCATGGTTTTTGACAGATGGCGCTGATGAATAGGACAAGGAGATGCTGACTCAATTAAAAACAACTTAGAAAGACAAAAATGCCCTTCTTCTTCCTTGTTTAAATTAGGTTTTGGAGACAGTGGTTGTTCGTGTTCTTCTTCTTCCTTCTTCTTCCTTCTTCTTCTTCGTGTTTTTCTTCTTCTTCGTTTCTGCTTGTTCGTGTTCTTCTTGTTCTTCGTTTTCTGCAAATCCGTCTTCTTCTTCTTCTTCTTCTTTGTTGTTCGTGTTTTCTGCAAATCCATCTTCTTCTTCTTCTTCTTTGTTGTTCGTGTTTGCTGCAAATCCAGTTCGTGTTTGCTGCAAATCCATCTTCTTCTTCTTTGTTGTTCGTGTTTGCTGCAAATCCATCTTCTTCTTCTTCTTTGTTTTTCGTGAAATGTCTTCAAGCAACTCGTCCACAAGATTCAGTGTTTCATATGGAGGCTCATTTTTATCACATAATCAAATGCTTCCTTTATGTAATTGCAACAAGCCCATGCCCATGGTGATGTATATTGCTAACACTCGAAAGAACCAAGGGAGGAGATTTTGGAGATGTAAATATTGGCAAGTGAGTTGGTTTTATGTTTATTTCTAATTATGTATGATATTACTGTATGATAATGAATTCATTAATGAATTATGTGTATGTGTAGAGAACAAAAACTACATGTGATTTGTTTGTTTGGGATGACGAATTAGTTGTTGGTTCAAGACCAATGGTTAGTGCTAATGTGTCAATTACTCCTGTGAAAGAAGCTGAGATTGAAGATGTGAAAGAAGCTGAGTCTAAAGCAACCGTTAAGTGCAATTGTGAAGTTGAAAAAGAGAAAGTGAAGACAAAATGGAAGTCAAAATGGAATGATGAGAAGAAGAAAGTGGGATTGCTAAAAGGATTGCTTATAATTAGTTGGTTGTTCTTTGTTGCACTATATGGAAAAAAATGATATAATGTATTGTTCTAAATGAATGAAAGGATGTTAATGTATGGTAATGAATGAAATGTATTGTAATGAATGGATGGATGAATTGTAATGTATTGTATTGATCCAAATGAATGAATGAATGAATGAAATGTCTTTTGTAGGTACATAACATAATAGTATTTGTTATCATGCTAAGTTGAATGTAATGTGGTGATCACTGATCATAAGCATCAAAAAGTTGAGGCAGCTAACAACTTATTGTAAGTTTAAACAGAAGCAATGAACAAGAAACTGAAATTAAATCAAAATATGAAATTATATTAATCAGAATTAAGATTCCATAAGGTCTAGCCATACATCAAAATAAGGTCTAGCCATAATCAGTCAAAATACATAATCAGGTCTTAGCCACATACATGTTAAGGCTTTGGCCATACATCAAACAAAATACATAATAAGGTCTTGGCCATAATCAAAATAAGGTTTTGGCCATACATCAAACAAAATACATAATAAGGTCTTGGCCATAATCAAAATACATAATAAAATATTACATCATTGCTTCATTAGAATTAGACTTCAACATCCTAAGTGTTTGCAAACAGGGACCAACTTTGGCTTCACCATCAACAACTTCTTGTGTCAGATCACCATCACCAATATAATCTTCATCAACAATTTCTTGTGTCAGACCACCATCACCAATATAATCTTCATCAACAATTTCTATTGGGCATTCAATGTCTCTCCCAGGTCCTTTGTTGTTGGATGGACTCTTGAAAATGTTCCTACCACTCCTTCTAACTTTACTTAAATCAAGCTTTGCCTTAACTGGTTTAGGCTTTTTTGGTTCAATAGGTTTAACAGTGGTGGTGTTAGTAGTTCCATAAGTCTTATAAAATGTTTTCACATGTGCACTGGTAGATGTAGATGGTTTGACAGATGTGGTAACTTGTGCAGATGGTGGTATACTAATGCTACCAGATGGCTTGACAGGTTTGGGATTGACAGGTTTGGGATTGACAGGTTTTGGCTTGACAGCTTTTACCTTTGCAAGTGGTTTGAATTGTCCCTCAATTCTTCTCTTCTTTGCAGGTGCTTCAACTGGTGCTGGTGGTGCTTCAACTAGTGCTTCAACTGGTGCTTCAACTGGTGCTTGAGATGGTGCTTGAGAAGGTGCACTGGATTGAACTTGGACTGGTGCTTCAACTGGTGCTTGAGATGGTGCTTGAGAAGGTGCACTGGATTGAACTTGGACTGGTGCTTGAGTCTTTTCTTTTGGTGGCTTCCTCTGTTCAAACATAAAAGTGTATCATCCACATGTATATGTGATTATAATTTTGTGCATCAATAAAAGTATAAAAGTATATCAATAATTACCTTTCTATTTTGTGCAGCAGGGTTTATTGTTTTACTCTTACATGACTTAGCATTGTGGCCTTCTGCATCACATCTGGTACATCTGTTAATCTGTCCATCCCCTGAAGTCCTAGACCATTTTCCAGGTCTTGGTTCACCAGCACTTCTCCTCCTTAGTTTCTTTGGTCTCCCTGGGGCTCTTTTATACAGTGGTGGCAACATATCCTCATATTCTATTTCAGGCCTATCAGGCCACATGTCCTGACCATTTATTGCACTAACATTAAAGTTATAACACCTCCCATATGTCTCTCTTGAATACCAACCAGAAACAAAATCTACAGGATTTTGATTTCTTTTACCCATTGCTGTGATAGCATGTCTACAAGGTATGCCTACCAAATCCCAAAAACCACACGTACAACTCCTCTTACTTAAATCAACAGTAAATCTCCTTGCTCCACCTATTTCTTCAACTTCAAATTCTTCTTCAATACCCCAGGTTGCAATCCAATTTCCAGCCCTTTCTACTTCTACATTCAACCTTTTCATAGGCATAGGCATAATAGTGTGTTGCCATTTCTCTAGACAACTTCTATTAGTAGAAATCCTATTCATTAAATATGACCTAATCCATTCACACATTGTGAGGATTGGCTTATCTCTAGCTACTAAGATAGTGGCATTGAAAGCTTCAGATAAATTGTTCATTAAAACATCACATTTAGGATAAAATGAAAAAGCATGCTTACACCATAATTTGGTTGGCACTTGTGATAGCCACTCCCATGCCTTCATGTCTGCCTTCTTTAGCTCATTCATTTTGGCTTGCCAAGCTTGCTTATATGTAGACTTTGCTGCACCCATCATCAAGTCCCTAATCAATGTTCCTCCTCCAAACTTCTTCTTAAAATTTTCATATAAATGCCTCAAACACAACCTATGCTCAAGTCTATCAAACATCTCCTCATAAACTTGCATTAATCCCTGCAAATTTATTAACAAAGATGTAAAACATAGTAACAAAGCAAACAGTATTAAGAAACAATATTAATAGAGTGATATTTACAATTCAATACATTTTGTTGATCTGAAATAAAGACCCATCTTTTCTCTCTTCCAATGTCCTCTAACAACAGTGTCAGAAACCATCTCCATGAATCCTTAGTTTCATTTTCAACCACCCCAAAAGCAAGAGGATAATATTGATCATTTGCATCTCTCCCAACTGCAATTAACAGAATACCTCCATGTTTTGTCTTCAAATGACATCCATCTACTCCAATAAAGGGTCGACAACTTGTTAAAAATCCCCTCTTACACCCTTCTAAACAAAAATAGAAGCTTTTGAATCTTGGTTGAGGGGTTATCAAAGTCCTTTCCACATCTATCTGCAAGTGTTTCTCCTAGACACTCTGTCAAGCTCTGCTGCATACCTCCAAAGCAAAGTATATTGCTTAGATGCATGACCTTCCAAAATTTCCTTAGCCTTCAATTTTGCTTTCCAAGCTCTGTAAAATGAAATTCCAACTGAATGATTTCTCCTCATGTCTACCATTATATCAGTCACCTTGACATTGTCTGTAACCATCATCTTCTTCAATACAGATTTGGCTACCCATTTGGAAGTGGCAGATCTATTATTTAAAACCTTTGGACAATTGTGGGTCCCAAACCATGTCTTTATTTTAAAAGTTTGTTTCCTACCCACTCTACTACAATGGACTAAAAAGCCACAGTCCTTCTTGCAGACAATTCTGACCCTGTCGTTGTCATTTTTCACATACTTAATCTCTCTATTATTTAACACAGACCACTCTCTAATTGCCTCTTTAAACTCATAGAGTGACTTAAAGTTTAAACCTGTATCAAATTCAGTGTCCTTATTTAAATGGTCCATATTAAATGTTTCAGCCCTAGGTCCTTTTTCTATGTCAGAATCATCAGGGTTATCAGAATTTAATTCTTCACTTATATAGCCCATATCCCAGTCAGGTTCACATGATTTTCCTTCAATTAACAGACAATTTGTAACATTCATTGGAGTACTTGTTCCAACATGTTCAAAACCATCTTCAAGTCCCAAAGCTCTCTCATCTTCACTGTCATCAAAAGTCACACCCCTCTCATCTTCACTATTACTAATTGCCTCTTCACCATCAATTTCATCCTCATTTTCATTATCATAACAAACATCATTATCATCACTACTACCCTTGTCTGTATCCACTACCTCCTGAGAACTTTCACCCATAAGATTAATATAGTTAGGAATATCTTCTAGCGCACTTGTTTCATCCACATCATGCTCAACAAATATGTTTGCGACACAATTCTTACTAACAGCATAGTCCTTCACTTCATAAGCATCATCATCTAACCTTACAGGCCTAAAATTAACATCTTCATCTAGCATCCACCACAACCTATACCCCTTACTAATTTTGAGGTCTTCTTCAACCAAACTAGTCATCTCAAAATAAGTCCACTTATCAGGATCTAAACGTTTGAATACAGTTTTCTCCCCCCCTTTGTAAGAGATAATCCAATCTCTAACAAAATGTCCTCCATGATGAAAGGCAACAGACAAACTCATAACTGTACAAAAAGAAATGCAAAAATAAAATAAAACAACAGAATAACCAAAGGCATATAAACAAAGGCATATGTGTTTGGTCCCCCCACATAAACAATTCGCAAAACATGTGTTTGGTCCCCCCACATAAACAAAGGCATATAAACAACACAATAAGCAAATATTTTCATATCAGACATTCGCAAAACACAACACTATGAAAAAATTCGTGTTCACCCTTACACCAGAAACAATTTCATATAAGGCACAATCGCAACAAAAACATACCTTAAACCAGCAAATATTTGTGTTCGTCTTCAACCTTCGTTTCGTATTCACCCTTCGTCTTCGTCTTCGTCTTCGTGTTTTCAGAATCGCCGCCGTGATCGTCTTCACCCTCGTCTTCACCCTCGTCTTCACCCTAAATCGCGATTTCTGGAAACCCTAATTTCACTTCTCCAATTTTGTTTTAAGTAGGAAGACAAAGAGAATAAAGAAGAAGGGCAAAACGGACATTTTGTATATTCCAATTGTCCAGAAGGGCATTTTTGTCTTTCTAAGTTGTTTTTAATTGAGTCAGCATCTCCTTGTCCTATTCATCAACGCCATCTGTCAAAAACCATGACACATCATCAAAAAAGTCAGCAGAGGGACTATTTCTAAAGTAGACTGAAAGTGCAGTGGCAATTTGCAAGGATTTTGAAATGCAGGGACTAAAACTAAAATGACCCGAAAGTGCAGGGACTATTTTCATATTTAAGCCTTGTTTTTTTAACCAAGAAATACACATATTTATGTATTGCCCCCACTTCAAATCTTTCATTGTCCCCACACAGCTCACTAATGGCCTATTTGTTGAAGTATTTTTCAAGTTTTAATACTAGTAAGTAGTATTTTTTTTTATTACAAGTTCTAATAAGTTCACATAAGTTCAATTAAAACAACAAAAAATATAAGTTAATAGTCATCCTTATTTTTATGATGGAAAATTATATTTTTTAAATGCTAAAGTGATTGATATTTTTAAATATACAATTCCATAAATTTTGTATTTGATGTTCAAAAATATATTTACTTAAACAAAACAATGTCATTATTTTATCAATGTACTTATATATAAATGATTTTGACCTCACTGGGTAAAACTTCTGGATCCGTCCCTGGTAGTTGATCTAAGAAAATGTTGGCATCTCGAGTTACACGAATGCCAAGACCACAATTATTTTTAGGATGGGTAATTTTTAGCCAACCTACCAAATTGATTCCAATGGTGCCACCATTCTTTCAAATGAAAATCTTAATTGTTTGATAAATATGGTCGCAAATGCTTTGAAGAAATCAAATATTCTACATGTAGTGGGACATGATGATAATAAGAACCGAGCCAACCTACCTAACTTATTCAGGAGCTTATTCTTTCAAAAAACTTAACCGATTTCTGCAAAATAATTCCATCAGTCAAAAAAAAAAAAATTAACTTATTCTGAGTTGACAATTTTTATTTTTTTTAACAAACACTCGGGATGATGCCGCCAAAAAAAAAACAAACATTTGAGATGACAAATTTTAACTAGTGCAATGTATGATTATTTTATAGACGAAATGACAAAATTATTGAAAATTTACACACGTAAAGTGGAGGACCGACTTTTCTAACACTACCAGTTTCGACATTTCTACCGGTTGAATTAAAGATTTGTAGATTAAATGACCTACTTATTGCATAAAAATATATAAAAGACAAAACTATCACAGTTAGAAAACTTAAAGACACATGACTTTTTTTATCATGATATTGATACGAAATTTTCACTGTCATCAGCGATGATTAATATCTATCGGGAAACCTATGGGTACAACAACCACATATTTAAGAGACCAAAACTCTTCTCACTTGATCGTTACCAAAATTTCTTTACATAGATAAAATGACAAGCAATTAGAAACTCACTCACACAAAGTAAATGAGTCGAGATTCAAACTCGAGTCATGATATTCGATCTACCAACTTTGATATTTCTACCGATTGAGCTATTATTTGTAGATAATAATCCTTACCAATTTATTAGAAGAAAAAAAAAAAAAAAACGGTGGTTGGTATATCCGATGAGGATATGTGGAGACATAAACAAGGCGGTAGTAGCTCTGCTTAGCAAACAGGAAAAATAGAAATTTAGAGTTAAATTGATGATTCCATTAATTAATCATAATCACAAAAATTACTACTAGCTCCTTCTTAGAAATCATCGAACGATTTCAACCGCTTTTCCTCTTTCTTTCTACTCATTCATTCATCAACAACAAATCAACGCTTCTTCATCACCCAAATCCATGGCTTCTTCTGTTGCTGCTGCTGTTTCTACTTCTTTCCTTCTCACCAAATCCGGTAATCTTTCTCCGATTTCTTCAACTTTCTTTCATTTCTAATCAATTACTACAAATTTACTTAGTTAGGTTTTCCCTTATCCTTTCTTCATTACCGATTCGATTTCATTTCTCATTTCATTGAAATTTATTAGATAGATTCGATTTCTTGTTCTACTGTTTTGCTAGATTTGCAATAATCTCTGTGTTTTTGTTTTGTAAGCAATGTTAATCTTTATCTTGTTGTTTTCTAACTAATTTCGTATTGCAAAAACTCTTTTGCTAGCATCATCCACCAACAAGATGAACCATTCTCATTTCAAGATCAAGCCACCTGGCTTGTCATTGAATCTTAATCATCAACGGAGAATGCAATTTTCTTCAACCAGAAGGCCTCTAATTGTTCAAGCTACATATAGGTAGCTACCACCTTCTTTAATTTTATTCTTGTCATTTTCTCACTTGATGATCAGAGTTCATCGAATTAGTTGCAAAGCGATAATGTATCTATCAATAGCTGCTGATAAGGATCTTAAATGTCTTTCTTTAGATAAATAAACAAATATGAGTATATTAGTTATTATCTTTGAAGCACACACACTGACACTAAACAGGATACGGACACCGACACATTGAGACCGATAATTTTTTTGAGAAAATGACATAATTCAATGTCATCGTAAGTGTCGGTGACCGACACCAACACGTGTCCGACACCGAGACACTGCTAATCCGAAGAGTGTTCGTGCTTTGTAGGTTATTATGGTAGTATTTTCTGGTTTATCAGAGTTTGAACCCAGCTGTGCTACCCAATCCCCCATAAGGGTCTTAAATGTTGGTTGTTTATTTATATACTATAATCATTGCTGGTGTTTCGTTGTTGTGCAACAACTTGGTCCCTTAAGTAATAGTAATAGATCAACTTTAACCCGAGATATAGTTTAGCTTTATTATTTGGTGGGAACATTTTAGAGGAAGGTGAGAGGAATATATATATATATATATATATATATATATGGTGAAGAACATTCTTTGAAAGCTTCCATGTCATTGCTTTCTGATCTTTATTTTAAATGTTTATATACATAGTGGAAAGTAGTTTTTTAAGTAAACTATAGATCAATAGATTCCTTTAACCATCATCACAAATAATAATGAAAATTCAGCAACAAAAAGAAACAAATAGTAACGAGGAGCACACAAATGATACAAGCAAGAAACAAAAAACGCCAACTATTCTTGAAATAAGTATTCCACTATTTTGATTACAGAAATTTTACATATGAAAAGATCTTATTAATTTGAACCGCTACTTGTTCTGGAACTACAGTGATGATGGAAGACCCAGCAGTGCCAGCGTCTTTGTTGGCGGCTTTATCTTGGGAGGATTAATCGTTGGCACTCTTGGCTGCGTGTATGCACCTCAGGTAGTATTTGTTACTGTAATATACCTTTTGTGCCTTTTAAGATATCTTTCTTCCCCTTATTGCAGTCACTGTTTAGATGGCTATATAAGGAATCTTAATTTGCTAATGCCTCTTACTGATACAGTCAACAACGTATGCAGCATAATTATAAGCACTTGACATTACACATCTTTAAGATAACAAGATGTGCGTTATAACTTTATTGAAAATTTTATATGCTGCAAAACTAGGACTTTACATACTACTTGAACTTGAATATATGATTTTCTCTTTTACTCTTTCATAGATCAGCAATGCTATAGCTGGAGCTGACAAGAAGGAGTTAATGAGAAAACTGCCAAAGTTCATATATGATGAAGAAAAGGCTTTAGAGGTGAGAAGTGCTTGCTATTGGTATCATCCTACATGTTTATCTTATAAAGTATCCTTGCCATGCTTGATTTGCATTGAATGTTTGCTGTCTCCTTTTGCTTGGAGGCACTGTAAGTCTGTAACTGGATAACTGCTATTGGGGTGTATATCCAGAAATAAACTCACTTGAATGGGGAATAGCTTTAGAATTCATATGAATTTTATCTTGGATATATTTGCTAAATCTTTATATTGATTGTTATTCTCAAATCAATTTCCTGGAGGCATCCAGTTTTCACCTCCATTTGGTCACAAAAGTTTACATGTATCTATGTCCAAATATTAAGCAAGGAATTGGTCATAGGAGGCCCTTATGTTACACTTGTTCTTCTTGCTGCAATAATTGGTTTTAAGTGCTGGCATGCCCTTAATGGCTCACAAAATTTGCTTCACTTGATTTGCAGAAAACACGTAAAGTACTGGCCAATAAGATTGAACAATTGAATGCTGCTATAGATGAAATTTCTTCCCAGCTTAGGTCAGAGCAGACCCCAAATGGAGTAGCCGTGAACTCTGACGAAGTTGAAGCTGCCACATGACTGTTGGTGTGATGTTGGCCATTACTCTCTTCCCTGGAAATATCGTTGGTACAAAATCCATTTTGAATCACTTGTAATATCTTTCCATTTCTCCATATAGTATTAAACAAAGTTGATGACAACCTCTACTAGGTAAATTTGTCATTTTGATCGGAGGTTTCTTGTGCTCTATTTCTATCAGTACTTTTTCCTTATTTTAGTGAAAGATTATGGAAATAACTACTAGTTAACTGTTTCTGGTTTGTATCGTTTTAATAATCAGTGTTCAATTGCTTAGACAGTGAACAATATCACTTTGGATTCTCCATAATAGGATGTGTTGTCACTTTTACAGCAAACATGAAATAGATGATAACTATGGATTCATATTTTATGGTGTTTGTTTTATTGTATGTAGCTAATAACTATGTTGACTGTGAAGTCTTGCTAGATGTTAATTTGAATCAACTGGTATAACTAATAGGATAGGAAAGTAGGAGTTAATTACTACGATCAAAAGACAAAAGTAAAATTACACTGTGTAGACGAACAATTGGTACGAAATGTAGGACCAGTTGCAAGGACTTTTTGGTTTTGATACAAATTCATAAGGAGTTTTATTACTTTTTAAGACTCAGTATTCGGCTCTACGTATCAGGAGTCGATATGAACAAAATTAGTTCAATTTTAGTTGTTTGGCTGCTAAAAACTCTCGCACAGCACAACACCTTTGAGATTTACCCCCTTCTCTTTCCAATTATATTGGCTATTTCAACCTTTTCTAAATTGTCTCCACTATGTCCTCTTTTGGGTCACACTGTCATAGTCATTTTCCCGTAAGAAATGAGGTGGTTGAGTCATCCAAAATAACTAAAAAGAAATAATACATTTTCATATACATTTCAAAATTACATTTTTTTTTTGCCTATTTATTTTGGCACACAATTTTGACTAGGGGTGTTCATGGTTCATGAACTGCACTGAACTGAACCATATAAATGGTTCAGTTCAGTAACTGGATCCACTTTTTATAAAAACCAGATTATCTGTAAAACCAGTTACAATTCAGTTCAGAACCGGTTTAGAACCAGTTTACACTTTTTAACTGGTTTAGTTTTGGATAACTGGTTTAAAACCGGTTTTTTATTAAAAACCGGTTTATTTTTGAAAAACTGGTTTTCAACCAATTTTTCGAAGAAAATAATCGAAACTTTTTGTCCGAAAAAATCGAGAACTTTTTTTCCGAAAAAAGATCGGAAACTTTTTTCCGAAAAAAAGGTCGGAAAACTTTTTCCTGAATAATCGAGAATTTTTTTCCCGAAAAAAGATTGGAAACTTTTTTCTGAAAAATCGAGAACCTTTTTTCCGGAAAAAACTCGAAAAAAATTTCCCGAAAAAACATCGATAACTTTTTTCAGAAAAAACTCGAAAAATTTTCCCCGAAAAAAGATCGGAAACTTTTTTTCGCAAAAATCGAAAACTTTTTTCAGGAAAAAACTCGAAAATTTTTCCCCGAAAAAACATCGGAAACTTTTTTCCGGAAAAACCGATAACTTTTTTTCGGGAAAAAACTCAAAAAATTTTGCCCGAAAAAACATCGGAGACTTTTTTCCGGAAAAATCGATAACTTTTTTTTCGGAAAAAATTTTCCCGAAAAAAGATCGGAAATTTTTTCCCGAAAAAAGTCTGAATTTTTTTCCCGGAAATATCGAGAACTTTTTTTCCAAAAAAAATTAAATATTTTTTTTAATAAAAACCGGTTCATAAATTTAAACTGGTTCTGAACTAGTTATAAACTGAATTGTAACTGTTTTTTAAAAGTGGTTCAGTTCAAAACTGAATTAAATGGTTCAGTTTAAAATATGGTTCAGTGCAGTTCGAATTGAAATTTGGTTCAGTTAACTGAATTTTTGAACACCCCTAATTTTGACGACAAATTTTGATGATAAAGTGCGTTGTCAATGTAGTTCAAAGAATTATTAATGAATATAATTTGGTGTTGCAACTTATTAATAAAGGTTTTTTTAAATCTACCCCTTCATAATTTGAGGGTATTTACTCATCAACCAATGAGAACAAACTATATGCAAATTCAAAAGTTCGTTCCAAGTTAGTTGTGGGTACCACATGCAAATTCATTTATGTGACTTGTTCTCATTAGTTGATAGGTAAATACCATTAAATCATAAAGGGGTAGAGTAGCGCTCACCTATTAATAATCATCTCAACGTAATAGACATCAATTGTGAATGTCATTAATCATGATTTTTTTGCATATAAATTTCAAAATTGCTCTATTTTCTTAAAAGAGAAATGATCTCATGGAGAATTTTGTACTACAAGTGACAAAAGGCAATTCAGCCAATACTGAATTGAATTAATTGGCGTTGATACAGTGTGTAAAATTCATTATCCAAAGATTAAGTATTATCCATTAAAAAATCAAATTATTAATAATTATTTAACTCACTTATCATCTATTTAGTATTTCCCTCCTTTCACATTCTTTTATAATTTATATATGTATATGTGGCTCAAAATAAAAAGTCCAATGATCAGAAAACATGGATGTCCAAACATTATCTTATCTTATAGAAATTATTCTTACAACATATTCACCACTCATTCCATTGCTCCCCCAGCAACCATAATTTTATTTTATTTTACAACAAACTTAAAAAAAAAATCTGTAAAGTAACATATTAACCACTCATTCATCAATCATAATTTTCATTGTGAATATAAACACTCACCAAAGAGTTGTTTTTCAGCTTGGTTGCATCTATAGCCATGGCCACTCATGCAGCTTTAGCTTCTACAAGAATCCCTACAAACACAAAGTTTCCATCTAAGGCCTCTTACTCTTTCCCAACTCAATGTGCCTCAAAGGTTTCACTCTCTAATATTGCAGCCTTAATGATTGCTTTGTTTCATTTATATTTATTTAATTAAAATTGCCTTATACTTCAATTAACTTTGCTTTGTGTAGAGACTTGGGTTGGCTGAATTCTCAGGACTAAAATCAACTTCATGTGTTACCTATGCCATTAATGCTAGAGAGTCTTCTTTTTTTGATGTTGTAGCTGCTCAACTCACTCCCAAGGTTCATTTCTACACACAATATTTATATATCTCATTGGATCATGAGAGATTCCTTCCTCCTTTTATGTGTCACACATAAATCTATCAACTGCTATGGAACACGAACACCAGATACCACACTTACACCTCGGAACTAGTAATAATTTGGTAAAATAAAATAATTGAATGTAATCATATGTGTCGGATATCAGACACATTTAATTTGAAGTGTCGTATTATATATAGGTGCTGCATAGATTAGCTCTTAACATCTTTGTAGCTAAGTATATTTATCCTTAGCTGAATTGTCATATTTAAATACCTTTCCTAAAGAAAATGTTGGAATCATAACATACTTGCAAACAACAAAAGATGCAGTTTTAATGTGTCTATTTAAATAAGTAACATATTTGGTAACTGCATTGGAGCTAAACAAATTTAATTTGCTTATGATTTGCAAATTATAATCAGGTCACTGGATCAACTCCTGTGAGAGGAGAGACTGTGGCTAAGTTGAAGGTAGCAATCAATGGTTTTGGACGCATTGGTAGAAATTTCCTCAGATGCTGGCACGGTCGAAAGGACTCACCCCTTGAAGTAATTGTTGTCAATGACAGTGGTGGTGTCAAGAATGTAAGTTTTCAAATGCCATTGTCCCTTTAATTGGAATGACCGAGTTTGTTTTGTTACTACAGATTAATTGGTTTTACCGAGTTATATTGTATAGTAATTGTTACATCCTCTTGTTTTACTTCCAGGCTTCACACTTGTTGAAATATGATTCTATGCTTGGAACTTTTAAAGCAGATGTGAAAATTCTAAATAATGAGACCATTACAGTTGATGGTAAACCCATCAAGGTTGTCTCTAGCAGAGATCCTCTTAAGCTTCCTTGGGCTGAACTTGGAATTGACATTGTTATTGAGGTAAAGTCCTCTCTAATTCATTTATTTCAATCAATGGCCAAAAAATGAAAATACAAGCATGTGATTAGTCCATTTCTTAAAAATCAACATATTATTTTAACAAGTGATTAGTTTATGAGATCATTATTAACTATAGTCACATTAGATCCATGTCAATGGATGAAGATAGGACGGATTGAATTTTGAGTTTGTGAATTACAAAACTGACATGCTGATGTCTAGATATGATCTTTCAATCTATATCCAACGACTATGATATAATGTGTTAGAATACCAATCCTGATTCCAAAGTAAACAGATACGAAAAAAGCAAACAGAGAACACATACAATGACTCTGATATAATTGCAAGTTCTCTGTCATCACTGAAAGCTCAATGTTTACTGAAATGAATGAATGGTTTTTGTTCAGGGAACAGGAGTGTTTGTGGATGGACCTGGAGCTGGCAAACACATCCAAGCAGGTGCCAAGAAAGTTATCATCACTGCTCCTGCAAAGGGTGCTGATATTCCAACTTATGTTGTTGGAGTAAATGAACAAGACTATGGCCATGAAGTAGCCAACATCATAAGGTACGGCTTTGCAGTGCATGCGCGTAGTGCTTTATATATTTATTTATATTTTAACTATGATTGATATTTAAGTTGCAAATTGGATTGAACCCCTACAGCTGCTTTATGGTGCAGCAGTTGTAGGAACTGTTAGATTTAGAGAGTTTGTGAATGTTGAGATTGAGAAGAAGGGTGTAACAGTTGAAAATATCAATGCAAGATAGTTCATTGTGCTGATTGATTTCATTGTTTTGTTTGTTAATGTACAGCAATGCTTCTTGCACCACAAACTGTCTTGCTCCCTTTGTGAAAATCCTGGATGAAGAATTTGGTAAGAAAAAACTCTGATACTCATCTATATTGACAGTTAATATTGTAAGCGCAATATATGATTCCTAGCTAAAAGCCGCTTAATCAACTCTGGTCTTTAATTACAGGAATTGTGAAGGGAACCATGACAACCACACATTCCTACACAGGAGATCAGGTACATTATCAACCATCACATGTTTGTTGGGATTGAAACTTGTTTTACTTATTTTTGATCCAGTTTACCATTCAATCTTTCAACTAAAAATAGATAAGAAGTTACAATAGGACTCCGTTTGACCTGATTTATTTTTTACTTCTCTTCTCCTTAAAAGATAAGTCGAACAACATTTCTAAAAAGTAACTTTTAATACAAAAGTAAGTGAAGTAAAATGGAGTCTAAGAGTTGTGCTTGTGCAGAGGCTTTTGGATGCTTCACACAGGGACTTGAGAAGAGCTAGGGCTGCAGCACTGAACATTGTCCCCACCAGCACCGGAGCAGCCAAGGCCGTGTCTCTAGTGCTACCACAGCTCAAGGGAAAGCTCAACGGAATTGCCCTTCGTGTGCCTACACCCAATGTTTCAGTTGTTGACCTTGTTGTGAATGTTGCAAAGAAGGGTATTTCAGCTGAAGATGTCAATGCAGCATTCAGAAAGGCAGCTGAGGGGCCATTGAAAGGTATATTGGATGTCTGTGATGTTCCACTTGTGTCTGTTGACTTCCGCATGTCCGATGTTTCTTCTACCATTGACTCTTCCCTGACTATGGTCATGGGAGACGATATGGTTAAGGTGGTTGCTTGGTATGACAATGAATGGGGTTACAGGTTAGATCACTATCTATATAATAAAATTTATGCATCTTTTTATGTACTTGTAATATAGATCATGTTATTGATAGTTACAATGTTGGTAATTTCAGCCAAAGAGTGGTGGATTTGGCACATCTAGTAGCAAACAAATGGCCAGGCACCGCTAAAGTAGGGAGTGGAGATCCATTGGAGGACTTCTGTGAGACAAATCCGGCCGATGACGAATGCAAAGTTTTCGAATAGAGGAGAATCATTTTCTGACTTGATAATTGCCTCTACAAGAAAACCATTTGTTTTGCCTTTTGTTATTAACGTATAATATCATTTATATGTTGAGAAAGAAGAACAAATTGTTCAGACAATGTGTTATGTGATGTCTGAGGGATTGATAATAAGTTTATTTGTCGCCAATGAGTTTTGGCATAACAATGATTCATAATATCATTATATATTGATAATAATGCACTGATTTATGATCATACAAATTGATTATTTAAGGTATCATATCATAAATTTAATATTACATTTTTTATTTAGACAAATTTAAAATAATAAATATAGAACGATAATTTATTAGTATTGTATGATACCTAAATTAGTATCATCATTGAAGTAAAATATGTATGAGTTGCATATAAATTACATGACGTTATAATTTATAGGACCACTTGTTAGTAATGTATGATACCCAAAGTGGTATCACTATTGGAGATGCTCTAAGTGTGATTTTTGTCATTAGACTACTTGACAAAAAAAAATAAAAAAAAAAAGTGATTTTTTTGTCAAGTAGTTCGGTGGCTAGAAACTCCACCCTTAAGGTAAATAAGTGGGATGACCGGAATTCGAAACCTCAATCATCTGCATATAATATGCAATGTCCCACCAATTGAGCTAAACTCACGGGACAATGTGCTTTTTATTCTTCTAATAATCAAAAAGGAGATATAAAAGCAATATCTCAGCATAAGTTTCCATTATTTTAATAATATTTACAATAGGACAATATTTACTTTGGGTAACTCCGTCGTAACTCCCCGTGAGTTTTTTTGGTATAAACCTATAACAGAACCTAGAGAGACAAGCAACATTAACTTATCGGTACAAATTTTGTGATAGACAGGTTGTCCATTTGTTATTCAATTGCACAGAGTGAATTTTTGTAAGACAGTTTGTCCATTTGTTCTCTAATTGTCAAGATATGCTCAAAAGTTAACAGAATTATAAAACTGTAACGGTACCTCAAAAGGCTAATAGGAGAGGCAAATAAGGTTAACTTATCACCAAAAGTTTCGTGAGATTCCTCAATTTTTGTGAGATTTGTCAATTGCCAAGATATGATAGAAAGTGACCATTTCATACCCGTGGTTCACAAAGGGCACATAATGAATTTTTGAGACATTCCTCAATTGACAAGTACGATAGAAAGACAAAAGTAACCATTTCGTTATTCATAAATGTTATTTCACATTGAGATTGTATTAAAAAGGAAAAGGAAAAAAAGTTAACACTGTATATACAAATCCTCACAAGTTAACCGTAATGTATATACTTTTGCAAACCTTCTATAAAAACCCTTCAAAATAAGTTAACATTGGTCGACATTCGACTAGTTAACGAGAGACATGCAAAGAGCTTATCAGCACAAATTTTGTGAGAGACAGTTTGTCCGTTTTTCAACGTATTGATAAACAATTCCTAAATTGCTGACTGTAATTTTTATCAGATTCGCAAACTGTTATTTGATAAGATTGACATGCAGACAATAATCTTTTCAAGGTCTTTTTGTCAGTGTTTTTAAGATCTTTTTGTCCTCTCAAATCCAAACTCATAAAATTGGTATCTTTGTGCTCATCTCAATTCATTCTTTAATATTGCAACTTTCCACCATGAATTAATTTTGAATTCTCTCAAATGATTTGTCATAATAGATTAACCACTTGAACTTAATCATTTTATATAAATAAAAAATCTTTTTTGTCTCAAATTATAAGATAAAGAAAAATAATTTTTATTATTTTCTAAGAATTTCATGTCCCGTTAGTACAAAAATTAGTCAATGAGCTTGAAAAGTTATAATATGGTACAGATGAACAAAGTGGTATATTAATAGTTCGAGAGATGTGAATCATGCATTCCCAATAATGTTTTTTATTTTATTTTTATGCAATGTGCAAAATGAAGAAAGAAAGTAAAAGAAAAAATACAAAAGAATAGATAAAAATAAGTGAGAATATTATAAAATTTATTTAAATAAAATAAGTTATTTGATAAATAAGATATATATATATATATATATATATATATATATATATATATATATATATATATAATGGGGGTTCATAAAAATAAAATAATAGGAGAGTCATATATAATATTATTCTCGTGTGACATGCATGACTGAAAGAGTCATATTTAATACATAAAAAATGAGTGAAATATAATTCTTTACAAAAAATATTGATGGGTATATAGTCATTGGTGTTAGTATTATGACTATTATCATATTAAATTCATGAGAATGAGAGAAAATTAATTGAGTGTCAATTATCAAAGATTATTAATTTAAAATTAATATTATATAATTGTTTTGTTATATTTTCTTTTCTTTTTTTGTTACAAAAGAGAAAAAAACAAAGAGCAAAAGAAACTAACGACGAATAAGCATCCAAAACATACAACAAGAAGAGTGGGAAACATATCACTTGGGAGATCCTGCAGAACAACGAGTCTCGAAGAGGTTGAAGCCTCTATCTTAGCTAAATGATCGGCCACAAAATTTCCTTCACAAATTAATTTTCTTTTTTTTGACCGATCAAATTAATTTTCTTTAATTAATATATTTGTAACACTTAAATGTCTACATTAAACATAAAATTCTTAATTTCATATTAAGTCAAAATATATCGGTTACTAGTATGTATGTTTGATTTCTTTTTATTTCAAATATTTGACAATTATCTTGACTATATATTAGAGTTTATTATTAGTTTTTGGGTCAAAAAATTTGCCGGTTAATTTTTAACTAGTGCCCCACTAGCACGGTTGAGGTAAACTAAACAAATTTGTTTGATCTGCAAAATATAAGTAATGGATAAAACAACACTAAACTAGACGGAACACTACAAGAAAAACTTTTAAAATATTAAATAATTTGTTATCTTTGGACATGTTTGGTGCACAAGACATTATTTAGATAAATTTTGTTTGAGACAAATTCTCTTATGTTTATTTGTTGTCCAGTTCTTTGCCCCAGTTTATCCAGTCTCATAAATAGTATTAAAATCAAATGCATTACGACTGAAATTGTCATATATTTTGTTTTGGCATTAGCCCTCTGGTTCTCAGAGGAAGGGCCCCCAATAATGCAGAATTTAGCCGCAAGGTTAGAAAATACTAGCTAAGAATTGTTTCCACTGAGAATTCTCCCGAACAATCCGTCTTAGAGGAAGCTCATTAACCACTTGATCTCAATGTCTTGGTTTGAAGTTGTCATATTTAATTCCTGATTTTTGTAGCATATCAAATGCACTTTTCGAACATGTTTCGGTTTCAGCGTTCACCTAATTGTGAGAACCTTGATTATAGCGTCCCTCGGATTTTAATGGTGTTTGTATTGAATGTAATATAATTACCAATATGTTCTTAGAGATTGATAGATTCATAGAAAGAGAAAACATAAGGTGGCTAGGGTTTCATTAGGAACAACCAAAAAGTCATAGAATACAAAACAATAGAATGGTATAAATACTAAAGGAAAAAGACTAAACTACCCTTAATATAATATATTATTTAACATCCCCCCTCAAACTCATGATGCATTAATAGGAAGCATCGAGAGTTTGTCAATCAAGAAACAAAAACGTTTAATAGAATGAGCTTTCGTGAACAAGTCAGCAATCTGCAAGGAGGAAGAAACAAATGGTAAAGTAATAGTGTCATGCTGAAGATGATGACGAGTGAGGTGACAATCAATCTCGATGTGCTTGGTGCGTTCATGAAAGACTGCGTTATGAGCAATTTGAATGGCACTCTTGTTATCACAATACATAGGAGTGGGTTTAGACAGAGAAACACCAATATCAGAAAGAAGCCAGCGTAACCACACTATCTCTGAAGTAGTAGTTGCCATAGCACGATACTCTGCTTCCGTTGACGAACGAGATACAATGTCTTGCTTCTTACTCTTCCAAGATATAAGAGAATCTCCTAGAAAAATACAAAAGCTTGTAGTAGACTTGCGATCGGTGGGATCACCAGCCCAATCTGCATCAGAATAAGCATGTAACTCCAAAGAAGAAGATGAAGGAAAAAGAAGACTCTGAAATTGGGTTCCTCGAAGATAACGAAGAATGCGAAGAACAGCTGCCCAATGCACTGTAGTAGGAGAAACAACAAACTGACTGACAATGTGCACTGCATAAGCAATATCTGGTCTGGTAATAGTAAGATACACCAAGCTGCCAACCAAAGTACGATACAAAGTGGGATCCGATAAAAGAACACCATCAGAGGGAGCATATTTCACATTGAGCTCAAGAGGGCTATCTGCTGATCTAGTATCAGAAATGCGAGCTTGTTTAAGAATGTTGGCAATATATTTAGATTGAGAAAGAAGATAACCTCTAGGGGAGTATGCAACCTCAATCCCCAAGAAATAGCGAAGAGTGCCTAAATCCTTCATCTCAAATTGTTTAGCTAACTGTAATTTCAACTCATCGATCCCATTAACACCATCACCTGTAATAATCATATCATCAACATATAGGGATAATAGAATATGACCATGAGAAGTGGTCCTAAGAAATAAAGCAGAATCATGATCACTAGAGCGGAAGCCAAGAGATGTAATTACAGTAGAGAACTTCTCAAACCAAGCTCGTGGAGCTTGTTTCAGACCATATAGAGTTTTCTTCAACTTACACACTTCTCCCTGATTATGAGAAATACCTGGTGGAGGTACCATATAAACTTCCTCCTGAAGATCACCATTTAGAAATGCATTTTTAACATCCATTTGAGAAATATTCCATTGACGAACAGAAGCAACAACAATAAGAGTACGAATAGTAGTCATCTTGGCCACAGGAGCAAATGTTTCTTCATAATCCATGCCATACTGTTGAGAGAACCTTTTAGCAACAAGACGAGCTTTGTATCCCTCAAATGACCCATCAGATTTGGTTTTGATCTTGTATACCCAACGAGACCCAATAGCACGTTTTCCTAGTGGAAGAGGTACTAAATTCCAAGTATTTGTCTTATGCAAAGCAGCAAGTTCCTCTGCCATAGCCTGCTGCCAAAGAGGATCAAGAATAGCTTCTTTATAGGAAGAGGGCTCAGACAAATTGTGAATGGAGGTTAGGAAAGAGACAAAGGAAGGGGAATAAGTGGAATAAACAAAATCAGGCAATTGAGTAGACTTACGATCACGAGAGGGATAACGAGGATAAGGGTCTGTAGATGGCATAGGATCAACAGTCACAAGAGGTTGTTGGGTAGCCGTGGGGACAGAGGGAGCATTTATATCTGGAGTGGCAGTAGTATCAGCCCCGCAATTCTCAATAGTACAATCACTAGAAATATCATCATCAAAGGCAAAAGGATCAATATGAGCAAGCTCGGACCTTGTAGAGTAGTATGAGAATTAGAAGAAAGAGAGTAAAATGGTATGTGTTCAAGAAACACAACATGACGAGAAACATACAATTTTTTATTAATAGGATTATAACAATGATAACCCTTTTGACCATCCCCATAACCAAGAAAAACACATATTGCAGAGCGAAGACACAATTTACTACGTTCAACTTGTGGAAGAAGAACAAAACAAGTAGAACTAAAAACTTTTAAATAAGAATAATCAGGAGCATGACCATACAAAGCCTCAAATGGAGACAAACCTGAAGTGACAGATGATGGAATTCTATTAATGACATGGACAGCTGTACGAATTGCTTCACCCCAAAATTCACTTGGAACTGCAGCAGACAACAAAAGAGAACGGCAGTTTCAACAATATGACGATGCTTTCTTTCAGCAACGCCATTCTGTTGAGGAGTATCAGTGCATGAAGTTTGGTGAATTGTACCATCATAAGCAAGCAACTCAGAAAATTTATTAGAAGTATACTCGCCACCTTGATCACACCGAAAACACTTTATAACAGTATTATGTTGAGTTTTAACCATAGCACGAAACATGTGATAAATATCATAAAATTCTGAACGATTTTTCATAAGATAAACCCAACAATAACGACTATAATCATCAATAAAACAAACATAATATCTTGACCCACCTTTGGTAAGAACCGATGATGGACCCCACACATCAGAATGAACTAAATCAAAAGGTGCATTAGAAACAGAAGTACTTTTATTAAAGGGCAAAGCAGAAAATTTTGCAAGTTTGCAACCACAACAATCAGAAATATCACTAGTTTTCAACTTTCCTAAAGCTCCGGTAGAAGCCAAGTACTTTAATCTAGAGGCAGAAACATGTCCAAGGCGAGAGTGACCATAAATAAAAGCTACTAGAAGACGAATTTAAACGAAAAGATGATAAATCAACGGTCGGAGTAGACATTGAGGCCGTAGTATCTGGAACTCTCAACTCATCCAAAATATAAAGTCCCCCCTGCCTACGGCCTGTCCCAATCTTCCTCCCAGATTGTTGATCCTGCACATAACAAGAAGATGAAGAAAACACAACTGAATAACCAGAATCACATAATTGACTAACAGAAACAAGACTCAATGTGAGGTTAGGAATATAATATACATTAGATAAAGACAAATTAGTTGTGGATACAGACCCAATGCCTGCTAGTGGCATAGGAGTGCCATCAGCAGTCAAGACCGACATAGATGATGCAGGATTTAAGGACACAAATGACTTATGATCATATGACATATGATGTGATGCACCGGAATCAAAAATCCATATGGAAAAAGATATACCTGACAAGCTAGAGGGGGTCAAACCTTTAACAGATGAGGCAGACATGGCATGTGGCTGAGTTGCGAGAAACTTTTGAAACTGCTCAGCAAGATCAGATATATGTGAATTAGTCTCAGATGGGTATGCAGAACCAATACCAGAACCAACAGACAGAGGAGCAACAGTAGAAGAAGTAGCAGCAGCAACATTAGATGAGGGAGCTTTAAAAAAATTTCTTCCTGCTTTCATCAATTGTGGACATTTTGATTTCCAATGCCCTTTTTCCTTGCAAAAAGCACATTCATCAATACCAACACCAACCCTCCCTTGAGGTTTTCCTTTGTTAAAAGGAGCTGCAAAGACAGATGGAGGAGATGTATGAGTTTCTTTATCCAAATGAGAGTGAGACTTGAGTCTAATTTCTTCTGCCAACAATTCATTAACAACTGAGTCAACTTTGGGAAGAGGAGTACGATGTGGAATACCCCCACGCAAGGCCTCAAATTCATCACGAAGAGCCATCATAAATTGAACTAATCGTTGCTCTTCTATTTGATCAAGGTATGCTTTGACAGCTTTTAATTCAGCCGGTTCCATGAGAGCCAACTCGTCCCACAAATTAGTCATAGCCGAATAAAATTCTTGAATGCTCATATTATTTTGCTTAAGCGCTCTAATATCACTTTCCAACTGATAACGTTTAGCAAAATTAGACCGATTATACAACTGTCCCAAACCTCTTTAGCAGTATCGAATTTTGCTAGTTGCATACCTATTGACTAAGAGACGGAATTATTGATCCAAGTAATGACTTTCGAATTACTAGCCTCCCATGTACCTAGCTCCTTTGCATACTTTGCTTCATCTTTTTTATCGGTTGGCTTAACAGAGGTCCCATCAACATAACACCACATCCTTTTCCCTTTCAAAAAATTTCTCATTACATAACTCCAATAAGGATAATTTTTTCCAATCAATTGGACACTAATAGATTGAAGAGAATCATCTTTTTCACTAGCCATTACAATATACTATGAAAGAACAAAGAAAAACAAGCTTGAAATTGTTGCTAAAACCAACGTAACAGATTGACTCACAAGGATGCTCCAAATTGAAATTGTTGCTGACACTAAATGCAATCACAAAGATGCTACAAGTATATATGTAACAAATTGACTCACAAACACTTCAATACAAAATCAAAAGGTGCCAATACTTAATTATAAAAAAAAAAATTTACAGCCTCACGTTCCAACAATTCAAGGTTTGAAGGCACTAATCCAAAGATTCAAGGAGAAACAAATCAAACCTTATTGCAGAGACTAATCGAAGATTTAATTTGTCATCAAACTTTCAAGTTCTTATAGAATCAACCAAGCTCTTTGATACCATGATAGATTCATAGAAAGAGAAAACATAAGGTGGCTAGGGTTTCATTAGGAACAACCAAAAAGTCATAGAATACAAAACAATAGAATGGTATAAATACTAAAGGATAAAAGACTAAACTACCCTTAATATAATATATTATTTAACAGAGATAACTCTCAATTTTTTCTGTCTCGTAAATCAGGTAGCATTCCCTGAAAAACTTCCAAGATATATCGTGTAATAAGAAGTATAATGTTATAACTAGAATCATTTACTATACTCTAAAATTTGGAATTTGTACAGAAATAACACAAAGGCTAAGATCAATAAATGTTCAATGACATCAAAAGGTATATTGTTTGATTTGAACTATGCTGCTGTCACTCTTTGTATCCTCTTTGGTTGTCTTCCAAGCTGATCTTCAGGTGATATTTCATCTCCATTCCTCTTTCTTCTTTCACTCCTTGATGGACTTTCCTTCTCATCAACGAGTGAAAGAAATCTTCGAATCGGACCAACATTAGAAGCTGATTCAGAAGGAGCTGAATGCCTTAACTGTAACATAATCTGCAAAAAATGTATCACAAGAGCAATGAAGCAAGCCATCCCACAAATGATGAATAGACCCCAGAAGCTTTTGAGCTGAAGTCGATCTGACTCAATTTCCGTATTGTCTAAACTACAGCTGCTTCGCGTCATCCACTTATCATGAATCCGCTGCAGATCACCAGTTTCTGAAAGTTGTAGAATGGCAGTTGACAAATCTACAGCCAAAGGAGAGTCCCGAGGGAATGCCTAGCATGGCAAAAAAAGGGTTTCGCAATTATAACATTGACAACACAAACTCAGGATGATGAGTATTGATCGAAAAGGTAGAGATACTTACAAAACCCCACCCACTTCTTGTGAACTCCTGACCTACAATCCTGAATGTGCATTGAGTTGATAAGAATATTTCGACATAGGGTCGTTCATCTATAATAGCAGCGACACCTCCTTTATTAGGACCAAGCTGAAGTGACTTGGCATATTCTTCTGGCGAACCAAGGGGAACAAGTCTAGATTTGGATATTCCAAGATCTTCAGTCAAGTAACGTTCCGCAAATGAACCAACTTGGAACCCAATAGGCTCATCGCTAGCTTTTAAACTATCTATTCCAGTGATAGATGAAGATAGCTGCTGCACCGTGAGTATCGATGTTAAACTTGCAGTGTAGCTGGAATTAATGATCAAAACCACAAACAACCATATGAGTACCACACCACGACCAAGAGTACTCATTGTATTCTCTCCTGCAGAAATAATGAAGAAAAACCCGAATAAAGTTGCTTCGTGTGTTGACTGAAGTTTCAACAAACAAAAGTAATTGGAGTATTACTTACTGTGGGAAAAAAATAGAGTCGACAGGCTAAACCTGCATGGATGGTAAAAATAGATGGATCAGAAACGATCAAGACCACAGCATATTCAAGACGAAAACAAATCATATCCTGAAAATCTAACAACTATTTAGCAAAACACGGCAGGTGATGATTAAACAAATAACTGACCATAATATGGTTATAATTTGTTGTTTAGGTGGACCCCTAAACTCATCATTTATTCTGTGTTCCAGAATCCATACTACTATCCCGACGAAAAAAAAGAAACAAGCAGTCACCATCCACATAAAAGGAGTGAACGGCTGCAGGAAAGACCAACCGCCGGAATTGATCTTCTTAAAAGGGGCAACCACAACAAGTCCAGATGCAGCATAAGGCTGTGTAAAATCTACAATCCTGGTCCGATTTGTGACAATAGCAAAATCACCAACAGCACCATCAAAAACCTGTAGTGCGTAAATGAAAGAATTATCAAAGCTAAAGAGTGTTAGCATACATAGAGAGTATCAGGTTTATTAGGTAGTACTTACACCAGCGGTTATTAAGTTGACAAGTCCTGTGTAGCTTGGATTTTTGAGGCCATCTCCGAATGGCACAAATCGATAAGGAACAGCATATGGTAACAAGTTTACAGCTGCTATAAATACATCAATGCAAAACCCTTTAAAATTATCAGTTCCCTTCACCGGTGACACAAATTCACGGAAACTGGCTCTAATAGGCACACCAATTCTCAATTGTTTGCCATTGTTTGGGAAGACCCATCCACGGGGCCTGGATAATGTTTCTCCGGGCCATATCACAGTGTGAAGGTGCTGGTTTGCATTTGATCTATTAGGTGGGTTAGCATACAACATCTCAGGAGATACAATTGATAGACCAGAATAGTTAGACCAGTAACCAATTCGACGGACACCATTTCCAACAACATTAATGATGTCATAGGCAGGACGATAAGGAGATTTTTCTGAATCAAATTTCAATGGACCTGATAATCCAACAAAATCAGTATGCAATATGTTTTTCAACAGAAGTGTTCCATTGTCAAATATGCTCATGGCATCAAGGTTAAGACCACCTCCCTTTCCCTTATCGTCATGCAAACTAGTGTAATTCGTACACGAAAGGACCCCACCCTGACTGAAAAATTTATCAATGGCTTGTGCAACGAGCCAAACAGAATCATAAGCATTGAGGCCATAAGAATTTAACCCCAAGGAACCACCGGTTAACTTGTTCCACCTGGATAAAAACGCTTTCTTCCTATCAGTATCAGGCGTATGCTGGCGCAAAACCAGCGCACCCTGCAGAGTATCCATTGTCTCGGAAGGAAGAGACGCAGAATCTAGAACAGTGGAAAGCCAATCTGTGGCTATCCAGACATAACCCTCCTGCATCATCCCAAGATATCGCGCAACTTTGAAGATCATAAATCCAGAATTAGAATGTGCATGAACAACAATAACTCGAGACTGCATCATTGCAACACTCACAAGCAAATTGGTGATTTCATTTCTATCAACATCAGGTCCTGATTTGATTCCTGCCTTATAGGAGATTCTACAACGCCTCCCTGCTAACGCATCATCTAAGGCAGACACACCGTTTCGTCCATAATCATCATCTACATAAATAGCAATAACTTCCTTCCATCCATAAAAATCAATTATTTCAGAAACAGCAGTCATTTGGTACGAATCACTGAGTGTCGTCCTAACAAAGAAAGGGAATTGCAAGGACGAGAGTGTAGGGTCTGTAGCTGCAAATGACAACATAGGAACACGAAGCTCATTTGCAACATGGGATACTATGTGAGAAACTACAGAAGATTGTGGTCCTAATATAGCAATTACATCCGTCTCCATGAACCGCAGAGCTGCAATCAATACAATACAACAGGTTCATAAATCTTTGTTCAATCATGTGATTTACCGTTAAACGTCATTGATCTATGTCTAATGTGATAGTGTGATCTACTGTTACATGTCGTTGCTACTCAATAACTGAACACAACAAATTGTATATCATAACTAAGTACGATATCTTAGAATTGGGAGTTGGACTTAACTCCTATAAAACCGGCTTGTAAGGTGAGAATGTGTGTGGATATAAACGGTGGGTGGCCCGATAGCAGAAACCTGATAACCGGTGGTCCAATGGATCATGGAGAGGCTATCATACCATCTTAGAATTAGGAGTTGAGTCTAACTTAACCCTACATAACTAGCTTATGAGGTGAAGAGTGCCTCTACTTTATAAACTCATCCTCATGTCATCTCACATCCCATATGGGATTTTTTTTCTTTTTGTATTAACCCTCTGGTTCCTGGGGAAGGGGGTTTGCTAATATAGAATTCAGCCGCGAGATAAGTAAAGTTTGGCCAAGAATTGTTCCCATTAGGAATCGAACTCGGTTCTCCCGAACAATCCCATGTGTGACTATTTAACAATACAAATACTACATGTTTATTTATGAATAAATTTTAATCTAATATGAATGAAAGGTATGGATTAGATTACCTTGAATCATGCCATCGAAACCACTACAATTGGAAGTTTGCATATGAAGAACAAGTTGAGTTGAATGAAGAATAGAGGAATTGGAGTTGACATCTATAACAGCTTGTTCCATGGCAAGTTTAGCAACTTTACCAATGGAGGAATCAAAGGTGAAGATAGCACCAATATTTACAACGGAGGGTCTTGAAAATGAAACATTTGAAATAGTTGTTGAATTTGAATAAACTCCTCTAACTCCAAAATAATAGGGAAGCACAACCACCACCACCAACAGCCAGTAATAATAAAACAAATTCATCATATCTAAAAAAATTCTGAACTAAACAGTTCCATTTATGAAATGCATTTTGTTTTTTATGAGAAAATGGAAAAGTTAAAGACACGCAAAGTGTATCTATCTATCTATCTATCTATGTGCAAGCAGTATAGAGTAGAGGAAACACAAGTTGCTTAACCAATGAATGAATCAACGAATAATACAGTAGTAACAAGGTGTGTGTGGTTTTTGTTGTTATTATGTTATTGTTATGTCGGTTTGTCTGAAGAATGAAATTTCCCAATGGGAGAGACTAGAAAAAGTAAGAACACCTGTGAATGGGGAAAGGGAGTGGGCACGTTCACCTGCCCTTGCTGCTAATTGCAATTATTATATTAATTATTAGCATACTATATTTGATTTACTTAGCTATCATCATCATCATATTCATCACCCAACCAAATCTTATCCCTCTAAGTCTAAACAAACTGTTTCACACTTTATACACGTGATCATCTTTTAACTTTAGTTTCCTAATTTCTTTTCACACTTCTAGTTATTTTATTTTATTATCAACCATAAAGAAGAGGCCGGCCGTATGACAAATTTTAATTTGTTACTATATTTTTAAGGGTGTTTTAATCACTTGTCAAAATTTAATAAAAAGGAACAAAATTTAAGAGAGTTGTACTTGTACGGTACCTGCTTAGAATTGAATTGTGTTCCATGAAGATGTGTGTGTGGCAGAGTTTAAGCCATTCAACCAACATGCTTGTTAAGTGATTACATGCTCAAAAATATTTGTTTCCATTCCCTAAATGATATAGTATCTCCATAATAGAAATATTTATAGGCGTTTTCATTAACTTAACTCAATCATAGTGATGTTCATTATATATATTTTGGGAATGGAGTTTGAACTTCAAGCAAAAAAAAAACACAAGATTCATGCTTTTATGAGTTAAAATTCTGCCTAAATTATGTTTAAGTCATTTTTTTTCTAGTGTACAAGATTAATTGAATAAACTTTATACTATCAATTGTCACTTATCAATAACTTGGAGTGTGCAATTCACTTCAAGATTACAAAGTATGCTGAAACACCTTTGTCAATTTTTACGTGTTTCCCGTTTACCTAAACTAAATCGACGAATCAAACATAAAACTTAGTACTTCCTCCAGTTTCAAATATAAGCAACAAAATAAAAAAAATTAAAAGTCTCAAATATAACCAAAGTCTACTTCAATCATTGTATTTTATGTCATTATTCCAATTTTACCCTTAAATAAATATTAATTTAACTAATAAATGCAATGTTTCACACTTTTCAAAAAGGGTATAATTGAAAATAAAATATTTTTTATCCTCAATCAATGCACTTAACCTACTTTCTTAAAGGGTGTGTTTTTTTAAAATTTTGCTTATATATATTTTATATAAGACTAGAGGAGTATGTCCATTCATTCTTTAAAATTCATTGTATTAAACGAGTGAACCGAGACACTCTTCAAGTTTTCAAATAGTAAGTTTTTTATAGAATTTTTATAGAAATATGTAAAGTCAACGCATTAGAAATTATGCTGTGTAACTTTTTAAATAAAAAGTTTCTTTAAATGAAAGGCTTAAAGAGCACCCGAGGCACTCGTTAGAAAGACTCTTTAATTAATTTATGATTATACTATTTGTATTTTTTTGGTAGTACAACATAGATGCATTAATTTATCCATAGGTAAAATAGTAGGTAAATAATGAAGAGAGCTAGAGAAGATTGAGAGAGAAGTAACATCCAATGATTTGTCGAAACGTGTAGTTTGAGTATCCAATGCCTTTGTCCTTTGACTTTTTTGTCCGTAACAAAAACAAACCCAACATCCAAGTATCTTACAACAGATCCAACGGCTAGGACACAATCTAGTAAAGGCCATCCACAACACCCAATAATAACTTCACACGTGTCCTTATTCCCCATCCAGAACCGCCACACGCAGTTTTTCTTCCTTCAATTCCAATTCCAAACTATTTCCTTTCTTTCTTCTTTCTCTTCAATTCTAACATTCCTCTGTTAATTTCTTCTCTGGGATTCAATAATTCACTGCAAAAGCAAAAACAAAAAGTTTTTTTTTATATGATTGTGAAAATTGAGTAGAATTATTATCCCTAATTGTGGAAAAACAATTCCCCTTTTAATTGTTTTTTTTGTATTAATTTATGTATGATTTTGAAGAGATTGTTATGCCTGTAAAAATGGAATTTTCTCCTCCAATTACAATATTAGAAGGTGATGATTACAACAAAGACAATGCTTGTAAGGTTAATCATGATGATAATGATGATCAGAAATTAGAGGATTTCAATAATCTAAAACCAACCACAATTGGTAAGCCTCCAAGGCATGCATCCATTTTGAGACACAGCCTTAGCTCCACCAGATTGATTGTGGCTTCAGCAGATTTGGTAAGTTAATTAATTATCTCCATTTGTTGTTAAGTTGTAATTATTTGTCACAATTTTGGTTTAAGTGGCCTTTTAAGCTTATGCCATGTCATGTTTTGTTCTTTTGACCCCTTTGCTGTTCATGCTTCATGTTATTTAATTTTGTTGTTTTGCTTTCTATGCTTTTGTTTCATGATGATAAAATTTAAGTAAAAGTTTGGCACATTTAAGTTGCAACAAAATATAATCAACAATTACCGATCGTTAGTTGGTCTAGTGGTGATTGGGGTTGGACTTGGTAGGGACGACCACGGTTCGATCCCCTACAATTGCGATCAGAGGGGGCTGGAACCACTTGATGCCAAAACTGACCCTCGATCCAGATCAGACTGTCCAGTGGACAGAATATTGGTGGTATATAAGAAATGTTGTTAATAATTAATGACTCTTTTTTATGCAATTAAATGCCATGAAGGTACTTTACGAAATTACGACGTGAAGTTATTCTTTTAAATGAGATTAATAAGGCCGAGATCACATGTCCACGATGGTCATGTGAGAAGTATTGATCCCTAGTTGTTGCGGGTTTGATCCTTGGCACGCCTCAAAGATAAATGAGAATATTAAGAGTAAATGTGAATAACAATTTATCTTAATAAGTGTGTAAGTTGTTAATTTTGCTTGTATTTTGTTCGGGGGTGTATCTTCCTTTTCTGTTTTTATTACAATGTATAGATTTTTTGTAAGTTTTAATAATGCTATTGTTAGTGTCTTCATGATTCAACTTCTAAACTGATATGCTGTGAAGATTGTTACTTCATTTGTTACCATATTACAGTATTTTGAAAGCTTAGGTTATCTGATTTATTTGTTTCTGTCTTTCTTTTTTAAGACTGTGGATGCTGAGGTTACTGGGAGTAAATCATCTTCTGAAGACAAGACAGAGTATGTACCCATATTTCGGTCGGGAAGTTGTGCTGAAAGAGGACCTAAACAATATATGGAAGATGAACACATATGTATAGATGATCTTATTCATCACATAGGTTCTGCTTCCAATATTCCTTTTCCTGGAGCTTTCTATGGGGTTTGTATGCTATTCTTACCCAACTTTACAGTTTACATTCTGCTATGACGATAAAGCTTCATTTTTACATTCATGTGTTGATTCCGTTTGATAACATGCTCTCGTGTTTTGTTTGTTTACTCTGCTTAAAGGTAGTTAGTTTTTATTACTTTTAGTTCATATATTTACTACTATTCCTTCCTTCTCGGCTTCTCTATGCATTACTATTCTTAACAGAATCAGGGCCGATGTTTATTTTCTATCAGAATTCGACATTACTGAAAGTTAGAACAAATTAGTGATAGACTAGAGAAGCTTTTATTTTTATATTTTCATTAAAGACACCATTTTAGTGGAATTGAATTTTTTTGCCTGTAATCATTGTTCAGGTGTTTGATGGTCACGGAGGAACAGATGCTGCTTTGTTTGTAAGAAATAACCTTCTTAGACTCATTGTTGAGGACGCCCAGTTTCCAACTTGTGTGGGGAAGGCAATTACAAGTGCATTCATGAAAGCTGATTATGCATTTGCAGATTCCAGTTCGCTTGATATCTCCTCTGGCACCACTGTTTTAACTGCGCTTGTAATTGGGAGGTAATGAGTTTGCATTATGATTACATGATTTTCCATTTTGTTGGTTGTTCGTTAGATCCTAAATTTGTTTAAATAGTACATAGCCACACTATCAATGTTTCATAACAATATAATTGATTTTGCTTATTTAATCATAGTTTATCTCCTGTAAGCTCCCTCCCTCAACTTGTGAAAATTTCATCATTGACAGGACCATGATAATTGCAAATGCGGGGGATTGTCGAGCTGTACTGGGGAGACGAGGTAGAGCAATTGAAATGTCAAAAGACCAAAAACCAAATTGCACTTCAGAAAGGCTAAGGATTGAAAAACTTGGCGGGGTGGTATATGATGGATACTTGAATGGCCAGTTATCCGTTTCACGTGCCTTAGGAGACTGGCACATGAAGGGTCCCAAGGGTTCTGCCTGCCCTTTGAGTGCTGAGCCAGAGTTGCAGGAAATCATATTGTCTGAGGATGATGAATTCTTGATTATTGGCTGTGATGGCCTGTGGGATGTAATGAGTAACCAATGTGCTGTGACCATGGCAAGAAAAGAGTTGATGATACATAATGATCCTCAAAGGTGTTCAAGAGAGTTGGTCAGAGAGGCTCTTAAGCGTAACTCGTGTGATAATTTAACAGTTATTGTGGTATGTTTCTCACCAGATCCTCCTCCTAGGATAGAGATACCTCCTTCTCGAGTCAGGAGGAGTATATCAGCAGAAAGCCTCACTTTACTTAAGGGTGTATTAGAGTGTTAGTGCTAGCTAATTATGATTGTTTATGTTTAGAAAGGATGGATGGATGTTTGTATGTATAAAATTGTTGATGTTGATGTATGTTGCTGCCTGCTGAGGGGTATCTTTGCCCTCTGGTCTGCTTCCATTTATTTCAATCTCAATTTATTTGTTCTACTTGATAATATTCCTTAGCATATTTTTTGTACATAATAAATGAGGTAGCAAATTTCCCATTTCTTTTGTTTTGATAAATTGTTCAACATCTTGGTATTTTTTCCCCCTTTTGCTTATCGATTATTTAGTATGACTTAATTTTGGAGAAAGAAAGTGGATGTGTTAGAAAATTTATCTTCCTTTTGTGCATTACATCATACATGTTTTCCCATTCCTTTCTTCACAAGAACAATACAAACCAAAAAAAGAAAATACTTGTTGGCTTGTAAGGGACAAAAGGTGTGGTAAGAACAATGAATGCTTATGTCGCATACAAAAACCACACATTGACAATTTGCTTTCACTCAAACAGAAAAATTTATTTTTGAGGGAAATAGAGAACTTCTTGGTCAGGTTTCCAATGAAATTAAAGAACTTTTTCAGGAACCAATTTTTTATTTACATTTCATTTGAGTTTATTTCTAACCTCACTTTAAGGGTATGCCAGGCTAACTTTGGAATCTTCAAAAAGCCATCTAATATTCTAAGACATTTTTCCATGTAGACAAGCAATATATTATCAACTTTATAGTTTCATATAAGTTACCAAACACAATCGTAACCTTTAAGATAAAGACTCAGCACTAGGTGAATCATCATACAAACACAGCCATAATCCCTCCAGAGAACGGAAAGAGAGGAAGCAACATCTAAACAAAAGCAAAGGAACAAAAAGAAAGAAAGAAAAAAAAGGCAAAGTTCCCTCGTCAGCGATCGGCACATCTGTTATCCTCTCTTGTATCCATAAACCTACAATGTTTGTTTCGAGACTTGTGAAGGTTCTTGTTTATGTAACTACTGGTATTTATCTGTAGAGGCAATACATCTCTGAATTGCTGAGACATTCAAAATAAAAGATTTATGAAAGTCACAGTCAAAAGCGACTCATAACTAGATTAGAATCCGATCAACCACATCATTAAAATTCTCTTAATAATTAAGAAAAATGAAAGTCATTCTAACTCCCAACTACAACAAGGACAACACCATCAATTTTTGTGGTGCTTTCTGTTAACTTATAATTGCCAAAGGCAGATATTTCCAACCACCCTAATATCCAGGGTTTTAGAGCTCTCCATCATCTTCATCATCATCGACTTCCGTTTCATGTGATACACTGCAAAAATACATTATTTTCAGTTGTGTATGTTTTTATGTTTTAAGAATACATCCATTTTTTTGTTAAATAATAAGTCTACCGTGGCCTTGGCCCCTGCAAGCAAGTTATTCTGATTGGAGTAGTATATAGTTTACCCCAGTTAAATAAATCATAAAAAAACTGTATGAAAATAATTGTATGTGAAAGACTTCGTCACTGAACTACCCATATAGCATCTTCTCTATCATTATTTTTTGGGGTATAGTATAATGGCATGAGAATATATAGTGGTATAGTAATAAAGGCATGAAAATATATAAACAGTCATACAATTTGAAGAGATATTAACATCATTTTTAAATTAAAAAATCATTATATAAACACATTCATTAATATGTACCATTTTATATGCATGATATATACTCCCTCCGTCCCAAATTGATTGACACAGTTGACTGTTTCACGCATGCCAATGCATAACTTTGACGATTAATATTTTTAATTGTATTATAGTAAAAATTATAAAAATTTGATACTTTAAAAATACTCATCGAGACGAATCCAACATCTTATATGCTAATATTTATTTTTATTTATTAGTAGAAAAATATGGTCAAAACAATATATGTAAATAGTGCAATATAGTCAAATGTGGCAATGAAAATGGGACGGAGGGAGTATAAAACTAATTACGGCCCCTCCCACTACTGAATTCTTGGTCCGCCACCTGTTTGTAAGATTTTAGAACATTGAGGTAAGGTAGGATAAACTGTGAAGAGAGTATTTGGCAATTAGCCAAATGGATGGCAGAGAATTCTGAAGAGGGCAACAACAGCTTTGAAATGCAAGCCCAAACCTATCCTAATTCCTTTGTGTTAAAGGTCATCTATGATATGACTGACACATTCAAACTCGTCGATATAAGCACCATTAGGCACAAGTACAACAGGCCAGCATGGGTAGGCGCTCCTCAAACAAACGCTAAATGAAAGCGAGGATGTTCCCGATCAATAAATAATTATATGAACCATACATACTTTTGGGTACACAAAAGCTCGCAACTACAACAAATGTGTACCAGAAAATCAAGTGAAACACTAGTGTAAAATAATTTCTAACTATTATCTTTGAAGTTACCTCGTCTGACTGCAATGTTTGCTCAAGTCTTGACAAAGAACTTTGCTCACACCTCCCACTTTAACAGATCCTTTCTTTATCAATTCAGTCAGCTACGAGTCATGGCATCATTAGAAATAATTCATCATACCATATAATGCAGATAAACATATGTACAATAATTCCAGAGTAGTCGAGAAAAATGAAAATTCACCTCATCTTCTGTTTCTTCAAGTAATCTGGTCACATTACACACAGATGGTTAGTGCACAGCAGCGGTACTGAAGCTTTAAAGTCACTTCTTGCAAAAGGAAAAGGAAAAGCTTTCATGCCATAAATTTCCCATGTTAAAAACTATTAAAGTTAAAACATAAACCGCGTTGCCTCTTACCTTCCACAATAAGAAGAGATATCTTTCGAATATGCCCGAGCTTCTTGTTTATCTGTTTAGAACAATATTTGGTCAAATAACTTAGATGAGAATTAAAGAAACTTTTTCAAATATTTACTAGTCAAAGTATTAAAAACAGAAAACAAAAAGTAAACAACTTAAATGGCAAACACTGGAATAAGCATGACAAATCAACAAATTGAAATCATTCATCCTAAACGTTGCATTATATTTTCATAACTATGCTCCTCAATAATTTTCCATGAAAACTTAAGCATATTTTTCTTAAGGCTGAAGAACCCATCAAGCAATAGTTCAGGAAATATATGGACTGGTTGGCAAACAAAGGCAAAAATTTCATTAAGTCAAGCATGCTAAACCAAAGGCAGGTGAAATAGAGTGCATACTTGTTACGAGGTTATCCCAGTTACCCACTTTGAACCATTCATGTGAATCTGGAAATATCTGCAAAAACAGATGAAAACATTATGCCAATAACTCCCATTCTAGAATATCTAAATCTAAATATGTAACAGAATCAAAGAGATAAAGACATGTGTAAGTTTCTTGCAACATAAAAGATAAACTAAATTTCCATACAGATACCCAAACACCTATTCAACAAATTATAAGTTAAAGAACCAATGCAAAGTAATTAAGCAAGCGCACCCTGAGTGTGTAGTCTTGCATCTTATCACAAAGGCCATCAAGAAGATCAACGACTCTTAATTCACTGATTCTGAATATTATACAAAACAGTTTCACAGTTAAGTAATCATTAGATGCGAGTAAGTAATGAAAACAAATACATCTTTTCGTTCAGAGAGATAAACATACATAGATGTAATTATAATTGTTTGAAGAAATGAGGTGAGATGACCAAATGTTTCATTGTCAAATATCAGATTGAATTCTGGAAATGAAAAAGTAGAGAATTCAGTTATCAATTTTCCCTACATCCTATCAATTCATTTCAGCGTTTCCCTCAAGCTTCTAATTAAGAGAGGTGCGTAAAGTTGAAGTGTTGAAGGCATAGGTACATACATAGGTATATAACGTATATGAAATCTAAATTAGAATAAACCTTTGATTTAGTCCCTGAATTATCATTCTCTCTCCTGTTTGGTCATTGAATCATAGAAATACGATAAATAGTCTCTATACTATTATTAATCCATCAAACTAGTGCCTAAACTATCATTATTTATTCTATTTTTTTCAGAATAGTTTAAGGACTATTTATAATATTTATATATAATTTAGGGAGCAAATTGAAGGTTTATTCTATAAATTAAATACCTGTAATCGATTAACTTTCCTTGACGCTGGCCTTTGGAGTCCAAGCGATGGCGCATATCCAAATGATTCCGCGGCTTCTCCTGTGTAAATGCAAATGCAAAAGCAATGAATGAATGAATGGATCATTATATAATAATATATTACAGACACAAGTGAATTGAAATGAATTGAAATAATTATACATACACTGGAAAGTCCAATCTCTAGCTCCCCCTGCAACACAAAATCGGATCCAATCAAATCAGCAAAAATCGAATCGACCATGATAGATGATTCATTGAATAATTGAAAGAAGTGAGTGAAAATAAAGAGGTTACCGCAACAGCTTTACAGGCAGCACATTTGTCGTCAACGGCATGAGAAGGCGGAGATAACATTCCGATGGCGATGAGTAGAAGAAAGAGACAGAGATGTAGCATTGACCAAATTGACCCTGAGATCTTCTTCATATTGCCGGCAGGCTATGTTTTAGAGACAACAGAGTGCAATGTTTGGGGAGAAACGGGGAGGAGATGAAATAACTCTGACTTTCCGGGGGATCTCCTCCAACGACTTAATTTGTATACCGTCGTGATGTAAAAACAATTTTTACATGTAAATAATTTATTAAGAGTTTAAGGGATAAGCTCTCAAATTCAATCAAAATCAAACATTTCTATCGATCATTAGTGGGTTCAGTAGTGATTGATGCTTAATTTGGTTCGATCCTAGCAACTGCAATCGGGAGGGGGCTGAAATCACTCCATGCCATAAATGACCCCCCGAACTATATTAAACGGGTGGTGAAGTCCAAAAAAAAAAAATCAAACATTTCTCCATGTCATACATTGGAAGTGGGGTGTAGTTAGATGATATTTAACTCTACTTATATAAACGTCGTCTTTTACATACAAATAAACTTAACTCATTTCATTCCGAACAATAAATTCAATATAAGGTGGACACTTATTATTACACGTTGAATCTCAATCGGTAAATAATTCCAGACCCAAATTCTATAATGAGGAGTATGACTTGCAAAAGAAGGGTGGAAGACAATTTTCATGGAGGTGTGTTGGTACATGTGGATGTGGCGAAACAACGTCATCTTTGATGAAGACTTTCGGCGTCCTACAGACCCTATTCATGTGATCCTAAAAATGGCGAAAGATATCTATATATGTGAGCACTATAATTTTACTATAGGGCATCAGCACATGGACATCATTTTCATTGGATGGAAATGTCCCCAAGAAGGTTGGATCAAGCTTAATTGCGATGGAGCTCATAAGAAATTGGTAGATCTTGCTAGGTGTGATAGTTTGATGCATGATTCAGATGGCCAGTGGATTCGTGGCTAAACTTAGAAGATTGGTACTTGTGACGCGTTTCATGTCGAAAAGTGGAGCATGTACGAAGGAATAAAATTGGCTCAAAGACGAGGAATTACTCACATCTTTGTGGAAAGTGAGTCCAAATTATTGATCGATATGGTTACACGGAGATGCAATTTATAACTCAAGAAATTTTTTCAAAGATTCATTGCTCAATTTTGCGTGCTCTGCTCCCAAAATGCAATTTATAATTTTGTGGTTGTCTTGCCTAGTGTAACATGGAGTACTAAATACTACTCTCATGTCAAGAAAAGAAAAAAAACTCAATAGTGTAAAATACTATTAGGACAATATAACTTTATAGTAATTTTTAGCTATGAATTTAACTCTGTCTCACATATTTACAACATTCAGACGCACTAATTTATGTGTTGTATAATGTTTCATCGGCTCATATGATGAATTTATTTTTATTATTTATATTTTTTTTTAACTAAATAGAAGTATTTATTTAGAATCTACCATTGTAAGTTTTTTTTGTCTATTTACTGGTCTGGATTTATGAAGATACTTTATCCAGTTTTATATATAAATAAAATTTAATTTTTTAGATACATTGAAAAATAGTGTATATAGTCTATATTATTGACTAGATACATTATTTTTTCAATGAATCTAGAAAATCAAATTTTACTTATACATGAAACCGGAGGAATTATCAGATTTTAGTCCTTTACTACTTTATTGAGACACATAAACGTGCTAAGATTGATCTATTATTTATGTTTGTTAAATCTTTCAATCGGAAGACTTCCTAAAATGGAAGTTAGAATATGTCCTTAGAGGTCTGAGTGAGTAACACTGCAATCAACTCCATTGGTAAATTGGCAGTATTTTATGATTATGACTTATGAGAAGATCTTTCTTACCCTTTAAAAGATACCGCAAATTTGCAGTACTGGCAAGACATTAGCCGTTGAACTCGAACGTGGCTTCATAAATCACTCACATGGGGTATTCAATGCTCAGTTAACATACTTATCATAAAATATAAAAAAATAGTTATCATTACATCACATTTTCTCTTTATAATACGATCATTATTACACACGTATTATTATGGAGTAGTAGACAAAAGTTTAAAATAAAATGCAAAAACAAAAGAATAAACAAAGTTAAGAGATTAACAATAATAGTTATTTTTTTTTGGTTTATAAACCAAAAACAATAATATTGTTATTAGATATCATCTCTAAAGTTGGTTAAGGACGTGCTCAATACATTTATGCATCCAACATTTTAGAACTTTAAGTAAAGTGAAACTCCAAATAAAATCCAATACATACCCTCATGTTTAGTGTAGATTTTAAATCCAATTGCTAACCGTCCGTTTGATTGAAAGAAAAAAAAATGGAAATGAAGGAAAATACGAAAATTGATAAATGAATTTATACTAAATTTATAGTTCATATTTATTCTTCAGTTTATGTGTTTTCCTTCTTTCTAATTTTCTTTCTTTTCAACCAAACAAACTCTAAAGGTTCGAGTTAGCGAAACACTATAATAGCGCCGAAGACCTATATGCTATAATGTTGAGCTAAGGGCCGACTCGGATAATATGTTAAATGATAAAGTGTTGTTACCAGAGTTAAAAAATCATTAAAATAATTTTCAGCCACCGAGGAAATTACTGGGTTGAGTCGCGGACTAGGTCGCTCTCTTTAAGACGTTTCGCGGCACTACCCAAAATTGTGCAAGCAGACTATCAACCACGAAGTCCCCAGGATAAAACAGCTCAGTTACAACTGTATACCGATATCAATCTATGAATCAGTGGTACTGCGATACCACCATATTGATACTACAATATCAATCTATGATTCATTGGTACTATGATACCACCGTATTGATACTACAATATCAATCAATATAATGACACTGAGGTCATTCTAATATGGTACTAAGACCAATCTCAATTCAAAGGAATTATGGTACTAAGACCATTCTTTATTTGAAGGAACTAGTGATACTATGATCACTCTTAAACCAAATTAGTAATAATAAGATTTCTCTTTTATTCAAAATTTCAACTTATAAAATATGCACAAGATTTAGAGTTAGACTTCAAAAAAGGTTCATAATTGAAATCAAATTATAAAACGAAAATTCATCAAAGCTGAAGGTTGCAATTTGAAAAACAAAGGCATTAGGATTTGTGTATAAAATTAAGCACCACAGTCATCATACATGAAAGCCCTCTTATTGTTTACATTTGTGATTAGGAAAGTTTATTTACACCGATCACAAATATTATCATACGTAGCCGCAACTTTTTTTTTTTTGGTTGGTAGACGAAATGGCAAAGTCATTGGACACTCACATACACAAAGTGGAGTGACCAGGGATCGAATCCTGGTCAAAGCGTCCGACACTAGCAATTTCGGTATTTCTACCATTTGAGCTAGGATTTGTGGACAGCCGCAACCTTTCTAATAAGAAGAAACAATATTGTTAACTCAATATTATAAGAAATATCCAATGGTCCAAATGAGCATTCATAGAAATTATATAAATTTTAGCACATGCATATTCTGATTTATAATTAAGATATGTGCATCCAAATTATATTTTGGTTTTTGTTTCACATGACCATTCAACATTTTCATATCAAGTAAAATAAGATGTTCCATACCTCAAGTGACAGTAAGCAGCACGCACATATAAATGGGGTATGCCATTTTCATTAGATAAAATTTGATCACAACCATAGCTCCCACATGGGTTGAACTCTCATGATGCTGGAAATAGAGTAAGTGCTTCCATCCATTGGTGAGAAATTTGGGAACACGGTTCCAATCTTCCCCGTTAGAATACCCATTGTTATCTTGGGCCTTTTTATTTTTCCCATGAAGTTATCAACTTAGATGTTTTGTAACATCCCACTCAAAATAAATATGCAAATTAATCAATATAAATGTGCAAATTAATCACTATGCAACTTGGTATCTTTATTCTAAAAAATACACATTAATATTTTCTTAATTACCCGACATGAGACTTAAGAAATTTTATTTTCAATTCACACACCAATGTGAACTTTATTCCAAAGTGAGTTTAAAATCCTTGCATTGCTTATATATAGACCATTTAGTGTTTAAATATATTATTGGACACAACATTGCTTATGAATTATAACTTTCATATGATAAAAATAATCCGTTTAATAAAGTTTTTTCTTTCGTGAACTTTTTAGCTTATTTTTATTAGCTAATGATTTATTTTGATAAACTAATTCAATTAGCTTATAACTTATAATTTATCTTTTTTTTCTTTCAATTTTGCTCTTAATATCTTACTCGAAAAAAATAAAATATTAATTAATTCTTTTATTTTTGTGTCATTTAATTTATTTTTTTTTTGTTTTGATACATATGTCATTTAAAACTTATAAGCTAGTTAAATCGATAATTTTATCAAAACATTATAAATTTAATTAACTAAATTATCTGCTATAAACTAACTTATATAGATTATTTGCATAAACTTATCATCTAACTTATTATGAGTTACTATTAGCTATTCTCTATTGAGCAGTGTCTACTAAGTACTAATAACTTTTGTGATTAGATTCTCGCAAAAAGTAATATGAATAATAAATAGATTAAAGAAATTGTCAAAAAAAGAAAGAAAGGAGATGGGTCACTTTATAATGAGTGGTGCGGTCACTTTACTAATTTCCCAACCAAACAAACCAACCCACTCACAAAATTGTTGTTTATTGTCTTCATTTCTTTTTTTCTTTTTGTTTTTATTTATTTATTTTCTCTAATCTATGCTCCATAAAAGTAAAGTTATTAAGCACCGATTTTGGTGATTCATTTCACATTTATTTCTCAACTGCATTGCATAACACTGTAAGTATTCTTTCTCCTTTTCCTTTCCCCTTTTCCTTCTTTGCATCTCTATCAGCTATTTTTTTTTTCCGTTACACATTCGATTCGTTATAATCATATGAAGAAATCAATTTAATCAATTTTCCCTTAGGATCTGGATTCATCCATTTTTTATGTGATTTTGCTGCATGTTTTTTAATTTATAAAATTCAGTTGATTTTATTTAGATGTAGAATGATAAACAAAATATTGATAACTAAATTTGATTGACAATGTTCAAATCTGATTTATTGTGTTTCTTTTATTTAGATGAATGAATTGTAGAAGGCGAGTTCGTGTTCTAGAGATGGATTTTGTATATTTTGTTGTGAAAAATTAGTGACTATTATATATAATAATGTTTTCTGAAAGATTGGGGGTAGAAGAATCTTGTTGTCAAGAAGATTTTCACGGTTTGAGTGTGTCAAAGCGTCTTGTGAGGAGTGTTAGCCAGAAGTTGAGGAAGAAGAATAATAACAGAAGTTTAGGTGAAGAAGAAGATGAAGACGGTGATGATGTAATTGGAGTTTCTTTGAAATGTCTAACATTGTATGGTCGGGGTGGGGGATGCAAGGTTGGTGCTGATACTGGTGATGAATTAGGGGATTCGAGCAATAGAAGGAGATCTAGTTCTGGTGAAGAAGGTAAGGGATATAAACCGGTTTGTGGCCCTCAAGATACTGCTGTTGTAGATTGCTTTTCATATGGGGTGAGGGATAGGTTTTGGAGGAGACATCATCATCATAGAAAGAATTCTGAACTTGATGAATCGATAACAACAAACAATAAAATGAATATCTTTCTTCCAGATGATATTCTTGAAATGTGTTTGGTGAGGCTTCCGTTGACAAGTTTGATGAATGCTCGACTTGTTTGTAAAAAATGGAGGTCCTTGACCACTACTCCTAGATTCCTCCAAATGAGAAGGGAGGGTTTGTATCAAAATCCATGGTTGTTTTTGTTTGGTGCTGTTAAAGACGGCTTTTGCTCAGGTGAGATACATGCGTTGGATGTGTCTCAGAATCAATGGCATAGGATCGATGCTGGTTTTCTCAGGGGAAGGTTCTTGTTCTCTGTTGCTAGTGTACAAGATGATATCTTCATTGTTGGAGGATGTTCTAGCTTGACTAACTTTGGGAAAGTGGATAGGAGCTCATTCAAGACGCACAGAGGAGTGCTTTCATTTAGCCCCTTGACAAAATCTTGGCGTAAAATACCATCTATGAAATATGCTAGATCAATTCCTATACTAGGAGTCTTTGAAGTCAGTTTGGATTTTCCAAGTTGTCAAAGTCATCAAAGTCGTCAGGATAGACGTTTTCCAAGGTCAAGGATTGGTGGGGTTTCAGATGTCTATGAGGATCCTCATAAGCTTTCAATGAGACGTCATTGCAGATCTACCATTAATGAGACCGAGGCTTCAACTTTGCCTAGCAGAAAGGCGCATAAATTGCTGAAACAAATAAGTGATCTTTCAAGCTCAAAGAGTAGTAGAAGATTTTTGTTGATAGCTGTAGGTGGTCTGGGATCTTGGGATGAACCTCTGGACTCTGGAGAAATATATGATTCTGTATCCAATAAATGGACTGATATCGCAAGATTGCCTTTTGATTTTGGGGTTGCTTGTTCTGGAGTTGTATGTGGCAAGATGTTTTTTGTTTACTCTGAAACGGACAAGCTTGCCGCATATGACATAGAACGGGGTTTCTGGATTGCAGTTCAAGCCACTCCGATCCCGCCCCGTGTACATGAGTACTACCCCAAACTTGTATCTTCAAATAGCCGTCTATTCATGCTCTCCGTGTCTTGGTGCGAAGGTGATGGTCAAATTGGGCGGCGAAACAAGGCTGTTAGAAAATTATGGGAGTTAGATCTTATGTATCTTACCTGGACTGAAGTCTCAGTGCATCCTGATGCCCCAATGGATTGGAATGCTGTATTTGTGGCAGACAAAAACTTGATTTTTGGAGTGGAAATGTTCAAAATATTTGGTCAAGTGTTAGATTTTTTCACTGTATGTGATGTGACTGATATGTCAAACTGGAATCATATTTCAAGGAATCATGTCACTCATGAGCTGGATGGTTCATCGTGCGTGACCAAATCTGTGGCAGTGCTGCACCTTTAAACTCCGATGCGTGTGCAGGTATGTCGAACAACAGAATGTCAAATATTCCATGTACTTTATTTTGAGATGCAACAAGATTGGTAAGTCCTGCTTTGTATTTGCTGCATATAATTGTATAAGGGCCAGTCTTCTGAACTCTTTTGCAGTTCTCAGTTTGTGTTTTTTTTTTTCATGTACCTTTTGATTTAATTCATTTTCCACCAATCATAAAGTTCAATTGACTTTGTACTTTGTATTTTTCATGTTAGCTAGCCGTCAAGTTTCTGGAATTATGTTTGTAAATGAATTCTCATCTTTTATTGCGACAAATCTATATATATCGATAATTGCATTCATCAATAGCCTAATGAATTTGGTTAATAATGCAATCCAAATGTAGTTATTGGTTCGATGCATAAGAATGAGACGTAATCAATGACTGATCTATAATTACAGCAGTTCTTTCAAAGTGCAAATAAGATGATATTCACAAGCTATCCTTACAAGTTACAATCAGCGTTTTTTAGATCTTCAAGTAAGATGAAGCCGAAATAAGACTCATGAGAGTTTCAAGGTCTAAATCGATGAATTTAGCATCCCAATCCTCCATCATATGAGATTCCTCTTCATCTTTGTGCTTCTTGCAATATTCAATGATTTTGCTACTAATAGTATTGATAGATAAAGGAATGAAATCTTCAATGTCACCAATATTAGGGATAACTCTCAATAACATCCCGTAATGTCTTAGACATAATTGTCACGTCATAGTCAATTTTAAATACATCACCATCATAACTCATCACCTTGATTTTCTTTGATGACTTCAATTTTTCTTCCTGCAATTTAACACATGTGGCTATAAAATTCACCTTAAAGGTGAATAAGTGGAGTGTCCGGGTTCAAACCCGGGCTCCTGCACATGAAGGATACTTATATAAGACCATGTAAGTCTGAATGGACAAAGTTGAGTTGTCAAGTGGAATGTCTTCATCTTCTACATAGTTTATGAAAATTTTCACAAATTCCTTTAGCAAAGGCCAGCCTTTCCCGAAACGCGTAAGACTACAATCAAGGATAAGCTGTCAACAAAAAAAAAATTACAACGAAGAATTCATACAAGACAAGCACAGTATCATAGTTATTCATCATGTTAGGACACAGCCAGATGGGAGTAGTACTTTGTTCTGAACAGTACACACTATAAGCATCTGTACTTCTAAAATGGTGAAGCACTCGTACCAGGTGCACGCACCAATATCTGGTACGTGTATGATATTCGTTGGGTATTTACCACCGAATTCATTTTTATTTGGTTGATTCGGGGTGTTGGTTACGGCAAAAATGTGCAGGTAGTAAAAAAATAGTATAAAATATTTTAATTTTTTATTACATATTAATTATTTAAATAAAGAACTTTAAATAAGGAACTTTTTATGAAAACTTTTTAAATAAATAGTTTCTTTAATTATAATCTTTAAATGGTATTCCGAGATACTCCCTCCTGTCACTATTATAAGCAAAAAATCACTTTTTAGATTAATTGAAAAACAGATGTATTTGGTCTATAATATGGACTAGGTACATAATATTTTCAATGAACCTAAAAAGTGATTTTTTTGCTTATAATAGTGACCAGAGGGAGTACTTGTTAACAAGACTTTTTTTTAAAAGTAGCTCTCAACAACTTTGCATAAGTACTTTATTTGTCATGATCAACTTATTTTATAAGTGTATTTCCAAGCTTCTTCTTTTACAGAGTAGAGAGTTGGGCCAAACTTTCAATTGCATCCCTATTTTTTTTTTAAGCTACTCTTCCGGCCGCATGACTTTTTAACCCCCAAAATCCAATTTTTGTTTATAATTGATTTTGGACTTTAGAGGGAATTATACAACAATTGTAAGCTAAAAGACTGTACATATATTTTTTCAAAAATCTATCTTTTATTAAGAAAAAATTAGTTGAAATTACCTTTGGTGTGTTATCTTATCTGTGAGGGATAGAGTTGCTATCCAATATGAAGCCTATTCATTAGAAGATAATGTTGCATTCTCTTTAATAATCTTTTCTGGAAAGTATTTTGCATCAATATTTTCAGTCTTATCTCCAATCCCCAAGTAGTGAATATCCAAAAGCACGGTCCTCATCAATCTGAAAATAGAAAATAAAGATTAGCGGTAGAGTTTGTTGCTCGTCTACATTTTATTCATGTGTAATTATATAAAAGATTAAAAATAAATCAACATTACAGCAAAAATCATAAACAAAAGTGGAGTGATGAAAATCACAAACAAGAAAACAAAGGATACCATACCATAGCTAATAACAGATCCATTACTTTTTTATTCACCTTCTCATAAACCTGAGACACAAAACAAAACGAGGTAAAACAATCAAATAAAATAGTTAAATAAACTATATTAGAAGTCCTTTTATAGCTTCAAATATGTTATTTATATTTTTTTCCGTATCAAATTAATACTAAAAAGTTTTAAAAAATCAACATGTTGGATCAAATTTTAATCTATGTATATCAGATAAAGTCTTACTTAAACATTTTAAAAAACATAAATTACATGTCTTGTGGCTAATATTAAATATGTAAATATGCTTTTTCTACACATAAAAAATAAACAATTTATTTTATCAAGAATTTCTTAAAAAAACTATGGTCTTGCTAACAAGTGCTCAAGAGATACTCTTTAAGCATTACATACTTATATTTAAAGAAATTTCACAAAAACATACTGTTTAAGATATTTAAAGAGTGTCTCGGAGGCACTCGTTGGCACTTTCCAAACGAGCTTCTCCTACTATCTAAGAAGTATATAATTTTTTGTTTCAATTGAATCCTAAATCAAGGGATTAATTGATATGATTACTTTTTCTTTTTTTGCTGTCCCAAAATAAATTAAAAAAAAAAACAATAGAAACATGAGCAACAAAGTGAAGAACTCCTAAAAGAATGGGTAATTTGTACTTTCGTATACAACAACAATAATAATAATCCCAAGGCTAGTTGGATAAATAAATGCATACAAGACAATAACATAGTACAATAGATACAGTCCAAAACTGATTGGAAAAACATACAAATTACATACACAACATTTATGTTGTCATAAATATCACAGTGAAGCATTTACAACAGACCTACACTCATCCCATGTTTGGAAAGATTCCTGAGAAGTTAGGTATCTTATCAACATGCTTGAGGGCACGCTCAGCAATCTGCCTAGTTCGATAATCGCCGTGTTGGAAAGCATCCACGAGTGCAGTACTCACATTTTGATCTCCTGAAACTTCGTAGGCAATATCGTCCGTTCGCAACAATCTCTCCACTGCCCAAACTGCCCTTCTCCTCAAATTGTCTGTTCGTTTCTCGAGTAACACGTCAAGTATAGGCTTCACTCCCTCTGCTTCACACAAAACCATTACACCTTGCTCAATATCTACTCCATCATCAATTACAGTACATAAGGCTGCAAGTGCTGCCTCAACCACATTCACATTTGTGTGGTCCAGTAGAGCTACTAACTTCAGGACTGCCTGTCCTTCGTAAAGACAAAATGTTTCTTTTAAAGAACACTTCCCACGGTGGATCCTACATAAACCAGTAACTACTGGCGGTTGACTGAAACATGAGAAGAATGAAGCACAAAAGGTCGGTTCTGGCACCTCGGGCAATTTGGTTAAATTCTTTGATTCTAGGGATAAATTCTCCAAAGCCATAGCAGAAACCATCTGTACATTATCAAGTCCATTGGTCTGTAGCAGTTCAATGAAGAGTGCAGCAAGATTTTGATCGCGGCAAAGTGCAACGGCATCAGGCTCATCAGCCAAGACATATGTAACCCTTGCAACAATCTTCATAAGCCCTTCTAGAAATGGTGTCACGAACCGAGTGCCTCTGATCTCTCCCTGCCTGATAGCAATCACCTTCGATATGGCCATCACAAAGGCACCTTCATCCAGTAGCTGTCTCGTGAGGCCTAAATCTCTCTCAGGTAGATCAGCTAAGAGGCCAACAGCAGCTGCCTGCTCTTCAGTGATTCCGATATTGTCTGATATGACTTTAACTAGACTACTAAGCTGTCCCACTGAGCCACGAAGCGCATCGGCTAATTCTGGGCCCATGTGGGGAGACAAATTCTGAAGAAGTTTTATGGAAGCTAAACGCAGATCTTTCTGCGGTGCCTCGATGAACTGAACTAGACTGATAGTGGCACCAGAGCTTTTGATAGCTGAAACAAGACTCAGCACTGTAGTTGGAGAACTAGCAAGTCCAACAAGAACTTGGAGAAGTTTGCACTCAATTGCTGGACCAGTGTTGCTAATAAGATGTAGTAGCTTATGAACTATATCCTCCGAGACCAGAGTTTGGTGATCAGGTCCAAGTGGAATCGAATCAAAGTCTTCTCCTGAATTCACAACACTGGCAAGAATTGTAGCAGAGACCTCTTTTAGTCGAGTGGGCAGCAGATTAGGACCCACTGCAAAAAGGTCATTGACAAGAGGGGAAAGTATTCCAGCTTCTATTAAAACCTTTGCGCTTGGCTCACATGATGATATCTGATTTAGTGCCTTCAGTGCAGCTTCTCTTGACTGCATATTGCCGCTTTTCATTATATTGATCAGAGATGAGCCCACAGTTCTAGCAACAAGGACTTTAACATCATTGTCCAAAACCAGCTCACCAAGGATTCCAGCCATGGACAGTTTGGTTTCTGGTGGACCTGCAAAAATTTCAACGAAAAACAAGATAATAGATTAATATCTACAAAGGAATAAGGAGTTCTACAAGCAAATGACACATGTTCATCCCAATATTTAGGGGCATGGTTATCAAATAAAGATTCAAACCGTAAGTCGGAAGACGTATTACAATGGATTATAAGATACAGGATCAATAAAAATGTCATTATGTAAAAACAAAGTGACATAGCAAAAATCATATATAAGCTAATATATCATATATGAACCTCAAAATAATTCAAGATTCAAGTCATAAATCAAATGAGAAAAGAAAAGTGGCTGACTATACAAAGTTGGCAAAACTAAAGTAGCTGACTAAAATAAGTTCAAGTTGTGATTTACGAGTTTAAATTTATATCGAATCAAGATACGACTCACATGTTTCGTGATAACCATGTTCACAGATGTTAATATAAACAATTAATCCAAACTAAATTGCATGCACTTAAATTTCAATCATATTCAAGTTAACAGTGTCACATTATCTAATATTTCCATGTAATTGCATATTTTCTCACTTTTGGCAATCGTATATTTTCTAGTTGCTTTTATTATCAACCTATTTCTGATGTTCGGGGAGGATAATATTTTCCAGATGACATTTCTATATTAGCTGCAACGGGGAAAAGTATTGATCCATTTTGTGTCGTAGTTTCTTAAAAGCTAACTTATAGCGGATAGCTTATAAGCTAGCTTTTAGCTTATAGCAAATAAGCTAGCTGATTAAATTTGTAGTGTTTGGTAAAATTAGCAGTTGAACTAGCTTATAAGTATGAAATGACATAAAAAAGATATGTTTAATTAATATTTAATTTTTTTTCAAGTAAGATGATAGGGGTAAAATTGGAAGAAAAAATGATAAGCTATAAGCTACTTGAAATAGCGTTTGAAAAATAAGCTATAAGCTAGTAAAATAAGCTATAAGCTCTATTTTTAAAACTATTACCAAACAAAGCTTTTAGCTTATAAGCTATAAGCTTGCTTATTTGTCTTCCCAAACAGAGCCTAAGTTCTACTAACTCCTAAAAAATAATCAATTCTACTAAACTCCTAATGAAGAGAAGGAACTGATTTTCATTTCACACCTTAAAAGTGAGAGAAATTTTCTAGACCATTAGCAAACAGCCAAACACTACAAGATGGTGTAAGAAATATTTTTAAGAAGCTATTTTTCCACCCAGAATATATTCTCCAATCATCCATAAAAGGCAATAAAAAAGGGTAAGCATATAAATGGTATCAATCTTAAGTTGGAGGCTTCTTTAAAACATCTTTCATAAAAGTGTTATTCATTTCACACAATCCTTGAAATATTTATACAACAAATACGTTTTTTGTATTAATCTTCAACATAATTCCAAAAAGAGGACAGTGCACACCATTTTTACACAACAACATATGTTTAATATATGTTTATCTAGCAGCTTGTGCTCTCTTGAGAATTAACATAAAACAGCGAGTAAATTAACCACAGAACATTGATATGATGTGATATAAATTATAAAGAAGTGCGAGTACCTTCAAGAAGATGGTTAAGAAGAGGCTGCAATCTACCATTTTCAGCCATCTGCCGCACATTATTCTCGTATTTTTCCAGATTCTCTAATGTTTTATCAGCCTTCTCAACAGTAGAAAGGTCTTCTGATTTGCTGCTTGTCATTCCAACTAATATAAGAATAGATCCATTGATTGAACCAATCTTCTCACAAAGGGTTTCTGATTTTGATAGTTCATAAAGCAAGGAGACAGCTTCCTCTCTTTCTTTAGAAAGCTCGTGTGAAAGGAATTTTACTACCGTACGCACAGTGTCCCCTTCAGCCAAGAGTTCCTGTTGAGCAAAAGAGAAGATGTTAACATGAATCTCTAAAGGCAGTCACACTGATGAATCGATGATACCAAAAGAACTATAAAAGAAATGAAATGATAACTAGCAAACCTGCAACAACCTTATTCTCATCATCTTCCTCTACCACAATTCTAAGGGTTTCAAGAGCTCTACAACGAACTTTGCGGCTGCCACTCTTCAGCATATCAACAATCATTGGTATAAGCCCTGCACTGCGGACAACATGTTTATTCGACCGACTTCTTTGACAGATGTGCTGGACATACCTCAAAGCCTGAAGGGTTTCCTTTTCTGGACTCCCCGTATTCAATGAACGCCGAGCCATATCCAGCTGTGCAGCTTCGTTCCTAGCAGTCCACTCTTCAATAGTGTTTCGCAAAGCCATACTAGGATTCAATTCCGCACTTTTTAACTCACGCAGAGTCAAGGGACAAACCAGTTTCCGTCCACTCTCCCTGCATTCCTTGAACCATTTTTCAATTGATTCACGTTCAAAAGTCTGTCCATTTTCCAAAGTAACAGGATCTCGCATTACTTGCTTCGTGAGAGGACATACAAAAGCATCATAAATAGGCTCAATATGCATCCTATCGAACATAAAACTGTCATCTGACTGACTGCCAGGGTCATTACTTCCATCCCAGCTAGAAGACATCATATCTCCGGTTATCTAACTAACTGCCACAGAGAACAACGAGATTAAGCTATCAGTGGCTCAAATAAAAAACATAGTAAATAAATTGTTTCAGAAGTCAATCACAAGAATGGAACTGCAAGCAGCAGTTAAAATGTAAATCGAATGAAGTCAAAGCCGTAATGACCCGTAGTTCCTAATTACTACTCTCCCCTAATTATAACGTCTCTAAGATGAATAGTTCCGTGAATCTGGATTCGAACTCCAATTCCTGCATATTATATTGAATGTCCCTGCCAACTGTGCTATGTTAACAGGGACCAATTATACTCATAATTAATACCACTAATCACATACTACCATGATAGGCAAGAAATAAATTAAACAATAAATAAATGCACTATCAATAATTGAGAAACATATCATAAATACGAAGTTATCTTTTCTCCTTTGGTTCTCTTCTTAAAAAAATTATGGTACCAATTTTGGAAGGGGGGTGTTTTAAGTACGAGTCAACAAAAATTAGAAAGTAGTTAGGTGATGATTAACGAAAATAGAGAAACAAAAATGAATAGATAGTGTTAATTATATGAAACAAATCGAGAAACTAATGATGAGTATGAAAAATAGTATACCTGTGGTGTGGCAAGAAAAACCTAGTTTTACTTATTACTTAATAATAGTATATAGTTTGGGAATTAAAGAAATAGAGTTGAAGGAAAATTGATTGGGCGATGAAATTGTTGTTGTGGCATGATGATGAATTGAAGGAGCGGTAAGAAAGATATTAGTTGAGTTGTGTGTGTGTGTGTGAGAGAGAGAGCAAAAAATGAAAAAGGTTTGTTGAAAAGTGATATTTTTGAAAAATAAAAAGAAAATAGAAAATCCAGCAAGATTATAGTATTGCAGAAGAGAAGGTTGACTCGATGAGATGGTAATACTAATAGTCGTCAGGTCAGACAACTTAGAGAAGAGATGACGGACAAACAAAAAATCAATAATTAATACTAGTAATCACTAATCAATAATCAGAATCAGAATCAAGACGATTTCTTTTTATTTAATTTTTTAATTGAGTTTAATTGTTGTGCACCGTCGGTATAAAGTTTTTTCTACGTACACACAATCATTTAATGAATGTGACACATCATGTATTTTTAGTTACCATACATGATGTGTCGATATATTATTAGACGCATGTGTAAAATAATTTTACACTGACTGTCTATAAATTAAATTCTTTTTAATTTGGGTTTGTCTCATTTATTATACACTTTTGTTTATTTCTCCTAAATGAACACCAATAAAGTGATAGGAAATGGAACAAACTGAAACCCATTTTTTTTTAAGTTTGGATTCACTCCATTTACTACCCTTCATTTATCCTCCATTTAGGAGAGAAATAGACACAATAGAATATTTGTGAAACTCACTCATTAGTGGGACCCACTTTTTATGGGTCCCACAAATCTTCTATTGTGTCTATCTCTCTCCTAAATGGAGGATAAATGGAGGGTAGTAAATGTCTAAACTTTTTTTTTTAAGCAAGACACCCTCTTTAGAGTAGAGACAAACAAATAGGAGTATGTTGTCACTATTTTAAATTTTTATTTTTTATAAATTTGGTCAAATATGAGCTTATAAATTTAATCTTGCTAAACAGAGCCAAAATGTCCGCAGCTTGAAAAAAAAATTGAGTTAAAAAGTTATTCAATTAAAGGACTAATCACACATATATATAATATAATTAACATATTTCATGGGCTTGTTGGCCCTCTTTGTTACCATAAGAAAAATTAAAAATTGATATTAAGGACCCCTCTCATATGTTCACATATCTCTCAATACTACTAAAAGTGAGTTAAAAAGTTATTATTCAATTAAAGGACTAATCACACATATAATTAGTATATCTCATGGTCTTCTTTCTTACCATAAGAAAAATTTAAAATTGTTTAAGATGACTCTCATGTTCTACATGGGTGAAAATGCAATGAAATGAGGTTGTTTTTCACTGTGTTTTTTTTTTTTTTTTCTTTTTCTGTTTCCGTATTTTTGTATAATATATCTCCATATAAAGGTATTTTATACCGAGCAAAACAACACAAATAGGATTATAGTGAGAGGGGTGGTTGGTTGCATCATGCTTGCCTTATTTAGGCATACACTTTGTAGGAAACAAACAAAGTGCTCGGTATAATAGTAGTATTGATAAATTATGGGGTGCAAAAATAAATATATTATCACACAACAAACTGCAAAAGTCGAATTGTCAGACCCATCATTATTTTTATGCAGTCATAGTTTTAATAAACTAAGAGGTGTAAAATTTAATACTTTACTTAATTGACGAATTTCCTTCAAAAAAATATTCCAAAAATAACTCGTTTTAAGGAATTAGAAAATATTTTATTATTTTTATTAATTAGACTATGAATCTTTTTACGTTAATTGCAGGGATGATTATTTTTTTTATGCTATTTGTAATTTAATTCAAGGATAATTATTTTTAAAGAAATTGCGTTTTATTTATTAAAAGGTCACTTTTATATTTGCATTTGACCTCCAAAAACTCAGGACCGGCCTGCCACCATAGACATTATCCCGAACAATTCGATCAATGATTCGTTGAAAGTGATGAAAGATGAGGAACATGAATGATTACGATTTATTTTGTTTCTCTCCAATAACTCGCAAAAACTCAATCTTAGAATCTCACAGAAAAATTAACTAAGTTTCGTATATCCTAATCTTTGCAAAATGCTATCCGTAGGCTAAGGCAAAATGAAGTGATACATAGGCAAAAATCGATTGTGTTATACATTGGTTCATACTAAAGGTATGCATCGGTTCATTCAATTAAAAAGAGAACAAAAAATGCATCCAACAGTTCTGCATTGGTTCATCTAGGGAATTTACACCGGTTAAAAAATTCTATATAGTAGTTTTGTATCGGTACAAGAAGATCATGTACTAGTATAAAATTCCTTCAAAATTTTCGTACAATTCTATGTAGCGGTTCATTAAGGCGTTGCACAAGAAATCTGAAAAATTCCAAAGTATTTTCAGATTATGTCCCAGTACAAAATACTTTGGAATTTTTCAGATTTCTTGTACACCGTTTCAAGCCATGTATGCACTGATTCAACCTTCTGCATGTAATCCTTAGATTTGCAATGAAGGATACACATAAATGGATATGTAATCGTGAATGATGAGACTTGAGTTGTGAATCACAACACCTCCATATTCTATTAGGTTTATGAATTTTTTCACAGCTTTCTTAAATTAAGGCTAACCTTTCTCGAAACCCGTACGACTCCTTTTGCTTTCTTCTTCCATCGTCTTCCAATACTAGAAAAATGTCAAATGCGTACGTTGATCTTAAATTTCTTTATTGAACATTTTTATTTTTTTATAATATAATCCTAAATATTTAATTTGAAAAAGAACTTTTATTGAACATTTTTATTTTCTTATTTAAGTATAGCAATCCTCTAACACAAGATCTAACATAACATGCAATTTAGAGATTCACATATTTATTTTCTCTCTATTCTCTAAACTGCCACTTCTTCAACATGGTAAAATTAAGACAACAACATATTAACATCAGCCGGCAAGAGAAACAAGTACGTGCAAATTACATTAAAAGTAGTAATCCTTTTGATAATAAATTGTTTTTAAGCAAAAATACATTTGCAAAAATGATGTCTAATTAATCAAGTATGTTTGCAAACTATTTAATCCAAACACATGAAATGTCTCCAATAAATAAAATGACGAAGCTAGTAGGAGGAATAGCAGAGGCCACAGTCTCCCTTAAATTTTTTATAAAAAAATTTATACTAGTATTTTATTATGCTATTGGTTCAATTTCATGTTTAATCTCCCTTATTTTATTAAACTTATGCATATTGTCCTTCTTTATTAATCCAATATTTTGAGCACTATTATAAATTTGTTGTAAATTTGATCTTAGCGACTGTTTTTCCCTTAAAAAATAATTTTTTTTACTAAAAAAATGTCTTATTGCCTCAATATTGAATTTAATGACAAAATATCTCTTTTGAGACCAAAATTCACATTTTTTTACACAAAAAATCACATTTTTTATGGCAAAACACATGAGTTGAGACTAAAATTATAATAAATGTGAAAATGGAAGGGTCTAAAAGTTTGACTTAAAAAAAATTGCCTATAAAATATAGATTCACGGTATTAACTTTTGATTTATTTTACAATTTCTTGTATATATTATACTTTTAAATTTTAAATTTTTCTTTAGTGAATTAAACTTTTAAATTCGGTTCCTCCTAAACTAAATTTCTAGCTCCGTCCATGCATAGTATCTCCAAAGGTCTGGAGTAATTCATGAATTGTCTTGCCTGTGGATGTCTGCTATTTTAACACATGCCAGATATCGTAGACTCTTGATGTTCAAGTACCTTGAAGCCGAAATAAGATTAATGAGAATTTTAACGTCTAAATCAATGAATTCAGCATCCCATTCCTCCATCATATGAGATTCTTCTTCGTCTTTGTGCTTCTTGCAGTATTCAATGATTTTGCGCAAGATTTTGCTACTAGTACTCTTGATAGATAAATAATTTTTTTAGTTAGAATCCTTAAAAAGTGTCCCAAAAACACTCGATAACAAAATAGCTCTCAACAACTCTGCATGACTACTTTATTTGTTAAGAGCAACTTATTTGATCAAGAGCTTCTTATAAAAACTGTTTGTCCAAGTTTCTTCTTTACCTGAGTAGAAAATTGGGCCAAACACACCTAAGAAGTATATGATTTTTTGTGCCAAAAATGTACAAAGGAAAGTTGTAGCAATGGAGAACACAACTCATACCTTTGACACTATAAGCTTTTTTTTTGTCATTAAAGTTATTTTGACCTTAAGGTTAAAATAAAGAACTTTAAAAATAAGGTAAATTTAAGGTGAAGGCTTAAGTAAATCTCTTAGCAATGTACCACTCAACTTTACAAATAAGATTTAATCAACTTTTCCTCATCTCGCATAACTAAGTTCTCTTCAATTGTGCTTCAAGTAGTGTTTCAAAGATAAATCCAAGAGTGTCCAAAAATTTCTCACTAATCAAATAACAAAGTTTATGAGAGTGAGAAAAAAAAGTTGAAATTTTGAAGAATTAAGATCCAATTATTAATTTTGACGAAAAATTTGTCCACATAAAACCGGGAAAAAATTCTCTAGAATCAAGACTCAATATAAAGTTGGAATTGAGTAAACCAAACACAATTGCTTTCATCAAGGCTGGATTTAGATCAGAGTCGGATAATTGCAAATAGTTCTTGTAATCTTGTTTGGCCGAAGATGACAAAGTTGTGAGTATCGGAGATATAAAGTGAATGAAAAGCGGAGTGGTTAGATCAAGTGTGGTAAGGAATAATAAGATCACATAGAGTCATTTAATCTGATGGTAAAATTGAGTGGTACACTGGTGAGGGACTTAATTGGGCCCTCACCCTAGAAGTCACCTAAAAATAAAGGTTTTGTTTTAGAAGCTATTTTTTCACAAAAAATTATTTGGCGGGGAGACATATCGCGGTGTGTTGTTCGTCGTCTAATTGGTACGGCGTTATGTTTTGGATTTTCCGTCTTGTTGCAGTGTTTATTTAGTTCATATTGAAAGATCAACTTCAATCAATTGCAGATTCAATCAAAGATTTGGACGTCAACGTTGCATATCCGAAAGCATGAATATTCCGGTAATTTTGATTTTATCATATTATTTGTAGGCATTTTACCGTGATATATGCTATTAACTTGAACCCGGGTTTTGACTTTCAGCCAAACAATTCGGCATATTACCGATAAAACCGATAAAACTAGGATTTATAGAACTTTCAAATGATTTTCCTAATAATAGCCGATGTTGCAATGATATTAATTGATGTATTTTTATTCATCAAATAAACTTTTTATTTGATCACTTATTAAAAGTAATTAATCTTTTGCAAGAGATAGTTTTATAATGTAGTGGACAACCGTTGGAAAAATAAATTCAAAAAATTATAATATTTAAACAAGTTTGGTTAATTATTTCAATTTATATTTATAAATATATAATTCATTTATTATTTATTTCAATTTATTCAAAAAATAAATTGTCATTGTATATTTTTTTTTTTTAATTGTGCACGAAATTTTATATTATAATTATTTTCTATTTATATATTTGTGATTTATTATTGCAATTGTATTATAATAATTAGGGTTAAATATGTTTTTGGTCTCAATAGTTACGCAGAATTTTGGTTTTAGTTCCTGAAGATTTTTTCACACTTTTTAGTCCCTGAAATTTTTTCTATCAGTGTTTTTAGTCCATACTTTTCAATCAACTCGTGCATATCATTTGAAATTTTAAAAAAAATTATGCGGTCATGTTTAGTACATTATATGAACCTCTCTTACAAAAGTTTAATTTTTTTAACAAGATATGGATTAAATATGAATTTTTTAGTTTTTTGCATATGAAAATGCATAAATAATTGATCTTATAGTAAACATGAATATAAAGAACCGTTCAAAAATGTGAAAGTATACGAGAGTTTAATTAAAAGTGTGGACTAAAAATACTGACCGAAAAAAGTTCAGAGAATAAAAAGTGTGAAAAACAATCTTCAAGGACCAAACATAAAATTCTCCGAAACTATATGGACCAAAAACATATTTAACCCTAATAAATATAATTATTTATTCTATTTGAAATATTGATTGATTGGAATGTCGCCACATAAGCAAATTTTTGTGAAAATGTTCGAAGAAGATATGGATAGAGATACTTCTCCAAAGAATATTCCTAAAAGAAATAATTTCTCCAAAAAAAAAATAATTATCTCAAGCCAATCTTATTATTATTAATAATTATCTATATCCCTATCTTAGCTATGATTATTTTAATGTTCTACTTACTGAATATGGGAGTAACGTTTGAAGGAATGGAAGAATTTTTTTGATATTGTCTTTTGTTTTTTGTTTGTTGATAATGACATAATAAAGTAACTTTCTAGTTCAATTATTCAAATATAAAATATATATTTCTCTTGACAAAAAATATAAAATATATTATATAGTAATATAACTGAATGCAAAATAGAAACTATGACATGGTTTTAAATAAAATTAATCTTGTATTTTTATAATGTTCGCTGATATATTCATTTATATTTGAACATTTGATAAATCTTTTCCATCAAAATGTTCATTTTATTGGTGAGAAACTCTTGCATGGTCACAAGAGTTTGATCACAATATTTGACCACTCTCACTAAATTGAAAATGGATAAAAAGATAAAGTAATATGTTTTTCTTAAATAATTTGTATTTTTAGGTGGGTGTGTGATAAAATCTTGTGACTAAGAGCTTGTTTGATTCTATTTCTGAAAATCTATTTTTTACAGTAGTTTTTAAAAACTAATTTTTTTTATTTTTATAATTCAATTATATAAAAATAAAAAATGTTTTTATTTATTTATTTTAAAATTGAAAAATTAAAACAGGCATAAAAGGTTGCTATTCAGCTTTAACTTTTCCAACTTTTGCTTTTGAAAAGAAAAACATGGTAATATTTTTTTGTATTAAACAAATTTAATAATAGAAAAATGGCAATGTGCAAGGAATATGGATATATGTTTTTAACTTTGTGTATAATGGTGAATGTTCTCTTGATTTAGGTATATAATTATTAATTTATATTTTATCATTTAGTAAGATTTTTTTTTTGAAGAATATCATTTAGTAAGATTAATCCAATCTATAAAACAAAGAAGTCAGGTTAATCCAAAGGGTTGTCTAAAGAGTTGAGATCCTCTTCCGGTTTCGGTTAAGATTTTACAAATTGATAAAAATTTCATTAAAGGAAATAAATATTAAGAAAGACTTATTTTCGATCCATTTTTGCTTTTGAAAAGAAAAACTCTTGCATGATCACAAGAGTTTGATCACAATATTTGACCATTCTCACAAAATTGAAAATGGATAGAAAAAAATGTGTTTTAGAAAACTTTTCCTTCAATTCCATTAATCTATCTTGGTAATAATAAGAATTATTTGTAAAATAATTGGTAGATATCTTTTAGAAAACCCATCCAATAGTTGAGGTAATCCAATTAGTATAAGTAATCCTATATTATAAAAAATAGTTTTGTTTTTATTGGTTTTTAAAGCTAAAAATAAAAAATAGGCATTTTGAAGTTTATAAGTTTTGTAAGTTTTGGTTTTGAAAAGAAAAATGGAAAAACTTGTATTGTTAAGCAAGTTAGAAATAGAAAAACGACTTTTGTATAATTTAGGTTGATGTTTCCGTGAGAATGGTTTTCTTATCCAATTTGAATTTTTTTTTGTGCTTGGATGACAAGTATAATTGTAATCTCTTCAAAATTAATATATGAATCAAGAGTAATGAAATGTTGGCTTTAGAAATATTTGATTACTGCAAACCACAGAACAAAAATTTAACAGCTTAGTGTTCGTGACCTGTGCAACGATTTCCGTGATACATGGCTGGTTTAGAAGTAATTTTACCTTTGCCAATTGTTACCGCTAAATACTTGAATGTTTCTTTGAGAAGTTGAGTTAGGTTGAACATACACTAGTTTGTGGTTAAATTGTGTTCATTATAATACCATATGTGTATTCTATATTAATTATCCTTTTGAAATTCATTTTATTTGATTTATCTTATGGGTGAACTTAGAAGCTGTTGTTAGAGCAATTAATGGTATATGTGTGCGTGCGTGTGTGCGTGCATGCGTGTTATTATATATGTCAAATTATACTTCATTCATAGATAATTTTCATATTTATTAGTCCTTATATATGTCATAATTTAGTGAAAAAAATTATACATGTAATTTATCTTTTTAAATAGTTAAGTAAGATTTATTTTTATTTTTTGACTAAAAAAAGTATTCATTCATTCCACCAATTGATAGATTACATCAGATCCAAATACAAATTCAACTTCGCTATAAACGAAAAGTATGAATCTGTAAAAAAACTCACAACATCTAATTTTAGTGAATTACCACTTTATCTAAGATAAAAAAGAAAGAAAAGGAAAATCATTAAAAATAAAAAAAAAAGGAAAATCATTTAAGAAATGTGTCAATTCAACCAACTACAACTCCAACCCCAACATTTGTCATAAAAAAAAAAAAAAAAAAACTCCAACTCTAATTCAATTTTAAGGATGTCGCACATTAAAATGATAACGTTTTTTTTTTTGACGAATTAAAATGATAAAGTTAAAAGACACATAATTTAATTATGGAAAGATTCTCTCCAGCCATTTTTTGCTTCAAATTTCTTTTTCTTTTCTTAAAATTATTTGTTTAATGTTTGCTTGTGTTAATGTGAATGATTCATATGCACCTATTTATACTAAAAATCTTTTTTTGAACAAGATTATGGGATTATACTATCACTGCAGAGGCAAACGACACTCCACAAAGCCGTTTTTCTATTTCTAAAATGAGAAAGTTAAAAGGCACATCATGCAGCATATAATTTAATTATGGAAAGATTCTCATAAAAATAAAATTAAGTAAAGATAAAACACGTTCTTAGGTTTAGGTTGCTTCTTTTGCATATATGTGACCTCCTCTCCTACCCTTAAAAAAAAAATTGCTAACTTTAGTTAAGACTAAAATGTCACACCTTTTTCATATACCTTTAAGAAATATGTGAGGAATCACCCATGTGAGTTTTGAAAAAAAATTATGGTGGATGTTTTTTTTTTATGTGTTGGGGTATCCATGTTTAGCATGTTAATTTTGTTTATTAAGTCTTTAAGAAATATGTCAATTTTTTTTTGTTAGGGCGGCCAATCAATTTTTAATTTAGTCAATGTTTTTTGAACCAATTTTTGTTTATAGAGTTAAATATATTTTTGGTCCCTACAATATCGTGACCTTTTAAGCTTAGCCCTCACTTAATTTTTATTAAGTTTTTGTTCCCTAGAAAATTATCTTGCATGCAGTTTTAGTCCATACTCTTGAGACGACGTGTATTTTTTAGTGATTTTTTCGCAAGTATGTTTAGAACATCGTAAAAACTTTATCCGAAAAAAACTAACTCAAAATTTGATTTTTAGGTCATGATATTCGTTACTTTTATCTTGAACTTTTGACGTTTAAAAAATTCATATTTAATTCATATCATGTTAAAAAATTCTAAATTTTAGTAAATAGACTTTATATGAAATTTAAACATGGCTATAAAAAAATTTAAGAGTTTAATAATAATAAACAAATTTAGCTTTAGTAGGGACTAAAATTATGTGGAAGAAATTTTTTATAAAGACTGAAAATATAATACGTAACCAACAAAGCTTATTGTGAATATTGATTTGTAGAAGGATCAATAATTATGTGTATGTATTCAATGTAAAAGTGGCAAGTTAATATGTAAGGAACATATTTCAGTTTGAAGAATAACTTGAAACGCAATTAATAATTACATTCCACTTCAATTATATCGTAATTTTTTTTTTCTGGTGGCTAGAAATTTCACCTTTATAGTAGATAAATGGGATGGATGACTAAGGTTCGAACCCCAACTCCCTGTATATATAATGCAATGTCCTAACAACATTTCTCTACTTATTATATAAAAACATCATAAGCTACTACATTCTTTTTTTTAATCAAATGCTAAGAAATGACAAGATACACAAAGCAAGTAAAAAGCTAAATAAATAAAAAATTACAAATTCTTCAAACGAACAAACGAAATCTTTGAACTTCACCTTGATCCACCACCAAACATGTAATTTAATTTGAAAAATCGTGGAATCTGCGTCGAAAGTTTTAACCATTAAAATAGCAATCATTTCGAGCTCTCCATATCGCCAAGATTATCACCAACCATATGACTTGGAAGCACTTTATGTACTTCAAAAAACAAACCTGGAACCCACTAAAATGATGAGCATGAACAACTTGATTGTTATGAAGAGCACTTTGAATCCCTAATCATTGAAGAATACTGCACCACACCTTATGGGTCAAATCACAAGCAAAGAAAAGATGTGATAGCGTTTCATCGGAACCGCAATCAAGAACACAATGTTGAGCATCAATATTCAAAATACCCCTTTTAAAGAGGTTATCACGATACCTTGACCGAAACCACTTGATTCCAAACCAACTTAGTAGAATTCAACACCGGTTCCGCTTCCTCCTCAGCACGAGTTAATGCTTGATAAGCACCCTTAACACAGTGAAAACATCTGAGTGCAAAGACTTCCAAAGGGGTCTGCTCCCTTTGTGTCCTATTATTGTGGTTATAATTACTACATTACCTTTGTTGACACATATACTAAATACACATGGATTTACTTTCTTAAGTCCAAAGCAGAAACCTTGAAAGCTTTCACACAGTTTTTAGCTCTTGTCCAAAACCAGTTTCAATCCTCTATTAAAGTTCTCCGGTCAGATTGGCGAATTTAGACCCATCACCTCCTTATTTAATGATATTACATGTTCACACACCTCTCATCAAAATGGTACTGTGGAAAGAAAGCACAGTCAAATTGTTGAAATGGGACTTACTCTTCTCTCCCATGCATCATTGATCACATTTTTACCCAAGTTGTGTATCTGATTAACAAATTGCCTTCCAGTGCTATACCTCAATTTCACTCTCCTCATCATGCTTTGTACAAAACTCAACCCGACTATTCCATGCCAAAAACCTCTCGATGCCTATGCTTCCCTCATTTGAGGCCTTATAGCAAACATAAACTTCAATTTCAATTTAGGTCAAGTCCTTCTGTTTATCTAGGTCTTTCCCCTCAACATAAAGGTCACAAATGTCTTGATGCAACTGGTAGAATTTATATCTCTAATGATGTGGTTTTTCATGAATCTCAGTTCCCTTATGTGTCGCCGTTGTTTACTTCAACATCTAATCATTCACAAGCCTGTGAGAGCTACCCTGCACGAATCACATTTCCCTCTTCTCTCACTACCATCAAGACGAAACAAGTAATATATTTTTGGGTGTTTTGCTTTGCTTTTTATTGTGCCGGTTCAATATATATTCGATAGCACTCTCACACTCCAATATTTGCAAAAACAGATGGAATACATAAAAGTACCATAAAAAAAAAACAGGTAGATGATCATGGATGCCGGTGCATTATTTTTTCAGGTGATCAGTGCAAGGTTGTTAAAATCCCGATTTAAAACCTAAAAACCATATATTTTACGTTTCTAGGTCATCATTTCGAGTTAAATCGCTGGTAGAATCCTTTTTGGGTAAAATCGTAGTCTGAAACGATTTTACATGATTTAAATCGCTCTAAAATCGCTGAAATCATATAAAATCGTAGGATTTAACTCTTTGAGACAATTTTACCTTCTTGTTTTTGGATAATTTTTTGGATGTTACTTGATGATTTGGTAGGTAATTTGTATAGTTTGATCCAAGTTCACGAATATTACATTTTATTACGATGATTTAGTATATTTTAGCTTTTAAATTAAATTGAAACTTTAAATTATTGATGCATTTATAATATTATATATATATATATATATATATATATATATATATATATATATATATATATATATATATATATATATATATATATATATAATATTATTTTAATATGAGGTAAAATCGACGATTTTACGATTCGATTTTACGTTTCAATTTTACCTAGGCAAAACGAGTTAAGGTAAAAACTCAATTATGACAACCTTGTATCATTGAGATTAATGTTTCATGCTCAGGCAATCTGGTAACCAAGAATGCATTGCATGAATGCATGTAACGAACTAAAATGGAAGAAAGAAAAGAAAAAAAAAGACCTTTGGATATGCTTGTCTTTCACCTTAGTATTACATTCACACCATGTCGTTTAATTTTATCTCTTATGTCCCTCCCACACAAAACTCGTCCTCACACTACCCCTTCCCAAAAAAATATAGGAAAGCTCTCTTGAAAATAATACATGCGCCAAACCATACAATATTACCGTCTAGCATTTTTTTTCTAGCTATACACAAAAAATAGGCTAATCATGAACAATCAAGGAAATGAAAACAACAAAGAAAAAAAACCAGTAAAACTTGGACTGTGGCTAGAATGCACTCCATTTATCAGAGCTTTTCTTTGGAGATTGATTCTCTGAAGAGACCTTAAATGGGCCAGAGGAGCCAAATGGATCAGAGTCGTCGAAAGAGAATGGAGCACTGTAGCCTAAGTCCTTGGAGCTACTAATTGAGTCAAACCTTGTATGTCCCTGACTACCAAAGCCGATATCTTTGCTGCTACTCATGGAATCAAATCTTGTTAGCGTCTCGGGAGGATTGTAACCAAAGTCTTTGCTACTACTCATGGAATCAAACCTTGAAAATTTATCAGGATTGTAGCCAAAATCCTTGCTGCTACTAATGGAATCAAACCTTGAAAATTTGTCTTGATTGTAGCCAAAATCCTTGCTGCTACTAATGGAATCAAACCTTGAAAATTTCTCTTGATTGTTGCCAAAATCCCTGCTGCTACTAATGGAATCAAATCTTGTAAATCGTGGAGAATTTCCACTTTCATGCATGCTGAAGGAGGAATCGAACTTTGACGTGTCAAAGAAGTGATCCCCTGCCTCGCTGTACCTTGGAGAGTTTCCGAACTTGGAAAACGGAGTACCAGGCACCGAATCATCAAAAGCAAATGGGCTTTTTGTCTGGAACGCACCGTCTGTAAATGTAGATCCTGTTCTAACTGGGTTTAGACCAAAATCACCAGATTTAAAGAAATCTCCCTGCTTCTCCAAGTCAGAGTCCTACAGAAACCAAACATAAAGATTCTAGTAGTAGCTTTAAATCAATTATTGTTTCATAAAAGCACTATGATGTGGCAAGTTTATGTGCATAAAAATCAAACCAACTTGATCTTTGAAATTAGCATACCCTCTTTTCAGTAGTGGTGCAAGAAACCCATTAAAAAAAATAAGGAAAGAAAATGTTCCCCATTGCGTCTTTACATCAATTTTAGTGTAAAAAAGTCTAAAACTTATTTCTCAATAACTACAACTAATTAGGTTGATACCAAGACTAAAGAGAAAAGCTGAATAGAACACACGTTACCTTGTTGGTGTTAAAACCCCACACCGAGTCCACATCATCGTTATTGTCAAATGCACCCCAGGTTGATTCATCAAAACTTCTGTTACCATATATTAACATCACAATTACTAAATGCACCATATTTAAAAAATGGCGCAGAAACAGAAGGAAAAAAAATGGAAAAAAGGATGACAAGAGCCATAAACCAACACTTCATGACCGAAAGAAAAAACAAAGAACAAATTACCTATGTGTTTCTGCATCTGCTTCAGGACTTTTTTCAAAATGAGCAGTTGAAAACTCTTTAGAAGGACTCTCTGCTGTATTCCTTCCAAATGGACTATCGCGGGGGCTTCTTGCCGAGCCCTCTTCACTCTGTGCATAAGAAGATTCCTCCTCAACTGTATAATCACCATTAGTAAAATGTTCTTGCCTCCCATTTGCATTCACAGGTGAACCATAAACTGAATTATCATCAAAGGAATTTTGTTCTGCGGGAACAGATGAAGGTTTTGGCTCTGAAGATGCATTTTTCGTATCAAAAGTGAGATCATTGGCAAATCCTGGAAGAAAAAAAAAGTAATTATAAAACAAGTTAGTTCAAGCAAATTATGGCATACAGAAAAGTGTATAACTGCACATGGCAATACCTTCATCTTCAAATTTATCCCAATCTTCATCCCAAACAGCTGCCTCCTCTGGATTTCCGGGTTGCCAACCTAGTAATTTACACAGCCAGATTAAAATTGGAAATACATCTATGAATTAACCATTTGGACAAGCCATATCAACCTTTGACGAGAAACGCATGCATATTATATTAAAGTAATTTCACGACGAGTGTTAAAAAGAATCTCGTAAATTTTTATATCAGATCTAACTCATCCATACAAAATTGGATTTTAATGTAAAGGGTGCTACTCTTCGGAATTGTTTTAGACCTTATCTATTTTCAATGTGGAACTTGGGTTTTTCCTCAATACATCCCTCATGCCTAACATATTGGGCTAGGAACGTGGGTGGTGCAAATTGGTTGACTCTGAGACCATCTTAGGTTTTTATGTTGGGCCTACTTCATCCTTAAAAATCAACTTTTAAGGTGAGGACTAGAATTCTTCGTTAACTCTTTTCATGCCTTATTTCTTTTCAATGTGAGACTAGGTCACGGGTTTTTCCCAACAGTATCCATAATAAATATAAGCATTTCATCGTCAGTTGATAGGTAATGCCTCTGATTAAATTAAAGATCATTTAGAAAATATAGGTTTCTAAAGTGTAAGAAGAGTAACACACATGGGAATCAAACACAAAATTCACATATAGCAAGAGAAATTAAGTCAAAATAAATACAAATTTGTAAGGTGAATCTTTAAAACCAACAAAGAGCAGAAGTAAGTGTAGAGAAAGAAGTCGTATCAAGCTACCATCGGATGAAAATTACCATCAGGAAGCTGAACCATTGCAATTGACTTCACATTTATCTCATGTTTGTTGCACCGTTCAGCAAGAGCTTTAAATAACTGCTCAAGATCTGATTGTATGCGATCAGCACGAACCTATGGATTTAACTGAAAATCAGCAACAGAGTAATAGGCAGGTTTGCACAGAAATCCTAGTCTTAATTCTGGAAAATAAGTTCACCTGAAGAATACCATCTGCACTGCCTCCTTGTTCCATTTTGACGATGGCTTGCTGCAATTCCGTCTTCCTTTCCTATATATATATCAAATCATGGTTAAATTATGCACTGAAATGTTTCAAGATAGTCATATATCCTCCTAACCTAGCTATTACAATATGAGTTACTTGTTGCAAAGAAAGAAGGAAATGTTGAGAGGAATAAATGACTAGTTACCAACATCAGAATCAATTCCAAACGGCCAGTGACATGTGCTCTAATAGACTTCACCAAAACCAGATTTCACACTAAGGATTTGGATATCTAAATAATATACTTGATACTATATAGCATAGTCACGGTGCAATCAAGAAAATATATTTTCTTATCTTAAAGAAAGTATATCGCTGACTTTTGCCAATTGTAGGTCACTGTATATCTTCACTATCTACTACTCACTTGAAAGCTCTTAACTAGCATAATTATGTACTTGAAGGTTCCAGAGAAAGGTCACACACAGAAATATATACAAAAGATTAGTGGTCTGGTAAGCAGGATATTGCTTTGCCAACTGCAAGTCACTCTATTTCTTCATTAACTACCATTGACTAGAGCACTCTAACTTGCACAATTAAGTACTTAAAGGTTCCAGAGAAAGGTTCTGCAACAATCATAGGGCTATTAAGCACGTACATATGTTTATTAGTCGGAGTCTTTGTTGGGGTGAAACCTAGTAGTTTCATGGTAAAGCAAGAAACAAAATGTAGCAGCAAAGTCTAGTGTTGAGTTCAAATATTGTGTCACGATAGCTACAACCGGAGAGATTATATGGATTAGACAATTTTTGGGTGATGTTAGGTTTGTTAAAAGATCAAAACTATCAATCTACTGAGCATATTTCCTCTTAAGAATATAAAGCATATTAATTTATTAAAGTGTATTTTCATTTTTGTCCGGGAAAGGATTCAACAGAACTTTATCACCACTTTTTATATTCAAAGAAGCCAGTTGTTATAATAAGGAACACAAACAAAGAGTAGGAAGAAGAGAAACAGACACATGATTTAGGTCCCGTTTGGATTGACTTATTTTTTACCTTATGCGAAACAGCTTATACAAATAAATAAGCTTTTGTGTATTACTATAAGTTTTTCAAGGTAGCTTATGAGAAAACAACTTATAAAAATACAATTTTTGTTGGTGAAAATTTATGAATTAACATAAAAGTTTATTTATTTTCATAAGCTCGAAAATAAGCCAAATCCAAACGGACCCTTAAAGCAGTTCAGACACACAAGTTTGATTCTTGCCACCTCTATTCTAAATAAGTCAAACTTCACCGCAAAATCAGGTGTGTCTGTACATTGTGTATCATTCAGCACCGATGGATTCTAACATCAAGGGGTCTTTAAGCTATAAAATTAATTGCGAGTTTTCACATAACAGCTAAAGCTTTTTGAAAAGTTGGTCCTTGACAACAACACCATTAACAAAGCAAATATAGAGCATAGAAAATATTCTCAACTCTAACAAAAAGCCTATCTATCAACAAATAATATATCGAATGTCTAACTACCTGTATGTCACGAAATTTAGCCTCTTCTACAGTCAATTTGGATGCTATTTCTGCCACTTGTTTGTATTTCTCTTCATATTTCTTGCCCAATGATTCTGCCTGTAGCATACAACCAAATGAGAGCTAATTCTCTTAACATTTTCAGCTTACATAACAAATTCAGAAAAAATAAAATAAAATAAATACCTCACGCTTATCTGCAGATGCCCTTTCTGTAATCTCATTTAGGCGGTTATCACATCTGCTTTTATACAGGACCTGAAATATAAATAACCATAAGGGAGGCGAAAAAGAGAGTGAATGCACTACCTAACACAAATTATCACTGACCACATGTTCAAGAACATAAGACTCATTTTAGTTTAATCTGATTCATTATATATAAACGCCTACCTTTCTCATTTAAAAAGGATCTACAAGATTATAAATGCTTACATGCTTTTACCCCATAAACTCCTCAACTTTACCCCCTTAAATCCTTAGTCTTTTTAATGACTGTACAATTCCGGTTAGTTTCTTGAGGAGGGAAAACATTTCCCTTCTGCAAAATATTAAGCCTACCTAAGCAGAAGTCAATCCCCAGGGATCAAACTGAAGTCTAACTAGAACCATGACCATCAAGTCACTGTAGGATGATTTGTGAATCTATCTAAGTCAGTTATCATCTGAACAAGGTAAGTTGAATTCATAGATAATCATGAGTCAACAAAAATGTAGTCAACAAACAAATGCAACTAATATTTGTATTGACCCATTTTACATTATTCATCATAGTGAAAGAGTCCTTCGTGCAAAATTAGTTCTGTTCCGCTAAAATATTTGCATTGGCTTATTTTATGCTTACAATTGGATACTCAAAAGAGCTATTTAGCTAATAACATTTATTCTGTAAAAATTAAGCAAAAGCAAACATGTGGTAATACTTCCTGTTAGAAATAATATAAAACCATTGATGTAGCCTTTCCTAACAGCTTAAGCTTTTGGGATAATCGGTTATCTGACATGGTATCAGAGTCTCTATGACTAAGTGGTCTAGAGTTCGATCCCCGCTCCCCTCACTTTCTAATTAAAAAGTGGAATTTAAGCATATGGTAGGTGGGCCTATGCATTATCCACGCTTCAAGCCCAAATGGGCTCTTGCGTGAGGGGGCGTGTTAGAAATAATATAAAACCATTGATGTAGCCTTTCCTAACAACTTAAGCTTTTCGGATAATCGGTTATTTGACACTTCCGTATAGAAGCAACAGATCAAAGATCATATTAAACTTATTTTGAAACTAACTGGACTCTGCTAATGCAAACACAAGTTTACTTTAAGATAAGCCACCAGCAATGTGGCCTAGTATGCCTACATATAGTTCACCTCAACTGTATTAAATCTTAAGCATGCAACCTCAATCTTGTTGTGGTACAAAATCAAAACGAAAAAAGAAACAATATATGAACTACTCACCAATTCCTGCATTTTGTTGCGGTACAACTCAATCTTCTCTCTTGAATCCAATATCACATTCTGTGTTTCTTCAGCCTACATCATTAAAGAGAACCATTTTTCTTTATAATATCTCAATGAACAAGTAGTTTTGTAACAGTGTGTTTCACAGTTTTGCACGTTATAGTATTGCAGCTTGAATTATCTTTTAAGCAATATCAACTGTCTTGGAAAGTGAGATTAGTCTCTGAAATCAATTAGTTATTTATTATTTATCTAACCCACAGTAATTGGAGTCCGTGCCAAGAAAGGCAACAGACAAGTTGATATTTGGTTAAAACAAATCCTCCTTAACATCATTACAAAGACGAGTATCAAAGAAAAACGGAAAAAATGATCAATTGGAACGTTTACATTCCCAAATTGAGTTACATATGGACAAAAAACACAGGGCAAAGCAAATACCTTTTTCCCTGCAGTCTCAATATTTTGCTCACTGTTATCTGTGCCATTCAAAAAGGAATCATCCAATGCAGATGTTCCAAGCTTTTTCTGATCAGTTGGCAAAGTGTCATCAGCCTGAGGAGGCGTTCCTTGCACTGCTGGTGCCGCTGGCTGAGCGCCTGGCATCCCTTGTTGCTGCTGAAAACCTTGTGACAGTGAAGAGTAAAAAATTATTGAAGAAATATCCAAGAGAAAAAGAAGAAAAATGAGATAGTATAAATTTGTGAAAGTACCTGGGCCTACCCCCCATGCTGCATTTCCATAAGCGGTTTTTGGAGGCCCCGTCATAGACATCAATGTTTCGTCAAATATAACATTACTTGGAAGAGACTGTGGAAGAGGACGGCCTTCCCTGTATCGCTCCATCAAATAAAGAGCAAAGCAAAACTCCTTCAAAGAAAGCATGCTATCATTATCCTGATCAGATAAGTCCCACACCTTCTTTAAGACATCTACAGAAAGTGCACAGAGATCTTATTAAGTATGCATTATTGAGAAATAATAAAAGGCCATCCCAGGACCTATCCACAAAAATGTCCAAAATAGTGAAGTATGTGGTTAGACATACCTTAACGAAGAAATAGTCTTAAAAGCAACTAATAAATAAATATATAAAAATAGCAAAGAAACATGTCTAGAAATGTTTTCTAATCAGTGTAACATATTTCTCTAAGCAGATTTAACTTTTACTGGCCTGACTATCTGGCAATGGGAGCTCCATCAGGCAGTAGATGTTGCAGAATGTAGGTTGCACACAGCTCGTTCTCCATACATCAATTCTAATTCATAAACAGCATCCCACTTAATTTTGCATCCTAAGGTGACCAACTTATTATGGAAGTACCTTTGGGGAGATTGGATAATAAAAGTTGTCTCCTTTCAAATTCATTATGTTTCTTAATGTAATCTTTAAAGGTTTGGCTGGAAAAAGGAGACTAATACTTTTAGCAATGTATGGTTACTACAATTCTCCACTATGGTTGGTAAGGAACCCTCGTATATTCAAGGAGGTCTCTTCCCTTAAAATAATATAGCATTGTGTTTATGCCCTCTCATTAGTGCTTACTCTCCCATCTTTCCAATAACAGTTTCCTCTTGATTGAATCCAAAAAAGAAAGACAACAAAACCAAAGACATAGGTGATGAAGAGCTCTTTCATATTAATGGTTGCAGGTTTGTAGCTCGTGTTAGCGGTTTTTTCTGTGTTTCTAGAGGTTACTGGTTTTCTTAGTAGGTTTGTTTAAGGAGGATTATGTTATGGTCTGGTCCCTGATCTGGGATCACATTGTCACAGTCCTAGATGTGAAAGAACCTTTCTTTTGACCTACAGTTAAAGCAGAAGTGCACTCTTCCTTGATAGAGTCTCTTCTTAAATTCACAAGTTTTCTAATAATAATTATTGATGATTTTTATTCCAAATCTGAATGCTTTTAAATAGGCTTACGGTAGAAGAAAAGTCCTAATTAATTAAATTGGGTAACCAGCCTAATATTGTCCTAATAATTACTATCATTTAAATTAAAATGACAATAGTCCTATCTAATAGGTAAAATCAGTTCTAACCATAAAATCTTATCCTACCAATACTGAAATTCAAATTTAAAAATTCTGTTAAGCTAATTTATTAAAATAAATAAAATAAAAATTTCTAAACAGCAGAATTAGAGGTCGTCTTCCTCTTCTGGTACTGTTTTCCCACAAATGCATCCATATCGGATTACTTATCCTCTTCCTTCGCATGTATTCCTTTAGTAAGAAAACTCTTCTACCCAAATACCTTCAAATCAAGAATAAAGAATCCCTCATCTAAGAAGTATATATTGATTATGTGAGAGCAATTTATATATTATTTAGGTGATGGTGAAAATTTACATTTCCTCTGTCGCTATTTATCGGGATATCCTGAATGTCAAACTCTAATTTTCAGTTTCTAGGGCTTCTGTTGATTTTCTCCTCACATGGCTAAATCATCTCATGCAAACCTTTGTCCACTTTTCTTCCGTAGGTGCTAGTTATACTTTTTCTATAATAGAATTGTTCTTCATCTTCTCTTTTCTTCCATGTCCCCTCATCATTTTCTCATCTCTGTAATACTTAGCTTATGCTCTTATTGGAAATCCATCACCCAACATGCAATTCAACTATAGTCCAATAAGACTTTCATATGAGCTTGAGAGGCGCCATTTGATCGCAAATAATACTTGAAGTTTAAGTATTTCTCCATTTTATATACCTAGCTTGAATCCTGCATTTACATTTACCTATACTCTCTTACACCTTGTAAGATTGACTGATTAACCTAAACATGTGACGACCTGTGGTCTGATATGATCTTCAAGTTTCACTCAAGTTTGTGCTAGAACATGCACTCCACATACTCCATTTTTCTAATATTTATTGACCAACCATGTGAATCTAATGTTTCTTTCCGAATTAGAGTTTATAAATTGCTTCAAATTTTTAAAATAAAAAAATTATTGACTCCAAAAATTTGCATTCAACAAATTTGTTTTAAATTTATCATAAACAACAAAATTTTCAGAATCAGTTAGCCGGTTTTTGTCAGTTAGCAAAAGAATAAGAGCAGAATAATAGTGAGTTCACGAAGCTAAAACCTAAAATCTGATTACTGTTCTTGATGGTTGTTTTCAACACTTCATGGACTAGTTAACATTTCAACATGCCAAAATCCCTAAAGACTTCATCAAATAGTTGTTAGTTAGAATGCAAAAGGTTTTACCTATTGGTAATCTCCAACTTAAAAATAGACTGCGTGCCTGCTCCCCCGTGATTTTCCCATCCCTGTCAGTGTCAACTTCCATAAACACCTTTGTATACTTCTGGACATCAGAAGGTTTCATTTTTGGCCACGGAGGCTGTGAGTTGTCAGAACTAGTATTTCCAGGTCCAACCGATCTCCCAGATGTGGTAAGCGGAGAAGAAGCTGGTGGTGACATTTGCTGGTTTGTGTTTGGTAAAGAATGCGCCCGCGGAATCTGACTATTTGTGGGTGACATTGAGAATGAACTCTGCAATGAATCAAGTGAACTTTTCCTACTTGCAGGGAGGGCACTATTGGAAACTGGGACAATGGATGATGAGGCAGGTGCACTGCTAACAGAATAATTCTGTCGAGAAGGGTCTTGTTTCGGTGTGGATGCGGCAGTAGAGAATAAATCTTCGTCCAAAACTGAATTTGAAGGGTACCCATTTCCAGAAACAGTCAATGCTTTAGTGGTAACAGCTGTTGGCTGTGACATTGGTGAGACCGGAGATGGCGATGTTGGGGTTGATAAGGCAACTGGTTGAGTGATTCCTGCAGGCCTAGAAGGAGCCATACCAGTCCTTCCACCATTCCAATCATTTGAGATGCTAGCATTTGAGAGATTGGGACCTGCAAAGCCCTGTTGTGGATGAGGGGTTGTGCCAGCAGGCAATGGTTGTTGTGGACGGGGAGTGTTACCAGCAGGCATGAATTGTTGTGAACCAAGGGCACTACCAGCAGGCATGGATTGAGTTGGTCTCATGGTCGGACTCTGCTGGGAAGGAAGATATTGTTGGTTTGAAACAGAACCTGCTAACCCCTGTGATTGAGGTGGTCTCATGATAGAACTCTGCTGGGAAGGTGGATATTGCTGGTTAGCAACAGAACCTGGGAACCCCTGTGATTGAGGTGGTCTCATGGTAGGACTCTGCTGGGAAAGTGGATATTGCTGGTTTGCAACAGAACCTGGGAACCCCTGTGATTGAGGTGGTCTCATGTTAGCACTCTGCTGGGAAGGTAGATATTGCTGGTTCCCAACAGAACCTGCAAACCCCTGTGATTGAGGCGGTCTCATGTTAGCACTCTGCTGTGAAGGTAGATATTGCTGGTTCCCGACAGTACCGGCAAACCCCTGTGATTGAGGAGGTCTCATGTTAGCATTCTGCTGGGAAGGAAGATATTGTGGGTTTGCAACAGAACCTGTTAACCCCTGTCCTCTATAGGCATAACCTTGAGCCGATGTAGGTCCAGCACTCACACCCATCTGCCCAACAGATGAAGCAGCCACTGGATTCGGACGTTGTGGAGGTATAGCAGCAAGATTTATCTGCGGTGCAGGAATTCTAGCAGCAGCTGGACCAAATAGCGCTGCTTTGACAATATCAGGAGTTAAATCTCGCTTACTCTGTGCAACAGTTACTAATCTCAAAGCATTAAAAAATTCATTCCGCCCAAGGAAACCAGTTTTAGCCTGATCAGCATGCATCCATACCTGTATAGTTGATACCAATAAAAATAAGCATTACACTAGATCGAGTGAGTTACATACAATCCCTAATTAGAAGAATCTACAATCAGATATAGCTAAAATCAACAGCAACGAAAACCTAAAACAAAATTTGTAAGCAAAGAAAATCCATTATGAAAAGAAAATCCTACACCACAAACGATATTAACAATAACAAATAGAGAAGAATTATCAATTATAGTGTAGTTGATTTGATTGAAATGATGGAAGAAAAAGAGAAAGAGAGACCTGAGCGAGAACGTGTTTAGGTAAATTGGATCCCTGAAAGAAATTGACAGCCTCAGCACCACTGATTCTACCATCACCGTCTAAATCTGCTCGTCTGAAAAAGGATTCGAACTGATCCATGTTCGGTGCTGCCATTTTGTGTCGTAGATCGCGCGCAACAGAAGCAAGTCGAAGAAGGTTAGGGATTTGGTTCGTGGGAAGAAGAAGAAGAAGAAGATTTATATAATTTTTTGTTGAATTAGAATTAAAGGGATTGAATTGAATGAAAATAAAAAAGAGAAGATGAAATTTTGGGTTTAAATAATTTTGTTCCGGAGAGAGATGTGAAGAGTGTTCTGATATTCCAACGACCGCGATACAGGCTGGCTGGCTATGGCTCAACGGAACAACTTCATTCATTCATTCATCAGATCAGATGATCATTTCATTACATCCTGATCTACCTATCATCATATCATAAATCTCACAAACTAGTAGTAAAGTAAATAATAACAAATAATAATAATCTCCGTTCATACACACAAATTTTAAGGGAAACGATTAAATATATTTTTGGTCCTAAAAAATTTCAATTTTAATTTTAATTTTCTATAAAAAAGTTTAACAATTATTGGTCCCTAAAATTTTTTTGTCATGGTTTTTATCCATACTTTTTAGTCAACATATGTATATTATTTGAAAGTTAAAAAAAAAAGTTTTATAAATAATTTATCTTGCGTTAAAAATTCTAAATTTTTATAGAAAATGTTTTTATAATATTATAAGCATAAATAAAAATAATAATTCACAGATGTGAAAAGTACACAAGAATTTGATTAAAAATATGGACTAAAAATTGTGATAAAAAATATTTGAGGATTAAAAGTTCTGAAATTTTTATAAGGATTACAAAAAAAAATTTGAGATATTTATAAGACCAAAAACTTTTTTTTTTGTCAAGTAATTTAGTGGCTAGAAAATTCATCTTAAAGATAAATAAGTGGAGTGTCCCGAATTCGAACCGGACTCCTGCACATATAGTGTGATATATCTACCAACTAAACTAAGGTTAAGGGGGTAACCAAAAACTAAGTTAATCATAAAGTAAACTATAAAATACAGGGATAATACAGATGCTACAAATTTTTTCATAAAAATATTAAGACTATTTAATAAAAATCGTCAAGCAAACTATAACCACACATCAATTATTCAATGGTAGCTTTCATGCACTCACACTAACAGTTTTATCTCATATTTCTCGCGGTATTTTTAATGTAATATTTTATTATTTACTACTATTGTATTTTTATTTTATTTTGGTCAAGTAATTTAATGGCTAGAAAATTCACCTTAAAGATGAATAAGGGGAATATCCCGAATTCGAACCCGGAAACTACCTACTAAGCTAAGCTCACGGAAACTATTTACTACTATTGTTATAAATGTAATGTGATAAGTTTTCTTGGGTAAAAAAAATTGTCTAAAACGTGTGAATTATAAAAATAAATATATTAATTGTCCATAATACGTACGTAGTTTATTTAAGTGGGTGAGTTGTTATGCTTGTAAGAGTTTGAGAAAGAATTCTAAGTTTAAGCAGATTATTGACAATTAACATTTGCCTGTAAAATTTAAAATAAAAAAATGAATTCATTATAATAATATTAAGAAATACAAGTACTTAGTATTAGTATGAGTCTTTTGAATGATAGCTTAAAATATTGTTAATCAGTTTAATGTTTAAAAATATAAAATCATTTAGAATAAAAAATTAATACGAAAGAAAAAAATATATACTACTATTTAATTTGATATAAAAATAAATCAGTGTCACAAAATAAATAATAAAAACACACGAGAAAAGTACAAAAGTAAGTGACTACTTTAGAGAAACACTAGAACATATTTTGCTAAAAAACGCAACTCAATTTTGCTATTATATGAAGATGTATTAACCAAAAAAATAACTACATGAGAGTAACATATTTCATTCAGGGTCACAAGAGTGTCTAGAAGATTTGCATCAATGCATTATGCATTAAACAATACTAGTAACTTGCAGCAATACAATTAATACTATATTATAGACTTCTAGCCAATTCAAGTAGAGAAAATGTTTCCCGGGACATTCTTTGTCAAATGAAGTAATTCTTACTTCTAATGAAATCTGTTTTGTTTGAGACCTCTAAAAAAACTTCATTATTACTCATTTGTTCTAATAGCATCTATTAAGTAAAAACTTCATATCATACTAAAATAGTAGGAACTAATGATTTCAAGAATGGAAAGGGAGATTGTAATATGGATTAAGGTGATGACTCCATTATGTAGGAGGGTTTGATGCGCAACTTCTTCGATAAGCACCGCCACCCCTCCTATATCACTTAAAAATTTACACGTTTGATTAGAGTAACCTTTGAGATTAGAGTAACCTTTGAGAAGGGCTAGAAATTGTTTATCCAATCATTACACCAATGAATGATATTATAAGTAAATGAGACAAGGTCACATGTGATGATTTTATACTCTATAACATGGATGACAAACATGTTAACTACAATCATTCAAATCTAATGTTGATTGGGAGAAGCAATTAGGTCCGAGACATTTAAAATTGTATCGAATCACAGTAATAGCTGGCCAATAGTTAGCTCCACAAAGCACCTAATTAAGAACAACAATTTAAGCAATACTAAATATATGTATGCCACTTCATTTGAGGTTCATCAACAATTTTAGATGAAAACTCCTATGTATAACAGTATGATAAACAAGCTGAGAGATCGCTTCGAGAATTCTGTCATTAACCAATCGTTTATCAAAGAAAGTAAGAACTATAGCAGCCTGAAACTTCAATTTTACTCAACAAGTGCTCAAATCCTGCATAAACAAACAAATTAATGACATATATTAGATTTTATGCAGCTTGTACAAAACACAGATTTATTTTTCATTGCAATAAAGATTAGTACCTATGTCAGGACTTTGAATGTGCAAATCCTTGACACTATAAGGTGATAAATTCTCAAAGAATTGAACATAATCGCAATCTTCGCGTGTTTTGTTATCTTTTGGAGACTCAACTTCTGTCTCTGGCTCTAGTTCTAATTGATTTGTTGTAGAAGCCGATTGCTTACGCTTTGAACGAGCTCTTCTGTTCTGGAACCAATTATAAACATTAGTCTCAGATATTTGACCGTGTTGCCCGAGTTCATTGGTTATATCTTTGATCTTCTGTTTGGAGGGAGTTCCATTCCCTTCATCGAAAATGCGCTCGAGTATTTGAAGCTGGAGAGGCGTCGGTGTCCAACGCTGCCGAGAAGTTATCTTATGTCCAGAGCATGCCATCATTGGATCACAATACAAATTACCCAACCTCAGTCCTGAATATTCAATCACATTATTTTTGTCAAATATTCTAGTGGTCAGAATTTACCGATTAAATCTCTAACATGATTTATATAGTGATCCTAACTAATTGCGGTTATTGCAACAAACTTGTAACTATCTGTAACAAACTTATTTACCTGCAAGGTCGTGTTGAGAGGTGATGGATTTGTGCATCTGAACAAGTTGGTCAGAAATGGTAGTGTAAACAGAAATCTGTTGTCGGAGAAGTTCCAATTGTTCATCGGTCATCACTTTCACATAAAGGCTGCTGCAGCTTCCTCCTGCTCCTGCTCCAATAATTCCTCCATTTGATTTTGAGGAATTATTATTATTATTATTATTATTATCGTGTTCTGCTTCCATTTTCTTGATTCTTTACAACTCAGTTGCTTTCTAATAATCCAAATGAGAATAATTTGTTTTGCGTTTTGCAGTGAGTTTCCGAAGTCAAGGCAGAAGAAAAGGAAAAGGAGCGCATATTCTTGCGCAATTTCATTCCGCTAATCTCGCTATTATTCCTCTCTTTTGTTTTCTTTATCATAAAAGCTAAAGTCAAAACAAAAACAATGTGTACTACTCTAATTTTTTTCCTTTCATGTTTCAAAGTTTTTGAATTACGTAATTCAATGAGGTAGAAATTTGAAAAACAAATTACTTTATTTTTCTCTTTTTAACTCGAAAGTTTTCGTTTTCGCAAACTCTCCAAATTGTTGAGCAAGGTCGCTCATAACACTAACAGAACACATGTTTCAATTTATTTTTATTTTTGACAGTATGTTTCAAATTTTTGAATTACCCCTATAAACTTTCAAAAAATTGTAAATTGTAAATCTTTTCGACAAATGCAAATTGACCTTTAAATTGATCCTCATAATTTCCACTAAAAAATAATATTAAAGTGACATCATCTTTTAAGATATTATCAAGTGTTAATTCTCACATTTCTTTTCTTAAATCTTTCGTAATAAATAACATCTCTCGATTTGTAATTATCTCGTCAAAATGCATCAAGAGAAAAAATATTTGGAGTAGTTGTGGCTTCCTACAAAGAAACTTGAAAAATAATATCATATATTTGTTAAGAAGTCTCACATCGGTTGCGAGATGATATTAATATGTGTTTATAAAGGAGCGACAATTATCACTTTACAAGCCGGTTTTGTAGGGTTGAGTTAACTCAATACTCAATTTTAAGATGGTATCAGAGTCTCTACATGATTTGTTGGGACACTTGTTATCAGGTTTATGTTATCGGATCACCCACTGTTTATATTCACGCACCAACTCCAATGAGCGTGAGAGAATGTGTTAAGAAGTCTCACATCGATTGCGGGATGGCCTGAATGCGTGTATATAAAGTATAAAAAAAAAATCACATTACAAGCCGATTTTGTAGTGTTGAGTTAGATTGAACTCTCATTTTTAAGAATATTCTTCCCTTCAATCCACCACCAATGAACTTATTTAACTCGCAATTACAATCATCGGTGGAAGTGATTGGTGGTGGGGAAGTTGTCAATGTTGTGGTGAACATCACATTGATAAGTTTTAAAGTGGCATGTATACCTACGGTAAAGTGCTTAGCAACAGTGTAACCGAGATAATGGGATATGACTTATTAGTGGCATACCTACTTCACAAACATACCAAACCAATCAAATATCAACAACAAAATGTGTATATTAGCCTACACACAATCAAATATCGACACCAACAGATACATATATAATGGCCTAGACATAATCTGGATAACATACCTTGAGGAGCTACTATAGCTTTTGGAGTTGGTATTAGAATTTTAAGTCTCACAAAGTCACAATATTGATGATAGATAATTTGAATATGTATTTATAATATAAAAGAATTTGAGGTTTTGTAATGTTGAAGTAGATCTAACTTAAACTCTTAACATGATAACAAATATTCTTTCTTTTAAATTGTAAACTAATCAGATACTTAGTGGGAAATATTCACCAATTTTTTAACAATGATTGCTCTATATATAGAAGAAAAAAAATATATGTTTATCTAAATGATAGAGGAGATAAGACAAATAAATGTTAATATATAGACACTTTAGAAAAGAATACCCTAAAACTTCATGCACAATAGGTACATTGGTAGTATTATATATTACCACTTGAAGTAATGATTAAGAAAATGACAGCCAAGAATATTATTATATTTTTCCGGCTTGCCACTTTATTTGAAAAAATGACCATAAAATTTCTGAGATAATGCAAGAACAAAGAGATTTAGTAATCAATTATATAAAGGGTCTGTGTACAACAAAGTGGGAAGAGTAGGATGACCAAAATGGAAGAAGAAAGTGGTGAAAGGAAGAGAGGTGATTCCCCTTCTCACACCTCCATACAACATTGGAAAATTTAATCTTTCCCACAGGTAATTAATTTAGTGTGCTACCAAGACCCTCATCACATAGTATTCAGCATATGTTCTAATTTTGTGATTCCAGGATATACCTATATCTTGCTTTATATATTTTCTCACAATTTTTTATTTTGTGCGTGTTTTATTAAGATAATAAGAACATAACTTTGCTATGGTAGAATAATTTTGCTAATATTTATTTACTTTTTAATGAAAACTTTATAATATCAACCACAATAAAATCAATTTGTGTTATATTTTAAATTATCAAAAACCTTGTTTGTTCAATTTCCACAGTCCTGCATATTACATGCAATTTCTCTACCAACTGAGTTATATTTACGGGAACAAAATTAGGTATAATTAATGTGACATTTTATATTTAATTTGAATTAACACGGTTAATTTGAAGAGCATTTATTTTTATTTTATTATTTCATTGGTTAAAACATTTTCCACATTTTTCCATTTGTCTATCAATTTTAGAGTGCATTAGAAGTCATACTCAAGAATCATTGTGGTGCAGTGACTATTGAGGAGCTGCTAGCCTGCCACATGTACATTTTCAAATGGAAATAAATTGTAAATTATAAATGTATAATAAAAAATAAATAATATAGATATATAGATAGGTCGATATAAATTTATTTGATTGTTTGTCCATGATATTTTTGCATATTAACAATTTATTTGTTCTTGAATAAAAATTAAATATTGAGGACATAATTTTTTTAAGGTCTTAATAACATAAGTAGATGTTCTAAGAGCACATGTTAAGGAATTCAAAAATACTAGAAGTTTTGTATTGAGAAAAACAAAAAACTTGACTTTTAAAAAGTTAAATACACATTTTTTAAGATAGATTTTTTTATTAATTGGTCAAATTTTTTTATTTATTTATTAATGGTCAAAAAATATATTTATTGACTATCATAATTGTAACAATTCTATTTTAGTGAAAAAAAGAGTATCATAAGGGCACTTGTTAAGGAATTCAAAAATACTAGAAGTTTTTCATTGAGAAAAACAAAAAAAAAATACTTTTAAAAAGTTAAATGCACATTTTTTAAGATAGATTATTTTTATTAATTGGTCAAATTTTTTTATTTTTTTATTAGTGGTCAAAAAATATATTTATTGACTATCATAATTGTAACAATTCTATTTTAGTGAAAAAAAGAGTATCATAAGAGCACTTATTAAGGAATTCAAAAATACTAGAAGTTTTGCAGTGAGAAAAACAAAAAAAAAATACTTTTAAAAAGTTAAATGCACATTTTTTAAGATAGATTTTTTTTATTAATTGGTCAATTTTTTTTAATTTTTTATTAATGGTAAAAAAATATATATATTATTGACTATCATAAATTCATAATTGGAATAATTCTATTTTTAGTGAAAAAAAGAGCATCATAATTATACTTTTCAGTTATGTCACAATTTGTAAAATGACTATAAAATTCTTTTGGGATACTATATAAGAACTAAAACACCTACTAATCAAATCATAGTACGAAGAGTAGGATGATCAACTCAACTATGGAAGAAGAGAAGAAGAAAGTGATGCCACTCTTCACCCCATACAACATGGGAAATTTTAATTTATCCCACAGGTAACTAGTAATTTATTTAGTGCCACATACATCATATCACATAGGTACTAGTATATATTGAACATGTTTTAATTTTCTGATTCCGCATATAACATTTGTTTAACTTAGTGTAATTTATTAATTATGAGATTTCAGATTTGAAGTGTATACTATTACTAGCTAGTTTGTTGAAATATTTCTCCAAAATTGTTAATTTATTTTTATTTAATTTTTGTCTTGTTAGGATAGTGCTTGCACCGTTAACAAGAACAAGGTCATACAATTCTGTGGCTCAGCCACATGCTGCTCTCTATTATTCTCAAAGAACAACAAAGGGTGGTTTCTTGATTGGGGAAGCCTCAGGGGTGTCAGACACTGCTCAAGGGTAAAATATGTTTCCCTTCATTTTATTTGTCACCAAGCTACTCCCTCCGGTCACTATTATGAACCAAATACATCACTTTTCTAATGTACTAAAAAAGTCAAATTAACTTATAATAATGACCGAAGGGAGTATGTTTTAAGACAATGGAATATTTTGTTTACAATTTGGCCAACTGGTCAAACATTTTATTTTAGATAAATTCTTACATCAAAACAAACTCAAATTAAAAATGTTTTATTTGTGTGTGTGATTGAAGGTATCCAAATACACCTGGTATTTGGACAAGAGAACAAGTTGAAGCATGGAAACCAATTGTTGAAGCTGTTCATGAAAAAGGAGGCATATTCTTTTGTCAACTTTGGCACGCTGGAAGAGTATCCAACTATGGTATAAAATTCTATGGACAAAAAATATTGTCTTAAAATGGTGTTTTTATTACATTAAAATAGTTATATTTAACTTTTCAATAAACGATTATTTTGTTTGAAAATTTAAAAGAATGTCTTAGCAATAACCAACAAGGTGTTTTTTAACAGGTTACCAACCAGATGGGCAACCTCCAATATCAAGCACAGACAAGGCACTACAAAAGGAAGGAAGTAGCACTAAATACCCACCTCCTCGACGTCTCAGAACCGATGAAATCCCAAAGGTTGTCAATGACTTCAGAATGGCTGCCAAAAATGCCATAGATGCAGGTCATTAAATTAATGTTTAAATATGATTTTAGTCCTACGATTATAAAGTTTATAGTATTTTTAATTGTAGTCCCAAAAGTTTTTTCATTTGGATTCAGTTCTTTGCAAATTTAAAAACTATTAAATTTTAATTACAGGTTTTGATGGAGTGGAGATACATGGAGCTAATGGTTACTTGCTTGATCAATTCCTAAAAGACAAAGTCAATGACAGAGATGATGAGTATGGAGGGAGCTTAGAAAACCGTTGTCAATTCCCACTAGATGTTGTGAAAGTGGTTGTTGATGAGATCGGAGCTGACAAAGTTGGTATTAGACTTTCTCCTTTTGCTGATTATTGTGGTTGTGGAGACTCTAACCCTCAAGCTTTGGCCATTTACATGGCTCAATCATTGAGTGAATTGGGTATTCTCTATTGTCATGTCATTGAACCTAGGATGTGCACCATGTATGAAAAACGTGACACAAATGTGTCCTTAATGCCTATGCGAAAGGCCTTTGATGGAACATTTATTGTTGCTGGTGGATACAATAAGAGTGAAGGAAACAATGTGTTGGACAATGATGGTGCAGATTTGGTAGCTTATGGACGATTGTTTCTGGCAAATCCAGATCTACCTAGAAGATTTGAGTTAGATGCTCAATTGAACAAGGCTGATAAGAGCACTTTTTACACCAGTGATCCTGTTGTTGGATATACTGATTATCCATTTCTTGAAAATGCTAGCTAGATATCACAGAAATGGTAGCTAGGTACTATTACTTTAAAACAAAAGTAATGCTTTGCCATATCAAATAAAATATGATGTTTTATTCACCACCCGAAAAGAATATTATTTTTCTTCAATAAAAATATTTAAAATAATGATTTAAGTTGTTTGCATTGTGAGGGAAACTTCAGAGATATATTTATAAACTATCATAACATGTTAACATAAAAAAAAATTACATTGTTAGTTCGTGCTAGCAACTAATTTCATATGACTTAGTACTATCAAGTATTTTTTTTTTTCACCACAAATATCCGTCTCATTGGACCGTCTAATCTAATTTGGGAGTCACTTCTAACATGAAGTGGTTCCAACCTCATCCTTATCACAGTTGCAAGAAATCGAATCATGATTCTCCCTATCAAATTCAACGTCAATCATCATTGAACCAACTAACGATAGTAATATTAAGTAATTTGTTTGCCATTATTTGGGCATTTTATCAAACACAACATTGTTATTAACTTAATGAAAAACGGAGTGAACATTAATTAAGTTTGAAAAGTGTTATGACGTAATGAGTACATGGACATTCTCTGCGGCTGGTGAATGTGAGCAAATGAGGTTAGTCAGAAACAACAGCCGAAACTCAGCATACATGAACCCGCTTAAAAACAATTTACTTCACCCCCTTATAATACAATTTTGTAAGCAACAATATCAAATATATTCAACTCTATACAAAATTCTTTTATTAAGTTACTCAATCATTCGAGGCTTATTGTACCAGCAAAACCAAAATTTATGTTAAATAACCATTTTGAATCTCAAAAGAATTAGGCGAAGGGGTTATGTTAAATAACCATATTGGAGAAAGCTTTAGGAAAGCACATGTTTAGAGTAAAATGGAACTCAACTTGTCAGTATAATTTACTATTTACTCTAAACCAGCAATAGATAAAGAAATTATGCACTCTAAATGATTTTTTTATGAAATTATCCATAGATTACCACACAGTGAACAACGACTCCACAATCAAAGTGGAAGCAATTTAGTCAAAACAAAAATTGAATATAACAGAGCAAAAAGGACACACCCATGTAAAATTAGCATAATTGCATTACCTCAATCCTTAATTATCGCCAAGTTTCACATCGAAAAAAGGAATCTGCATAAAACAGCTCAATACTCCTATATCGCACGAAAAATAGGGGGAAAAAGGCACTTGTGATATACAATTACAAAGCATCAAAGACATGCACAAACAACTCTACCAATTAAACAACCAACATAATCACATACTCGGTCAAAAATACATACACCCTCAAACAAAAGGTTGAAACAATCACAACTAAAATAAACTGCAACTAAGAAAGTTATCCAAGCACTTGACACTGATACGTAAAACATAAGTCAATTTGGTCTACCTACCTAGCCAAAGTCTTACTGCTATAAACCTAGTCAATAACTGCCACACATGGTTAGTGGCACAAGAGAAAAGAGAACCCGGTCTTTAAACCTATCTAGTTAGGGCTCATTTCTTTGGCATGTATTGACACAGATCAACTACAAGTGGTCTCGGAAGCGACCAATCCAACTACAAGCTCCAAAGCCATTAAACTATTTGATAGGAAGTTCAGGTTCGGTTGCAACCCACATTAACACGGTTTTGCTTCTGCAACTCCAAAAAACCAAGCACATTTTGGGATTTCCAACAGACGCGATAATAAAAAACTTGAAACATCCTAACCTTAACAACAAAGGAGCAACTAAGACAGTAGTAGAAGGGAAACTACCAAACACCATAAACATGTGATCAACTAAACTTGAACCGAACACCATAAGGACATTAAACACACATTGTCAAACCAAACAATAAACAAATCAAGATAAACTGTCAAAATATCAGAACCATGTGTTGATATACGCAGATACACACAAACGTCACACTTGAAAAAATAACAGCACGAGTCAAAAAGGAATATTATGCAGCATATTAAGAAATGGGGAACAAAAGCATTTCACAAGTTACTCCATGAACCAAATCACTACAGTAGCCAACAACAACAATAAAAGAGAAGAAACATCAGATATATACAAATGATAATACAGCAGTAGGGAATGACAGGCTCATAAGGAAATATGTCAATTAAACCATAACCAGATTCCATCAAGAGAAACTAAAAGCTCTACAAAAGATAAACACCTCTTAACTAAATAGAGGGATTTAAAAGTACAGATAAAGGCTAGCTCCCTCATATTTTAGCTATTCACGTTTTGAAAAGACAGCATTTACCAAGGGAGCAGCAAAATATTGCTGGAAGCAAGATATGTTTATCAGGGAACTACAAGATCCATCTACATAAGATGATCAAATAAGCATAACATCCTCTACGTAAATGTTATCGTCATCCAAGTTCCTACTCGTCATCATCCTCCTGCATGAAACACAAGGAAGAAGTTAACAACTACAATGCAAAAAGAAATTCCACAAAGCAAAATTCAACTAAAGAAAAAGTATCTAAGCTGACCTCGTCGCTGCCATCCTCATCATCATTCTCATCATGCACCTCAGATTCTGATTTTTCAGATTCTTCTTCATCAGCAGCAGCTGGACCTTCAGCCTGACAACACGCACAAACAATTGTTAAAAATTTCAAGTATCCAAGTTACCCAATTGTTATGTCAAATAAAACAGTTAAAAATTCCATCCACCTGTTTCTTGTTATAGGCCCTCAAGCTCTTCTCATATTCAGCCTTTCTTTTTTCAGCTTTTGCAGCATATGGTGCTTTCTCCTAAAAAAAATTCAGCCACCAAACGTTCAATCACAACAAATACTATTGTTGCAAACACAAGTTATAACCACGAAAAATAACAGCACATACAGCTTCAGACAACGATTTCCATTTTGCTCCAGCAGCTTTGCCCACCTACAAAGGGTACAACTATATGAGTGACTCGTCCCTTATTTCATGTGATTTAAGGACCACATCAAAAAGTTGAAAACATTAGATACTTACAGCAGACACAGCTCTGTTGTCAGGGTTTTCCTTGTTAAACTGCTTCCTAAACTCCTCCCTTTAAAAAACCACACAAACTTCAGAATAGTCATCAAAACAAAAGTATAAAAGAGAATGTCAACATCACGTGTGGTCAAAACTATTTTCACCGAGTAGACATTATGTCTAACATGCTTCACATGCATCGTTTGTGTTCACATGGTGATAATAATTGGGTGGTCAATAGTATAAAAACACATTAATTACTATGAAATTTTGCCGACAAAAATATTCGTTGGAAAAATACAAAAACGAATTGAAAATCACATGGATCAGAAAGTAGAAAGTATAATTACATGAAAACGAAGAAAGCACTCGCAGGTCTCTTTGGCTTGTTAGGGTCTTTTGGTTCCTTTCCCTTGGCTGGTTTCCTTCCGCCCTTAGTAGCGGGAGCGGCCTTCTTATTCACAGCAAGCCTACCATCAAAATCAATAAAATCAATAACCAGTACACACAATTCGTTTCCGGAACCCTAATTTTCAATTATGCTACGTTTCTTCAATTTTCAGATCTCAGATCTAGAAAATTCCAAACCCTAATTTCGTCATTTTTCTCCCGAACGAACGATTCAAATCGAGATATATAAATAAATGAGTCCGAAAACTAATCAAAAAACGAATTGAACTTACTTAGTATCAGCTTTCTTTGATTCACCCTTGGATTTTCCTCCTTTCATGATGAAACTGCAATTACACGATCGTGTTAGATTCTACAGCGTGAAATGATAGAAAATAGCGTAAAATTGAGGAGAATTGAGAGAAGAATCGTACCGAACGGTGGAATGTGGTTGAAACTAGGGTTTGGGAGAGAGATAGAGAGATAGCGCGTGTTAAAATGAGACTATGACAGAGGCTAGTCACAAATGAGGGTAGATATTATTAAGGGTGTAAAGCGAAATTGAAATTCAATTGCGATTGAAATGAAAATTGGGCGAATGATAAGGGTTTAGGCGGGAATTTAAATTTAATGCGCCATGTCATTGATCCGTGCCTTTCATGTATTTATTGAGTGCGTTATTTCTAAGCACCGTTTTGTATTGTGTTTTCTGTGTGCTTTCTTTTTGCTAGTTGTGTGTCGCCGACTCGCTTGTGTTTTTATTTTTATTTTTCTACTATTTAAGTAGCAGACATTATAAAAATGAGAAATTTTATATTTATGTAGTTTTCTATTTAAGCAGTGGATTCGGTTCTCTATTTAAGTAGCAGACGATTTTACACGTTTGATACTTGAGTAGATAACTTAATTTATTACTTAAGTGGAAAACTGCACAATTTTTATGACAAATTTCTCATTTCTATAACATTCGCGGCTTAAGTTGTAGGGTAAAAGTATTAGAAGGATGCACGAGGAAACACATAGGCGCCAAAACAATTCTCATTGTTCTCCTCGTTCCTGTTGGTTCAAGTGTAGAATCCAACTCATTTGCACTCCCAAAGGCCATCCCCCATTGGATAAGAAAAATCACCCCCCCCCCCCCCCCCCACCCCACACATCTTTTCTTCCCTGAATCTATTTTTGTCTTTGGATAAAAAAATTGGAACGTGTTTTTCGAATTTTTTTTTTGTCTTGAATATAAACTTCGGAACGTATTTTCTGAATTTTTGCCAAATTTGAATTAGGGGAAGAAAATTTCTCATTGGGTAAAAGACATCAAGACATAAGTCCAAATCCAAAATTTAATTCTATCTCAGTCTTGTTCGTAAGGGAAATTCGTCACCAACATAGTATGGTGTAAGTGATAGATGCTTAGACTCGTTAATTGTTTGGTCTTGTGTTCAGTTTCTGGTAGTTCGTATTGAATAACATTTGTTGGCAATGATTTTATTAATTCGTCAAAATTACTAAAACGGTAATAATTTAATGAATCTTCTACTCAAATTTCAAACCAAGGATTGTGCTTTAAAATAGTGTAAGAGATTACGAAAACGGATTTAGATCCACATATACATTTGCTTTTATGTACTTGATCCCTACAAAACTATAACATAGTTGATATGAAATTTTTAGTTTTTTTTTTAGAGATGAAATGGTAAAGTCATCAAAAACTCACACACATATAGTGGATGAACCATAATTTTAATCTCGGTTATGGCGTCCGACACTAATAATTTCAACATTTCTCTCAGTTGAGTTAGAATTTGTGGACAAATTCTTAGCCGGTTTATTATCAATTGTCAATCTAACATGATGTTTAAGGCTTGCAGCCCATAGTTCAGGCATCAGTGATTAGTTAACTCGACAATTAATTTCTACACGTTGTTACAATTTGTGCTCGTAATAAAATTTCACATGCCTTCTTATTAGATTGCGGTAATTTCATATGAGAGATTTAATTCTTTCATTTTATTCCTCTTAAACAAGTCAACAACAAATTTTGTAAAGATCGTTATCATCAGTTGAATGGTATTGCTATGTGCTTAGATATGTGTAATATATGTTTGGGGTCCGTTTGATCTGTAAATTATAAGTACTGACTAGAACAGTGCAAGATAAATGTTTAAGGTATTGAACAGATCTTGTGTTGTGCAATATTTGGTGGGAAAAGGTTATTTTGGTATTTTATACAACTTGTGTAGAGGACAAAAAGTTGTCCCGTGGTTCAGTAGACAAGAATTTCAAGCTTTATCCAGTCCCTTGACTCTCAATTTGTCCAATACCAGAAACAATTTTAAAATCAAACACAGTACAGTACAGTTGAAGTTGTTCTATTCGGTCCTTATTTTTAGCAAATCAAACGTTCCTCGTACATAAAGTACATAAAGTGTGTGATGTTAATATGGTCATGGGCCAATAAAACCAAGTATAGATTCTCTGGTTCTAAAAGGTTTGTTTGGGTTTCAGAGAAAACTTAATTTGAACTCTAAAAACATTCATTTAATTTTTTTTTTTTACGCATAAACAGTGTGGGAATGAGATTGTTAGAATGATAATGAATTAGCAGCGCACAAGAGGGTTATTAAGAATTTAGGATAATAGATAGTTTTTTAAATTTGATGAAAGTAATGTCATGAAAATTTTATTATAAGCAGTGACATTTATCGTGAGTTTTGAACAAAAATATAAGATTTAAACCTTAATTTTTTTTTTTTACCTATGAGAATCGGTTAAATTAGCTTTGTCAATATTATTAGACCGAATACTTTTATCCGAAATTGAATATGGAAATTCAAAATTGAGTATGTGTCTATGTATTATTCCTTGGTCTTTTTTATCTCTCTGTTTACAAATATAAAACTCTTAGACAAGTTCATTCCAAGTTTAGCCAAACTCTTATAGCCTTGTAGGATTAATAATTTTTTTTTTTTTTGGTCAAGTAATAATTTAATATTTATTCAACAAGTTAATCACTTGGCGTGAACTAGACGAATTAACTACGTTGATATCTTTTTATGAGCAAGATGTTGAGATTTATTTATTGATATTTTTGGATCAAAATTAGAAAGAGAACATGTGTTTTAGAAAATACACTTTGATTAGTAATGCTTGAGTGTCTAAAATACATTGTCTACTCTTACTTATAGGAGAAGAGGAATTACAAAGTTGATACAGATGAAGACAACTGTTAAGAGAAATACGTGCAACATGACATGTGTTATATGAACTACATGCAATAATACAAGTGTCATACATACAACAAATCAAATGTATTTTATGCACTAAACCAATTAATCCTAAAATGAATGTGTTTGGATCACAATTGATGGATTTATATTTTGGGCCTTAATCACTTATATGTAGATTTTTGTTTTTAAGGCCCCCTATAGTACTCTTAAGCCACCCAAAAACTCAAAAATACCCCTAATGTATTGGATTTTGGATGGTTTGACAGTTACAATTTGAAAACGCTTAATTTTGGCACTCACGTGCCGAAATTAGTTAATTTCGGATTGTAACTGCCGAAATATAAAAAAATTGAAAATAAAAAACCATTTCGACACGTAAAATTCGAAATTAGTTCATTTCGGCACCTACGTGCCAAACTTAACTAATTTCGGCACCTACGTGCCATAATTAGTTAAGTTTGGCACGTAGGTGCCAATATGAACTAATTTCGGATTTTACATGCCGAAATATATAAAAAGTTGAAAAAAAGACATTTCGGCACCCACGTGCCGAAATTAGTTAATTTCAGATTATAACTGCCGAAATATAAAAAAAAATTGAAAATAAAAACCATTTCGGCACGTAAAATTCGAAATTCGTTCATTTCGGCACCTACGTGCCAAACTTAACTAATTTCGGCACCTACGTTCCAAACTTAACTAATTTCGGCACCTACGTGCCAGAATTAGTTAAGTTTGGCACGTAGGTGTCAAAATGAACTAATTTCGGATTTTACGTGCCGAAATGTATAAAAAATTGAAAAAAAAAAAGAAATTTCGGCACATACATTTCGAAATTGCAATTTTTTTTGAAAGAAAAAATCATTTCAGAACGTAAGTTCCGAAACTGAATAGGGGTAATCTGGTCAAATCGGAGGGCTTTAGAGCAACATAGGGGGCCTAAAAAACAAATTTCTTATATGTAAGCATTTAATTCAATAAATGTTTATCTAAGTTGTTTAACAAGATTGATTCCTTTAGTAAAAAAAAGAAAGACAGATTCCTCGTCCTCGTGTAATGAGTGAATAATATTTGAAATATAATCTTCGTTTTTTTAAGCAAATGTAACTCATTTCATTTTATCAAGAATAATAGTAGCAATACATACAACGAGCAAGATAATAAAAACATGTTGAGACTAATTTGAAATATAAATATTTTTGCACGATTACGAGTGATTCTATTAGTTTGCCTTGGAATGAAAGTTATATTGTAACTAACATCTACTCTCAGCTACAACGTTAAATCTAGATATCACTTTAAAGTTGACTCGGCGATAACCACTATCCACCGCCGTAACTAAAACACAAAAACAACCCTCACATTCAATAGCAAAAGCAAATCCATAAAGATCTTAAAAAGTTATATATGTTTCAAAAACCACCGCAATTCTTTACGAAAAGGAAAACAAAATCATTGCAATTAAATATAACAGTATCTTATAACATAATTTGGATTGTCGTTTAGTGTGAGAGCAAAGACTACTAGTCTAACCATTATCCAAATTGTCGTTTGGTGTGTAAGAATAACGATTACTTCTAACCATAATCTAAATTGTCGTGAGAGTACTGGCTACCTAACGAACAACAATATTAGTTAAACCATTTTTTCCATAATATTATTTATCTTAAAAAAAATTCACTTTTATTTTTCGATAAATTTTTAAAACAAATTATTTGCATCTCATTAAAACAACAAATCATTTGCAACAAGAATTTAAAAGCATATGCATGATCATACAATGTATTTTCACAAACACAATAAGAGAAACAATTTGAAGAGATTGGTAATAACAAATATGATTCGTTTCATCCGTAAAAGAGATACAAATACAATACTCCTTCCTTAAGTAAGCACGTGAGTGTCACTCACGCATAAGAAAAAAGAAGGTAAAATAATAATAATTATTTTTGACGCAATAAAATAAAAATTAGATAACCGATAATATAAAAATAAAAAAATATTTACATATTGAGAATAGAAAAAAGAAAAAAGAAAAGAAGGAAGAGAGAGAGAAGTTTGGAGAGGTGTTTGTTTGGGTAGCGAGAAAGGAGGAGGAAACAATGGGCGAGGTATCTGAAACAACAACAACAACTACGACGACGTCGACGAAGAGGAAGAAGAAAGGTCGTCCATCTCTTTTGGATCTTCAAAAAAGATCTATCAAACAACAACAAAAACAACTTCAACATCTCGATCCCCCTCATCATCATTCTAATGATGATGACGACGAACGCAAACTCAAGAAACAAAAACTCTTAATCGGTTTGAATTCTCATCTCCAAAACCCCACCACATTACTCCCCAATTCTCACTCTACCGGATCACATCAAAACGTCGTCGTCGTGAGTTACTCTTCCATTCAATTCTCTCTATTCAATATTCATCAATCCAATTATCAATCAATCCATCATAAAACCTTCTCAATTTTCCAACAATTTCAATTTCCCTCTCTCAATTGCACAATTACGATGTCACTTGTTAACTCGATTCGTATATTATTATTATTATTATTATTTTAGCATTTTTGTTTACTTTAATTTCTGGAATTTCGCGCGTTAATATCATTTTTTTAATTTTAATTTCATCAATACCCGTTGAATTTGGAAACTGGATATATCTTTGACCGTTTAGGTTTTTTTTCATATTTAATTTAATAAATAATTTGGGGGAAAATTTTGTGTGGGACATGTTGTTTGTTATCTTTTTCGCTTCTAATTTATGCATTCCTTATTGGTTGTTGTAGTAAACACTAGATCAAGCTTTTCTCTATTCACTCACTCAGTGCAACAAGTACATGATGCTTTAAAGCTTCAATTTGTCTTATCCCTACAATTTTTTTATTCTTTTATTTTTTCGATAAAACTCTGTAGTAGTAAGTATGTAACAGCTTCTTTTTTTGAGGGGTTTTGTTGATTATATTATTGAGAGTAATAAAGTAGATATTTTTGTGTTATTAAATCAGACGCATATGTCTTTTTTTGGTGGGAATTTGATGATGGAATGATTTTTGCAGGATGGAAAGGTTCCGAAAGCGACTGACAGTAAACATGGTATGTAATATGTATGACTATGAATAATGAAGCTTGTATTGTATGTATTGTTATTGTTGTTGTTGTAGTATATGAATGAATGAATGAATTATGAAATGATTTTTCTCAAATGGGTTCTTAAGAAGGGGGTGTATAAGTATAAGTAAGTGGGGGAATATTAATGGCGATTTTTTTATTGTGTGTTGACAGGTTCGCAGGTTGTGTCCGGTCCCACTACACCTTTGCCAGACAAAAAGCTCTTGCTGTTTATCCTTGACAGACTTCAAAAGTGTGTCTTTTTATTTGTTTCTTTCTATCTATCTTCTTTTGTTTTTTGTTTTCTTTTTTAGTTTGGAAAAATGTATCAGTTTTCTGTTCTAAAACTGTTCATAATGGTCTTGTAGAAAGGACACACATGGGGTCTTCTCTGAGCCTGTGGATCCAGAAGAGGTCACATTTTTTGTCATGCTAACATATATGGTATTTCAATACTTCCTATTACTTGAATTCTGACAGAGAAAGTTTCTTGCTGCAGTTACCTGATTATCATGATATTATTAAAGACCCAATGGATTTTGGAACTATAAGGAAGAAATTGGATGGGGATGGAGGATTATATATCAGCCTTGAACAGTTTGAGGTTGGTGTTGCAATTTGGATTTCTTACCTGATTCTGTCTTTGCTTGGACAGTGTTGTTTACTATTCCCTCATTCAACTAACTTTAATTTTATTTTTCTGGACTGCTTGTTATATTTTTATATTTGCATTAATGAAAAAATAATCAAAAGCAGTATCCTTTTAAGATACCGTTGCATTAAATGTAAGTTCATGATTCTCGATGAGTAACCGATGCTAATACCGCATTTTCAGCCGTTGACATTTATGAACAATTGACATGTTCCATCAGCCAGGCAAACACACTTATTGTTCTCCCTTTTTTGGTTACTTTATTGGATTATTATACAATTCAATTGATAGGTTACTTGAAAACCGGAATGTAACTATTATCATAATAATGCCTCTACATTGTGTATATTGTTTGTTTGGGAATGTTTTATATAGAAGACAATGTTGTCAATCGCTGAAATAGCGGCTTGTTCAAATTCCACTATGCTATAGCGCCGCTATTTAACAACATGTTGTACTAAGTAGCGTATTGTGGAACAATAACGGTTTGTTCAAATTCCGCCGTGCTTAGCCGCTATTTGACAACACTGATAGAAAATTGACAAAATAAGTATTTATTACGTGGTTTTTCGAGCAAGTGTTTAAGCAACATTAGAAAAATTATTTGCCTGTGAACATGCACTGCAAACTGATAATTTATTGACACCACGTACTTGCTCTAGTTGCATTAAGAAACAGGCCACTGATTAGTAGAATTGGATTTTGCGTGTTATGTTCAATTTGTCAGTAATATATTCTTACTAGTCTGATACTCTGATACAAATTTGAAACACACTGCTGCTTCGTTTTTGCAGAATGACGTGTTCTTGGTATGCTCTAATGCAATGCAATACAATTCACCAGATACTATTTACCATCGACAGGTTGGGTGAAGTCTTCAGTTAACTTATTTTAATTTCATCCCTTCTTTAAATGTGGTGTCTAAGTTAGAGACTTGACTTTTTTCTTAGGCCCGGGCAATGCAAGAGATAGCAAGGAAGGACTTTGAGAATCTGAGACAAGATAGTGAGGATGATGATGACGATGATAATGATAATGATAGTGAACCACCACCACCACCACCCAAAATGCAGAGGGGAAGGCCACCAGGCAAGCACACAAAAAAGTCATTGGGCATGTCTCCAATAGAGCATGTTGCTCCTGAATCTTCCAATGATGCAACTCTTGCTTCTGGTGGGGATATTGCTAGTGGCTCCAATGGTTATAATCTAAGAAAAGTAGTAAGCAAGTTTCAGTCTACAGATTCATCAACCAGGGCTCTCCAATACAACAGTGGTGGCTATACAAATTGGACGTCTGAGTGGGAGAATGAATTTCCAGGTCAGAATCTATGCCGATGCTTGTCTAGTGTTTGGCCAATTCTTATTTTATTTATAGGAACAATTCCTTAAATTATGTAATTTTTTTTCCTCTTCTTGCAGCTTCCGTTTTAAAAGCTGTCTCAAGGTATGGAAAGAAGCAGTACATGGTTGATGAGACCAGGCGTGACACTTACAGAAATCCAGTGGCTGTAGGAAATGAAACACCAGTATTGACCGCATTTGAAGATAATTTCAAGCAACTTCTTGCAGTATGAAATTCTGTTCTTTTTTTCATTTTCATTTTTTTTATCAACCTGAGAGTGGCAGACAATAGTCTTTAATGAATTATAATAGTTTGAAAACCTTGTATGTCTCTAAGCTTGCTGTCAGTATCTCATATATTTTTTTTAAATAAACATAATCAACACAATATCCGAATGGATATTTAATCAAATCATATTTATATATCTCAACAGTTCTAAAGGCTTTTCTTTTTGGTGGCAAAATTCACATACTCTTTTTCCTTTAAATCAGGTTGGTTTACATGTGAAGCACAGCTATGCAAGAAGCCTAGCCCATTTTGCTGCGGACCTTGGTCCTGTTGCTTGGAAGGTTGCTGCTAGGAAAATCAGCAGTGTTTTGCCACCCGGACATGAATTTGGTCCTGGATGGGTATCTGATGATGATATGTCACAGAAGCAGCACATCGTGGTTCGTGATGGGAGAAATTCAGACCCGCCTGTTACAGAGGATTATAGAAGTAGATTTTCTTCTCCATCAAGAACGTTCTCTCTTGCAAATACATCATGCTTGCAAAGTGGAGACACGGTAATAAATAGAGACCAGAGTTACCAAAACGAAATGAATTCAGGCAGCAGTGTTAGTGGTGGGAATGAATCCATGATTCATGGGAGGATTCAGCAGGAACCCATGGCGCACTCCGATGATTTTGGTTCTAATGGTCGGTTACGCTCTAATTTTTCACCTCAAATGACGATGGTAAGACTTGCTGACATAACCGGGTCTTCAAATGCCGGTAATGCTCCTCAAATGGTCGACATGGATTCCGTAAACAGTCTTTCCGGTCAAATTGCACCTACAAATATTAATCCGACAGGTCTCAAAGCTCAATTTTTTAACAAGTCGAGTCAGTCAGATTCCAGTAATTTATCAGCTCCGGAATCTGGATTTGATCCGCAAAGATTTTCTCAAGGGCTTGCTGGAAAATCATCTTGGCAAGGATTGGAAGTTCCTACTAAACAGAATTCTTTTTCACCTGGTAATGACTTGAATGCGTTGATGGGGGCAACAAATTCTCACAGTTCCAATGTGGAGACTGGCCCTCAGCTGCAGCCAAATCTTGCATTGCAGCTCTGATGTATTATTTTTCAGATTTGATTTTTCTCATTCAATTTTCGAACGTGATAATGTCATGTCATGGGAGAGAAAGTTAAAAAGTTTAATGGATCCTAGTCATATATTAGTAGGTTTTTATTATAGTTACCCTTGTGTTTTGCTTCCTCTCATGACATGACATTGCCATGTTGATAAATAAGATGAGAAGATCCAAATCTTAATTTTCTGTCATTTGATTTCAGAAGCTCTCAGAATCTGGGCTTACATTTTTTTTAGTTGTAGAGCCTTTACATTGTACTTTTGTTTTACTTCAAAATGGATGTTGACTGTGTACCATGTTTACAGTTAGATTGGTATCAGCTCATGACTATATGGCTTACAAATTCAGACATCAAATGTTCAATAGTACTTCATTAATACTTAACTTTCTCCGGTTTTAACTTTTTGTTTCTTTCTGTTACAGCAACTTACATTGTTACGGCTTTAACAATGAGACATGGTTAGTTGTTAACAACAACACAATATTTCGATACTTACAATGTTATAACTTGGCATTGCATCGTGCCTTTAAATTACACAGATTCGATTTTTAAAGTTTGATTTGTTTAACAACATCATAATTTGATTTGTTTATTTTTATTTTTAAAGTTTGATTTGTTAATATTGGAAATAATAACACAACCTGTTAACAAACTTATCTGAAATACTTTATTACAATTGAAAGTTTAGCATAGTAGTAGTGACCAAATATTATTGACGGTTTGATCAGTTTAATAACAATGAATGCTAAATATTCTATTTATATGAGCCCAATTTTAGTTAAGAATTGTTCGGGAGAATTTGAGTTTAATTTTTGGTTAGAACAATTAAACTCACCTAAGAATTTCTCCAATTTCTAATCAAATTTGACTTATCTCGCAGTTGAACTCATTATCAACGTCCGTTCCCCATAAACCATATGATTATTAATACCAAAATCAATAAATAAAGAAGACACGAAGAATAACTAACATAACTATCTATTAACAAACGATCTCTAATATTTAAAACTTGTGTCCAATTTATTAAAAATAGAGTTTTTTAGTCAAAAAATCAAATAAAAAATAGAAGTTTTATTTTGAATAGCTATTTAGTTTATCTTTTTTTGTATTTATCATTTTTAAGTTTTATTGATGCAGGTGGAATGTTGAATTTGGTTTGACTTGATTGTTGCTTCTAAATTGATTTGTTCAATTAAGAACATTACAATTTAGAATTTTCAGGTAAATAAGTGAGAGTATGAATATTCGAACTCTAGTTCCTCATGTAATGTTCCAACCAATCGAGCTAGGGTGACGGAGACAAAAAGTAATTTGTTTTAAAAGCACTGCTGACTATTGTTTGCAAATTGTAAGGTAATAACTCATGTGTGGTGCTAGATTTGTATTTCACATTACATGAGAACCATTAGATCAAGTGTGTTGATGTTGCTAGTTAAAATAATGAACAAGCTTAAAATAGCAATTAAGGGTACACGGATTAAGCAAAGTGTAGAGAGGGGTGAATTTCATTAATGAAGAATGAAATCTTAATTCTATTCCGGGCACAAAAAATGTGGAATAGAAAAACAAAATGTAGGAGATCCCTATAATGAATCCACCCAATACTTCCAACCCCACAATAGTATTCAACTTTTCCTATATGTATTGTATTGATCCATGTTTAATGTGTCCCTCCTAAATAAATAACTAAAAACTATTAAGAATCAATAAAAAAAATGCTCAACTTGTTTGCCAAGCCATTCTAAATCCATTTTGTGTAAACAATCCAAACCATTTACGTGTCAATAATTTGAACCTTTGATCTCTAACTTCACAAAACCTTTGTGTCCAATCATTAGGTTCAACAGCTTCAAATCCCAACCCAGGAGTCCTATCCTTAGAATTAGGATTCTCATTTTGTCTCCAATCGACAACATAAGCTGAAACTCTTCTCCTAAACTTGCCCTTAAACTCATCCCATGCTTGATACTTATAATGATTCACCAAACCTTCTTCCGGACTAAGTTGCATTGCTCTAAACCCATCTTTCTCATTCACTTGAAAATGATGTATCACATTCCATAAACCACTATCAACTGCTTCAACCAACACAATTGATTTATGTCTTTGTTCAAATTTCCTCCGACACGTGTAACCTTGTGTTACTCCTTCTATCGGATGTTGTCGTTGACCAGATGGTCCAAACTCTAAACATCTCATTGACACTTGTCCAATTTTACCATCCTTAAAATGACCATGTTCCTGCGGTAACATTGATTTCAACGAAGGTAAATCATTTTTACTATGTATGTGGTCCCCATATAAATTTTCATTTCCAATATCACCCCAAGAAGGTGAATACATGAATTCATCAACATCTACATACATAGTCCAAGTGCATAAATTCTTTGATTTTGAGTAAAGAATACTATGTGAAAATCCAGCTTCTTGTGTCTTAGGCCAAATCCATAACAATGTGCTTATGTTATAACCCTCTTCATTAAGCTCCTTGATTATTCCTTCTAAATCATCATTACTTCCATTATCATACAATATAAATTTTTCAACACCCACTTTTGAATTATACAAAACCCATTCTCTCAAAAATTTCGCCACATTATAAACCATAGTACATGCACATAGAAAATATTTGGGCTGGGCCAATAAATGGACCTCAGGCCCAAATTCATGAACAGCTACGTAATTTGGTTTGGGCTTAGAATTGGGCCTGGGTGTGTAATACGCTACGGATGGAACCACGATGTTTTCTGCAATAATCTCGAGGGAAACTCCAATTCTGGAATTCGAATCCAAATCAAACGGATCTGGATGCGGACATCGGAAAACCTCTTGAACGGAGCTTGTTACGGCGGTGCGAATTCCGTCGCCGATTTGAAAAACACAGTTAAGTTCCGTCGGAGGACGATCGTAGCCTTGTCGATGATTCACACCTTTAGCAAACAAAACGACGTCGTCTTCGGTTGAAAAAGATTCGTAAACCATAAAGTTCCATCTTATTAACTCCGGCGCCGGAGATTGATCTTGTATTTCATCCTCCGTAGTAACGGTAACCAACATAGGTTGTGAAAATATTCTCCGGCGACGAACCCTTGCCGGCAAGTCACACTTGAACGTTGTACGGTTTGTGTAAGGTAATATACCGGAGAATCTCGCCGGAGTCATTTCATCGCTTCGGAAAAGACAGTTGAATTCATCGTATGAAGATAAGACCGTGTTTGGTGAAACGATAACGAGAATTTCCCAATCTGGTAATAAAACTGAAACGGTTGAGAAAATTTGTTTGTAGTTTATCGATGAAACATGACGTGATTGATGAGAAAACTCGTTGACGATGTTGTTATTGTTTTTTGTATTGTTATGAAGAACTACAACAACGTGATTTTCTACGTTTAAGTTTCTCGGTCGACGTTCATCAAGGTTATAACCTGGTTGCCAAGTTGAAACAGATTTGCGAGAGAGATGAAGAGTAAATGCAGCGAATAAAAGAATGGTCATTAAAGAAATGAGAAGGGTTGTTCGCGGTTTTCGTCTCATGGTTTCCCAAGGACTATTAATGAATGTTGTTGAATTGTTGATGACAAAAATGTTGGTAATTGAGGAAGGGTGTGTGATTAACGGTAATGGTGGATTAGGATTATTTTGTGATGGTGAAGAAGGTTTCTTAATTGGAATCATATTTTATTTTCTATAGAGAGAGAGAGATAGTATGATATGATGGTAATAGTATTGGTGATTTTGGTGTGAGGTTAATTTAGCACTTGTGTTGTGTTTGAGTCTTATTCATAAATAGGAATGGGAGTTGATTGGGAATATATGAGAGAAATAGACGCTAATCACTATAATCGTATAATCAATGTGAATGATTGTGTACTATGTGTGATTTTATTTTGATGATGATTTGTGATTTGGTGATGAGTGGTGGTATAACATATTGAAAGAGAAGTCAAATAGTTGTGGAGGATCTGTATGCCAACTTTTCTGATTCCATAAGCAAAGTTAATAGCGAGGGATCAACCTTTACGTGCTTGCACCATCTTACTTTATTCGTCAATTATAATATTCCTTTTTTGTTTTAATATTTCTATCATTGTTTATAGATAGATAGGAGTATCAATTTTAATCAATAAAATTTATTACAGTATTTTTTATACACTTATTTATATTTTTACCTTTCATATTTTTTGTCTACTCACTATTTCATCGCACTTATTATGTGTTTTAACAAAAAGTTTAAAATAATATTATGATAAAATAATAATACTGTTTATTAAATTTATTAACTTTGAAAACCACAACTAAATATGATAAAGAAATTCGTTAGTATGACTCGTAAAATTTTCTACAAGATCGGTATTTATATATGGTAAAGACTCTGTTTGGTAAAAATAGCGGTTAGCTGATAAACTAGCTTATAGCTTATAAGCTAAAAAACTATAATCTACTTGAAATATCATTTGAAAATAAGCTATAAACTAGTAAAATAAGCTATAAGCTCATAGTAAAATGACCGTTACCAAACAGAGTTTTAGCTTATAAGCTATAAGCTAGTTTTTTAACTTTCCCAAACAGAAAAGTTGACATTTGATACATCAGGGTATAAGCTCTAAGTTCAAACTTGCAATTCTCTATATTTCAATACTTTGTTGTATAAGTGAGTTTCAACACTAGGGCCTAGAAAAAAAATCTAATAAACAAATATTTAATATAATCTCATTGTAAGTGGTGATAATTTTTTTAAATGACCAATATTAATAATTTGTTGTTATTTTATTGGAGGTAAAGTTGAATTCTCTTTATCATTTTTTTTATATATCAATAGTATCTTCCTGCACAATTGCATAAACTAATTTTCTTGAAGTAACTAAGATTCATTTAAAGGGTCAACACCTCCCAATAAATTAAATACTTTATCATTTTGTTTCTCTTCAAATCACCAAATCAAACCACCTTAATAACTCATGATTTCGTCACAAAAAAAACTCATAATAAAAAAAGTGATTTTATTACTTTAAATAGCCTGTATTTCTCAAGACATAGCTGGAAGTATTATGTTTTCAATTTTTAATATTAAAGTTTCAATGTTATTTAAGATAGTATTACAATATGTTAATATATTCAAATTCACTTTATAGAGAACGGATAAATCCAGAGAATGTGAGTTTGAAATCTATACGAAACAATTTTTGTTTAAACTTATTTGATGTTTTTCTCTGAAATTGGATGATTATAAAAAAAAATTACAATATGATAAATGAAAAGTACATTATAATATGATAGATTCCAATCAATTAAATATTGAAATAGGATATAAGCTGGCAGCATTGTATTTATCTATTTAGAGAATTGAACTGGGAGCATTGTTAACTTAGAAGGTTTGAGCTCATAATAGAAAAATGATATAAAAGTACAAGTTATATATAGAGAATAAAGTAACTGTCTCATTGGATATAGGTAGAATTGATATATTTTTTACACAAAAAAGGAAATTACCATATATTTTGATTTAGCTAGTATGAAAGCATGTTAAATTTAATATATGCAGCACGATAAGAAAAAGAAAAAGACTTGTGCCTTTCAAAAAGAAAACGACATGTGCTAAAACAAAATAATAATAATGATGATAATAATAATAGCTCAAGTGTCCTTATATGATGTGTTTGATTTAAAAAATGAAAAAAAATAAAAAAACTAAATTCTATGTAATCACATAATTAAGTTGAAACCATGCTCTATACGTACATATATGATCTTGCAAACATGTACCCTAAAGATAGAAATTAAAGAACTTAATAGTAAAGAATTTATATTGTAAAAAAAATATTTTGATTTTTAATAAATTAAATGTACAACTTTTAAGACAAATATTCTTATATTAAATTTCTTAAGGTATTTTATAATGTGTTCCAAAGCGATACATGTTAGTATTCTCGCCAGATATATAAGCTATAAGATAAGATAAAAATATGAATTGGATTGTACCCAAAAAAAATGAAAAAAAGAATTGGATTGGCTGTCTTTAGCTCTAGCACGACACTTCTTGTCTGACAGGTGGAGGTGAAAATAGTCAAAATATCCAACAAGTCGGCAGCCAATACTGCCATTCTTTTTCCTTTGAATAAAACTTACAAAGAGGTGGTTATTTGTGTTTTTTCATTTTGAAAAAAAATAAATTAATATTTAATAAAAAAAACTACCTCTTTGTGAGAGGAAAAATAAAAAATACATGTAAATTTTGTCCTTTTCCTTTATGTCTCATTCTTCTTGCTTATTCCTTGAAATTCATATATAATCAAATATTTCTTATTCAATAAAATTGAAAAAAATAAATTTGCTTTTATATATATATGAAATAATATTTACTACTTACTCCGTATTAAAAATTAGAACAGAAAATAAGTTTTAACCAGACATTAAAATAATACATTAAAAATTACGTCAATTGAGATTGTCTCATATTTGTCAGCGACTTCTCCCTTCAGGAATAACCACCCAACACAAAAAATTCAATTGTGTAAAAATTTTATAAAGCAAATTGGGAGCTTTCGTTTTACTAATCATAACATTTTCAATCATCATAGTTTTCAACAATCTCTTGTTGACTTCTATCATTTTTTTTCTTCTTGTTGACCAATATAAGATTTACACCTCATCATCAATAAATGACAACTATAAAAATCCGCTGTATAAGATGCAACACTTCTGCAAAGACCAAACATAAATGACCACCGCCCATGGGCCAAGACTATAACCACCGACCAATCCCTAGTTTAGATTGTAGAATTCGAGCAACAAAAAACACACTTCGAATTGTAGAACTCAAATTGGGTATCTATGAAAAATCAAGGAGACGCGAGACTTGTGGGAGAAAAATAGCAAAATATTAGGTTAGGAAGAACTTCAACTTAATTATTGTAAATATATATGCTAAATTAATTACAAATGTTTGCCTCATTCGATTAGGAAAAATCACCTCATATTCTTCTTGACCAACGCTCTGCAAAATTTGATATTTTTAACTTGTTTTTTATATTTATAAGTGTTGAATTTATTTATTTTTTGTTTTCACCACCAATATCCGATTAACTAGACCGTCTAATCTGCTTCGAGAGTTAGTTCTGATATCAAAGGATTTCAGTCTCTCATGATCGCAGTTGCGAGAATTATAAGTGTTATATTTGTTTTTTAAGTCTTACTACAAATTTTGCTTTAGTTATCTACAGATGGATCATCGACCAACCTCATGATAAATAAATATACATGCTATGAATGATTTATCTTGTTTTTTTTTGTTGTAACGAGGATACTTTTTTTCTGGTACTGATCAATTACCCAGAGAAATATAATGTATGTTTCAAAATAGTAAATAATTCATTTACAAATTTGAAACACAACTTTGGAATGTGTTTTTCGAATTTTTTTAAAATTTAAACTAGAAAAACTTCAGAAAACGCGTTCCAAAAGTTTTAACTAAGGGCAAAAATAAAAAATTGGGGGTAGAAAAGAATCACGGAGGGTGGGAATAGAATTTTTCTTATTTATAAACATCAAGCCATTAAACTAATTTGGGCTTAAACAGATAGATGGCCGGCAAAAAAAATACTCATTCAGCCCAAATTGATAAAAACGGTTGAAAGCTACTTTTCCAGCCCCCCATGTTTCTTTTATAACTCCCATAAATTTCCAAAAATCCCATTTTGCCCTTGAAAAATATTTCGGTACGTAAAAATCGAAATTTTTCTAGTTTAAATTTCGGTAAACAAAACCCGAAATTATTTTTCAAGGCAAAAAAATTTCAGTTTTTAAAAACTGAAATTTTTGACGAAGGCAAAACAGAAAATCCATGGATTTTCGGGGATATAAAAGAAACATGGGGCGGAAAAAGTAGTTTTCAAAACGTTTTCCTTCCATTGACATAGAAAAAGTAGGCAACTTATCGTATCTATCAAAGCATTAGCTTAATATTCTCAATTATTTATACTTTTTAATGTGTTTTTTAGAGCATTGATATTTAATAAAAAAAATTACATAAGAAATTGAAGAATGTATAAAAATGAGAATTTGGCCAATTAAAAATTGACTAATCATATACAAGAAAGATAATGATCATAATTTGCAAGTGTTAAATGTTGTCACATATCATTATTCTATTTCTTGGAAAATAATTTCTTATTAAACATCAATTTCCATGTTCTTATCAATTATAAATATAAATAAATTTTAACTATTTTATGATTTTCTTTAAAGAAATTTCATATTAAAATTAAAGCTAGCAATCCGGACCGTATTGAAAAGGTTCCTGAGACACAACATGGAAGAGTCACAATATTCAGAAACGAGATCCAAGAATGAAGAAGGGGTAGAATTACGGAATGAATGCGAGATGTGGCTAATACCCAAGGCATAAAAGAATAAGTTATTTTACGGTATCAAAGTTGTGTATATAAATTGTGGTTGATGTTTTTCTTAACACCAAAAAGAGTACTCCATACGATTTTGGTCTTATATACAAGCAACTTTTCATTTTTTAGGTTTATATAACAACTAATACACCTGGTCTATAAAATGAGACTGAAGGGAGTATATAAAATGGGAAAAAAAATACAATACGTACTGTATATTCACCAATCAAAATGTAATGGAGTGTTCTTAAATGCATCAAAAGGGATCTCATTACTTTTCAACATCAAGTTGTGTCATGTACAAGTGCAACTGTTACTTAAGATTCATCCTAAATCTGATTTGTGAAGCTAAAGTTTTCACTTGAAACAAACCAAACTGAAGAAATTACTTTATTTGGTCAAAACTGAAAATATGCATATTTTAATTATCAATCTTGCATATCACCATAATCAGCTGAAACCGCATAATTGCCGATCTAGCAAGACACAATATATCTCAAGTGTCAATATTACTACTCAACAATATTTTTCTACTAGACCTATCCCTCCCAATGAACCGTCAATTAGGGATGACAATTTGACTCATATTCAGTGGGTACCCGCATAAAATACCTACAACGGATAGGGTAAAAACCCGCATTTTGGGTACGAGCACGGGTATGAGTAATTATCCAAAAAAATGAGCGGGGTATGGGTGCGGGTACGAGTACCTTAGTACCCGCCCCATGCCCATATAATATATATTTATTAATTTAATTTATATTATTATATAAAAGTATATGTATATTAGTTTTAAAAAATACAAACACTGTTAAACTATTATTCATGTTTTTAATAAAAGTGTTTATTTATAACATAATCAAACACAATGTGAATATGTCAACAGAGATATGAACATGAGATTAGTAGTAATTTTGTTTATAATTTTCATAGATCGACATTAAAGTCTTTGAATTTTATTAAAATAATATGATATTTTATAATTGATATATTAATTCTTCGCAAAAGTGTGGGTAATGGGTACGTGTATGGGTACTTAGGTACCCACTGGATATGGGTACGGGTGCAAAGTTTGTTACCCACGCGGGTATGGGGACGGGTACAAGTATTTTTTCAAACTGCGGGTTGGGGATGAGTACTATAGTACCCTACCCATTGCCATCCCTACGTCTAATCTAGTTCGGATGTCAGTTCTGACACGAAGTGATTTCAACCCCTCCCAATTGCAGTTGTGGGGATCAAACCGTGATTCTCGCTATCAAGTTCAACGTCAATTACTACAAGATTAACTATCCATCCGTAACAATATATCAATTCTAAACACAAACATTTTACCCGGAACATTTAAATTATAGTCCTAACATAGTAACATTTCAAAAGCACTCTTGACAGCATCATAGATTGGGCATTTAGAGTTCAATTCCACATTATTGTCAACAACATCGACCATAGCTATCTGCACAAATTCATAAAGCTAATTGAATTAAGCAGTCATTTTGTTCAAAGATTCCAAGTCAGAGCTAATCTGGACCTTTATTTCAAATGCCTATTAGACAAGCAAACAACCTGATGCTTTAATTTTATTTTCAGTTGCACTTTGGTACTTTAGTATAGTGAATGCAAATTAGAGAATTTCTGATAGAAGTAGTATAGAGGTATCTTAACAATAAAATATTAGTTTACCATGCCATGTGAAATTTCGTGTTCTATAGGTTTAGTTAAATTTGTTTAATTAAAATACCTAAAAAAAAGAGTTTCGCAAAATTAAAATATTAATCTTATGTATTTAAAATATAAAAATAGGAGAGAGAATATAAAATAGGAACGAGAAAAAAATATTGTTTGTGAGTTAAGTAACTTGTAAATGAGTCCCTAAGTCCTAACTCAACTGGCAAAAATGCCGAAATTGTTAGGCCGGACGTCGTGACCCGGGTTCAAACCCGGGATCTCACAATTATTTGTGAGTTTAATTTCAGTGGATTACCACTTCTTCTAAGACCAAAAAAAAAAGTAACTTGTAAATGATATGAGTTAATTAACTCACAAAGGAAATGAAACAACTTGAAACTTATAGGATTCAATCATTTTGTTAAAGAGAATGACTTTGAAGAAAATGAGATTAAAATACTTATAAATGATTTTTAATTTTATTTTGTTCAAAGTATTATCAAGAGATGTAATGAGTTTGAAAATGTATTCAAAATTCTCTAAAATATTCTCCCAATTCATATGTTTAATTCTCCACATTGGAAAATTGTGAAAATAAAAATGATACCATTCACATTTCATCATAAAACCTTAGTTACTCTCACATTTATTATTGAATTTTATTAAGCGCAAATTATATATCGAATCCTTTCGCCCAAATATTTCAAAACACCCTAGCTACTCTCACATTTCAGATTCTCTCGTCTAATTATAATTGTCCAACAGTGACCTTCTTCATTCGATACTTCGGTCACTATCTACAAACATATAAATGCATACTACACTCACAAGATGATAAAAAACAGAAAAATAACTAAAAACAATTTTATTGAAATGTAGAAATTTGTTACAATGCAAGTTGATGATGTTTACAAAGGAGTGATGCCCTTTACATAGGCACAAGGCTCATAAAATTCGTGGCCTTTCATTAGAATAAGAGTTACAAAGTTATAAATGACATTAAGGAGAGAAATAGAAGGCCAAAAGTTGAGGAATGCTGTCAAATATGAGTATCACATCAGTGGCAGAAGAGGCACAACCGTGACAACTTCCTAGGCGTGTCGAACTTTATGTTGGGTCTGTCATGGGCGTGACCAAATTAACACGACTGTGATTGACATCCTAGAGTGGTGAAACTTGATTTTTAACTTCTTTCTTTCAATTACGGTTTTACGACTTTAAACTTACGAATTTAACTTATGAGCATTGAATTTCCACTTGTGCTCCATTAAGGATGACCTCTTATTGTCCTTAAATAATGTCATAGCCAATAAGTCACTAAAATAGGTTTTAAAAGTACACAATTCCACTTGTTCATGCATTTGGACCTACAAAAGATAAAACATAGAAAATGTAGTAAGAAAATACTAATAACTTCTTATGAGCAAACTTTTTTTAGAAAAACGACTACTAAAAAGTATGCATATTTTAGAGCTATCACTAGACTTGGCATTTTTACCATATTCAAATTCAGAGTCCGCACTTGTGTGTGTAAGTTTATGACGGTAATTGTTATTTTATTTTCTAATATTACTTATGATCAACAATCCTCAACATTTACACCGTTGACACATTGATTTTAGCTGACATTTTAATGTGTAGCTACTAGCTACTACTCGGAAATTGAATGAGCTAACAAATCCAAAGTTCATTGTCTTTATTTTTTATACAAAATTTCTATTGCCACATTAACAATGATTAGTTCTATGTTCTCGTCTCTATAAAATATTCTTCATACACATGAGTCAAAATCGAACATGAATCACTTAACCACAATTTAAAGGTCTCAAATATCTTGTACCAAGAAAAACTTAAATATCTTAGTAGTACTACTTGAACTAATGAAATCTATGTAACGTCTGTTTTGACAAATCTAACTTTCTAAACCAATTGCAAGTAGTATTATTATTATACAACAAAAAAGTTGAAGACAAAGGACCACCGTCCACCGAATCAGAAACTTTATCAAACAAACGGTTGGATTCGTAAAATGGGCCGTTAACATAGGAAATCCAGAACGGACAAAAGGACAAAAAAGTAAAAACACAAAAAAACGTTAATGATAGCTGGGACCGTAACATTTATAAATCCTCACAAGTCTGATAATAGAAAGGATAGAGAACGACTCGCATCAATCACGCTTACACATTAATGCAACCAAAGTGGAAATCGAACAAATAATTATTAATCCCAAATATAAAATCCGAATATACTAGTATACCACTATAGTTTAATTAAGAAAAATCCAACAATGAAAATAAATACATATATATCCATTTACATTTATTCTATAGTGTACAGTTTCCATTTATATAAATTCGGTCTTTATTTCTACGCGTCTTGTAATTTTTATCTTCCTTTTTTTGCACTACCATATCAATCACATTTTCCTAATTTATACTAATCTTTCTTAATTATATCATTTCATTCCATAAATTACTAAATTACCATATTATTTAAATTATTTTAGTGACAAAAACAAAGAGTGTTCATTTCATTGTTAATTTCATTGATCTAATTCTTCATCATCATCGTTTCCTTAGGTCTTGCAGAGAGAGAGAGGGGAAATTGCTAGCAAGATCCTCTCTCTAATGTGACCAAGGATTCATACATAGATCTTTTTTTTTTAATTTATTAATTTAATTTAACTCTTTCTGGTAAGAGATGAGTTGTTTTTCTTGGTTTGTTTCTCGGAGCAAAAAAGATGTAAGCAGGGTTGAAGTTGATAATGGTTCTCGATCTACTCATACTCAAGGTTCTTCATTTTCTAATTTTTTTACTCTATTTTTTATTAATTTTACTTTTTCTAAATAATTATTATTATTATTATTCATTTTGATTTTTCTGTTGCTGTGTTTATTTTATTTTACAGGACATGGTGGAATGAATGTTTCAGGTACTGATAATTAATTAAATGAGGGTTTTTGTTTTTTATGTTTAATTCAATTAAATAAATGATTATTGTTACTGTTGAATGTTGATTAAATTATAGTATTAGAATTAGGATTAGAATCTAAAGCTACTGTTAAATCAGTAATTAGTAGAGTGAGTGTGTGTTTAATTGTTATTGGATTGGATGTGTAGAGAGTGAAAGGAACAATGAATATTCAGAGGGAAAGGGGAAGACTGTGAGGAGTGGCAAAAGTAATACTGCAGCAGCTAGTTTCGGTTTTCGCGAGCTTGCATCAGCTACAAAGGGTTTTAATGAAGCCAATTTGATTGGAGAAGGTGGTTTTGGAAAAGTTTTTAAGGGTCGGCTTACGACCGGCGAGGTAATTTTTAATTTGAAGCTATTAATTAATTTTTAGGGTTTTGTTTATTTGATATGTTACGTTATGTTATGTATGAATGAATGAATTCTGATTTAAAATGCTGTTATTATATGCTTATTATGTATGTAGCTTGTTGCTGTAAAACAATTAAGTCACGATGGTCGTCAAGGTTTTCAAGAATTTGTGACTGAGGTTCTTATGCTAAGTCTGCTGCATCATTCTAATCTTGTTAAGTTAATTGGCTATTGCACTGATGGAGATCAAAGGCTTTTGGTTTATGAATACATGCCGATGGGATCTCTCGAGGATCATCTTTTTGGTAACTTTATTTTGTTTATTTATTTATTTATTTATTTATCATGTGCTGCCACTTAATGATTCATTAATAGTAGTTATGATGCAGCTGAAGGGTTTTCAGTTTTGTTTATGACAATAAATTTATCTAGGGTCTAAATTGCTGTTTGCATTGTGTGTGTACACAGTACACTTTCTTTACTTAATGTGAAAAAGTTAGTTCATTTGTCTTGGTCTTGCAAAGTTTAGTATTTTTTAACTTTAGCTATATATCACATGTTTTCTGTTGATACATTGTTCTCCCATTAATTAATTACATGATAAAAAGAATATGTCTGTATGCATTGAAAAGCTTTTGTTTGCTTTCATCTTCAATGGAATATTCATTGTGATTAAATTAAAAAAATTGGACTATATATATAGCGTTTTGAACTTGGTTTATGCCTTAACTGTGTAAGGAGTGTTGTGACAGTAGACCACTGTGGAATGAAATGGTTGACTTCTTTGCTTTTATTGTTTTGTCTATACACAACAATGTTCTTGATCTGCCAATGAGAATAGGCCTCAAGGATTTTTTTTATCCCTAAAGAAAGAGACAAAGAAATTTGAGAAAAGTGCCTTCCCTGTTTGCATTTGTTTTCTTCCTTTAGGATTTTAGTACTATATGCTTTAGGGGGTCCCTAAACAGCTTATAGTTTCCTAGACAGGATAGTTTTGAACTTGGGTTATTGTATGCTCACTTATAGAGATCACAATTCTGAGTAGGTTGACGTTTAATAAAGTTAAAGATAATTAATAAATATCTTGGCGTATATATGTAAAATCTATGAGAAGAACAATTATTAGGTTGCTTTATTAGGAATTCCTCTTACAAATACATCCCAAAGTTAGATTATCCATTGTTGTATTTTTTTGGTGACCAACTTTATATGACAAAACACATCTATTAGATCATAACTTATTTCTCATTACAGATGTTCCCCCAGATAAAGAACCTCTGAGTTGGAGTTCTCGAATGAAGATTGCTCTTGGAGCAGCTAAGGGCATTGAGTATCTCCATTGTAAAGCAGATCCACCTGTTATATATCGAGACTTGAAATCTGGAAACATCTTATTAGACAGTGACTTCAGTCCAAAACTGTCAGATTTTGGGCTTGCTAAACTAGGACCTGTTGGAGACAACACTCATGTTTCAACCAGAGTGATGGGTACATATGGCTACTGTGCGCCAGAATATGCGATGAGTGGCAAATTAACCCTCAAATCTGATATCTACAGCTTCGGCGTGGTTTTGTTGGAGTTGATCACTGGACGCAGGGCAATAGATACAACTAGAAAACCAGGAGAGCAAAACTTAGTTTCATGGGTAAATATTTATTCTATTAAAATAACTTCTCTTTCAAGTATATCTCTATTAGCTTTGCATGTTAGTGATTCCCCCCTTTATATTCATCATATATTATTTTATATTTGAGTGTAAAACACTAGAAACTAAAGCACCTGTCATTGCAAAAGCATTGGCATAAAAAATGTGATGTTTTCTGCCTTCCCAATAAATTATTACTATGATCCTTACCAGGGATTCTTCGACATGCTAATTTGTCTTTTATATTTTTTTAGATGACTGTATCTTTATTTATGCTCGCATTCATTAAAAATAAGTCCGCTTAAAAATGTATGTCTTAGCTTTGCATAATGGCGATTCTTTTTAGATTCACCATATATTAATGTATATTTGAGAGTGTAAGCAATTAGAAAGTAAAGCACCCCTTTGTTACAAAAACACTGACATATGAATGTGATGTTTTCTGCCTTTACATTAAATATTATGATCCTTATGTCTGAGATTCTTTGACATGCCAATGTCTTCTATCTTTCTAGATGACTGTATCTATGGTTATTTTGACATGTAAAATTATTCCTTACACTTGGTTTATTATTTTCAGTCTCGCCCATATTTTAACGACCGGAGAAAGTTTGTACAAATGGCTGACCCTCTTTTGCAAGGACGCTTCCCCACCCGCTGTTTGCATCAAGCAATTGCTATAACTGGCATGTGTCTCCAGGAGCAACCAAAATTCCGTCCACTCATCGGTGATATTGTTGTTGCACTGGAATACCTAGCTTCTCAGAGTAAACCTGAAGACCATGGACATGGGGTTCGCAGCCCACTGATGCAATCAATTTCCGACATGCACAGAAGTTAATTTTCACAGGTATTAGCCCGAGTTCCATTTCTGTCCATGATCTTGACTCTTGAGTACAGATTTCCTTATGATCAGCATGATGATCAATGTAAACAACCGACTGCCTATTTTAAATGTTAAATATTATTGCTCTAGTTAACTTATTGACATAGCCATAGTAAAGATTATTTTCTTATTATAAGAGTCAACGTTCATTATTGTGGATCTATTAATCGGAGTGACGTGAATTTATGCTAATTCAGTCTTTAAACTTCCTCCGGCCACTATAACACGTATATCATTTCAACAAAACGAGGAAGGTGGTCGAGGAAGAGGGTTTTCACCTGTTGATTGGAGTGTCATTGAGTGAGAGTAAACCCTCTATAAATATAAAGGGATGTGCTATTATTCTAACTAATACTACAAAGGAGCAGCTAAAATAAAGACTATTAATTTTGAAGTCCTGTTTAACTTGCAGTAGCTTCTCAATTAAAATAAATTTACAATTATTTATGACTTAGGAGTTTATATTTATCTACGGAGAAGTTAAATAAGAGAACTTATAAACAATTAAAATGCAAAAGTTTTGTTCAACATGCACCAAAAGTTATTTGATTAAAAGTTTTCTATAAGTGATTTTGGAAAAGTTTAAGCAATATAGCTCTCAAAGTCTATGTAATTTTCATTGATAGTTGGTACATGGATGTTGACCTTGCCTATGTAGACTTTTTCTATTGATAATTTATATAGAAATCGATTGAAAATTTGTTTCTTCAGTGCCGGCAGAGTATGTCATTTTCATGGATGAATAACAGAAAAGCATGAAAGGAGATAGATTCATTGAACTTCACCTGATGTGTCTAAGTGCCTTCATTGAACTGGACAAAAGTTAATTGCTATGAAAGTGAAGCATTGTTTTGACTATTTGTAAAACAAAAAATTAAAAATAATCAGCAGCAAAAAAATAATTATGAATTGGATTTAAACAATATGCACGGTCAGTGTAAAACAATTTTACACCAACATTTAATGAAAATTCATCAATTTGTTAAATTACTCCTCTCTTTTGTGATTGTTGTGTACCGTCAATGTAAATGTTTTTTTGCACATGTATCCAATGATGTGGCAACACATCATTTAGTGAATGTAACACATCATTTGTTTTTAAACACAATATATGATGTGTTGATATATTATTGGATGTATGTGTAAAAAATTATTACACCGACAGTGCACAACAATTAAATTATTTATGATTATTTTGAAACTGCCAGTATGAAATAGAATAATAATGATGGTTTATTATTGTGTATCAGTGTAAAATTATTTTACATTGACAATGTATGTCCATTAAACATTAAACTTTTATGTAGTTTATTTTTATAAGTTTAAAGGAGATAGACAGAGTGTAATGCAATTTTACACACTCAACCAATCAAATTGCTCATATTAGACACATTCCTCTTATATATTTTAAAATGAATTAAATTAACAAAAATTAAAAGTACTATTTTCTTCCTGAGAAAATTACCCCATGTCTGTTATGCATTCATCGTCACAATCTCAAGGCATTCGTTCACCAGTTGTATCAAAGAATGAAGTCTCTCTTGTTGCTTGCTTCCTCTATTTTTTTTTTATCATAAATCTTGCTTTTACCATCATTGCCTTACAAAACCGATATACTTTTTTCTCTTTTTCTTCTTTCACCGACGGCAAACTCTCTCACATGATCCCACTACAGTACAAGGACAACAACAAGAAAACAATGTTTTCATTGAAACATGGTTTTGTTGTGCCATAGTCTTATTGTAGATTTTGATTGGTTGTGTGTAAATCCTATTTTTACATCGTATGTTTTATGTTCTTTAAATTCTACTTGCATAATTTGATTGAATGCATGTGTAATAAAAATTACACTGTCGGTTATATAAATTAAATCCTTTTTCTAGTTAACAATATATATATAGGTGAGGTGAGTGTTTTGTTTCATTTTTCATTCATTCACAGCTAAAATAAAATAAAATTTCAAGACACAATTTACACAGACAAAAATCGATCAAAACACAAATTAAGAATGATCAATGAATTTTTCTTTACAAATATTCTACAAGTATATTATACAGTATAAAAAAGTCGTGAACGTATATAGACTATGAGTCCGTTTGAATTAACTTATTTTCGAGCTTATGCAAACAACTTATGCAATTTTTATATATTATTATAAGTTTTACTAGATCGTTTATGATAAAATATTTTATAAAGGGGTTTGCTAACTTAAACTCACCTAAAAATATGAAGGTCTAAGTTAGCAAGGTGCACCTTTTCACTTTGGACAAAAAAACCATTCATATTTATTATTTAAAACTAGTAATTTGAGAGATACTTTTGTAACTTTCATTTAAAATGTTCCTTAATTTGCACCCACTTTGCTAATTTACATCCACTTTATTTTAAAAAGGGACACATGGTTTAACATGGAACACTTGATTTATCGGACAGAGGAAGTTGCTTGAAAGACACGTGACTTTCTCACTTCAATTAATTATTTTCTTTAATTAATTAAATGACATTGATATAACTACCGTTCTATTTATAACATGTTTAAGTAGTGGTAATTGGTTTTTTTGTCCAAAGTGAAAAAGGTGCACTTTGCTAACTTAGACCTTCATGTTTTTAGGTGGGTCTAAGTTAGCAAATCCCTTTTATAAAAATACAATTTTCACTAGTGTGAACTTATAAAATAACATAAAACTTAATTTATATTGTATAAGCTATTTGCATAAGCTCAAAAATAAATTAATCAAAACGGATTCTATACCATATTGTATCGTACTTCGTACCCCAATAGAGGTGGATTCTAGCATTCATGTACAAATTAAGTCATATCAAGAAAGGAAATAAAAATTAAAGTGAACATCTATTTTTATCCTTTACAAATTTGCAGAAGACTGGATTCTGACAAAAATAAAATTTAAATTAGTTCATAATATTTCACATTAGAGATAAATTAGTCCGCTATTTGTTATATGTAATATTTTGAATTTTATTTTATTAATGACTTAGTTGTAAAAAAATTGTGAGGGATATGGGTTCACAAGGGGGCAGTCAGAGATCATCCACATTTAGTTTAAGAACAACTCTATAAGTGAGTTGGACATGACACTTTAGCCCAAAATCTTAAGGCGTTAGGTGTATGTGTCATCAGGGACGGATCCAGAACTTCTTCTTAGTGGGGTCAAAGATTATATATACTATAAAAAAATTATACAAAAATACGTTGATATATAAATGATTAAATTATGACCATATTATCACTAGCATGCTAGATATTAGATAGTCACTTCGAGTCCGTTTGAATTTGACTTATTTTTGAATTTATGTTAACTCATAAGTTTTACTCACAAAAATTGTATCTTTATAAGTTATTTTTCTCATAAATTATCTTGAAAAACTTATAATAATACATAAAAACTTATTTATTTGCATAAACTGTTTTGTGTAAACTCAAAAATAAGTCGATCTAAACTGACACTCAATGATATTTCATCTTCTATACAATTAAATATTTGAGTCTTCACAAAATTTATCAAACAGAAGATATTATCAGTTAGCTGTCGCACAGAAAATCAAAGCTAACATAAAATATTTATAATTTAGTGGGGGCAACACTTATATTTAGTAGATATCAAAACAAAATTATTCTTAACTTTGTCAAACAAACAATTAGCCATGTGGGGCAGCTGCCCCCAATATCATACACATGCATCCGTCCCTGTGTGTCATTTCATGTATTCAACGTCCACTTTTCTAAACAATGTGAGTCTTAACTCACTTACACTTGCCAAAGAAGGGAGTAAATTGAGTCTTTGCTCTAAAAATATTCCCACATTTTAGCTTGAATCGATAGATTAGCAATGAGCAATTTCTGTTCAAAGTATGAAAATCAAACCTTATTAGAAAGAAAAAGAAAACGAAAATGGTGAAATGGACAAGCAAGTGTCAAGTGATTATTGTAAAACAGGACATTGTAATGTTCCCATGATAACGCGCAATTGAGTAGTAGTAACTAAATTCCAACATTTCTCGTTTTTCCTTTCATTTTTGTTTTCTCCTCCTCTTCCAAATTTCCACGTTTTTTGTTGCTAATTAAGCTTGCTTTGTATTGGGTGGGTGTGAAAGGAAGGACTCTTGAAAATAAGATATAATTAAGCTGCAAAACTTAATTTTGTTTCTATGCTTGCTAGCTTATAATATGTTTTCTGGTTACTGATTTCAATTGGCATGCATACAAGTTGGTTGACTTTGGTTAGATTTTGCTCATCTATGTGTCATCTCATCTCATCAATCTTCTTTGGAGTATTAAAAGTGCGAAAACAAAAGCCAATGTGTGACTTTATTATTTTCATGAAAGTGAGAGAAAGAAACAATAATGTCTCACTTTATGAATAGTACTACTATACTATAATTGAACTGAAATATTTTCCATGTAAATATCACTTGTTCACACTTCCGTCCATCAGTTTGGCTCATGGTTGGATATCACATTTTATATGCTGGGAGCTGGGGTTTAAACTCCGGTCATCTCACTTATCCACTTTAAATGTGAAATTTCTAGGCGCTAGAATAATTGACAAAAAAAAAAATATATCACACTTCACATGATAGTAGTCCATATATTAATCATGTTTTATTGATTTTGCAATCTTTGACGTTTTGGAATGAGAAGGTTCCTGACCACATTAATATACTTCAACCAATATGAATTTGTCAAAATGGTAAGAGTCTTAGTCCATTTAAGCAAATTTTGTTTGGATGTCGAGAGGAAAGAATCAATCTTATGTGATCCACAAGTTTTCTGACAAAAATTAATTATCGGTAACAGTGGTGGAAACTTCGTATAAATATTATGTAACTGTTAGAAATAAACTTCTAGAGCTATAGAATATAAAGAATAGAGATAGTGTTAGAAATAAACTTCTAGAGCTATATAATATAAAGAATAGAGATAGAAGAACTTGTATTATTCCCTTCATATGTGTGTATCTTTACATTATAGCAAGAGTCCTATTTATAGGACACAACTAAGGAAGTGAAAGAACAAATACAATTATGGTCCATTCACTAGTGGGAGTTATAGGAACATGGAAGATCAAGATATGGACATCCACTAACTTATAATTATTCATAACACTCCCCCTTGGATGTCCATTGAGGATGTGCCTCGTTAAAACCTTACTAGAAAAAAACCCAGTGGGAAAAAATTCTAGTGAAGGAAAAAGAGTACAACATCCTTTTACATAATAATATTTATTTCTCCCCCTCAACCATACAACCATCTCTAAGACGACGACGATCAATCTTTTGTATCAAGTGTTCAAAAATTATACTCCGAAGTGACTTTGTGAAAAGGTCTACCACATTTTCACACGAACGGATTTGTTGGATGCTTATCACCATTCTTCGCAGATAAACCATAATTCTCTTGTATATGTTGAATTTGAGACTTCAACCAAACACATTCTCGATTCACCTCATGTAATACTAAGAGTTCTGCATGATCTGATGATGTTGCAGTTATGGTTGTTTCACAGATCTCCATGAAATTATTGTACCTCCATATGTAAACAAATAACCTGCTTGTGATCTACCATTATGAGGATCTGACAATTAAATAACCTGCATCTACATAACCCGTTAATTCTAATTTTGATAATTAAATAACCTGTTTGTGATCTACCATTATGAGGATATGACAATTAAATAACCTGCATCTGCATAATCCGTTAATACTAATTTTGATAAAAACAAACTCATATATGCATTTACCTCTAAGATAACGAAGTATATGTTTAACTTCGTTCTAATGTGTTCGCGTAAGTGAAGAATTATATCATGAAAATAAATTGACAGAAAATAAAATATCAAGACGTGTATAATTAGCAAGGTAAATTAGTGCTCCAATTGCACTTAGAAAAGGTAATTCAAGACCAATTATTTCTTCATCCTCTTCTCGAGGTATGAAATTATCTTTCTTCACATTTAGTGATTGAACAATCATTGAAGTAGAAAATTGATGAGATTTGTCCATATAGAAACGTTTTAGCACTGTTGCAAAATATGTTTCTTGATGCACAAAAAAATTTCATTATTCAAATGCTCAATTTCTAATCCTAGGCATAACTTGGTCTTTCCCAAGTCCTTCATCTCAAATTATTTCTTTAAGCAATTTCTAGTTTTGGAAGCTCTTCAGGAGTTCCAATAATATTTATATCATCAACATACACGATAATTATAACAAATTATTTTCCATATCTTTTATGAAGATACATGGACAAATAGAGACAATTGTTTATTCCTCTTTTAATAAATATTGACTGAAGCGATTATACCACTTTCGCCTAGATTATTTCTTATTCAATTTGATGGAATAATTTTTCCGAGATCCAGGACTATGTGCCTCAGGAAATTAAATCTTTCAATAAGCTTTATGTAAATATCACCATCAAGTGATCCATATAAATAAGCTATAACAACGTATCATGTGAAATTAGAGCATTTCATGTGCAACAATGCTAGTTAAGTACGGATATTACTGGCATCCATTATGCAAGTAAACCAAACTTTAAATATTTGTATTTCATCATTTTCTTTTCGCAAGAAATTTGATTGGTATCTCATCATTTTCATATATTCATGTGTACGGACTACTGGTCCAAAATTCTTTCACTTTGCAAAGTTACTTTAACTACGTAGCAATTGCATCTTTTCATTTAGACAATCATTGTTTTGTCTATAATTTTCAATAGACTTTGATTCATGATCCTCATTATCTCTTATCACATATAGCGCTATATTATATATAAAAATATCGTCAACGTTGACTTCCTTTCGGTTCCATCGTATTATATTCATGACATAATTTGTCGAGATCTCTTTATTATCATAAATTTCAGGTACCTGATAATTTCTTCTGGAACTGAAAAATCAATTATGTCAAATATTATTTTAATATCCTCACTTGGGTCATCTTTCATTTTAGCTCCTTTTCTTATTTGAGGATTTTTATCTTTGGAACCGACTGACCTACCACGCTTCATGGTGGTTAAGACTCATTTGCAATATTTGATTGGAGCAATAGCAGCTGATAGTTGATTTCATAAACTTTGCAAATGATTTATCTTTTGAACATATATTTCAAACTATTTTATATGAGGATCAAGATGAGATAGTAATACTAAACTATTATTTCAAGTAATTCATTTGAACTTCTGGTTCACATTTTCAGCTGCTTCTTCTCTCCCCCTAATATTGGGAAAACTAATTCATCACTTGATAATCAGCCTTCTGGGCTGTAAACAAGTCTCCAATTTTTAACTCAATATACTTTATAATAGATGGAGATTCATATCAAATATATTTTCCCAATATTTTTTAATAATTCATCTTAGTGCATTATATTGGAGCAATTGGAACATACCAACACATCCAAAAATGCCTATATGAAAAGTATTAGGTATAAACTTAAAGTTAATTGCAAATTAAGGGGAGGACTTTCATATAATAACTTATTGGCTTGATGCGAAGCAAAAACTCAATATATATGATCGAATGTTCCCAAAGTAGAATTTTGAAATTATAATTTCATAAGTATCAATCACACATTTAACTTTAGACGTCTAAAGAATGGATCTTCAGGTCCATATTTTTAATTAGCATATGCTGAAAGATATTCAATATCAATTTTGATTTACATATGATATGATACTTATCAAATACTTGTAAAAAATTTAGAAGATGAGCTTTTTGTCAAATTAGTTCAGAAAATAATTTCACAAACTTCTGGTTGTGAGTTGACTAACCATTTAGTTGATGCATCAATTAAAGTCATAAAATATCTAAATGATAATTGGTAAATTATTTATAAATATCATCTTATATACATTCTCAAATTGTGAGAGACTCAATTTTTTTAAATTTTCATCTTCCTTTGGGAACTAATAACATTCAAATTATTGGATTGAAGAATCTTCTGGCTCTTCAATACATATCCAATAATATAATAATTATTTTTCGCATCATTATAGATCCGGGATAACCCAACCGGTCTTGCCAAAAACAAACTTAATATAATTTGTAAACTTCTGGTTTACAATAATTTGTGCTTCAATTGCACTAATATATATAAGTGTAGTACACACAAGAGGATAAATTTGTCACTACACTTATTTTATTCGAAATATGTCTCATAATACATAGATATATGCTCAATACACTCAAGAGTGAATATTTGAAACATAATAACAAAAATGTATTATATCCAAATCAATAAATATTCTAAAGTTTTGATTTATCTTTTGCATTACCATATATACAAAAATAGCTAAACATAAAATTTCTCCAACAAATAAAAGTTTCTAAATCATATATATTTTAATTTTTTTTTTTTTTACTTTAAAAAAAAATCATACATATTTTTTAGGTGACTAATCAAACAACACAAATTGTTAACAAGATATATTTTCATAGTTTGACATCTTCAAAGTCTATATTATACGTAAGGTAAAAATCAAATAAATTTATTTCATAAGAAAATATGCATATATTCCATTTATATTTATGAGATGAAAGTATTGTGGAATAAGAAAGAATAAAATCATAATCAAATAAAATCATATGAAAACAAAACATGTAATAGAAGGTTAAATATTACCTCACAAAAAATTATTTAATCAAATAATGGAATAAAATAAATTTTTTATCAAAACTAAATCTTGACATGTATCATATCAACAATAAATCAATTACCATAACCATAACATTGATCTGTGTAGTTCTTCAAAGAAGTATATAACCAATCAAATAAGTTATTTTTATGATCCTTTTGAGACATATCATTACCGAATTCTTCAGGAATTCATAGAATTGAATTTTTAAGTTCTTCAAGAGGTATGCAATATATTTTAACAATAAAATCAATTCTCTAATCAATCCTTCAGGGATTAACTCTTTTGAATTCTTCTGGAATTCACATAGAATAATGTTAAGTTCTTTAGGAACTATCCTTTTGAATTCTTCAGGAATTCACATAAAATAATTTGAGTTCTTCAGGAACTATATGCTTTTGAATTCTTCAGAAATTCAAATAGAATAATATAAGTTCTTCAGGAACTACATAATAGTTCTTTTTGATAATATGAGATCAATACTTATGCAATACTTCAGAAATGCATAAGGAATAAATAAACACAATAATATAATACAATTCACATAATAATGAAACGTACTAATTCCAATTGATGAAATTGTAACAATATGACATATAATCATTCATACATAAATAAAATATTATTTACATATATCCATAGCATGAATTTAAATAATTATTATACATAACTAAATAAGTAGATAGGTAAAGAAAAGGTGAGAAAATCATCATAAGTTTATATGAAAAACATTCGTGAGACAAATAACCAATGTAGAAATTTAAACCTAGTTTAATACAGATTAATTTCAAACCATAACACATATAGCAACGTAATATTTCTCAAAAGAGAACAAAATAAAATATTTTAATCACAAAGATAACCATAGTATTCTCATCCGAAAAAATAAGTAAAGATTATCGTTTTTAGTTATACTACATAATTATCACTATTTCTAAGCAAATTCAACGCAATCAAAAATTCAAAATATAAAATTAATTAAGTACTTGTTAAGCAATCATAAGATAATGATCACAAAGTAGAGAATATAAAATTTTAAAGACTGAAATTCATTATCATAGAAGTAAAATTTAGAATCAATAAATTATGTTACAAAGAAGCATAAAATCATGAACCAGCATAAAACAATCATGAACCAAGTAATATCAAATAATATCAAGAACAAACATGAACCAATATTACCTCAAATTGTGTTGTTAGAGCTTCGTGCTGATAACGTGTTAGAAATAAACTTCTAGAGCTATAGAATATAGAGATAGTGTTAGAAATAAACTTCTAGAGCTATATAATATAAAGAATAGAGATAGAAGAACTTGTATTATTCCCTTCATATGTGTGTATCTTTACATTATAGCAAGAGTCCTATTTATAGGACACAACTAAGGAAGTGAAAGAACAAATACAATTATGGTCCATTCACTAGTGGGAGTTATAGGAACATGGAAGATCAAGATATGGACATCCACTAACTTATAATTATTCATAATAGTAACCTAATTTTTTTTCTTCTAACTTTATGGTAAGACATATGGATCCGGATCTACTACGATTAAAACCAAAAGAAATTAAATGATAAATATAGTTCAACGGGAGTAATATATTAATGTCACAAAAGTATTTTCTCACTTTATTTTATTGGGTTAAATAGCAAGTGTGCATGTATTTGTTACCTTTTGACCCATCAGAATCAGAATGAATGTATTTGACATTTGTTTCCCTTTTTTGCATAATTAAATTGGAGGCTCACGACTAAAATTCATTGCATTGGAATATTTTTCTTTTCTTACATGATGACTTGCAAATAATCAATAAAAAATCACGTTTCACACGTGCTGAGCACAAAATCACAACTGGGTTTCTGACAAATTTTAGGGTATGTTTGGATTAAAATCTACAAAATAACGTTATGGATAATCTTTAGCAAAGTTAATTTTTATTAACATGAGTTTGCTCTAACATAATTCCTTTTTCAGACGTGTATGTTTGACACAATGTGATTTATTTGTAGGAAAATGTTACCATGGCCCTTACATTATTTGTAGGAGAATATTAACATTGTCTTTTTCAAACGTATGTTTGACACAATGTAATTTATTTGAAGCAAATGTAAAAATTAGTAAAAATTATTTTTTAAAAACTTATGAATTTTAATTTTTTAAACATTAAATTTTTTACATTATTAAGTGTAGAATTTCTATATTTTTTTTTTTAAACCAAAGAGGTGTAGCAAAAAGCTAACCCCCAAAAAGTAGATATATAAACAAAAAATAAGAGAGGTATACAAAAAGGAGGGGGACTAGACCAAAACCTCCCTAAAGATTCACAATTCTAAAGTTTGGTTTTCCTTGCTTGTTAGAGAAAAAACTATTCCTAATTTCATTTGGAAGATCATACCATAAGGTAAACCTATCTATTTGGAGACCTATATTTGCCAAACCATCAGCACAAAAATTATTCTCTCTACAAATATGTGACACTATAAAATTCATACTACTAGTGAGAACAATACAATTCAACCACATATTGCTAAGATTCCAAGGTATCAACCCAGGATTCGTAAAAGCTTTCACAACTAAAACAGAATCAGTCTCAAGCCAAAGATTCGACCAATGTTTGCTATTAGCAAGTTCAATAGCATTCAAAGCACTGATCAATTCAGCATTGAAGGCTGAACCAACCCCCAGGTTGTCAGCAAAAGCACACATGAAGTCAGCTTCACTGTTACGAAAAATTCCTCCACAAGAAGAAGATGTAGAGGTAGAGGCACCATCAGTGTTGCATTTCACCCAATGAGGCAAAGGAGGAAGCCAAATAATCTCTTTAGTTCCTAAAAGCTTAGGAGGGTGAATGTTGACATTAAAACCCTTAAGGATGTGGAATCCCTAATGGAAGTAGAGTGGACCTTAATTGTTTTGTTACCTGCAAGATTAACATTGGCAAAAATCCAACTAACAGAAGATCTCCAATTAGGAATCTTATTGTTAAATCTAGCATTATTACGAGCCAGGCAAATAGCATTAAACAAGTTTATAAGGGCAGATTTGACCACAATGTTACACTGGGGAGATAAGAATTGATCACTAAGCTTCCAAATGTCCTCCTTTGAATGAAACTGAATAGTAAGGTTTAGCAAAGAAGCAAACCAACGCCATAGAGCGGTGGCAAAAATACAGTTAAAAAACAAATGGAAACTTGACTCTTGGTGAGAATTACACAAAGAGCGCATAGAGGCTAAATTGCAGCCTCTCACCATAAGATTATCATCTGTAGGCAACTTGTCAAGCATCATTCTCCAAACAAGCAGAGACCTGGAAGGAGGCACCTCTTTACACCAAATGGACTTAGCCCAAGAGATTGCTGGGAAATGACTTCGCTTCACCTCATAAGCATCCTTCAAAGAGAGCAAGCCATTAGCAGTATCCACCCAAACAAGAGAGTCCGGAACATGCACAACAGGAATGGTAACACGTTGGACCATAAATTTGAGGTTGGGGAATAACTGATCTAGATGAAAAGGAATAGACCATTGATGATTTAAAATTATGTCACTGACTTTGGGAGGCAACAAATTCAACACATTAGGATGAATATTTAAAGACTGAACCAAAGGAACTCCAAGCCAAGAGTCCTTCCAAAGATGAATGTTTTGACCATTTCCAACCTTCCAGCAGGTTTTGCCTAAAACCACAGACAATTCTTGCTTAATACTTCTCTATAAAGAAGAGAAAACATGATAATTTATAGGCTGACCATTCCTTAAAACTCTGCTACTCAACAATATTAGTAGAATTTCTATATTAAGATAGTGCACATGTTAAGTTGTTAACATGACCTTTATTTGCATTAGAATAAGAGATATGTGAAAGTGTTTTTAGTGCATTAATCGGTTAAGAAAACAAATATAGAAATATTGAAAATAGTAGATTGAACTTCAAAATAGTTTGAAAATTGTTGTACAACAATTTTATATTTTTAATTAGTTTGTTTAACTAGTGTCTTTAAAACATTTGTTATAATGATACTTAGATACACTTTATAACACAAAACACATACATGCTCATTCTCTTCTAATGAGTGTTTATGTTTTGGAATAAAAGGAGTAATTTCAATTTGAATGAGTCATTTATCTTTCTAGTAGCTTTTACTCCTAACCTTAGTGTAGCATTTGATTTGGTCACATGCCGGTGTGAATAGCTACAGAAGAGAAATGAAATTAATGTTACAAATTGTGTGTAGAATGAATAAGTCAGTGTAAGGAATTTTTCTTGGCTTAGACTTTTTTAATTAATCTTTAAATGAACATCAACATGTGGATGCTAATTTTAACGCTACCATTGACCTTCAGTGCTGCTACTCCACGAGAGTCTCATATAAATGTATAATATTAATAAATGCCTTAATTAACTGAACTTTTATATTTGAACACTGTTAAATTCTTTCAACTCTTCATTATCTCTCTATATTTCTATTCATATTTTATTACGGATCTACTCCACGGTTCTCTTTATTTCTTTCTCTCTTGAGATGTAGATTGGATGTATAAATGCCTAAAGATCATTTTCTTTACTAAATATTACCAAAAAAATGCGGCAAGAATACAGAACGACAATTGCTTAAATACGTTCTTATCGCTGGAAAAGCCAAAGGGTCAACCGGTCTTTGATTATAAGAGAATTTTTTAGTCGCATTTATAAGAGATTGCATTTATTGTCTAAGGTACCTCTTTACGCTCATTTAAAACATTAGTGAGGACATTTAGCTTTTAGTTTTTGGTTACTATGATATAGGTATCAAGTTTTACGGATTATTATTTTCATCGGAGAATCTAATCTATAGAACATATAAGTTGAGAGATCTCGTCTCCCAATCAAATTATTTCTATATGCAGAAGTCAGAAATCAAACCTCTAATGCTTATGAGACATACTCAAGACCATTAATACATTTAGTTTTGTTTCTTATAATTGCAATACTATAAAGTAATATAAGTCAAGATAAGCATGTATAGAAACAGAGGAAACTAGCTATAAGTCAACAATAACTATTCTTCCCTTTATGTGCCTTAATTGGCTTTTTCCTTCACCTTAATTTCTCCTCTCTTTCCTTGTAACAACATTACATACTATTATATATAACGTTTCATCATCACCTGATTATTATTATTATCATCAGAGTCATGGGAAACTGTTTGTCAAATTCAGGCGTTGACAATAAGATTCAGAAAAAGATCACTTCAACTACCTATAAACAACACAACAATACTTCTTCTGCAGGTAATTGTTAGAACAATTATGTATGATTAATTATATTATATGTTATGTTTTATTATAACTATCATAATCTATTTGAAATTAATACTGTGGTAAAGTTTATTACTGCCTAAGACACCAAAAATTACTTGAAGTATAGTTTAAGCTCAAAAAGTGTAAATGATGAAGTTAATTGATCAATCATTGATTAAGGTGCAGATGATGAGAGAAGTACTGTTGGAGCAAAAATCGCAGCAGTGGAGAAGGAAAGAGGCGGGGAGAGGGCGGTTGGAAAAATTGTGACGCCCAATCTTAAAATGTTTACATTGGAAGAGTTGAAAAGTGCGACAAGAAACTTCAGACCAGACACGGTGCTTGGTGAGGGTGGTTTTGGGCGTGTTTTCAAAGGATGGATCGACAAAAACACTTTAAAACCATCTAAAATTGGTGTTGGAATTCCGGTTGCTGTTAAGAAGTCGAACGACGATAGTCTCCAAGGTTTACAAGAATGGCAGGTTAATTTCTTGTTCCTTAATTAATTATATGCATATTTTTCAACATTTTCATGTTGTTTTGTTGAACGAATAGAAGCGACAAAAATTGAATTTGGTAATTATTTCAAGTGTCAACTAATTATATATAACTCGTAGATAGATTTTATTACTTCAGTTATAGTTATAGTGTATCCTTAATTGGTACAAAAAATACATAGAAATTTGTGATGCAATAAATTTTATTAATCTTTTTTATATTTTTTTCTATTGTTTTTATTTAGTCCGTAAACCAAGTGACACACCACTGAAATTCACGTACACAACTCATTTTTGTAGCTTAGGCTTCATTTAATTTTACATTTAGTTTAAATGTGAATTTGATTTGTGTTTGGTTGCAGAGTGAAGTGAAATTTTTGGGAAAATTCTCTCATCCAAATCTTGTTAAACTAATTGGCTACTGCTGGGAGGAAAATCAATTCCTATTAGTCTACGAATGCATGCAAAAAGGCAGCTTGGAAAGTCATCTTTTCAGAAGTATGCAATTAAAATATAGATCAGATACATCAATTATCCAATGAACTTGAAAAATGAAATTTTGTTTATATTTTGTTACAGAGAGAGTAATGCATAAAGTACTAGTAATTAATCAAAATGTATGTTTTTTATGCATGTCTAAATTAATGAATTTTATTGTATTGTTTGCAAGGCCCTGAACCACTTTCTTGGGAAATAAGGTTGAAGATAGCCATAGGAGCTGCCAAAGGTTTGGGTTTCTTGCACACTTCAGAAAAGTCTGTTATTTATAGAGACTTCAAGTCCTCCAACATTTTACTTGATGGGGTATGCATCAAGTTAATTATTGTGTTTTTGATTATTTTTGAATAATGGTATATTTGTGTTGATGATGAATGCTAAATTCAATTCAATTATTGAGACTGATGTGTGACTTTTTCATCAATATTACTCAGGACTTTAATGCAAAGTTGTCTGATTTTGGGTTGGCCAAGCTTGGGCCTGTAAATGGTAGATCACATGTAACCACAAGAATCATGGGCACATATGGTTATGCAGCTCCTGAGTACATGGCTACAGGTAATTCAAATACCACATTACTTAAATTCATGAGTAACTAGCTATGAAGCACCAACATGGACAAAAATATCAGATATGACACTGACACAAACACGTTGACATCAATAAAAATTTGAAAAGAATGAATTAATAGAAGTAATGACATGTATCGATGTCGTGTCAGTGCCAGACACAGATACTAATTACGTCTTCCATCAGAGATGTCAGTGTTGAAAATCAATTTTCTACTTAGGTATTTGGTGTTGACATTTTTGTTGAAATAGCATCTAGCATTTTTCTTAAAATTATTATAAAATGTATACTGTGTTGCAGGCCTAATTTATTTTATTACTTGATGAAGAAATATTCCTAAGATTCTTATCCAATAAAAACTCCTCAAAATAGCTGGCATATATAATGACTAAATAGTATATTTGTCCATTTTTGACAGGTCATCTATATGTGAAAAGTGATGTATATGGATTTGGTGTTGTGCTTCTAGAAATGTTAACAGGTTTAATAGCATTGGATCCAAATAGGCCAACACATGAGATGAATTTGGTGGAATTTACAAAGAGTTCTCTAAGTGACAAAAAGAAACTCAAAAAAATAATGGATCAGAGGTTGGACAAAAATTATCCATTAACATCAGCATTTGTAATAGCCCAAGTTATACTCAAATGTTTAGAATCTGACCCAAAAAATAGACCATCTATGGAACAAGTATTGGAAACTTTAGAAAGGGCTCAAACCATCAAAGTTAAACCTAAAGTGAAGAAATCAAGAAGTTCTGTGCATCAAACATAATGGTCACTCCAAATTAAGAACTCGTTCTCTTCAATAGCTAGCAGTAGCACTACAATGTACTTTGTAATTTCCACATTGAATATTCTGTAGTATACTCTGTGCACAAGAGCTAGGTTTTTAATTTATTAGCTGTTATGTATAGTATTTTCTTGTTCAAAAAGTGTCTTTTGTCACATTTTTTGCAAATTAAAAAATTGGATTAAATATAGTCACAATGGATGGAGTCGGTGTACAGTCAGTATAACCATCAAATTAAGATCAGATAGTTCAGATTTTTAGATATTTTTTATTGCTTTCTTCTGAGGTCAATTTGGACCAAAATATGTTCATAATCAACTACTATATTTACCTTGCTCTTTGATTTGATTGCGTGGATTTGTTTACACATACATTGTTATATTATTTTGCTCGAGCTGTTTAATATATAATATAGTTGTCATTGTAATTTGTTCCTAGAGGTGAAAATAGGCCATACCGGCTTACATAAGGCTACGACTTAGCTTACATAGGTTCATGTCAGGTCAGTCTATTTCTTTAAATAGAGCAGGTCAAAACTTTCTTATAAGTCTATTTAGTTAAAAAAGTCAGACTTCAGGCCAATAAAAAAGTCTTTTAAGCCTACTAGGCCGACCTATTTAAGTAAATATGAATAATATTTTTACATCTATTGTTATTATATATTAAAATATGTACTTTGATTAAATTATAAATCAATTAACTTTTTCAGTAATTCAAGTTTATTAATCCACATTAATTTTTCACATCTATAAATGCATTATTATAAACTATAAAATTGAAATATGATGTCCTATATAGTCAAATTCTTCAAAATATCATGTTAAATATCAAAAGGATCAAGTTTAATCTCATTGGTTTATTGCTCATTAGTATATTTAAAAATAAATATAATTATTTATTTAAATATGTTTATGTGAAATAAATTTTTAAACAGGCTAATAGGTCATGTCAAACTTTCAAAAGGTCAGACTCAAGCCTACAAAATAAATCTATGATAGGCCACAAACCAAACGCAGATTTAGGAAAACCTAGCGCCTATTTCCACCTCTATTTGTCCGACATACTTTGTTCCTGGTGCGTTTTGTTTGAATTCACTAGTGGCACCCACCGTGGACCAAGGAGTAAAATGTTCAATTGTTCTCCCTTTCAGATTGTAAGTGAATATCTTATTTGCATAAGTCTGTAAACTTGCGAGGTTTTGTGCAAAACGTGAAGCGTTTGACTTTGTGTGCAAGGCTTCTGTTGAAGTTTGTTTTTCGTGTTTTCCATGTCTATTACAAGTAGTTTATTCATTCAAACTAATCTTAAAATATCTTGAGAGGTAAAAAGAGGAATTTTTAGTGAATCAAAGTTTATGGGTTGAGAGTTTTTATTTTGTTCTCTTTTGTAGTATATTTTTAATTGAATGATCTTACTGTAAATTGGAAATAACAATCTTTACTTTACCTTTTTATTTTAGTAAGACTCCTTTTTATTACATGCACAATGTTAGAAATAATATAAAACCATTGATGTAGCCTTTCCTAACAGCTTAAGTTTTTGGGATAATTGGTTATCTGACATGGTATCAGAGCTTCTATGACTAAGTGGTCTAGAGTTCGATTCCTGCTCCCCTCACTTTCTAATTAAAATGTGGAATTTAAGTATTTGGTAGGTGGGCCTATGCATTATCCACGCTTCAAGCCCAAGTGGGCTCTTGCGTGAGGGGGCGTGTTAGAAATAATATAAAACCATTGATGTAGCCTTTCCTAAAGGCTTAAGCTTTTGGGATAATCGGTTATCTGACACACAAGACTCCCACATTGAAATGGTGATGAATGTCCCATGTGTGTTAGAATCGTGAAAGTTTCAATTTCAATAACTAACAAAAAAAACTGCCAAAAAGTTAATTAGAGATCAAATCTGTCTGAACAACTTTTATAACTTGGCTTCACTTGATTTTACCATTATTAGTTTGAACAACAAATTTCTTTGGTACTCAAAAATTACATCTTGTCAAAACAAAAATGTTAATACCAACGTCACAATAACAATTGGAATTAATTATTGAGAGACGATATTGTTCTGGATACACCAAAAATGGTCCCACATCGCTTGGTACTCGAGGCAAAGGGTAGTTTATATAGAACACTCACACCTTTCAAACCACTGAGGCGCCTTTTCTACAAAGGACAAAACCGTGACGGCTTAACCCCAAAGCGGACAATCTCTCGGAGATGTGGACTTGAGGTCGAATGTTCAAAAGGCGCCTCGGTGGTTTGAAAGGTGTGAGTGTTGTATATAAACTACTCTTTGCCTCGAGTACCAAGCGATGTGAGACTATTTTTGGTGTATCCAGAACAGAAGCCCCCCAGTCGAGGCTAAGGGACTTACGGGTGTCGACCACAAGTCGTTTCCCACAGATGGCGCCACTGTTCGTAACAGAACTCAAGTTTTATCAGTAGAGATAAAAAGAGGGTAGAGAACTCACATTGGTGGATCGATGGAAGAAATGCTCCGAGCTAGATGTTCGAATCCGATCGTTGGATATGGCCGGTGACACAGAAGGGGGTACCTGCAGATAACGCTCCGACGCCCAAGTCAGTATAAGCTTGAGGTTGAGGTCAAGGTTAGAGCAATGCATACCTTGTGAGGTTTGTGAATGTTGTATATATAGGCCAATAGTTGTGGCATTGGGCCAATGGATTTGACATTGGGCTTGGTTAAGCCCAAAAGTCTTGTCCATAACAGATATTAATGTTACGGATCTGACTCATTTAAATTGAGTGATTTACTTTATAGTTTACAGTAAATAATATCAACAGTACTCTTAAAAAATAAATATTACACATACATCGTAACAAATTATAAGATTATTAGAATCACAACTTTTAATTCTGTTACTTTACATTTTACCCACTTTAAAGATCTAATCTTAATGAAAGTTATATCACGTGTTTATTCCAAAAAAAAAAACACAACCATCCGTACTAACAATTTTATTTTGCATTTCATCAACACTATGATTTCAATGCAAAGCCCTCATTTGGGTTGCCAAAGTTTGGGCCTGTAATAAGTAGATTCGACGTAAAAAACTTTGCTCTTTAGGCCTTCAAGTTGCTCTCAGGCCTCCCAAAAATTAAATTTTATCCTTAAATTCATTTCGGAAATTACTTCCAAATCTAACCCAATTCGGATTTTGTCTTCTGAAATATTGCTTTATTAATATGAACGTGAAAGTCCAAAAATGTGAAAGTGAAGGTGCCACCAATTCTTTAATAAAATGAAAAATGTGATTTTGGTCCATGTAATGTTAGCGAATTTAAGTTTTAGTTCCTAAAAAAAATCTTTCAATTTGCCCATGTAATTCTAGATTCCTTACGTTTTAGTCCCTAATTTTAGATTCCTTTTAATCTGCTAATTGAACCACTGCCACGTGTCCAGGAGGTCCTAACTTGGCATGTATTGAGAATGAAAACTAAAATTCGTTTAAATTACAGGAACAAAAACCAAAATTTGCTCAAATTACATGGACGTAAACCAGAATTCGCTAGAGCGAATTCCTGAAGTGTTGCAATCTCACTTGTAGGCTCCATTCTTTCAAGTCTTTGGAGGAGGGTGTAGGTGTAGCATGGATAAAGAGGGGTGTTGTTAGGATGTTTATGAAATTTTTATGGTTGATGATGGTAATGTTGTAACAAAAATTGTTCATAATAATTTCAAGAGTTTGTGCTAATAGTAAAAAGAGATGTCTTAAATTTAAATGGTATTGTGTTCGAGTCCCACTAGTACTATTTTAAGGAGGTAAATAAAAATATATTTGAACATGTTCTGGTGAACACTTAAAGGGGTGTGAAAAGTAATGATATTGGACCGTCAAATAAACAAAATAATCAAGTATATGATCTCAAATGTCTTTCAGTCCGTCATTTTCATTATAATTACAAATGATAGAGATTGTATTTGCTATGATATGAAGTAAAAAGGATGAATACAGAAGTTTCACATATCTGTGGTAAAAAAGAATGAATTGTCTTTTACAAGAATGAGGGAGTGGTATTTATAGGCCTTCCTCCTCCATTCAACCACTTTGCCATTAGCATGATCATGGGATAGTGGACGGTTTTTTCTCCTTGCCACCTTCCTTAGTGGGGTTGTTTCTATACTTAGTGGGATCATGGGTTACTTTTCCCGCCTTCTTCTCCCCACGTTCTATGAGTTCTATTGTGATGTGAAATATCCCATGTGAATAGTGTGGTAGATCATGGGATCGTGGACATCTCGCCCGTTTCGTCGTATCTCGCCATATAAGGGGTAAATGTCTCGCACGTATGGTCTCGCCTTTATGTGAAGTTGGGTTTGACCTTCGCGTGGATACTGGGCCGTTGTACAAATCCTTAATCATTGTTTGGGCTTTTGCTAAATACACCCTTCACATTTACTCCCGGTCCAGAACCTAAGGTGTTGTCTACTTTTAGACTATGGTACATCTCATCACTCTAAATTTTTTTCATAAAAAATAAAATAAAATTGTTGATGTTGGTTTTCATCTAATCATGGAGAGGATATTTGAAATTAGGCAGACAATGAGGCGGAACAGGGATGAATTTTGCCTTTTCCAAACTCAAATTCATAAAATTTGGATTTTTCCAAACCCATCACAATTCTCAACCGGTATGAAAAGTATAACCGCAAACTCATGAGATTCATGTATTCTCATTCTGCCCCACACCCGTATTTTAAATTTGTGGAAATCTCGAACCCAGTCAAATCGGTTTTTCCCCGTCAAAATCGGGGCAGACAAGTACCCACGGATATGAGTTATATTGCCATGCCTATTTGAAATGTCTTGAACTTAGTGTGGTGTGCATGAATGAGAGTTTTTTGTGTTCCTTTATATGTTTGGAATATCGACTTTTTTCTAATCAACAATGGACCCGAAGGGAGTTTTTGCGAAGTTAGATGTTTGTACTAAAAACTAGCAAGAGACATATTGGATTTGTGACTTCCATATTCTTCTTGCTGCGATTTGATCAATATTGCTTCTCAAAATTTTGAGTCGGTGGTCAAAAAAATTGTATAATGGAGGAATCATTCTCTTGTCGTTTGTACGAAGATATTTTTAGAGATGATATAAAATGTTTCGGGCTCAATTAATTGATGAGCTCTCCTCCAGACGAAGAGAACTTAAGTTGATGGAAATACTCCATCTGTCCCAATACATAAGAACTCTTTTATAAAAGCACAAGAATTAAGAAAAGTAGCTTATTGATTTTACTAACTTACGTTCAAATTCTGAATTATCGGAACCCCTTCTCATAAAATCAGAAGGTAATAGTAATCCCAAAATATACAAAAGATTTTTTTCCCGCTCATATCTATGCAAAGGCATGATTGGTTCCCTAGATTTTGGTGATGAAGATAACAATGTCAAGATCAATGGTTTGTTTGGTTATAGAATTAAATGCAGAATCGGATATTTTTCCAAAACAAGCTAATTTGAAGGAGAGAATGATTAGATGATTAATGTGATGAAAGGCAATCATGTGCATTTATCTTATCTCCTTGTAGTACTACTATTAGCATTACCCTAGTATTAAGGTATTTATGCCTCATCGGTGGACCATGGTGTAAGTTGGATACTGACAGGCCACGTGTGCATTCGTGTAGAGACTAAGGCAGTAAGGCCCATTTTGTAGAGGAGGTGTGTGGGAAGATATTTCGGGCGTCGATAGTAATAATGTTGTTGGACCAGCTGATGAGGTGGTGGACTTATGGCCCATGATTGTGTTAGTTATGGGGTAATTTTATGCCATACCTCTACTCTTATAATTTCACCACTTCAATTCATAAAAATCATAAAAAATTTCAATTTTACTCTTTTCGTCATTTGACTTAAATCCCACATAATATTTTTGGTATAAAAAGTTGTCCGAAATTGAATGAATTTTAAAAAAATTTGAACTAAGTTGTCCGGTAACTAAACTAGGAAAGAAATTCTGAAATTGTGGGAGTAATATGATCTATGAAGTACAAACACTCCTCAGATTAGACGTATTTGTGTCGGACACGTATCCGTGCTAGTGTCGGACACCGACATTGACACTTATGATTACTAGTATTTTGTTATACTATTGGTTCAATTTTATGTCTCGTCTTCTTTATTTTATTAAACTTATGCAAATGATCCTTCTTTATTAATCAAATATTTTGAGCACTATTATAAATTTGACTTTAGCAACTGTTTTTTAAATATTGAGTAAGTGAGTAAGTAAGAAATTTTTTGTTAGAATATGAATATGAATGTGAAGTGTGAACCCACCTATGACTTTTGTATATGTGTAAGTTGTGCTTTACATAAAAATTAGTTTTTTTTTACTAAAAAAAGTGTTGTATTGCCTCAATATTGAATTGAATGACAAAATATCTCTTTTGAGACTAAAATTCACATTTTTTTTGCACAAAAAATCGCAATTTGTATGGCAAAACACATGAGTTGAGACTAAAATTACAATATATGTGAACATGGAAGGGCCTAAAAGTTCGACTTAAAAAAATTGCCTATAAAATGAAGATCCACTATATTAACTTTTGATTTATTTTACAATTTCTTGTATTTGTTACGCTTTTAAATTTTAAATTTTTGTTTAGTGAATTGTGCTTTAAAATTCGGCCCCCTTAAACTAAATTTCTGGCTCCGTCCCCGACTATAATGAATTGAATTTCACACGTGTTATCTCTTGTCCTAGATTAGCCAAAGTCTTTTTCATAGGTACATCCCTTTGTCTCATTGATTAATTGGATATATAATTGGTTGGTAAGTTGATTTTCATTATTAAATCAATAAATCACACTTTTAAATCAAATTATAAGATATATTGATATATATTGTATTAATTTAATCGTAAAAAATACATTTATGCATAATATAAAACTGTTTTTTTTTTTGTTGATAGACGAAATGACAAATCTATTGAAAACTCACACACACAAAGTGGGGTGACCAGAGATCGAACCCCGATCATAATGTCCGACACTAGCAATTTCGATATTTCTATCGGTTGAACTTGAATTTGTGGAAAAAAACTGTTTTACTTGTGCATATTAAACAAACTATCTCTCGATATAACTTATAAGTCTACACATGCGAATTACTACACATTAAATTCACTACGTAATTTTTGCTAGGACTTGTGAAAAGGCAACATGCATGTAAAAAGGACTAAGGGAGTATACAGTAAAGTCAATGTGTTGTAATGCCACTCACACTCACTAGTACATTTAGGTGAATCCATATCCTATTAACTATGTGTCTCCAATTTACACTAGCACACTTTTACACTAAAGGGGCATGCATTTATATGAGTAATTTATTTTCTTTTAAAAAAACCGACCTGTAAATAGAAGCATAACTTTGAAGGAGTCAAGAAGGAGGCTCATAGTTCGATCCGTTGTTACTAGGGGTGTACAATAAATATGGTGATCCTTAACCAAACAACTAACCAAATCATATCCAATTTTACTATTTCAAACCATTTGAAAAAAAAATCACACCACTCCAAATAAAAAAAACCAATTGTAAACTAGAACCATATTTTTCTAATTGGTTTGAAATTGGTTTTGAATCACACAATTAAGTTTCTAATCTTCAAACTAATTGTGTAAAAAAAAATCTTTAAATTGAAAATCATATAATACAAATTGAAGGAAAAAAATATTGAAAATTTAAAATAAAATTAAAAAAAACTAGAATTTTTTAAAAAAAACCAAATTTTCAAAATTAAGTTATTAATCTTCAAATTAATTGTGTCAAAAAAGTCTTCAAATTAATGACCATATAATAAACACTAGAACTTTAAAATAAACTTAAAAAAAAAAAAACTGGAATTTTTTACTAAAAGAATGAGGAAAAAGAAATCATTTAAAAAATTAATAATAAAAGATATTTTTGACTAAGCCCAACATTCTTTTTTTTAAAGGAAGCCCAACATTTTTTTTATTTGGCCCAAATCATCATTTTTTAACATCCTTTTAATAAAAAATATTGATATGGTTGATCGGCAACCATGGTGGTTTGACCGGCGGTCAGAGGTGGTTCACGGCGGATCTCCGATGCCGGCACGGCGGCGTCCCGCCGGAATCTGGAATTTTCCGGCGGCCCACGGCGGAGCTCGGTGGTCCGGCAGTGTCCGGTGGCGGAGCTCCGGCATTGTCCGGTGGCTCCGGTGTTGACCACCACCCTTATTATTTTAATATATTTTAATTTAATGTTTTTATTAAAATATTAAATTATAATTATTTTGAAAAAAATAATAAAAAAAAGGATGTTTTCAAATTTTTAATAAAAAATGATGATTTGGGCCAAAAAAAAATTTTTTTGGGCTTCCTTTAAAAAAAAGAATGTTGGGCTTAGTCAAAAATATCTTTTTTTTTATTGTTTATAAATCAAAGTATTCATTCATTAAATTAAATATCTTTTCAAAATAGTTAATAAATAAATTTGTATTTAAAATAATTAATAAAATAAATCTTTTTTTCATAATTAATTAATAAAAAAAATTAAAATTGGTTTGACTATTGTCATTTGTCATTATTGTCAAGAGAAAAAAAAGTGAGTGAAAAATCAATTTAAAATTGGTTTAAAAATGAGTAACTCAATTTTTCTTACAAATCGGTTATAAATTGGTTCCGAACCGGATATGAACCAGACCCAAATTAGTTTTTAAAAATAACCGATTTTTGATTTAAATGGTTTTGGATTTAAACCAAACCATAAATTAGGTTTGGTGTGGTGTGGTTTTTAAACCATGCACACCCCTAGTTGTTACCAATATTTTTCTCTTCCCTCTAATAATATTAGCATGAGGCTTAAATAAGATACTGTATTATCAATTTTAATACCATTTATGTCATATCATGAAACTCCAATAATAAAAAAATACGTTGATGACATGACATAGAGGGTATTAAAATTGATGATACGGTATCTTATTTAAGGTACCGCGCGTATCATAAAAAATTTTTGGTTTACAAATGTTGTCAGCGATGATCGAACCTAAGACCTCATACATGCTATCAAAACCCCTCACCACTAGACCAAACCCATCAATTTAATATTATCTTTTGGACAAAACTTGCATGCATTTCCATACATGCATTTCTTACTTTTCCTCTCACAAAGAGATAGTTTTTTTTATTAAAAAATAATTTTCTTTTATTTTTTCAAAATTAAAAACACAAATAACCATCTCTTTGTGAGTGGAAAAGTAAGAAATGCATGTAAGTTTTGTCCTTATCTTTTTGTTTCTTATCATTTGAGCAAAATATTTATGAGTTACATATGAACCACTAATAATATATGATATCTAAATTAGTATCACCATTGAAAATGCTCCTAATATAATCGCATTTTATTATTAAAACTCCTTGGGGCCTACGGAGAGGGGTATTGCAAATTCACCTTCTTATAATTACTCCTATTTTGTTTCATGAAGATACCTATTTATAGCTTAAATCTCTCTTGTTGAAGTTTTCTAACTACTTTTGTTAGAAATTAATATCTCTAATGAGGTACTTTTGCTTAGGCACAAATGAAATGGACATAAATATTGGCACACACATGAATTTATAAAATTAAAAAAAAAATAGTCACATTAATCAACATTACTTTAATAATTTTTTCTTTAATTTTTTACTTTTATTGTGAGTGTGACTATTTTATTTTTCTTTTAATCTCCTATTCCAAATTTTGCTACCGGAGACCAATTTTACAGAAAACTTCCGAAATTGCACGAAACTTAAATAATTAGTCTATATAGATGCTTACATTTATTACTTTTGTTTGTACACACACAAAGTACATAGACCGGAGTGCGAACTCAATTATAACATACAACCTAACGATTTCAGTATTTTTGTCGATTAAACTAGAATTATTTAAAAAAAAAAAAAAACTCTCTACTCTCATCTGAATTGCATGAGAAACGTTAGGTAGGGGGGGAAGTGTGGTTGTATTGTGTGTGTATGCGCGGCTCCAACAGCGTGTAGATATTTGCATGATAGTGGCGTGTGTCTGTCTTTGAGCGATAATAGCGTCAATTGAATTTCAATCATCATGACATGACCTCTAATGGGTCCTTCATTTTCTTCAAATAACACAAACAACCCCCAAACTAAATGGCCCATTATGTAAAGCACAACTTACACATATACAAAAGTCATAGGTCGGTTCACACTTCACATTCATTCATATTTTACTTACTCACTTACCCAATACTTAAAAGATAGGACTATCACTAATCCTACCGATTGTGTTTGTTGGGTTTAAATTAAGACCCCACACGCGTCTAGAATCTCATGCTTCATAGCTTTCTACATTCATCACTCCTCTCCTTGGCTCCACTTTCACATTCAACTTTGATCATTAATCCCACTCACCCTCTCCTTCTCAACTGTTAACTACACCACTTAATCATTGGAATGTCTACTTTAGCCTTTTTCTTCTTCTCTACTTTTACTATTTTGTCCATCTTTTTGCTTAGTATATATATAGAATGAATTATGAATATTTATACTTCAAGGGTACAACATAATAGCTCATCATGACATATGTAGTCATTTTGCTTTGACCATCTTTAATTGTCTACTATTAATTCATATATTTCTCCCCCTCTCACTTTATATACAATAGACATCAAAAATAAAAAATTACTAATAAGTCTCATCCATCCTTATAAAACTGACTTGTAAGATGAAATGTGCCGCTCTTTATAAACTATAGTCATAGTCAGTCTTATTTTTAATTGATGTGAAATTTAATTTTTCCAATAAAACATAAAATGACAAGATATTTTTATATGACGTGATTGAGAGAAAACTTTCATTTCATGTATAAAGGGTAATACAACCGAAAACTTTATATGAGGTGATTGTATGAAATGAAATTCTAACACTAATAATAATAAATAATAGGGACTAATAACAATAGGGCTTTAAATCTAGAGAACTAGGCATGTTACAAGTTACAACAACACATGCCCTGCTAGCTAGCTGGTACTAATAATTAATTAATTTGCTTGACAGGTACGCTTTTGGATGCATGAAATGAAATAGTACACAAAATAAAAGCCGTTAATTGTTAAGCGGAAAGAAAGTGTTGGCATGCTAAAAGAAAGCCGTTAAAAACAATTGGAGACCTGCACTTTTTTTTTTTTTTTTTATAATAAAATATTGAATTATAAGAAGTACAACTTACAAGAGGTACTCGACCCTTACGATTCATAAACATCTTTAGATGCTATGAAGGCAAATTAAATGGTTATTACACTAATCAAAACCACGAAATATATTTAATTTGATCAACGATAACAAGTAAATTCGACGAAACGCCTCTAAAAATAGTATTATTCCATAAATATTAAACCTACACATATTATCATACTCCCTCTGTCCCAAAATAAGTGACATATTTTTGACTTTGAATACTATTCATATGATCTACTTTGATTATATTTTTCTACTTTAATTATATTAGTATATGAGATATTGACAACGCCAGGGACGGAGAGGATATCGTGTATCTTTCCTATTTTGCGCATCAAACCTTTTAAGAAATTTTGTTTCGAGTCACCGCAAAAAATAATCTTGGCCCTGTTAAAAAACTAAATATAGGCCCCGTTTGTGTTGGATTTTTTTTTAATAGATTTTGTAGTTAGAAAATTTTGTATAAAAATTTTTTACAAAGAATTTTATTTACAAAGGATTTTTTTTATAAGAGTTTCAAATGAAAATTTTGTTTGAAGGTATCCATTTTCGCATGGAGACTCTTGCGGGATCGGTTACCTACCAAAGCAAACCTGACATTTCGAGGCATTATACCGGTGGAGGATAGTCAGTGTATATCTGGTTGTGGAGCGGTGGAGGCGGCTCAGCATGTGTTCCTTTCCTGTAGCATTTTTGGATCTGTGTGGCCTCTTATCAGTTCTTGGGTTGATTCGCCTATGGTGACAGCACAGACTCTTTCAGACCATTTTCTTCAGTTCACGACTTCAGCAGGTGATACTAGAGCGCGACGTTCGTTTATGCAACTCATATGGCTTGCCTGCGTATGGGTTGTGTGGACGGAACGTAATCATAGATTGTTCGGAGGCCCAGCACATTCTTCATCTCATATGTTGGACAAGATCAAGACTTTTTCTTTTAGGTGGTTGAAGGCGAAAAGTTGTACTTTAGCTTTAAACTGTCATAGTTGGTGGTCTAGTCCTTTGCTTTGTTTGGGCCTTGGTTAGCGTTTTCGGTTTATATGGTGATTTGTTTGTAACTCTACTTTAGTTTCCTTGGTACGCCTTGTGCTGAGGAGACTCTTTGTTCATAATATATATATCTCATTTTGGCTTGTTCAAAAAAAAAAAAAAGTTATTCTTAAAATGTTATTTTAGGCATTTCATCATTTTATCGAAAAAAAATTTGGATATTAAAATTTCAAAAAATCACTTAATTTTGAAGCTATTTCAAATATATTTTTACAAAAATCATTTTTGAAATACAATTTTTTGAAAAAATTGCGATTTTGACTATGTTTTGAACTTCAATAATGTCAAAATGAGTGTTTCAATTTAGAAAAAACGAATAAAAAAACTTGTAATATTTAAAAAAACAGTAGTACAAAATCTATTTTTAAAAATACAAAAAAAAATTTTGGCCGAAACAAACATACCCATAATCTTGGCCGAAAAATCTATTCTTAGGCTCTTTTCACAAAAGCCAAATATTGACCAATCAAATTACTTGTATATTTTGTTTTGAAGTCTTCAAATATCACAATAATGGATTAATTTAACTGATATTTTTTTCTAGACCTTTCAAACAAATGGTTAGAAATTTGATAAAAAAAAATATATGGGTGAAAGCAATAACTCAGTTGTTGTTGATTAGTCTGATTGTCCAATAACACTTAGATGAGATGACAATGATCTTTTATAATTTATAGTTTAACTAATATTTTAAGTTCAATATCCACCTTAAGCATGCATCAACGTTAAAATTCTGAAGAAAAATATATATTTTATTTAAATATCACAAAGTTCGAAAAATTAGTCTTTACTATTACGCGTAAAAAATACTTTATTTATGAAGAAAGAAAAAAGTGATTCAATGTCAGGCTAATTTTTTTTATTAAAACAGAAGAGTCACCTTATGTGTCGTATAAATTATGCAATTGAGATTAGTTGCAACTTGCAACTAAAGAACAATGAAAATTTCATATCAGTACTAACATAGCAATAAAGAAAAATAAATTGTAGAGAAAAGCATCCCCAATTGAAGGGTATTATGACACGAAAAATATAATATAAAAAACAAAACAAATATTTAAAAACCCGCATGTTTTATAAAATACCAGATATCTCTGGGCTATCATTATCACTCCTGTCCATGATAAAATTCTTTTCAATTTTTTTTCTTAATTATTTTATCCATTTGCAATTTGAAAATAATTTTTGTCCAAGAGTCAAACCAACAATTAAGGTTGTTCTGAACTGATATTTTCTTTCTTGCGCTGCATATAATTTTTTTAAAGTTTAATATAGACCCTGTAAAATAGTTTTACACGGTTATATTGAATAAAAAATTACCATCAATTTACATGATTGGTATTTGGTATTGGCTGACCGTATAAGATTATTTTACGATGTTATTATATATTTATTTTTCTCTTTTTTAGTCGTCGTACTTATATCGTGATAAACATTCAAACATAAAAATAAAAATTAATAAATAAAATAGTTGGTTTAAGTGATAAAAAATTTATAAATCTTGTCAACTATATATATTTTCAAACTAACTATTTATTTATTTTTTTCAAAAAGAAATGTTTTAAATTTAACGCATGAAACAAGTAGAAAAAAACAAAAATCACAGTAATTTGTAATTCAATTCAAAATATCAATATTATTAGATTCAACTCTAACTATTAAAACCAAGGTTGTCAGAATCGAGTTTTTACCTTAACTCGTTTTGTCTAGGTAAAATCGAAACGTAAAATTGAATCGTAAAATCGTCGATTTTACCTCATATTAAAATAATATTATATTTATATTTAAGTCATATATATACTTATATAATATTATAAATGCATCGATAATTTAAAGTTTCAACTTAATTTAAAAGCTAAAATATACTAAATCATCATAATAAATGTAATATTCGTGAACTTTGATGAAACTACACAAATTATCCACCAAATCATCAAGTAACATCCAAAAAACTATCCAAAAACAAGAAGGTAAAATCGTCTCAAAGAGTTAAAACCTACGATTTTACACGATTTCAGCGATTTTAGAGCGATTTAAATCATGTAAAATTGTTCCAGACTACGATTTTACCCAAAAATGATTTTACCAGCGATTTAACTCGAAAGGATGACCTAGAAACATAAAATCTATAGTTTTTAGGTTTTAAATTGGGATTTTAACAACCTTGATTAAAACTCACAATTTTATTAAATTTAGGTAGCACTGTTTATGGTTTACTACTTCTTAAGATAAAATAAAGAGAAAATGATAAAACAAAGTATAAAATTAGTGTTGACTTGGTTTGACGTTGTTAAGTAAGGATTTAATTTATATGCACCGTCAATGTAAAGTAATTTTACATATACATTTAATAATATACCAACACATCATGTATTGTGTTTAAAAACACATGATGTGTCACATTTATTAAATGACGTGACAAAACATCATTGGATACATGTGTAAAAAAACTTTATACCGACGGTGCACAACAATTAAACTCGTTAAACTCGTTAAGTAATCCACATGTCATAATTTTATTTGAGAACAGTTTAAATAGTACTTAGGGAACTTACTTAAGTTTTGTTTTTATTTAATGTCAATCAACCACATTCCACTTTTTTCATTTTGACTTAAATGCAGTTTTACCCCCTCAAAGTTAAACAAACTTCAAAGTTTCGCACAAAACTCAATTTTGATCAATAATTCACCAAGCTGGTACCAAAATGATCGTAATTGAGTTAGCTTTCCACAAAATCAAACTCCACTAAATTTAAAGTTACAGAGATAGATTAATTACCGTTTTAGTGAAATAGGGAGGAGGCAAAATTCCGATTTTTTGAAAGCAGGAGGTGATAAAACTGCATTTAAGCCTTTCTTTTTTATTTTTTTATAATAACCAACCACATTCCACTCTAATAATATAATATGGAAAAATAATTAATTTCTATTAAATATTTATATAAAAATAGTTTACACCGACATACGAGAGTAATATTTTCGATAAATTCATTTACAAATCAAGTAGTCTAGTGGTTAGAAAATCCACCTTAAAGGTCGAGTTCGAACCCGAACTCCTGCACATAAAGTGCGATATCGTTACCAACTAAGCTAAACTCGGAAATATTTACAAATGAGTTTAATAAACATATTTTGTGACTTTAAATTTATGGATTTTTATTGAATGATCTTAACGAATCTTGTGACGTTAACGTAAGTAATTGTATGTTATACGTAATTAATTAATTAAAAATGGAAATGGTGGCAACGTCACACACTCACTCACAAGAGAAATGCTTGCTAACAGCAGTTTCTCTGTCATGATGAAGTTTGCTGCACAATCCTATAAATGCGCTTTTTGACTCTCTCACTGTACTAACTCCACAATCTCTCTCTGTTTTCTTTCAAAATTCCTCAACTCACTTCACTTCAATTCCCAAACACACAGCAATGGACCTTCGCCGCCTAACTCTTCTTTCTCTATTACAGGCAAATTCACTCTTTCTCTCTTTCTTCACCTTCGTTTCTTCAATTCACAATTTCAGATTATCCAAACTTTCCATAATTGTCAAACAACGACAACGAACAACGCAATCATTTCAAAATGCTTCAAGATTTTTAAACTGAACAACGAATTGTTATAAATTTTATTCAATTATTATTGCTTGTTCAATTTTGTTCATAATTTATTCAATTTATGCAGGTTTGCTTACTTTTATCTTTAACAGAAGCACAAATTTTATCCTCAAAGCTTCTTTCGCCATCTAATGATAAAACACCAGGGTAATTTTATTTTACTAGAAGTGATTTAGTATTGAGAATTTTTTTTGATCTGTAAAACAGAAAAAAGTTTTGAGTTCCATTTTCTGTTTTGATTTTGTATAGGGAAAAACATTCTGAGGATTATTGTGCAATGTATGACATTTGTGGAAAGCGAAGTGACGGTAAAGTAGTCAATTGTCCATATGGTTCTCCTGCTGTGAAGGTACTATAGTTGAAGGAATTTTCATTTGCATGTTCTGTGTTGTAATATGTGGTGATGAATTTTTAACTTTTTTAAGCTTGATTAGTTGTGTCATGACTTTGGGAGCTTTTGATTTTCACAGCCAGATGATTTGCTTTCATCAAAGATTCAAAGTTTGTGTCCGACGATTACTGGGAACGTTTGCTGTACAGAAGCACAGTTTGAAACATTAAGGCAGCAAGTTCAACAGGTATAATTATCAAATTTTGTATTATTGATGCATGTATTCACTTATAATTGAATTAATTTCGCAGTATTTTTTTTTTCTTTATGGATACTAATATACTGACTAGTAATTATTTGCTTTTAAATTATGCTGATATTCGTTAATACATTGTACGTTATTTTCTGGCAGGCAATTCCTTTTCTTGTAGGTTGTCCAGCATGCTTAAGAAACTTTCTGAATCTATTCTGCGAGCTTACATGCTCTCCAAATCAGAGTTTATTTATCAATGTGACTTCAATTGACAAGGTAAGATCTAGCATATTCCTTTGATTTTTTTTTAATTGAATTCTCTTGCCTATTCTACATGCATGCAATTTTGTTATTTATCACTAATCGCTAATTACAATAACAAGAAACTTATGTTCTTTTATATTAGTGCCATAAGCCCATAAGTATTTTTGGATGCAAATTACAAGCTTCTGATGCATTAACTTTGCATTGCAATTATTTACTCTACTTATTACAATTCTTAGGTTGGTGGTAATTTGACAGTGGGCGGCATCGATTATTTTGTAAGTGACGCATTTGGCGAAGGGTTATATGACTCCTGCAAGGATGTAAAGTTTGGCTCTGCGAATACTCGAGCTATGGACTTACTTGGCGGTAGGGCTAAGAATGTTAAAGGTAAGTTGCACTTTTAAATCAAATCCTTAACCAAATACTGTTCCCCCTTCTCATATTTCTGCTAATATATTTGAAGGACATCTCCTTGATTATATTCCAAACTACTTTATGCGTACCTGCAAGTATTAAGTAAGAGTTAGAAGTACATGGACGCATTGCAATACTTGGTTTATGATTTGTTTGTTTGCTCTAGCATTAAAAAAATAAGAATACATGCAATGATGGAAACAAAATTTTAATTTTGAGCAGAATTCATTTGGTTCTGTAAAACATATAATCTGTTATGATTTATTTCAATGTAAATTTTAACTAACATTTGATACAGTGGAAACAATGCAAATGTTCGTTTTGATAGGGGTTGATTGTGTAAAATTATTCTTTAGAGTATTGCCTGAAACTTATGCCTTGATTGCTTTTGGCAGAGTGGTTTGCTTTTATTGGTAAAAAAGCAACCCCTGGTGGTCTTGGTTCACCATATGCAATTACGTTCCAGCCAAATGCAACTAAGTCATCTGGAATGGAACCTATGAATGTTTCAGCCTATTCATGCGGTGATACTTCTCTTGGCTGTTCTTGTGGTGACTGTCCTTCATCTTCAGTATGCTCTAGTTCATCTTCAACTACCACAAAAAAGAGGGATTCATGCTCCTTGAAAGTTGGGACTTTAATGGTAACATAAAATGTGATTTGATTTTGATATTTCCCAGTTGTATTTTTGTCTTTACACAAAAAACAAAATGTGATTTAAGCCTATTACGTGTTCTTTAACTGACATGATTTTACCTTATGACCCCTGTAGGTGAAGTGTGTTGACTTGACTTTAACAGTCTTATACATCACACTGATATGTGTGATCTTGGGTTGGGGATTGTATCATCGGAAAAGGGAAAGAAAGCCGGCATATAGAACAAAGTCAGTGTCTAATGTCGTTAGTGGTGGCATGATGTATTCTCGTAATCAGGAGAAGGACGAGAACCTACCAATGCATCAGGTTCATAACTGAATGCTATTTCTTCATTACGAATACACGTTTGAGAGTTATCTTCCCTTTTTTCTTAATGTTTTTTTGCTTCCTTTCCTTCCCTTTTTTTTTTGTCCAATTCTGACTTTGTTTTGATTGGCGGTTTTGATTCTAAGATTATTGAAGATGTTTCACAAAACAGAAACGAAGTACGACTCTCAGCTGTGCAAGGATACATGTCAAATTTTTACAGGTCACTGCCTATGCTATCAACTTTCATATCAACTCACATAGAACAATATCTCTGACTTTTATTGTCAAAAAAACAATATCTCTGACTTCATATTTACAAACGTGATCAGGAAGTATGGATCATATGTAGCTAGAAACCCAATTATGGTCTTGGCTTCATCTTTGGTTATAGTTATTCTACTTTGTCTGGGTCTAATCAGATTAAAGGTTGAAACGCGGCCTGAGAAGGTATCACAAAGCTTCTTCTCTATTGTTTAAAATGTTCTGTTTAATTTTATTGCCTTTTGAACAAGCATCTATCCACCTGTAATTTAGATCTTTGTTCCCAGCACATGATGAGCATGTATATGATTTCCATGTATGACTGATGAATTTTTCATCTCACTTGAATCCAAAACTTATAAGCAAATAGCTCTCTGGTTTAAAATATAGTCTGTTTTTTTGTTCATTGACTTCAAATGCTCTTGGTATTTGTAACATGACTTTTTTGCTGACCTTTTCACTTTTTATATCTCCACTCACTTGAGTTCCCACTTCATTGGTGTTTCTGGTTTTCTAGAGACAGGTTAATTTTATTAGAGACTGATTACTTTTTCTTTGGACATTAATTTGAAAGTGAATTTTGATTTTCTTTTGAATATCCCATGTTGTGTGTGTTGTACTTATTATTTTATGGATGTAATAAGGTGGATGCCACTGTTTGAGAATTGTTTTTAATGGGGGGAAATTGTTGGTTGGGAAATCTTATGCTGAGAGCATCAATAAGTACAATGAACCATGCAATTTAAATTCAAATAAAGAAATACGTTATATACCTTCATTTAAATTCAAATAAAGGTCCTTCAAGATAATTACACATGAATGAAAGATAAGCTGACAACAAGTTGCGTCGCTATGAATGAAATATGTTGTATAAATTCAATTTTTTTTTTTTTTTTTTTAAATATAGCTATCTGGTTTTATATATATATATATATATAAGATAATTACACTTGGATAGAAGGCAAACGGGCAACAAGCTGCGCCGCTAATCCTTTTTGGATCGCAAAACCAATTCTCTTAAATACTACATCTACAGACCTAGGAGTATAAGCTTTGATGAGTATAAGCTTTGATGTTCTGTTATTATGTTTTAGTGGTAAAGTATTCAGGAAGGCTACACGATTTCTGAACATTTCTCTTTTACATTCTTGCTATATATTTTACATTAGTTTGTGAAAAAAACTTCCTACACTTTTCAGCTTTGGGTGGGACCTGGAAGTAAAGCGGCTGAAGAGAAGCATTTTTTTGACAGCCATCTTGCTCCATTTTACAGAATTGAACAGGTTCTACATCATCCCGTTTCTTGTGTGTTCTCCCCAATCCCCATAATAGACCAACTTATCAAGTTCATAATAAACATCTTTGCCTTGTTAATTTCTCATTTTATTTTATTCAGTAATTTCTTTCCCTGTCTTGTGTAAAAAAGCATGCATCTTTCTTATTTCTTTGCATCATTACATGGCTTTTCAGAGGACACAATGTACCTATTGACAAACTTGTTGTAGAAAGACCTGATTTTTATTTATTTATTTATTAATGCTTTGCCTGAATGCATTCTTTGCCAAAAAGCATGAAGCGACGAAGTATTGTGCAATTGTAATCCACACTTAACAGTCTTGTCATGTTTTGTTTTATATCTTAATGTTAATATATTAATTTGATCATCCTAACAAGTCAACACTACTTTGTATTATGCAACACGAGGTAATATGTAATAATCTTCAAGCAAGATTTATTGTTCATTTATTTTGTTAAATGACATGGTTGTTTTACTTGCAGCTCATATTGGGAGTTCCAGATCATATGAATAGTACATCATCAAGAATTGTGTCAGAGGACAACATTAGGTTTCTGTTTGAAGTACAAAAGAAGGTTAGTGTTCCATTCACTCTAGTAGTGGTATTGAAATATTTTGATGAATGTGTTAAGTTGAAGCCATTGCTGCCAGGTTGATGCAATTCGTGCTAATTATTCTGGCTTGATGGTATCTCTCCAAGACATCTGTATGAAGCCACTAGACAAAGATTGTGCCACGCAAAGCATTCTTCAGGTATAGTTATTGAATTTCTGGCAGAGAAATTTAATTCATCATCATCATCATCATCATCATCAATTTTATCTTGTTTTGATTAGCAATTGTCTCTTTCTAACTGACAGTACTTCAAGATGGATCCCAACAATTTTGACAATTATGGTGGAGTTGAGCATCTCAATTACTGTTTTGAGGTAGCAAATGTTAACTTTACATCCTGAAGTTGATTGTAGTAATGGATGTTCTTAATTCTGCTGTTGTCTTGCATGTTCGCATGAAAATTATTACTAAGATCTCCTCCCATACTGTACATTTGTATTCAATAGTCAATGCTGTCTTTTACTGCAAGTTTTTGATGTCTTGCATGGAGCACAATGAAATTTGGAACCTGGATCACTGCAAGTTGAATTTTCCATGTTACATCAAATCTCTCTGTAGAGATTTTAGGCTCATAACTGTGGGCAAAGTCCTTTTCCCTTTTGCATGATATAAGAGATATTTTTTCTCGTTCTTACTTTCACGAGTAATCAATATGAAATTTTTTCCATGACAAACATTGACAATGATATGTATGTAATATAATTTCACAATGACCTAATTATTTTCTAATATTGTATTCATTCAGCATTATTCCTCAGCAGATAAATGTATGAGTGCATTTAAAGGTCCTCTTGATCCAAGCACCGTATTAGGAGGTTTTTCTGGGAATAACTATTCTGCGGTACATTCTCTATTCTTCTGTGTATTCAATGAATTGGGATTTGTGGAGCATATGATAACTATAATATCATTTATTCAAGACAGGCGTCTGCATTTATTATAACTTACCCAGTAAATAATGCTATTGATGAAGAAGGCAATGAAATTGCAAAGGCAATTGCTTGGGAGAAGACCTTTATTCAGTTAGTGAAGGTATGCATCTTTTGTTTATACTTTTTGACTTCATTTTGATACTTGCCCTGTATTTTGAAAAATCCAAGTCACCCTGTATTTTAACTGCGTCAATGTTGCTGCAATTTCATGCATACCTAGGAATAGGAAGTACTTGATACCAGGTTGATTCCTGGTGAGTCTTAGTAGTACTCACAGAGTTATACATAGCATAATTTACCAATAAAAGATTCCTGGTGAGTCTTAGTAGGTCGTCCGTCATAGAAAAAGCAATAAAAGATGCATACAATGTCTTGGTGCATTGCTTGCTTATCCTTTATTGACGTGACATGGTTGTGTATTCTTTCCTGGTTTCCTGTATTAACCGTGTCCATTGTTATAGGACGAGTTGTTACCAATGGCACAGTCAAAAAATTTGACACTTGCTTTTTCATCTGAAAGCTCTATTGAGGAAGAATTGAAAAGAGAAAGTACTGCAGATGTTATTACTATATTGGTAATATCCCGCTTCCTGTTTATGTTGATATTTATGTGTTCTAACTCTTCAATAATACCATGAAAAAATAACGTCTTTTTTTTTCTTTTCTTTCTGAGGCATGATTGTGTAATGTTTGTGGATGTATATTGTTTAATCCTTAAATTGTACCTGATTTTATTGCAGGTCAGCTATCTTGTGATGTTTGCTTATATATCTCTTACTTTAGGGGATACACCCCAGCCTTCTTCTTTCTATATTTCATCTAAGGTGCAGTTCCAGGGAACCTTAGTATAAAAACATCTTCCTTTTCCCTTCTCTTTTTTCTTTATTCTTCCCCCTCCCTAATGCTTCATTACTACTATGGAATTAAACTTTTTTATTTTAAGCATTTTATATCATTAATATAGTTTTTTATAATGCTTATAAATATCTAATTGTATAATTCTGGATTATAGGTATTGCTTGGTCTTTCAGGAGTAATTCTTGTCATGCTGTCTGTCCTTGGATCTGTTGGAATTTTTAGTGCTCTTGGTGTAAAATCTACTCTGATCATCATGGAAGTTATCCCATTTCTTGTTCTAGCTGTAAGTTTTCTTTTGCTTATAAAGTTGCTACATGATAGCTCAGTGAAACTTATATTTATCACTACTGCTGTTCATGTTGGTGACGGTATCCTAGATGCTTCAGAGAATTATGTGCAAAAAAATAAATTTATGGAAAAAAAATAATTCTAAATATATTAAAATAATCAAATGGAAAAATTTGGAGTAGAAATAGGAGAATGATAAAGGAATGTACAGAGAATTTGTTCAATAGATGGTGAAGATTCTTAGAACTCTGGGTTGACCTAACTCAACCCTACAAACCTTGTAAGGCGATGATTGTTCCCACTTATAAACATATCTTCAGGCCATCTCTCATCCAATGTCTCATTAACACACACCCTACTCCCATCACTATTAGGCTTGGATATAAATGGTGAGTGGCCCGATAGCGGAAACATGATATTAGGTGGCCCAACGGATCTTCGAGGAGGCCCTAATACCATCTATGGAGGAAAACTCACGGAGCAATGATCTTGAGTGGGGACACCATATTGAAAAGGAAATTGATCAATGAAAGGAAAAAATAGAGACAACACAAGAAAAAGATGCCCAATAGGAGAAACCCTTCATCACTGTGAATTAAGAACCAGAATACACAAGCAAGAATAAAACTTTCCAACACCATAGTTAACGTTTAGGAAGAAGTGAAGTTGAGAAAAAAATAATTTTAGGTATAAAAAGTAATATGCTAAATTATTGAATTTTATTTGATTTGCTTAATTAGATTTAGGTATTGTATTTTTTATTACTCTGCTTAACAAAAGTGTAAACAAAATACTGTCACTTTTGGAGCTTGAAGCAAAACAAGCATATGGAGCATTACTTGGAATTATTATTTTCTTAATATATAAATATTTTGGCCACAAGCAAGATTGACAACATCAATGAAGTTGTTATTTGTTCTGGTAATAAATTGTCATCATTACACTTTCTACAGAAATGGGCAAATAATAAAATAAATCTACAGTTATGCACCAGCAGAACAGTATATTAGCATGTAGCTGACACTTTCTTATTCGAATATTATATCACAATATCCCAATTCAACAACTCAATTTTTTATGTTTACCATTCTTTTGATCCTGTTCTGTCTTCTTGAATCTCCCATCATTAGGTTGGGGTGGATAATATGTGTATACTGGTTCATGCTGTGAAAAGGCAAGAGCTCGAGTTGCCTTTAGAAAGAAGGATAAGCAATGCACTTGTTGAAGTTGGACCATCAATAACATTGGCTAGTTTATCAGAGGTTTTAGCATTTGCAGCTGGAAGCTTTATTTCCATGCCCGCATGTCGTGTCTTCTCCATGTTTGCAGGTATGTTTTTATACTTCAATGATTTCATACCTCTGCAATAGTCTCAGTTGTTTCTTGAGTCAAATCTCAAATGCTAACTCTCATATTCCCTTCATGATTTCATTCACAGCATTGGCTGTCCTTTTAGACTTTCTCCTGCAAGTCACTGCATTCGTTGCTCTGATAGTTCTTGACTCTTTGAGAGCAGAGGATAAAAGGGTTGATTGTTTCCCATGCATAAAAGTGCCTTCTTTGCATGCAGACCCTGATAAAGGTATAACTGAAATTTTAATCTGTGGTGAAACTTCCTTATTCTATCACTTTTTTTCTTCTTCAAAATGATTGCAAGTTTTCCCCCGGTCATCTTTAATATCTATATCTTTGGATGACCAAAACGGTCATTTACTCTTGATAAATATTTAAAAGCTTAGATTAATTCTATTGAAGTATGTCTTTTCAAAACTTTCAGGCACTGAACAAAGGAAACCTGGTTTGTTGGCTCGATACATGAAGGTAATTAGCATTATCTATGCTACCAATATCTTTTTTTTCCCTTGTACTTAATAGAGGAATAAAACATAACTAGAGTTTTTTACAATTTTGTAAGCACATTGAATAAATTTTAATCTAGCCATAACTGAAAGTTGTAAAAAGGGAGTCAATGGTATTTTAACCTTCTACCATAGTTGGGATTTGAATTAGCAATGATGCAAAGGTCCTTTTTTTTGGTAATCTAGTTTTGAAGGCCATCTTTTTCAAGCTGTCAGCAAACAGTTTATTTAACCGTAAATTTTAAGTTTTCCTATGTGTTACATTTGGAATTTGTCTTGCATACCTTTTGAATTTAATGACATTTTTATCCAACTTTTGCCTGTTGTCGTTGGCTTAATTATTTTCTCAGTTTTACTTGATTTCTGTCAATAATGCTGTATTTTCCCTTTCAGGAGGTTCATGCTCCAATTCTAAGTATTTGGGGAGTAAAAATAGTTGTCATTGCAATTTTTGTGGCATTTGCATTGGCTAGCATTGTAAGTCTTTGGATTTGTTTCAATAGCCATAAAAGTTTTCAAACCATACCTCTTTGGATTCTAACACATTATTTTCTTTCTTCTTCTCTTCTCTTCTCTCCCTTTCTATTTTGTTTTCATCTAAACCACACAGGCTTTGAGCACTAGAATTGAACCTGGATTGGAGCAGGAGATTGTTCTTCCCCGAGACTCATATCTTCAGGTTTGACATTTTGGCCTGCGTCATGTATTCGTGTTTTCTTTTATCCATGTGTATGTGTTCAAACTAAATATATGTCTTCCTGCAGGGGTATTTTAATAATGTTTCAGAATATCTCAGAATCGGGCCACCTTTGTATTTTGTTGTGAAGAACTATAACTACAGGTATTTTTATCTTATCGTGTTTTTTTCCCTTTCTGAGCCAACCTTTATGTTTAAGAACTCATTTTTACTTAGTCCGTTAGTTCATAGGAATGCACGAGTTACTAGTGGTAGGAATAATTGTGCATCTTGTAGTCTAGTACGTTCCAATTTACCCAAATATGCATGTATATAATTTGCACCAGAGACTATTCTTTTTTGATGTTTAATTCCTAATAATGGATATCTTTTTATAAAAGTTTTTATCTTAATTTATGTTATTTCCTTTTTTTATTATTTGTGTCAATGCCAGTCATTGTACAGAGCTACTAATAGATAAAATTCTTAAACCATTCCACATTTAGTCATACTATTTGTCATATTCGAATCATATTGTCAGTTACTGTCATGTTTTTGTACTAATGATACCAGCATGGGTCATACTAAATTGTGATTTTACTAAGTACATCCTCCTTGATTGTGAAGCGGGGTTGATCTCAAATTGTTTCATCCGATCAAAGTTTTATTTAGTTATGAATTTTTCTCTTAGAAAAAAGATCAATCCGAGTTTCAAAAACAAAAATTAAATATAAGTGGTGAAATATCCGTAGAAGGGAAATGCTTAACCTAGTCTTTGTACTTCTGTGTTGGGGGAATGGTTATCTAATGTTATTTCCTCACCTCAGCTCTGAATCAACACATACAAATCAGCTTTGCTCCATAAGCCAATGCAATTCAGACTCTCTTTTAAATGAGGTAAAGCACTAGCTTTTCACTTATTTGATTCTGATCTATATATTGATTGTAACCACTAATCACACATTTTGGTTATTTGTGGAATATTTGCCTTACAAATACATCATTTTTTAACCAGGCATCAGTTTGCTTTTGAATTTATTCCAGTTTTATTAAGCTGGTAGTCCATGCCATTGAACTACTTCTTTGCACTAACTAGTTCGTAATATATTTTCTCAACATAAGTGATAACTTGGATACTTCTTGTTATGGATGTTGTATTTTTTTACCTTGTAGATCTCTAAAGCGGCCCTAGTACCAGACACAAGTTATATTGCCAAACCGGCTGCTTCTTGGCTCGATGATTTTCTTGTGTGGGTATCTCCAGAAGCATTTGGGTGCTGCAGGAAGTTCACTAATGGGAGTTATTGCCCTCCTGATGACCAGGTCTGGTGCACACATTATAAGACACTGATTTATATGTCAAATCTTGATTATTTTATACGTGCTTATTCATGTTTTATGTTAGGATTCTGACATCATATATGTTTATGATGACTTAATAGAAAAATTATCACGGCCAAGAGGAATGACTTCAATAGTACAAAAAGATTAATGATCATGGCTAGGATTTATTGATTTATTTTAACCTTTGTGATAAACCCCAAAACACTTGAGGAACCCTCCCTTAAAAGCTAGTTGTCATGTGAGAAGAACCAAGTCACTTAAGTAGTCCATTTGGAGTCCCATATTGTTCGATGTGGGACATAGACACTGCCTCCGTTCCTAAATATAAGCACCTATTGCATGTTTCATTCTTATTAAGGAAAGTTGGTAGTATAGTTAGCGTGTCCATTTATGTATAGATGTACCTAAAATATCATTTGTATATGTATATAGTTAATTTTGACTTTTTAGATTTCAATACACTTGGTGGTATTAATTAGGGGTTTATTTGGAAAAGAAACAATAAATGTATCTAGCAATTTGAAAAGGACATTATATTTATTGACAAGTTTTTTGTCAAAGTAATGCTTATATTTAGGGACAGAGGGAGTATCCAAGTCCATATCACAACACTGCAATTGAGAACCCAATAACTTAAGTATTCCATCGAGTATCCCATACTATCCAATGCGGGACTTAGGCACTTAATAATATTCAAGCCCCTATCGTTGCATGCCACTGAGAGCCGACGCCCAGTGTGGCTGCATTGCATGGCGCTTCGCTCGGCCTATTCGGTCGTCTCACTCTGTAGGTACCCCTTTCTCAGATACCAATAACCAGATCTGATACCATTTGATAGGAACCCAAGCACTTGGAGAACCATCCCCCCTTAAAAGCTACCTGTCAAGAAGAAGGAACCAAACCTCTTAAACGTCGAACATTCCATACTTGATCTGAGACTTAGGCACTCCCATAATTTCAAGATCCCCATCACTTGTCACTTAATTGTATAATCTAGGATAGTTTTAAAAGAATAATTAATAGGAAAAATAGGATGATTAACAAGAGGATATGGTTTTGAATTGGTAAATTATATTTATTAATAAACTCTTCCTTACAAATTTCTTTCTCATTTTTTTATAATTTTCAATTAATTTTATAGAGATTTTATTATTCATATATATGTAAAATTTGATAGAAAAGGCGAAGGAAGGTGGATAATATTTTTCTGAAGCATTGTAAAATAATTTTTTGGTAGCTGACAAATGATTTTTCTTCCCAGCCTCCTTGCTGTGCTCCTGGAGATGGCTCTTGTGTTTCAGTTGGAGTATGTAATGATTGCACAACGGTAATAGACAATGTTTTATCAGTGCCATCACTGTCACAATACTTTATTGTTTCTGTTTTAAGGCCTTAATCTAACACTTCGATAAATTGTGCAGTGTTTCCGTCATTCAGATCTCCATAAAGACCGTCCTTCCACAACACAATTTAGGGAGAAATTGCCGTGGTTTCTTAGTGCTCTTCCATCTGCTGACTGTGCAAAAGGTGGTCATGGGGCGTACACCAGCAGTGTTGAACTGAAAGGTTCAATGATTTAAATACACTCTTTTATTGTGTTCAAATTCACTTTTAAGTCCTATCCAATTTCTCTCCTTAATTCAACTTTAGACAGGGAACTCCCTTGAACTCTGAAGCAGTATAAGATCCAGAGTGTGTAATATCTGACTTTGGAATTGTATTTTGGTTTTTAGGCTATGACAGTGGCATTATTCAAGCATCATCATTCCGTACATATCATACCCCACTCAACAAGCAGGTTGTATTTCTAATTTCTATATTATCTGTTCTATGGTTAAAGTTGTATCAGAAAGTTCAAGTTTAACTGTACAACTGTTCCAGGCTGACTTTGTTAATTCCATGAGGGCTGCTCGAGAGTTCAGTTCAAGGGTTTCTGATTCTTTGAAGGTAACATATCTATTTTCTGCACAACGAATCAAGCTTTTTGGATTATATACTATAGAAACATAAGGTAATACGGAGTACTAATTAGAATGAGGGAATGTCTTGACATGCTCATTTCTTCAGCAGTTGAGGATACAAGTCTCTTCCAGTTGTTATAGTAAAAATGAACAAAGTTGCAGATTTATCTTTTTAACATGTTCACTGTGTTTGAACTGAGATTCCTTTTCTTGTGCAGATTGAGATCTTCCCATATTCAGTGTTTTATATGTTTTTTGAGCAATACCTTAATATATGGAAGACTGCACTGGTCAACCTTGCAATAGCTATTGGTTAGTATTGAGACCTATAATTCTGTGCATTTTATAAAAGTATGAGCAGAATCAGATTATACAATCACTTCTTTAGCGATTACACTATGAAATTTATTTATTATACATGTCAGCTTTTAGTTGTGATCTATTAACACTATCAAATGATGATGTAACAGGTGCAGTGTTTATTGTGTGCTTGGTTATCACATGCAGGTGAGGATTATAGCTTATTTTTGTAAATGGTTCAATCTTTTTCACCTTCTTCCATAATTATATGGAAGTATCAGCGAGTTATTATTGTCTGATGAATCTAACAATTCTTCGTTTGATCCTTCCATTTCAACGTTTATGCAGCTTATGGAGTTCAGCGATCATTTTGTTGGTGTTGACAATGATTGTTGTTGATCTTATGGTATTTTTTTTCATTTCAAATAGCATTTAATTTTTTTACTCGCGAATTGAAATATGTAATATACACTTCTTTTTATAGGCGGGTTCTAAGGTGCACAAGCCACATAGGTCTTCCACGTGCACAACTGTTTTATGACTTTGATTACAAAAGTCTACCAGATCTATCATAAGTCCAGCATACCGGATTTTTTTGTTATCCACTCCCATTGTTTCCCCTTTTCACTCACACATCATCTTCTTCGTCACACGCTCACGACTCCATGGAACGCACAATTATTTTGCTACCCACAAAAAAACCAATGAAACATTTCCTTCTGTTATATCTCCATCGATGCTAAAATATGAAGGAAAAAATATCACCATCCAAAAGTAAAATAAGAACATAAAACATAAACTAAAATTACAAAATAAAGTCATCACTTCACCTAAAATCAGTAAAAATTTCAAGCAATGCAGAGTTCTGTGTGAAATCTCGATCCACATTTGAAATGGGGTTGAAGGAATTTTCAATTTTGAACAATGCATTGATGAAAAAAATCAGATCTTGAAGGTTTCATACCATGCATTGTAGAAAAATCAAATCTTTATAATTTCGGTCTATGAATCTTGCAGTTTGAAATTGTTTTTTATATTGGTTTCTTTCACCATTGCTTGCTACATATATGAAGAAGAAAAGTGGGAGTTGAAGATTGAAACCGGAATCAGGTTTTAATGGAAAAATTAGTTCTTGAAAGTTTCATCCATGCATTGTGGAAACATTCTTCATGAATTGGGTCTATGATTCTTGTAGTTTGAAATGACCTCTGTTTCTTTCACATTAGACAAAGCCCTTTATATATATATATATATATATATATATATATATATATATATATATATATTATTTTTTTGGCGCTTGATATTTAGAATATCAAATCACCATGTTAATTTGTTTACATACAATATTATGTTTTGTAGGGTGTGATGGCCATTCTAAATATCCAATTGAATGCCATCTCAGTTGTCAACCTCGTTATGTCGGTGGGCATTGCTGTGGAGTTTTGTGTGCATATGACTCATTCTTTCAGTGTTAGTACAACTCAGCTTTCTAGTTTACCTTACAAAATGTACAGGTGTATGATGTACCTATGTTTCTCATTCAAAAATTTAAATTCATTAGTTCTTCCCTTATTGATTTCAGTGCCGTTTGATATAGGAAAACAACTTTGAAATTTGTCATTCTCTGTTTTCTTTATCTTTTGTTTGCATATATGGTACCCCAGTTGAAATTGGCAGCCAGACGCAGCAGATCAGGTTGTAGGCTGTGCCAGGCTGGGGCAAGGCAACGACATGAGTGGAGGAAATCTTAGCTGTGGCTTGTGCTGTTGTTGGGTTGTAAGAACTGGTCGGGGTTTCCACTGTGTTGGCCTATGCATGTAGTGGTTTGAGGGGAACATGCAGTGTTTGGAATTGTCTCCTGGGACTGGTGCATGAATGGGCTTTAAGGGTTTGGGTGCACAGTGGGTGAGGTTTGCAAGGTTGGGTGGTGCCATGATTGGTGGCTTTGCTAGTGGGGCTGGATGTTTGCCGTGGCAGAGGCAGTCATGCAGGAACGATTTTGTTGCTTCTGTGATGACTTATCTGGTGATGTCACTGGTGAGGTTGCCGGACGTGCTGAAGTTGTTGGAGATACTGGTGGTGGCTGTTAGTAACCACCCACAACCCACATGCCGCAAATACCAGCTTGTTTGTGTACGCTCTCACCATTGCAACAGCGGCCTCCATAGCATGCCTCCGTAGTGCGACTTCATAATTGCGCCTAGCTGTCGCAACTCCTTCAGGCCCTTTCCCCCACAAACCGACCACAATCTCGTGTGGATCGTCCCTCCATTGATGAATAGTCACAAATTACCTGCAAGTCTCTTGGCCCTGTTTCTTTTCATCCACTGTAGTGTGCAGCTTCTAGAATATTCAAGTCTAGGAGTAGAGGAGGTAACCAAATTAATTATTTGGGTTTATCTCAATTCAAGCCCACTGGCCCAAAAACATGTCGCCCACGAAATCGGGGCCTATTCTTTCATGTGGAGGAACTAAATAGTCACTTCATGTGGCAGTGGGAGGAAGATGATTGGGAGGAGCAGGTGGGGGATGAGGAAGAGCAAAGGTGCAGAAGGTTGCCTGAAAGGGGATGGGGAAATAACAATTTCAAGCCACATGCCTTCATAAGATCTGGACCATTCTTGAATTACAAGTTATATGCAACAGTGGATACTCAGTTGTGTACTGGTCCACAGTTTTTACCTTGTATGCTATACTTAAAAGGACTACTGGTGTTTTAGTGCATTTGCTCAAGTACTAATAAATTAATAATATTAGCAAAATCCATTGAATTCTATAATACTTGAACTGCATTTCATTGTCATTTTTATATATGAACTAGTTTCTGTCAGTTTGACATGACTAAATCTTACTGCAGGTTGCAAGTGGAGATAAAGATCAGCGTGTTAAGGAGGCTCTAGGTACAATGGGTGCTTCAGTCTTCAGGTGATTCCGTGCTAGCATAAATATGTTGTTCTGTTTCTTGACTTGCACACATGCATGCGTGCAGCAAGTGAGAAATCATATTCCTCATGTTGCTCTTTGGTTTAGCTACCAATTCTCAATGAAAAATAGATTCGTGGGTATGAACTTTTGTAGGACCAGATGCCCTGATAGTATTTTTACAAAAATCATAGAGAATTAGTTCCTCCAGATTTTTTTCAACACATTATATATACACTTGTGCGGTTTCTAACACAGTTTCATGGCAATTGTATCACATCTACATCCATATACCGTTGCCTTAAATTTATGGATGGTTTATTTTCTTAACAATATTCACTTTATGCTATTGCAGTGGTATCACACTAACAAAATTGGTTGGAGTTATTGTACTTTGCTTCTCAAGAACAGAAGTTTTTGTGGTATTATGAGTTCATCCTCTGCTTTTTGGTTGGATTCTGATATATTATATATGCACTCAATAACTAATTTTCCCTTTTGCAGGTTTATTACTTTCAAATGTACTTGTCATTAGTACTTCTTGGTTTTTTGCACGGACTTGTTTTCTTGCCGGTTAGTGTTATTATCTTCTTATTTAGTTTTACATAAATGCATTAAGTAAAAGGATAAAATAGACGAAAAACTGCAGTGAGTTACACTGTTACAGGACACTAATTACTTTTTGCAATGAATGAAGTTACTTCTCATTAACTACTGTCTCAACATTGCTGCCAAAGACTATACTGCTTGTGTTATTAATTGTTTTGTATTTCCAAATGCTTTTTGATAAGGACCTTTAACTAATACCTTGTTTGCTTATACATGGACTCCAAGCATGTAGTGTGAACAATAACAATAAATGTTTAGGGACTACTCATAAATAAGATAGTTGTATCTTAAAAATCAAGCTTGTATGTTCCATTTGCAAATTGTGGACAGAATGTGTGCAACTGGACATTATTTTCTGTCTTAGCATGTGTTTGCGCGGTAGCTTGTTCTACAGTGCCACGCGCTATCCAATAAAAGCTTCATTTCATAGTTTCTAAAAACAACAGCATTTTTGCGTTGGAATGGATGCAGAACCAAACTTACTGCTAGTTTAACCAAATTCTGTTGTCGGCCAATGGTCAAGAATCACCGGATCTTTGAGTGGTTCTGGTAATATATGTTAATGCTTTTCTTTTTGCTGCAGGTGGTATTGAGCATGTTTGGTCCACCTTCAAGATGTACAGTTACTGACCAAGGGGAAGGTCGTTCATCAACTTCGTCTTAGCGATAAACTAAAGCATTGTATGAGTTGTCCGCAAGTAGTTCAGAAAATCTGTGAAGTACAAAAAAGAAAAAACTTGGGCGGTATAGAAAGGAAAGTTTTGTAATACTTACTGTAATTATTACGGTTGAATATTTATTGTATATCTAGTCTAACTGGTATTGTTATTTGTAATTAATTATCTTTTTTTATTTCTCATATATCTGATAAATTATTTTTCCAATATTCTAGTATGTAGCATCACATCCTTCCAACTCCTTCAAAAAGTTTATAAAATGATTCTTCTAATAGCATCTATCTCGTTTCTTCATCAACAAAATCCCAACTAAACATCTGTGTTTATTTTAGTTCTATAAGCCCTTATCTCAAATAGGTGTGCTTATAGGGTTAACGTGCACTCATTAAGCTTGCTTATCCAAGTTTTTTAAAAAGAGCAATAGATAAGAAACAAAAAACATTCACAAGTGATTTTCCAAATTCACAATTTTCTCAAAGTTTGTTGGCGAATGCTATTGTAAGGCCAAATTCACAAGTGATCATAGTAAACTAAAAATATATACCAGTCATGTTTTCATTACTTCATGATACCATTGTACCTATTGTCCTAATGGACCTGCTTTATTAATATCCTGTTTTCTTTAAAAAAAATAAAAATAATACAGTACCAACAAGATTTTTTGGAATACTAATGATTTTTTTCTTAATAATACTTGAGATTTTTTTTTTCATGATATATTTTTTGGATAGTACTAACGATGTCACTTTAAGATAATACTAACGATATTTTTTGGAATAATAATACTAATGATTTTTTAACTTACGATGTAATGAGAATACTAACAATATATTTGGAATAATAATATACTAATGATTCTTTTTGATAATACTTGAGAATTGAGATATGTAATATAATTTGCTATAATTTTTTTTGGATAGTACTGACGATGTCATGTTAAGATAATCCTAACGATATTTTTTGTAATAATACTAATGATTTTTTTAATAATACTTGAGATTTTAATGTAATTAAAACAAAAAATTAAGCATATGAGCTTATATCCATAGGGAGTACTATATAATTAAGGGTGATTAATTAGCTTTGTCTAGTCCACAACTACAATAGCAGTGTATCAACATTGAAACTAATCCTCCCTCCGGCCTTATTTATAAGCAAAAGTTGTTTTTTAGATTCATTGAACAATTGATGCATCTAGCTTATATATAGGCTAGATGCATCAATTGTTCAATGAATCTAAAAAGCAACTTTTGCTTATACATAAGGCCGGAGGGAGTACTTAATTTGCTATGTCTGCATCTTCCTCTCACCCCACCGATCGAATCCAGCATAAGATAGTATTAACTCCCTTCCCGACTCAATTCTCTCTCACATTCTCTCTTTTCTTCCAACCAAATTCTCCGCTGCCACATCCATTCTCTCCAAGAGATGGAAGCCATTGTGGCTCTCAGTTATTGATCTTCACTTCAACGGTGAAACCTTCTCCAACAACTATACCACAATTTGCCATGTCATATGCTTAGTCATGTTGTCGCGAGAAGTTTCTTTACCAATAAGATCACTATCACTCCGTCTCAAAGATTGTAATGGAGTCAACATCAACGACATTAACCGTATTGTTAATACAACATTAAATCGAGGAGGAATTCAAACCTTACAGCTAATTATGGGTTTTTCTTGGACCAAAGATTGTCTTGCAAATAAGTTAAGTATTAACATTTTTAATTGCAAGACACTCACGGTTCTCAAGTTGAAGAATCTACGTCTCCTTGACCTTCCTCACCAAGTACATATTCCTCTGCTTAAGATTCTTCATTTGGATAAAGTAATGTTTAAGGATTACAAAGAAATTATTAAGTTTCTATTAGGTTGTCCCATTCTAGAGGATTTGCAAACTTATACACGTTTAATTCCTGGCATTATTCCTCGATGCACCATTCCATCTGGTGGATCGATTCGATACATGCCCAATTTAGTGAGAGCGAGTATCCTTGAAAATGCATATATTCCTTTCTTTCTGTTTTCTGGGGCACAAATTCTCAGTATTAAACTGGTATGAATTTATTTTTATTTCTATATTAATGTTAAAAGTAAGACTATTGTGAATGTGTAAAGAACTGAAGTTATCATACACTACATAGTACATCCATTTGTTATGATTAAGATTAATTGACCATGTAAAAGTTGACATTCATATATATGAATTAAATCTGTTGTTGGAGATGATTGGTTTATAATGTAATGTTTTTTTAATTCATGCAGATATTTCCCATATATATCCATGTCCCAACTTTTCACAATTTAATTGAAATGGAGCTATTGTTCTACAATTTTAAGGGTAAAACTTGGCATAACAAGTGGATGTGGATGCTAGACATGCTTCAACATAGTCCCAATCTTCAACATCTCACCCTTCATCAGGTTTTACATATCTTAATACCCCCTCATTCTCAATTGCAATATTTCATATTGCCTCAAATTAATAGTCACATTATAATACAAATGAAGCATTACTTATATACAATAGCTTGATTTTGTTTTCCTTTTCCTTTTCTTACTGGTCGTATTTTTACTTTAGTTATCTCAATCACTATCATTTATCATTTTATGGCAATTTCTTATTCAAGAAAGAGAATTGATTTTGCCATTTAAAAAGAGTTAACGGCGTAGCTTATTGTCCGTTTGCCTTTTATTCTATGTAATTATATATCCTATGTTTATTATTTATAATATGGTTGAATAAATTATATAATGCTAAAAAAAAAACTAAATACTGTGTAATTTTTGTCTCCCACACAAAGGGTAAATAATGCATGTGTGCACGACTTGCCAAAAGATTGAACGTAGTTCTATACCGAACCTTCATTTTCTTTAAGAAAACGACGCAATACAATGTTTCTTTAAGTACTCTTTTGAAGTTTTTTTTGGAATATAGTTTTCTTTGTCGTAAAGTTCATTTGATTAGTGCAATCAAACTGAACCTATCGAGATAAACTAATTTGCTCGTAAGCTTGAATCGAGTCAAGCTCGAAATGAAAAATAAAAGTTCGTTACAAATTTGAATCGAATTTCGAACTGAACTATTTGTTATCAAGTCGAGCCAAGCTGACTCATTTCCAGCCCTACCTTCAAGTTTTCATTGTCTCCAAACACAACAAAATAGAGGATAAAAAGCAGATTCCTTATGGTCGCAAAATCTTAGTGTAAACATTGTATCTTAGAATCTTGTGAGACTTAATTCTATAGTACTCAATTCTATAGTCCTCAAACACGGTCCTATGGACATATCATTTTCTTCTTAGCATGTTTGGTCCACCTTCTAGATGTACAGTTACTGAGCAAGGGGAAGGTCGTTCATCAACTTCTTCTTAGCTATAAACTAAAGTATTGTTTGATGGGTTGTCCCAAGTAGTTCAAAAACTACACTACGCTGTTTTTATTAGCTATACGATTTTATTTTTTTTATAAGAAAAACTACTCACGTTTTTTATATGTTGTTTTGTTTCATGATGATGAGAATGAAGGAGAGGAGACTAAAACTATTATTGTTAACTTTAATGAATATCAAACTATGATGTTCGTTTTAGGTAGTATTAACGATGTCATTTTAACATAATACTCGGGATTGGACTATGAATATCAAACAATTATTGTACTAACAAGTGCAAAGTGTGCGACCGAATCGGACCTCAAATTTTTTGGGGCCTCCAGTCAAAATTTTGAGACTTTGTAATAATAATTATATATTGTTTATATTCTTAAAATATCATATGTGTATCAATAGATTAATTTTGAGACCCTATAATAATAGTTATATATTTCCAATATTCATAAAATACTATCGTTTGGTGCGCAGGATAGAATAGAGACAGGATAGTATAAGAAGCTGGATAAGGAAATGATAGGATAGTGACAGGATAAGCACATATCCTGTCATGTGTTTGGTGCACACAGAATATAATAGTGACAAACTTTATAATATTGTCAATATTTATTCATTGATACTACTAAAATTTAAATTGTAGCACTAAGATAAATATCAAATTAAAATAACACACACAAATAAAGTAGATACATGTTATATTTATCTAAAAAAATTATTCTCGAAAAGCAATGACAAAATTATTTTATACACAATTTTTATAAAATAAAATTATAAATAAAATATTGAAATAAAATAAAAAAATCATATAACGATTAATTAGTATACGTACGGTTGTAAAATAAAATAATAAAAAAATATTAAATAAAATAACAAATCATATAAAAGATTAATTATTAAAATTACTATATGCATGACTTAATAGCAAAATATGGTGAAAAAAAGAATAAAAAATTCATCAAAATGCCTTCACCCGGATTCGAAGGGGGGACATTCCTATCATAAAGTAAGGATTAGAATAACAAAGAGTCAATAGGATAGGATTAATAATAGGTTAAATTTATCCTTTCCAATTGGTGCACCAAACGACGGATAACAATAGGATAGGTTAATTTTATATTATCCTGTCTCTCTATCCGACGCACCAAACGGGCCCATAACCAATATGTTTTTTCCTATGCAAAGATCATTGTTCAACAAATCCTAACATGTATATAATAATTATTTTTGATGTGTTTATTATGTTATTTACAATAGATTATTTTTTTGCAATTTTTTAGGGGTCCATTTTTAATATTCAACCGGGCTTCCAAATAGTCGGAGCCAATCTTGATAATACTAACGATATTTTTTAGAATAATAATGCTAATGATTTTTTTAATAATATTTAGAGATATGTACTGTAATTTACTATGATTTTTTTTTTGTTGATAATTTTAAGATAATACTAAAGATATTTTTTGGAATAATAATATTACTGATTTTTTTAATAATACTTGAGATATCTACAGTAATTTACTATGATATTTTTTTTTGGATAGTATTAATGATGTCATTTTAAGATTACTAATGATATTTTTTGGAATAATAATATTAGTGATTTTTTTTAATAATATGTGAGATATGTAATATAATTTACTATGATATTTTTTTGGATATATAATTATGTTCATTTATTTATTTTATATTTATATATTTAGTTTTAAATTTAATTTTTTAACCTGTTTCAAAAAATAAAATTAATTTTTTACCAATATTAAAGTATCTTAAATTTTTAAAAAAAATCATATATCACTATCCTTATCGTATTACATCCTTATCGTAGTATGTCAGCTTCTCATAAAAAAATTAAGTATTGGAGCTTAACATTCTCAAAAGTTTTATATCTACCTTTAGTACTATATAAGCAAGGGTAATTAACTTTGTTTTTGCACACAACACAGTAGCAGTGTAAGTAGCAGCATTGAAAATATTAGTTAATTGCGATGTCTACATCTTCCTCTCATCACCATCGATCGATTCCAACGGAAGATAGGATTAGCTCCCTTCCCGACTCAATTCTCTCTCACATTCTCTCTTTTCTCCCAACCAAATCATCCGCCGCCACATCCATTCTCTCCAAGAGATGGAAGTCATTGTGGCTCTCAGTTCTTGATCTTCACTTCAACGGCGAAAGCTTCTCTAACGACTATACCACCGTTCGCCATGTCTTATTCTTAGTCATGTTGTCGCGAGAAGTTTCCTTACCAATACGATCATTATCACTCCACCTCGTTAATTGTAGAGGAGTCAACATCAACGACATCAACTGTTTTGTTAATGCAGTATTAAATCGAGGAGGAATTCAAACCCTGGAGCTTATGATGGATATTCCTTGGACCAACGATCATCTCGTAAATAAGTTAAGTATTAACATTTTTAATTGCAAGACACTCACTGTTCTCAAGTTGAGGAAACTACGTCTCATCGACCTTCCTCATCAAGTACATATTCCTCTGCTCAAGATTCTTCATTTGGATAGCATAATGTTCAAGAATTACAAAGAAATTATTAAGTTTTTATTAGGTTGTCCCATTCTAGAGGATTTGCAAACTTATACACGTTTAATTCCCGGCGGCGATAATCCTCTATTATGCTCTATTCCATCTGGTGGATCAATTCCATACTTGCCCAATTTAGTGAGAGCAAGTATTTATGAAAATGTATATATTCCTTTCTTTCTGTTTTCTGGTGCAAAGATTCTCAGGATTAATATGGTAAGACTTTAATTAATTTTGATATATTGTGAATGTGTAAAAAACTGAAGTCATCATATATTTGTTACGATTAAGATCAATGGATGGTGTAAAAGTCGAGATTAATGTATATGAATTAAATCTATTGATTGGTTTATAATGTAATGTGTTTTTAATTCATGCAGATGTTTCCCTTATACATCCAAGTCCCAAATTTTCACAATCTAATTCATTTGGAGATATTCTTCTGCAACTTTAAGGGTAAAACTTGGGATGAGAAGTGGATGTGGACGCTGGAAATGCTTCAACATAGTCCCAATCTTCAACATCTTACACTTCATCAGGAAGTGGAAGATGGAATTGATGACAACAATTGGCAATGGCAAGACCCCCGAACTATTCCTAAATGTGTTTCATCTCAGCTCAGAACTTGCTTACTTAGAGAATGGAGAGACAGAAAATGTGATCTTCAATTTGCAGAATATGTTATGCAAAACTCAAAAGTATTATGTACCATGACAATTCACAGTGCATCTTCCGCAGATTCGAATGCAAAACATCAAATGTTAAAGAAATTAGCTGTTTGTCCCAGGAGCTCTAGTAGTTGTAAACTTATATTTGATGGATAGGTTTAAGGTTTATAATAAATTGGTTTTGTAAATTTTTTAAGAATCTCCTTTTAGTTTTTTCTAAATATCAAATTGGTTTTTTAACTTTGTAATAAATTACAAAGTTATTTAGAGTGGATACGAGTATCCCGTTTCAACCCGATGACCCAATTCAACCAACTATATTTTACTTGAATAATGTGTGTTTGTTTGAGTTTTGCTTATACATATACATAAGAGTTTCATTATTTCTCTTCTAATTCTCTTCTATTTATAAGAAAGACATTAGTTTGTTTTTGCTAAAAGTAAGGTACGATATTCAAACTTGATTCATGATGATTATCTTTGCAAAAAATCCTCACTTCCAAGCATGTCTCTTATTTTGATTCTATTCTATTTTCATGCTAATCCACATGATATGTATATAGGAGTGTTCACCTTAAAGAAATACTAATCCTAACAGATTTATTTATAAAATTAAAATATATCTCTAAAATATATCCTAATTAATCTCAATAATATATTTTTAAAATATGTTTCTAAAATATATCTCAACTAATTCTTGAAATATATCTTAGGAATATATTTCTCAAATAGAGAAATTCTTGAGTGATTAAACACAACCAATCACATAATTAAATTAATATATTAAATAATTATTGGTAATTAAAAGTACTCATTAAAATCAAATCTCTAAAAATAAGGAAAGAAGAAAAAAATCGTTTGCACTATATAATATTTTTTCCCAATCCCTCTTTTTTGTTCGTTCCATCTTAGCTCTATTTTTTTTTGTTTTTTTTTTTTTTATATTTTCATGTATTTCTTGTTCCAAAATTCATAAATAATTCATCTTATTTTAAATAATTCTAAAAATTATATCGGAGATGTTCTTATAATATTATAAACATGATTATAAAAAAATAATTAAAAAATTTGAAAGTATAATTCTAGAAAACTATTAAGACCAAAAACATATTTAACCATTCTTTCAATTTTCAAACATATCACCGAAACACTGGCATCCTGCTTTTGATTTTGCGATGATGTCATAAACAATTCTCTTATGAACACCAAATGTATTGCCGGCAACATCTCAAGCTCTACCTAAACTTATAATCCCGTCACCATAAAGTCCTATGAACACCAAATGTATTGCCAGCAACAAATAACATTTTTGAACTTGTTTTGCGCCTGCTAGAAAATCAGTTTAAAAACAAGATCAGTGCAGCCTACTATCAGTTCAAATACCAGGTTAAGAGTTAACTCCATGAGTTTAGAACCACTTTTCTAGCTAGTTTGAATTAGGATAAGAATTGGTTTTGCATCTTATTCAAAAATGTGAGTTTTTCTATCATGTGTTGTATCCCTTGTGCTCTTGGATTCAGTCCTTTAATATAATCCAGCTTTCTTTCAAAAAAAAAAAAAATTTGCACTGTTTAAAATAGTAAATTTGTATTGGAACTTGTGTATTTTATATTAAATGTATAATATTTTAATAAATAATTATTGTTTTTTAATAAAAACTTACTACTTTTAGTTATCTTTAACATGTGCAATGTTGCACATGTTAGACAAACCCTTCAAAAATAACCGATTTCCAAAGAATCTTAGATCCGGAAGCTAGTTACAAATAAAAATATATTGATAATAGAGTTTAATGGACATGCATCGTCATTGTAAAATAGTTTTACACTGACATCCAATAAGAAACCACTATTCTTCCATATCATATAACTAACTTCAAAATAACCATACAAGAGTGGGGTGATGTGGCAAATTGGTGGATTTTCATTGAATGCTTGTGTAAAAGTGTTTTACAACGATGGTGCATATCCATTAAATTGATTATGGCACAATTGTCCACAGTCTACGTCTAACAAATTTTTTAACAAAATAATAAAATATATTGTTTCATGATTTTTCTTTCTTTCTCATGTATTATTCATAACTATATGACTATATATTTTTAAATAACAAACTAATCTTATAAATTCTAAATAAATCCTTCAAATTCTAAACAAAAATATATTATTGGATACACTTCTTAGTTTGATATGTACTGGTACATCCGCGCGCGGCAATTAGGTCATGCATATAAAGTGCTAGTTCGGCAGATAAAATTATAGTAACGGATGATATTGATATTGTTATAGCAGTGTTGCAAATGCAATGTCTTGTTCTACCTGGCAACCTCAAGGATCAATTCCAATGGAAGATATAATTAGTATCCTTCCAGACTCAATACTGTGTCACGTTCTCTCTTTTCTCCCAACCAAATTATCTGCCACCATAAGCATCCTCTCCAAGAGATGGAAGCCATTATGGCTCTCACCTCTTCATCTTGACTTTGACGTCCAAACCTTCAAAGACTTCAACACCTTTCGCCATGTTGTATACTCTGTTCATGCTATCACGAGAAGTCACACTACCGATCAAATCACTCCGCCTTAAATCTTGTAGCGAACATGTTGTCAATGACATCAACAGATTCATCAATGCAGCTATGCAACGAGAAGTTGAATACCTAGACTTTGAAATTACAACAGGGAAGAATTTCGAATTCACATTAACTCCAAATATTTTCAGTTGCAAGACACTAACTGTTCTCAAATTGAAGAATCTATATGTGAATAAGATTCCTACTCAAGCACATTTTCCTCTACTCAAAATTCTCGATTTGGATAAAGTGCTTTTCTCGTGTTATGAAGATATTTTAAAGTTTCCACCATGTTGTCCCATTCTAGAGGATTTGAGTATAAGTAATTCTCGTCGAGAGAGCAAGGTTATTTCAGTGAAATTCATCTCAGAAACAAGCAAGCTTAAATGCTTACCCAATTTGGTCAAAGCAAGTTTTTCTGCATCAACAATTCCTCTCTTCTTGATTTCTTGGGCACATATTCTGAGAATAAAACTGGTATGAACTACGTTGATTACATACCGCTCTGGTCACTATTATAAGGAAAAAAACTACTTTTTAGATTCATCGCAAAAGTAATAGTAATGTATCTCATCAATAATATAGACCGGATACATTATTCTTTCAATGAACTGTGAATGTTCTAATGTTTGTCTATCTTTATCATTCATGCAGAGATTCCCCCATCCCTTCTTCAAAGTCCACACTTTTCACAATCTAACCCAACTGGAGCTAATCTTCATCTGCAATAATATGGACAACATTTGGTCTGGGAAGTGGAAGTGGATGCTAAAAGTGCTTCAACATAGTCTCAAGCTTCAACATCTTACCATTCATGATCAGGTTTTATTACACGTTTCACATAATTTCATGATTTAATTTGTCAACTCTACCTTTACATATCTTAACTTTGTTTTTTGTTTTTTTTTGTGGAAATTTACTTGAATTGTTTAAAGGAGGTAGAAAATGTTGGAACTTATGAGGCCATTTGGGAGGACCCTCAAATTGTTCCGCAATGTGTCTCATCTCAGCTTAGAACTTGCTTGTTTCGAGGTTGTAGAGGCAAAAAGAGTGAGCTTCGATTTGCAGAATATCTGTTACAAAATTCAAAAGTATTGCGTGCCATGACAATTCACAGTGTATCTTTCATAGATTTGAATGCAAAGCATGAAATGTTAAAGAAATTAACTGTCTGTCCCAGGAGCTCTAGTAGCTGTAAACTTAATTTTTTTAATTGATGAGTAGAATAAAAGAGAATAAAACAAATTCGTTCAAAGGCGTGCCAAATGGTACCTTGGTGTAACGCAAACAAAAACCTAAGATGGAATGCTTGTGTGTGTATAAGGCTTACTGCCAATATTTTTCGCAGCATCTTTTAGACTTCCAGCGAAATATTGCCTAAGGACTTGAAGAGTGATAGTTTTTTCTGCCTTAGCCCATCTTTTCTCTCCAGTTCTATTTATTCCCAAACTTGACAAGAAAGTACCCTCCACAGAAGGAGAACGCGCCCTACCACAATCAAGATCTCCTTTTAAAGTAATAGTTTCCTGTTGCCACCTTTGTTCCGAGAATTTTCTACCCATTGTTTCAATAAACTTTTCTTCACCGCCCAATGAGGCAGCCATCCCCCTGTGTTGAGATTCCGACCAAATTGCATTTGTAGCAAATTGACCATCAGTAACGGCCATCACTTCATTAGATGATAAGTTATCTTTATCCAATTCCTTATCTGTTATAACTCGCAAGCTGCGGCAAACCCTTTGAATAATCATGGACAAAGATGTGAGCATATTTTTCTGTTACAAAAACTAAGTATGTTAGAAAAATTAAATGAGCTCCGAAGGGGTTCCAGCCTCTGTAAAATTATACTTGAAGGTTTTTCATATAGTTAATAGTAGGATTTGATGGTGTTTGGTTTGGAAGACATTAACTCTTTTTCTCTCTATGTCATAGATTTATAATTATATATATTGGCTTTCATTCATGAAATTAGAATTCATTATAGCTTCTGTCAACTTTTCTTTTCCTTTTCTTACTGGTTGTTTTTCATTTTAGTTATCTCCATCACTATCATTTTATGGAAATTGGTTATTCTGATATTCCTGTTTCTTTTGTCACTGGTGTATTTTTTCTCTTCTGCACAAGAGTATATCATGTGCACTACTTGCTGAAATATTGAACATGTAGATCTATACTAAAATGTAATGTTCAATCTAGATTATGCATTGTAATATCGTGACGCCTAGGTCTAGGGATGTAGTGTTTTAAAGATTAGATTTTGCTATTCAAAAAAGATTAGCGGCGCAGCTTGTTATCCGTCTACCTTTTGTTAATGTGTAATTATTTTATATATATAGTATATATCAACATCAAAAGCTGAATTGAAAAGATCCTTTGCTCAGATTTTAAAATTTGTAAGAATGCATCAGATTTTAAAATTATATCATTGCTGGATATATTCAAGGTTATTAGTCTCAGTGTGATCTTCCAAGGCCTAACAGAAAGTTACTGATAACGAAATTCTGGCTTACATGAAAATTAAAATCTGGCTCTTCTTCATTTCTCATTGATTATGGCACAATTGTCCACCGTTTACGTCAAACAAATTTTTTAACAAAATAATAAAATATACGGAGTATTTTTTTTTTTTTTTTTGAAGAAAAAATAATGAAATATTTAAAACGACATTTTAAAATAAGGCTTTAATGCAGTTTTGATCCCCCTGTTTTGAAAAACTTGAACTTTTGATCCCCTATTTTAAAAGCCAACTTTTTGATCCTCTATTTTGAAAAACTTGAAGTTTTGATCCCCAACTCATTTTGGTCAAATTTATGATGATGTGGCAGTGTCTATATGTCAATCTCATATTCCATGTCATTATTTTTTTATAAATAAAATATTATGTTTTAAAAGTATTAAAAAAATAAAATAATTAATTAATTAATAATAATTAAAAAATAGTAAAATTAACATCTATACATATATATATCATTAAAAATCAATAAATCATTCTAATATATAATTAAAAATCAGTAAATTATCCAAACATATAATTAAAAATCACTAAATTGCCCAAATATATAATTAAAATCTAATAAATTACCCAAATATATAATTAAAAATCACTAAATTACCAAATGTATAATTGAAAGTCAATCAATTATCCAAATATATAATTAAAAATCACTAAATTATCCAAATATATAATTAAAAATCAATAAAGTATCCAAATATATAATTAAAAATCACCAAATTGCCCAAATATATAATTAAAATCCAATAAATTACCCAAATATATAATTAAAAATCACTAAATTGCCAAATATATAATTAAAAGTCAATAAATTATCCAAATATATAATTAAAAATCACTAAATTACACATAACTTGGCCAAAACACGAGCGGATGATGAATCAAACAGAGGAATGATAACATGCGGAGGAATGATGAAAACGAGTGTGATGATGAATCAAAGAAGATGAAAGACTGAGACGGAGATAGTCGAAGATGGGTGGCACTAGGGTTCCATGATTTGGGAACTAGATTACTATTTGTGAGTGTCTGATTCTTCTACAATTCGTCCCTTTTGATCATCTGTGTTTTTTTAATTATTTTTAATTATTTAATTAATTTATTTTTGTAATATTTGATTTAAAGATTTGATAAAAAAAAATTGATTTAAATATATTTTTTTAATATTTGATTTAACGATTTGATCAAAAAATATTTGATTTAAATATATTGTTTTAATATTTGATTTAAAGATTTGATAAAAAAAAAAATTAAAACATAATATTTTATTTATAAAAAATAATGTCATGAAATATGAGGTTGACACATAGACACTGTCACATCATCAATGAGGTTGACACATCATCACAAATTTGAGAAAAATGAGTTGGGGGATGAAAACTTCAAGTTTTTTAAAATAGGGGATCAAAAAGTTGGCTTTTAAAATAGGGGGATCAAAAGTTCAATTTTTTCAAAATAGGGGGATCAAAACTGCATTAAAGCCTTAAAATAATTTATTTAACAAATTTCTCATCTGAAACTTTTATAAAAAAAAAAAAAAACAATACAGTATAAATATCATTTTCAAAAAAAAAAATTAAAACAAACTTATCTTTTTTATCTTTATCTCCCTATATAAAGTATATAAAGGGTGAATTATGATATGGTTTTTTTTTGTGTTTTTATATTGCGAAATTTGGTACGATATATTTTAATGTTTATAAGAATTAGAAAATATATTGTTACATGAAAAATATTTTCGTGATTTGTTTTTCTTTTCTCATATATTTTTAAATAACAAACTAATCCTATAAATTCTAAATAAATCTTAAAAATTCTAAACAAAAATATAAATCATAAATCCTATTACTTATTTTATTTCAAATATAAATCTAAACTATATTTAAATCCAAAATCTTAAAAAATATATTTATGTATTCGATTGAGATTTTGAAAGACTATTTTGACAAAAAAAAGTCTTGAAGATTTTAAAAGACTTTGTGGGGTTTTATTGATTTTAAAAGATTTTTTCAAAAGACTTTTTACAATCAAGATTTTTAACACATGATTTGAATGGATTTTGAGAGATTTTTTTAAAAAGACTTTTTACAATCAAGATTTCATAATACTTTATATATTAGGAAAATTTCAAAAGACTCAATATATATTAGGAATATTTCAAAAGACTCAATAAATTTTAATAAAAAAAATTATAAGAGTAATAAATAAAAAAATATGTTTTTTTTTTGGGAATCCAAAACAACAACAAAAAAAAATACGATGAAAAGTTCTGTGTTTTTCTTTACGTACGATGTTGGAGATAAAAGCATATGGAGCAAGTGAATCACCGATTACCGATTGTATATATAAAAAAAATGTAATTTTTTATGGTTAACCAACTGCATAACTCACTTCAATGGTCAGAATAACACAAGAAATAGCAAAAGTGTTGAATCAAATATGAAAAAAAGTTGCAGAATTGTTCAAAAAGAAAACTTGCAAAAAAGTGATGATGAACTCTGAAAGAAAAAAAAAGTCTTGGAGAGTTTGAAAAAGTCTCAAGATTTTTGGTGAGATTGTTGGAAGAGTCTCTCAAGTGTATTTTTGACTAAAAAGTTTCACGAAATCACTACATGAAAGAATCCACCAAAATCTGTTGATTTTTGAATACCAAGTGACATTTTATAAGTCATGAGAAATCTCAATCGAATAACAGCGGATTTCATTGCCCTGAAAAAAGATCTTAATTGTCTTAATTGAATACCACAAGATTTGATTTGATAAAAGTCTTGATTTAGGGGGGTGTATTGGATTGGAATTTCAATGGATTTTAAAAGACTTTTTTATTATAAAAATGTCTTGTGGTATTCAATCAAGACTTTTACAAAAGTTAAGTAAATCTTGTGGTATTCAATTAAGACAATTAAGATTTTTTTTTCAGGGCAATGAAATATGTTGCTATTCAATTGAGATTTCTTGTCATTTATAGAATGTTCGTTGGTATTCAAAAGTCTACCGATTTTGTTGGATTTTGTTATGGAATGGATTTCATGAGACTTTTTAGTTGAAAATATAAATACTACACTCCTCAAACAATCCCACTCCAAACCCTGAGATTGTTCATGCTCTCCCACATACTTTTCTCCCTATTGCCGTCGGAACTCAAGTTGAAAATATGTTCTTCTCTTACAACTTGCTATATTGTTCATACGTATAATTATATGCCTCTTACATAATTTTACAGAATTTCTCCTCAACAAGTGGAATGGATTATATATGTTTTTCAATCAATTGTATGCCTATGCTAGAACAATTTTTTTCAACGTATGCCACTCACAAAAATTACTTTGCTATATTGTTCAATAATCATCATACATATAACACTCTCAAAATTTATTCAACATAACTTCTTTTTTCTTTTTATTATTTTAACAATTAACGTAATTGATTATAAAAAAAATAAATTAACGTAATTGATTGTTTTTTTTTCTTCATTAGTTATACAGGTCGTTTCTTCTTTTATTTATTTTGTTTTCTTGATTCATTGATTTTGTTATATTGATCAATTGTTATCGTTATTATTTATAATATTTTATGTTATTTTTAACAAATCAATAACTTTTTTAAAAAATTTATTGAATCGTTTGAAATCATAAAAATCCATAAAGTACTTTGAAATCTGGAAAATCTGTGTGATAAAGTCATTAAACTCTTGATTGTTGAAAATCTTTTGTTGAAAATGTCATTTAAAATCCCACAAAGTCAATACAATCCCACAAAATCTTTTAAAATCTTCAAGACTTTTTTTGCGAAAATAATCCTTTGAAATCCCAATTCAATACACCCTCCTTAATACCAATGAAATTTTTTAACATAAAAAAGTCTTTTAAAATCCATTGAAATCTTGATTCAAAAAAAAAAAAAAAAATCCATTGAAATCTCAATCCAATGCACATTATTTTGAACAGTATTATTCGATACACTTCTTCTACCTCGGCGGCAATTAGGTCATGAATATAAAGTGCCATTGGATGCTAGTTCAGCAGTAGTTTTGCAACTGCAATGTCTTCTTCTACCTTGCAACCCCAACGATCAATTCCAACGGAAGATAGGATTAGCATCCTTCCAGACTCAATACTGTGTCATATTCTCTCTTTTCTCCCAACCAAATTATCCGCCACCACAAGCATCCTCTCCAAGAGATGGAAGCCATTATGGCTCTCACCTCTTCATCTTGACTTTGACGTCCAAACCTTCAAAGACTTCAACACCTTTCGCCATGTTGTATACTCTGTTCATGCTATCACGAGAAGTCACACTACCGATCAAATCACTCCGCCTTAAATCTTGTAGCGAACATGTTGTCAATGACATCAACAGATTCATCAATGCAGCTATGCAACGAGAAGTTGAATACCTAGACTTTGAAATTACAACAGGGAAGAATTTCGAATTCACATTAACTCCAAATATTTTCAGTTGCAAGACACTAACTGTTCTCAAATTGAAGAATCTATATGTGAATAAGATTCCTACTCAAGCACATTTTCCTCTACTCAAAATTCTCGATTTGGATAAAGTGCTTTTCTCGTGTTATGAAGATATTTTAAAGTTTCCACCATGTTGTCCCATTCTAGAGGATTTGAGTATAAGTAATTCTCGTCGAGAGAGCAAGGTTATTTCAGTGAAATTCATCTCAGAAACAAGCAAGCTTAAATGCTTACCCAATTTGGTCAAAGCAAGTTTTTCTGCATCAACAATTCCTCTCTTCTTGATTTCTTGGGCACATATTCTGAGAATAAAACTGGTATGAACTACGTTGATTACATACCGCTCTGGTCACTATTATAAGGAAAAAAACTACTTTTTAGATTCATCGCAAAAGTAATAGTAATGTATCTCATCAATAATATAGACCGGATACATTATTCTTTCAATGAACTGTGAATGTTCTAATGTTTGTCTATCTTTATCATTCATGCAGAGATTCCCCCATCCCTTCTTCAAAGTCCACACTTTTCACAATCTAACCCAACTGGAGCTAATCTTCATCTGCAATAATATGGACAACATTTGGTCTGGGAAGTGGAAGTGGATGCTAAAAGTGCTTCAACATAGTCTCAAGCTTCAACATCTTACCATTCATGATCAGGTTTTATTACACGTTTCACATAATTTCATGATTTAATTTGTCAACTCTACCTTTACATATCTTAACTTTGTTTTTTGTTTTTTTTTGTGGAAATTTACTTGAATTGTTTAAAGGAGGTAGAAAATGTTGGAACTTATGAGGCCATTTGGGAGGACCCTCAAATTGTTCCGCAATGTGTCTCATCTCAGCTTAGAACTTGCTTGTTTCGAGGTTGTAGAGGCAAAAAGAGTGAGCTTCGATTTGCAGAATATCTGTTACAAAATTCAAAAGTATTGCGTGCCATGACAATTCACAGTGTATCTTTCATAGATTTGAATGCAAAGCATGAAATGTTAAAGAAATTAACTGTCTGTCCCAGGAGCTCTAGTAGCTGTAAACTTATATTTATTGATTGATGAGTTAGGACATATATAATGATTCCCACATGACTAGTTTTTTTGCTAGATTCTACATATATAATAGTAGGATTTTATGGTGTTTGAAACATATGAACTCTGTCTTATTTTGTCCCATGTTTCATGAATTTTCAAATATATATTGGCTTTCATGAAATCAAAATCCATTATAACTCTTCTCGATTTCTACTGCTTATAAGATGTAATGTTCAAGCTAGATTTTGATCTCGCTCATTCAACTGCTTCGCCCTATTTAGATTTTAGATTTTAGATTTCTTCCATGCACGGTAACCACTTATCTATCTCATCCTCTGTAGCCTCTCATCTAAAATGGGAAAACAAGTGAAGTCATGCAGGGTGAAGTTAGCAGGTAGTTTGTACCTACACGTAACATTTTCTTCTTTTTTCTCTGATGGCACAAATGGTGGTTGAAGGTGGGTCGCAAAGTCACAAGAGATGGTCTGACATTGAGGTTGTGGCGGAGGCCGCGTAGGCATGAAGGATGAGAAGGGATAATATAGTTTTGGGGATAATATAATTTAAAGACTAAAATATGTGGCTTATCATATAACATATGACTCATGAGACACTTATCCATAGTAAGTGTGAGAGCATCATTGATCTCATCTAGACAACAATCACATGACTTATGCGTTGGAAACAACAAACTTATGGAGTTTCAGTTAAAATATATCATCCATGGTCCATTTATGGAATAAGGAAATGCCAAAATATTTGTTGCCTTTAGGATTACTTCTCTCAAAAGAAATCCAAAGCTGAAGTACTATTATAATCCTTAACCAAATTAAATAATGATATGCTTTCAATGTGATGTCACACTGCAAAAAAACTATATTCTAAACATACATTAAGCAGTTAAGATGAAACATTAGTCAAACTCTAACTAGAGCAACTCAAATTGAGGTGTTTAAATCATACAATTTGTATTAATCATCATCATCATCATATTAAACAAACAAATGTTGAATCCTGCTTATTGCTCCTAGTATATATAAGGATAGACAAAAGTTTATCCTTATAGTCTAACAAAATAATACAATTTCTTTAAACAAAAGGAAAAAAAGAAGGAATCTTGGCCTTTAAGCTACAAACTTCTAAGACTTACTCTTAACATTATTCATATACATGACAAAGGATCTTATAATTTACAATCACAAAAGGATTTTTCTATCTAAATTCTAAAGAACTTCTGATAAAATTACTGGAGGGTTGCAGACAAAGTTTGATGGTACTAGTCTCAGAAGATTGAGAAACATCAATGCACTCCTCCAAATCTGCATCACAAGTTAGTAATACCCATTCGTAATCATCGTCCAAATATTTGATATCGAATTTGCTCATTTCACTTACATTAAATCTCCTAGCAATTTCCTGCACAAGATCTTCATAACCCCATTTCTTTGGCAACCTAAACCGGGTTTTCTCATCTCCAAATGTAACTTTTACTCTATGAGAATCCTCCTTTTGAGACGCTTTGCGAGCGGTTTTTAATAAGGATTTGTGATGCTCGGTTTTCGGGTTTTCGCCTAGTGTTTCCTGACTTTGTGATCTTGGCATGAGCTTTGTTTTATTATCTTGAATCAGGCTTTTAAGTTCTGCTTCACTTCTGATTCTCTTCAATACAACATCAACGGAATCTTCACCAACAGATGGATCTTTGTTACCAGCAGCAACATCGCCTTTGTGGTGTTGTTGCTCCGACATGCTGGAACAAGAATGGCTTGAAAATGAACTTTGACTACATGAAGATGAGGGTGATTTCGATGCACCTTCAGGGCTTAATGAGTCGGGATCTGGCAGTGTGCTTAATGAGACTTGATTATCAATTTGATTCAGAGTTGAGATTAGGCTGGTTCTTGGAGACGATAGATCAGAGAACTTTGAATAGAAGGAATCAATTTGAAATGAACCAGAGGCACCCTGAACCGAGTCAATGACGAGTTGAAGTTTCTGCAAGGAGTGGCCAACCTTTTTTATCTTCCGAGAAGGCCAGCGCTTTATACCATGTTGTCTGCAGATCCTTTTCAGAGTTGTAGTACAGACTGGAAAATCCAAATTCAACAGATGGTATTAATTAAAGACTTAAAATAGATATCGCAAGTAAACAAAGAGGTGAGACATTTGCATATGCCAATGAATGTATGCTTATGATCAACAATAAATGCGATCAAATTTTTTTTTGCCTGCTCAGCTAATTATAATTACTTACATTCTCCTTAAAGCTAGGTCAGCTAATTATAATTACTCGCATGAAAATATTAATATGTCAAATAACAGAACTACAAGAAACAAAGTCTTGAGTAAGAAGTACTAATGTGCAATTTTAGAGCATGCTTGGAAAAACATGTTAAAAGGGATACTCCAGAGCATAAGGTTTTATTATAATATGAGCATGTTTGGAAAACTGTTAGAAGGGGGGCACTTTGATTGCCTGCAGTCAGCACATTGTTCGTTGTTGGATCGAGATCGGATGGTCCAGATTTCAAGCATGTTGTTTTAGTTTTTTTTTTTAAAAACTCAAGTTTTGCATTGAAAACTGGATCATCCGATCCCGACCCAACGGCCATTGATGTGGTGACTGCGTGAATTGCTGACTGTAAGCAATCCAAATCCTCCATGCCACGAGGTTTTATTATATGTTTAGTACAACTAAAAAAAATACAGCCAAACAAAACATGAGATAAAAAAAATGGCACAGCTTGGTTTCACTAAAATGAGTAGAATAAAACAAATTCGTTCAAAGGCGTGCCAAATGGTACCTTGGTGTAACGCAAACAAAAACCTAAGATGGAATGCTTGTGTGTGTATAAGGCTTACCGCCAATATTTTTCGCAGCATCTTTTAGACTTCCAGCGAAATATTGCCTAAGGACTTGAAGAGTGATAGTTTTTTCTGCCTTAGCCCGTCTTTTCTCTCCAGTTCTATTTATTCCCAAACTTGACAAGAAAGTACCCTCCACAGAAGGAGAACGCACCCTACCACAATCAAGATCTCCTTTTAAAGTAAGAGTTTCCTGTTGCCGCCTTTGTTCCGAGAATTTTCTACCCATTGTTTCACTAAACTTTTCTTCACCGCCCAATGAGGCAGCCATCCCCCTGTGTTGAGATTCCGACCAAACTGCATTTGTAGCAAATTGACCATCAGTAACGGCCATCACTTCATTAGATGATAAGTGATCTTTATCCAATTCCTTATCTGTTATAACTCGCAAGCTGCGGCAAACCCTTTGAATAATCATGGACAAAGATGTGAGCATATTTTTCTGTTCTTCAATGTCATTGCAATCTACAGGCAAGAAGAACTCGAGAACATAGTCATCTGAAGTACTATAGATGCTTCGGAGTCGTATGGCAACTGCAGCCCGCAATCCAAACAACCTGGCATGATGAGACAATGGATAATCTGTCTTGCTTAAAGAAGTTATGTCAGCTGAGAAGCATGGTTGGTTTGTCACGAAAGCACCCCCGGCAACACCTTGACCTTTTAACAAGTGATGCTCCATGCAAGCCTCGTGAAAAAACCTAACTGAGGAATCCCCAACATAGCACGCATAATCCACCGGAGATATACAGTTTGCATAATTATCATCAGAGTGCCGGCACCCGTCTTTTCCCTGTTGGATGCATGAGATCCAAGTCTGAGCCAAAGGTAATTTGTGCATTTCACATGCAGATCTCAAAACCTCTTGAATCTCAGGTAGTGCAGTTTCGTAGGATTTGTCGCACGCCTGCTAAAATAGAACCATTTCGTTAATTGGTATGAGGAAATTGATAATTTGACGAGCTTGTTAAAATCTTCTGCAGAGATGATTTTCAATGTACCTTCACATTCTGAAGACTTGAATGTCCAGAGCTTCTGAGATCAACAACCTGAAAGTTAACAACTTCCCCCAATCATTAAACCAGTATTAACGAGTTCTGACTTTTGATGAACTTTTCATATATAGCATGTTAAAACATTTGTTTCCATAAGCATTTATATTGAAATGTGCAACAAGGAGCAATTCAACCATAAGAGAGAAAGAACGAGCAATTCAGTATGCAAAATTTCATGTTGAGTGCTACATTAAATTCATTGTTCTAAAACCAGAAGATCTTTGTTTCAAGTTCTCTTGGGTAACATTGATACTTGAGTGTTGTAAAACATGACACAAAATAAACAAAAACTCTATGCAAATAAGCAAGGAGAAAAACCTCGAGCGCTTTGCAAACAGTCTCAAGTTCACGGCCATAGTTGCTCTGCTGTGTAGTCATGACCACTTCAATAACGCCCAAACATGTCCTGCTCCCTTGTTCAAACACCGGAACCGCTAATGTTCCGTGTATATCACACTCTTGAGCATGGTCAACTCGCGGATACTCTTCACTCCTGAAGAATCGAACATCAGGCGTCCACTCAGGAATCTTATCCCTATAAACTCGACCGGGCAAACCCGCCACCAACTCCTTCGAGTCCTTCTCCTCTGCAGAAAACTGATATCTCACAGAAATCTCTCGGTACTTTGCAAGGTTCAAAGACCTTGATTCAAGTGAAAAAGGAAGATCATTAGCTCTCAGAATTGGCCTATCATCCCCTCTATTAACCGGCACCCATATTTGTATAAGCATATCTTTGTTCCTATTGAAATCTTTGATCCACTTGAGAGCCCTTATCAGCTTCTCCGTTATGGAAGATCCGCCAAGTCCTGGATTAGGCGTCGGTGGAATCCACAACCTACTAACCCCTTCACCCGAACGAGTCTCAAACTCACACTGCTGCCGGTCACTACTACCAGCATTATTAACTATAATCTGACTTTCTTGTTCAACACCAACGTGCCCATCCTCATTACGGGTTGGCTCAGTATTCTCCAAGGAAGGCCAAGAGAATGAAGGGTCAAAGATTGGATTGGAAAAAGGAGAACTTTGCAGCAAGAACTCAGATCCATCAGCAGAAGCTTCCAACCAACATCCATCTAATAAAAGTTCACTCATGTAATCAAAATCCATTGAATTTTCATCTTGTGATGGACCTTCCATCATGGTTGCAGATGATGTCACTGCAGCACCATCTCCCATGATGGGTATGCTTCTTCTACTTCTTTCTCCACAATCCTAAACAAAACTTGCTTCTTATTAGAATCAATAGATGTTCCAACTACAAAACAGATCTGAAAAATCCTTGTCCTTTTGTCAAAAGAGTTGAGAATTTTTCTGTCCAAAGTTGTTAATGATGTCAGTATACAATAACTAATCATATCTATCATAAAGCAACAAATCTTGACAACGAATAATATGAAAAAACGAATAACAAAATGATGATTAGATTAGTTCACTACTTCATTCATTCTTTTCTAAAGAATAGAGTCAAAATAAAAACAAGTTGTGATGATTTTGTAAAAAGCAACTCAATTTTTTCACTCCCCTCCACAAAAAAAAGAATTTATTCAAGTCTAAATCAACTGAAGCAAAACCCAAAAGGGTGAAAAGAAAAAGAGAAACCTTAAAGGTAGATGAAAGTTGAAGCATAAAAAGTATAGCCATACTCATAAAAAGATTCTCATCCATCAACACTGAACCTCAAATTCACACATACACTTGCACTTGACTAATAGATTCTTTAGCAAATGAAATGAATGAAAACAATTTCAATATTTCAATGATATTATTATTATATATATATGTGTGTGGAAAACAGAAGAGAAAGTAAGCATAGTAGCATATAACAAAACAAGTTGATGAGGTAAAGGTGATTCTCGGAGATACCCAACCATGTATTTTAATTTTATTAATTTCATTTCATTGGTTAAACCGTGTGTTTAATAATGTTTGTTCCAGTTCATATATAGCAACAAAAGTACAAAAGAAGAAAGAAAGAAAGAAAACCTTGATAATGGTAGCCACAGAGAGAGACAAGAAAGAAAGATGATTCCAAGCAGAGAGAGAGAAGAAGAAGAAGATACTGATGAGGATTCAATTCATACCCCACAAAAAATAAACTTGTTTTAAAGTCAAACCAAAAAGCTGAGCTAAGCTGAGTTAAGTTAAACTAAACTAGACAGACACACTCTAATATTAACACAAAACCAGTAATCTATGATTTATCATCATCCTCTCACATTCTAAGCTTATGTCATTGTTTTTAATATTTTTCTTTTCTATTTTTAAGATTTTATTAATTTCATTTTGACAATAAATTAATTAAGTAATTTGGCTGCCGGAATCAGAATCCTTCCAACTTGCTGACGTTTGCCATGATATTCACTTTAATTTGCAATTTGTCCATTCCTCTGTTTTTTATATACTTTTAGCAGGAATACAAAGATGAAAAATAAATTTAGCACTCCTATTTTAAAAACCTTTTTTTATGGAAATTTTAAAAAAAAAATTATATAAGGAGGTTAGTTAATTAATAATTATATATATATATTATATTTGGGGAGATTTTTTCAACAATTTTTCAATTTTTTTTAAAGATTCTAAAGAAATTGATATGCCCTCATAATATAAAAATGTCTTTTTTACTCATATTTTTTTTTCATAAGGTGTTCATGATCTTCTTAGAAATGAATCATATTTTAATTCTTTTTTTAACTTTCATACCAAAAAAATATTATTAGTACACATACATTCGATTAAATTACACTATATCATAATTTTTTATAAAACACTATATTAATTATTATTTCTGTGGAATAAATATGTTTCTGGTCCCTATAAATATTCCTAGTTTTGTTTTTAGTCCCTCTAAAAAATTTCTTCAACTTTTAGTCCCTTAAAAATTTTCAATTAACATTTTTAGTCCCTACTTTCAAATCAACTCATGTGTAGACTTCATATTTTGTAATGAAATTTTCAAGAAAAGTGTAGAATATTTTAACAATGACTCACAAACAAAATTAGATTTTTTTTAACAAAACATGAATTAAATATGAATTTTTAAGCACCAAAAATATAAAAATTTATATTTAATTTATGCTTTGTTAAAAAATTCAAAAAAAATTGGGAGAGATTCTTACATTATTTTAAACATTCATAAAAAAATTCAATAAAAAATATGAAGTTTATACATGAGTTGATTTAGAAGTAGGGACTAAAAGTGTTAATTGAAAACTTTCGAGGGACTAAAAGTTGAAGAAAAATTTTAGAGGGACTAATAACAAAACTTGAAATATTTATAGGGACCAGAAACATATTTATCCCTTTATAATATATCACATGACATAGCTATACATTAATGTGTATAAAATTTAATTTGTATATACTGTCAGTGTGAAGTAATTTTACACATGCGTCCAATAATACATGATGTGTCATATTCATTAAATGATGTGATAATGTAATAAAAAAATTTACACTAACAATGCACAATAATCAAATAGTATCATATTGTCGACTTTTTTTTGGTAGACCATAATCCACATATTGTCAATTTTATATCTAGTTTCTAAAACATTTTCACAAATATATACACATGACGTGATTTAAATAGACATATGAATAGAAAAAGTTATAAATCCTTTTCTAAATAGTGGAATCCTTGTGTTGTGTGGGACCTTTGGATTTTTGGTTTGTGACTTTTGTTAAGGGAATCTGACGGCACACTCCTCTTGACGTTTTGTTTGGTTGGGATGCTTCTTCGAAGAGGGTTTTTGCTCAGTTTATTTACGAATTAATTAATTATTTGGTTTAAAGGATACGAAAAATAATATTGCTTTTTTTAAATTCGGTTCTACCCTTTATTAATAGAGATCTAATTGAAGTTAAAATGTTTATTATTTTTTTTTTGAATCATCAAAGCTAAAATGTTTATTTCGTATGAATTGGCTCAACACATTTAATAGTAGTACGGGGAAATCCAAACCTCAAATTTGAGAGGAGCCAACTTTACCATTTCAAACTTTCACAATCAAGTCGACGAATATTGTTAGTCATGGCCAGTTCAAGAGTACGTTAAACAAGAGTTTTAGGTTTTTGAAAATAAAAAAAATTTATCGAGAAAAAAATGTCACTCACAAGTTCATTAGTCTACATAATGATAAAGACATAAAAAAAACAGAGAGACAGGGTCGGCCCTAATAGGTGGACATGAGATGGGGCGACCTTAGACCTACTATTTTGAGGGGTCCATAATTTTTTATAACTACCTAGTATTGTAAAAAAAAGTTAATTATATGAATAATCGAGTACGCTTGTTGTTTATGTGTGGCAGCAGGAAAAAAACCGCTTGCACCGTAATTAAAAAAAAATTGCTTGCTTTGACCTTAATAAAAAATAGAAAACATAATTTTTTAGGAAAGACAAAACGCAGAACAAAGGCAACCAACTTTCACTCTTTCACCCTTCATAAACGAACAATTATACACTCACCCAGCTCCAACTGAAGCATTATTATTACTACAATTTAATTCTTCTCCAATTCTAAGTTTATAATCAATAGAAAATTCTGGTGTTTGTTTTCAAAGGATATCCTGGTTTATGTAAATGATATTTTCTCTGATTTAAAAGTGTTACAACATTATTCTGTTAATTGAAACAATATTCGCCGTTGATATTTTTAAATTTGTCAAATATGTAGATTGTTATCAGATTGACTAGCTATGTTGTTAATTTGAATCTTCATATCAACCTATCAAATATCATTGCAATATTTTATTATTTGAATTGTATTTACAGAACAAATATTTTAAAAAATTAAATATTATTGATGAGAAAGAAAAATACATGATTAATATAAGGATTATATATTATATAAACTTTATACTTAATTTTATTTTTTATTATAGTATTCGTGGCAAATGTGCAGTGAATGATAAACACTTAATCGTTGGATAGGGCAAATTTTAGATAGACGGTGCATATACTTTTGGTTGGCAAGTTGAAATAAAATATGATACTCAGATACTAAGTATCAAAAAATTGCTTCATACTGTGACATCACACTGCAATAAAATATTTTTAGATCATAGTTACACTTAAAAAAAAAAAAATCAAACTTATCTATATAGCAAGTTCAAAATACATCAAGGAGAGTATATCAACGTTACTTAAATATGAAAATGGTCTCTGTAAATCTAGATAATTTTGATTTTAGTCGTTTTAGCTTTTCTATTTATTTTAGTTCCTGTAAATATATAATATTTTGTTTTTGGTCCTTTATATTTTATTTTAGTCCTTGCAATATGTTCGTGTTCAAATTAGTTCTTACAATATTTATTTTAGTCCTTATTTTAAGGGACTAAAATCAAATATTTTACATATTACAGGGGTCAATTTCAACATTAATCAATTTTGTAAGAACTAAAGCAAAACAACAAGGATCAAAATGTTATATATTTGCAATGACTAAAATAAATAAATAAAATACTCTAGGAAATATTTTAAATTGAAACTTAATTTAAGTGGAAACTAAAAATAATTAATGAAAAATATTTAGCATTTAGCGGACTCTATGAGCACATATTAAGAAACTTGTAAAAGTGGAAATTTAGCATTTAATAATGAAAAATAATTAATGCTTAAAAAGTTTAACACACAATTCTCAAAAAGAATGTTTCTATATTTATCTCCTTAACATGTGCCCTAACATTTTCCTATTTATTTTGATAAATGAGAAACTAAAAAGAAAAAGGGGACGACAGTAACAAAAAACTATGGTTTAGGAAATTGAATTTCTATAGAGTCCGTTAAACAAGATAAAAGAGAAGGACAAATCGGAAATATTTTCAGTTAAGTGGTATGTTCCCAACTCTTTTTGAAACAGTGATATAAGCTCCCAACTTATATATATTTGTAAGATGATTCACTTAAAATTTGAATTTTTTAAATAAAAATAAAAATATGACATGACATTGTCAATACACATAACATACTATTAAATTTTAACTAAATACTGTTTTATTTTTTTTTACTAAAAATCACTATTCGTTTTTAAATACATTAGTAAGTTGAATTTTTTTACTTATTTATTATATATTTGACCAATAAAAGTACAATTTAAAATACTTTTAACATATACATATAAGCAACCTGTACCCTTTCAAAAAAAAAATTGTAAACAGTGGTACCTGGTGAAATGATTACGTAAGCATTTAGATTAATTATAAATTTATAATATATACTAACCTAACTATTTAATTATTAGTATAAAAATAGTTGGTGCTAAGTTGGAGATAAGATATAATAAAATAAAAGACTTTTTGAGGTTTTATATATATATATATATATATATATATAACCTCAAAAAGAAAAACTTTATACTATTAAAAAAATTAACAAAATATCAAACTTTATTTTTGACATTGTATTATTCATTTGATTAATAATAATAATAATTAATAGTGTCATGAATTTGTATCAATTGGTTGGACATTGCCTTATATATGCAGGGGGTCGAGATTTGATTTACCTCGGTCATCTCACTTATCCACCGTAAAATTTATAGCCACTAGACTACTAAACAAAAAAATTAATAACCCATAATCAAAATTAATTTGTATATATATTCACATAAGTTACTCTCTTTCTCATTATTTTTTTTTAAAATTTTTTTTGGTAGAGACTCTTTTTCTCATTATTCAAATCATAACTAACATTTTTGTATATAATAACAATGTCAAATGACGTGATGAGGCTTAGCCTTTACGCATTGACTCAGTCCAACATACTATATATTACAAGATGAGAACTTTATTGATTATAATTTCTGAGAACTTGTTCTAATTATCATCACCAGAGATGTACAAATGATCTCAGCTCTTTGCAATGAATAATTATTTACTTTTTTTACCATAATATATAGCACAAAGTTTCAACAGCTCTCTTACAATGACTAATTCATTAATCTTTATTGGGTAACTTATTGTACATTTGTGTGTGTATACAACGAATTCTTTCGCTCATCTAAATTTTCTCATACACAAGAGTCAAAGGTTAAATATGTAATAATTTGTTTAAGTGACTTATATTTCTTACCATCTGCATCAATCTGTTGTTGTGAATATACTTTACAGTATTTGTTAACAAAAGGCACATATATTCAATATACAATTTATGTTCTTTTAAACTAATACTATATATCAGAAAATACTAGTAGTATGATTACGTATTGCTTATATTAATGGTGCATGCATAATTGACATCAATTACGACGGAGTGAAATCGACCTTAATATATCTATTAATTAGCTTCTCAAAAGCATATTTTTTTTCTTATTAAAAGTATTTTAACAAAAGTATATAAAGTTATAAGGTACTCCTCTTTTCTTCTTCTCTTATAACCCTAGCCGTTATAATTTTTTTCTTCTTAGTCTATTGAAGAGGAGTAATTTAAGGTCAATTGTAGCCTTATTTATTTTTTTTGGTCAAGTAGCCTAGCGGCTTGAAATTTCACCCTTAAAGTGGATAAGTGGGATGACCCGGGTTCGAACCCCAGCCCCCTGCATATATAATGCGGTGTCCAACCAATTGAGTCAAACTCATGGGACAGGTCAATTGTAGCCTTATATCACCCTTTAAATTGTTTTTCTTTCCCGTTATAATAAATAAGTGTGATTTTTATATATTTGTTTGTTTTAATTTTTCGTCTTTGTACGATGTATTTTGTTGTCCCGTCTTTGTGCGGTGTTCATTTGTTTCAAGTTGAAAGGAATAACTTCGATATAGTGTAGATTCAATCAATGTTGACTTTGGTGTCATCAACGCTACAGATCCGAAGACATGAATATTTCAGACACTTCAATATAGTAATATTTTGTAGGCTTATACAATTTACCGTTTTATGTTATTAATACAGATGATGTGAGTTTGTTTATAGATTTATCTTTTTTATTTTTAACGACTTTAAATTTACATTGCATCAATATACTATATTAACTAGTCTCCGGACCCGTGCCAGGCACGGGAAAAATATGACAAAAAATTAACAATTTAATATTTTAACTTAAAAAATATAAAATAGAAAAATAATAAAAAAATAACATGCATAATTAAATATGAATAAGTCACACATAATATTTGTGTCTTTTGATTAAATTTAATATATAATATATTATAATTAAAAAAAGTGTATATTAATTATAAAAAATAAAATAAAATAAAAAGGTGTATAATAAAAATGCTATTTAAAAAATAACATGTCTAATCTCCGGACCATATGTGGATCCCGACCCGTGCCAAGCACGGGTAAATATTATATTATTCTCCTCCTTTTTATGTTAGAATTATGTTAGCAACACACCTTTTAACACACTCTTTTCAACACACACTTTCTAATTGCTTAGATTTTAAATGGGTCCCACTAAATTTATGTGGGGCCTACATGATTTAGTCGGATCCATTTGAATTTCAACCAATTAGAGAGTATGTGTTGGAAATAGTGTGTTAGATGGTGTGTTATTAGCATTACTCTTTATGTTAATGTAGAAAATTTTAACACATTTTAACATATATATAGATAGTTGGATATAGATTTTCTACCCAAGATAGGTATAGGGCAACATTATACATATACCATAATGATATATATATCTATGCTACCTAGTATTGTCCTAAGGGGATTGCTAAATCTTACGAAGGGATCATCGAAAAAAAAAGAATTACATGTGAATCATTTTGGAAAAGAGATAAAACTGTTAAGTATTCTTCGATTTCTTCATTCAATTTTATCCATACAAATGAGCATTTTGCCATTTTCCTTGTCATAATATCAGTCAATTTCATTCTTTTAACTGATTGAGGAATAATTACAAATTGATACGACCAAGTAGACGAATTTTCCATCTCCAAGAAAAACCGTAATGATATTCTATTAGAAAAATTCCCATTGATACATATATGCTATGGCCAAAAAAATTATAATTTTAAAGCTTGAAAAATTATATACAAATATGGATGAAAAATAAAAAAAGACAAAAATAACATAAAAAACCAAATCGGTACTGAAAGAGTAATTTTACCTAAATATAGATATGGATGATATACAATTTGTTTTTGTTTGGCTCTTCATTATTGATATTATGGTAATAAATAATAATAATTCCCTTTTCCAAATTTAAATATGTCATCAATAGCAATTATTATTTAAGAATTTTGAAAATAGTAACCAATTGACATACAAATCCTTTTTGGCATGTGGTTCAAGCCTCCTGATCGCGGTTGCAAGGATCGAATCGTAGTTCTTCCTATCAAGTTCAACGTCAATCATCCATGAACCAACTAATGATGGGTAGAAACAATTTAAAATAAAAAATTATTTTCTTATATTCAAAATTTCTTACTTTATTCCCCCCACCACTAAATACACGATGAAGTAGATGGTAAAACATATATATAGAGCAAATAGTGAGTAGCATGCATTGATTAAGATCAATATAAAAAAAATGCATCAAGATATTAATTTCTGATCCTTTAATAATTTTAGTCATCTTCAAAAACTCTCAACATATTAAAAATAAAGTATAGCTATGTCATCTTGAATTCAAATAACAAATTTGTTAATTTTAAGCACTTTAAACTAAAGAAAGTACGAATAAAATAAATTATAAATACAAAGTTTTCAAGCAAAAAAACAAATAGTTCAATGACTTAGAATACAATTTTTTTTTCATGTCTACGCCAATGAGCCTCATATGGTTGAGTAGTTTTTGAAGAGAGCATAATCCTGTAAAAATGCAACTCTGATATTATAAGATATTGACATTAAAATAGAATAGCATGAATACTTGTACCATAAAAAAAGTATATACCTGTATCTATGTTTCATCAAATCAACTCATTAAAGACATCATTGCAAACCTTTGTCCTTCATTTGCAAAGCAAATCAAATAGAAAATGAGAAAAGTATTAGAATTTAGAAAAAGTTATGTTTTTATTTCTTCTACGAATCAATAATAAAAATGACAAAAGTATTAGCAATATTAATTAAAAAGAAAATCATAAGATTAGGTTATTCCTATAATGAAACCAAACAATAACCAACATGAATACTAATGAAATAAAATAATAACCACAACATGAACACAATTCAATAAACCAAACATTGAAACAGTTAAAAAATTAATGAAAACAAAGAATAAACAACAAATAAATAGATAGCATTATAAAACAATCAAATTCAATTTAACTTTAAAAAGATATCATGCATTTCTTTTTCTTTTTTAAAAAAACTCAATTCTCCTCATCCTTTATGCAATAGAAATAAGAAGAACGAAAAATTGATTTTTGCCAAAGTAATAGGAAAAGAATAAAAAAAATATTATTAGTATTGAGTAAAGTTTTTCATCACCACCACCTTATATAGCCAAGTTAGGAAGAAATCATGACAATTCACAATTAATTTTTACATTTGAATTTTGAAAACAATATCAAATAAATTTAATTGAAATAACTGCATTTAATATTGATTTTGAAAACATTTGAATTTTGAATTTTTTACTTATTTGTTGTAGAATATTAGTAGAGTCATTAGTTGTAATAATAACATTAATTGCCAAATGCATGAGAAGATAGGATGCTTGAGAGGAGAGAATTTTTGAGGAGAGAGAAAAGTAAATAGGTGTGACTTTTTCATATTAATAGATTTGAATGAATGAATAATCTTTATTTTTCGTAAAAAAACCAAAACTATAAAGTTAATTAGCTCAAATTGTTGACAAAGAAACTGATCAAATTTTTAATTGTTATTTGAGAGATACGGATGGTGGGATTTCTAAGGATATCCCCAGATACGGATGAAATTTTTAATTGTTATAGTACATTTTTCCATATCCATCAATAAATCATATAGAGAAATGAAATTTCGTAAACCTAAGAATTCCATTCTTTCGTACATCATTTTTGGCAATTTTAGCTATTAAGACGATGAATCAATACTAAAATCGTAATTTCATTTGCACTCACGTCCAGTATATTGAAGTGTTCAATGTGATGCTTAAGTCATGAAGTTCTATTGTATTAGTCTTTTGAATTTGATTCTCTCATGTGTTTAAGTCCTAACAATTGGTGTTTTCCTTGAGAGTTGAGCTACGAAAATGGCTACCTATAGTCTGGATTATGGTGCTCCACCGAATACTGATAGATGGGTAAAGTCGTCGAAAAGGAAAGGGCTGCTGTCGTGTCAGTGCTGATAGAGTGAAAATCGTCGTGGACGTCGCCCTTTAAAGTGTGTGGCGTGACAATGTTAGGAGTCCCACATCGAGTATATCAAAGTGTTCAATGTGGTACTTCAAGGGTGTGACAATATTAAGAGTCTCACATCGAGTATATCAAAGTGTTCAATATGATACTTAAGTCATTAACTAACCTCTTCCATCCATTGAACTAGTATTTTGGATTGAGTTCTCCTAATATAAGTCCTAACACTTTTGACAGATGTCTAATTGATGTATCCTTGTATCAAAATAGCATTTCAATCATCAATATAGTGTGGTGCAAAGGAAATACTAGACCCTTAACCATTTAGTACCGGTTTTGATCTCTAGTAATTGCATATTCGAATATTAGTTTCATTGTCGATCTCTTAATCAAATAATCTTTACAGTTGCGCACAAAAATCTTAAATTCAAACTCGAGTCAATATATTATCAATATTTTTTAAGCTATCAATAAGTTGTACTTAATGATTTCATTTTTCAATTTTGTCTTTTTACCCTGTATACTTGATTTTTAAAACACTCGGTTATTTTAAATTACAGATTGATGTTAAAACAATCTCATTCAAAAAATAATAAATAAGGTTAAAACAGCCAAAAAAATTGAAATGAAGTTGTAGCGAATTATTTTCAATTAGTTGATGTATGTGTCCAATGTTTACCCTATGAATAAAAAAATGGTAAACTAACCCCGAGATTCCCAATCCATTTGTTTAAAAGTGAGAATAATTAAGAATCAATATGAAGCAAATTGTTGTTAATTAATTGACTAATTGATGATGAAGCCATTAACGAAGGAGATTCACTATCCACCACAAATCTGATAAGGACAATATTCGGTCTCATACGCCAACCCACGAATCCTCAATATATCAAAATTATAAGCTTTGTCTCTTTCCCTATGCTGGAAAGATGACGTTGGAATGAATCAATTGATAATGAAAACTAACGTTTTCATACAACTATTAATTAATTATACACATACGTGCTATAGTGTTCGGTTTGGTTGTATACGGCATTTAGGGCAAGTTACTATATGTTTTAATGTTTGTAGCTTGTGGGTAACTTGTAGTTTTAGGAGCTGAATTGTATGCATGATGCAACAGTAGATTGACACATTTTCATGCTCAGAATGGCCGAGAATAAAATTTTCACGGAAACTCCATATATACATACACTAACACTGTACAATACATAGGTAGGTGTAAAAAGAAGGGAAAAAAGGCTGAGCGTCTGTTTTTAAAAATGAAAAAAAGAGTACATGTATTTTTGGTTACCGAAAAAAAAAAGCACATGTGGTTTAAGGACATCTATTATATAACGCATGTTTAAATGTTAAATACACCCCCTCTATTTACAAAATAGATGGGAGGTAGGTGTAATTTATGAGAGGTCAACGTTTTGTGCCCGGTTAAACATAACTAAAAGAGGAGGCGAGTGGAATGGTATTGGGGTCTCACTGTCTCAGCACGGTTACTCTGCAAATGGAAACATTGCAGTGGTAGAATTTTGTTTCTAAGTCATTAATATTTTCCAGAAGCCAATAATTATACGGATAAATGTTAATTATGACTTTCACATAATTGGTGTGGTGGAATTTCATTTCAAATTTTATCTCTGATAACTTTGTCTGCAACAAGAATATTATTATTTTTTTGTCTTTGCATATACCACTTTTTTTGTGTTGTCTTTTTGTGTTCTTTCACATCAACTTTCTCTTATATTGCCATTTTGCTCTGCGCACTCTTTTTTCCTTTTTTAGGTTTTATCTTCTTGGGGTTTTACTAGTAAGATTGTTAATGAGACGGATGTTGTCGACTTTGTTTCGTAGCTTTGGATATTGGTCTAGCCCCTCAAATCTCTTTATACTTATTTATTTAATAATAATTATTGGGATGCTGTAAATGATAGGCGGTGGTTGTGGGATGCCGATATTGTTAAATGTCATATCCATCATATGGTGCATATGCACTTTGTTATTTTAGTTTATTTGCTTAAAAAGAAAGGGAGATGATGTCTTGCTCGCTTAAACTCAAGCTCTATTCTCAAGCTCTAAATAATAGCAGTGATGAGATATAAAGATGTTGGAGTTCTTGGTCCATGGTTGAGAAGATCTTACAACTTAAATATCATTCACAATATTTTTTTTTTATATTTACCTCTCAAATGACACTAACAGACTTGAATTTGGAACTTCTAAATCAGCTAGCATTGTCAACCAAACAGTGCACACACTTTATCTCTTGGTGAGTTTGTTTCAGTTTTTTTTTGCATTTGTTTTTAAAAAAAAAAATAAGAAAAATTTATTTTCTTAAAAAAAATTGTTTCAAAATAAAATCCTTTAACTGTAACAGGAACACCAAAACGGTGTATACTGCTTCAAATGAGTAGTACAGGTTGTAGGAGACACCAAAATCATCAGCTGTAGTCATAACTTTCCTCCTAACCATACTATCAACGTAATCAATTTGGTTTAAGACAACAGTTCAAACTTCAACAAAAACATATAACAGTCGGCAGTCGCAACAGTAAAGAGCTCGAGAAGCTAAATAAATACTAACACATAGAAACGACATTTATTGTAACAACTCAACAAGTCGCATACATCGAGAGTATGGTATACAATAACGATATAATACTGCAAGAAAAATAAAAGTCTTTTCATATTATCCAAACAAACATCCTTTATCATACACTTCGAACATCTGCAACTCTTGGCAACAAGCTTAAATGCTGGGCCTCATGTTCAGATGAGATGCTATCTTTTGCCCAAGAGAACGATCAGCCTGCACAGCAAAACCAACAAAGAACATCATATGAGCAAATAAGGACTCTTTCATTCAACTGCCCTATAGTTTCTAGTGTGATAAATTAGCATGTCTGAATCTCACCTGAGACCAGTATGATATCCAGATGCTGCGGACTTCATGGGTGACACGTGGATCGGATAAAGCATCTACCCATCTGCGGAGAAATCTATCTTGCCTGACAAGATTAAAAAATGAAAAGAGAACCACATATTAGGAAATCACAAAACATATTTCATGGTTATCGTATCAGTATTTTGTAACAGGAACCTGTCAGCTGGCCAAGATCGGTATCTCTCTCCCGGTTGCTTGAAGTTATTCTGCTTTGGAATATTGCACTGCATGAAGAAAAAGAATTGTTCATACATCCTTGCCAAAAATAAATGCAACATAACCTTCAAATTAATTTAGGCCTAACTTCAACATTTAACCAAAAGGTAGTGGGTCTATTTCTTTGCTTCTTTGTCAGATCATTTTTCATATTGTATTCAAAGAAAGATTATGAATTGTCTAATGTTCTCATGGAACATTTCAAAAAAATTGGTCCTGGTTCTAAAATATGTGGTTTCTTAGACAAACAAAAAATTTAAATTAAGTAATGCAATCTATACTGAAAATCATGGCTGATGGATTCACTCACAACACATGATTTTCACATTTTCATATTAAGCAATTCATCGGAACTAAAAACTAACCTTTTCACGCTTTGCAGATAACGTAGGAGTAGGAATGGGAACCCTTTCTGCATGACGGACAGAATCATACCTTGAAGGGAAGTAATTGACCTATAAATTGGCAAAGCTAAGTCACAAGAAAAAACTGCATATAACTAAAGAATAACATGCAATATCACATTCAGAGTTAAGAAACAATCAGTGTGTCTGCACGTGATTAAATAATTCAACAGCATCAAGTTGTTATCATGGCAACCAGCTTATTGAACTAAAAATGAAAAATAATATTAATAGAAGAATGAAATATTAAATTACCTCTTCATCCCTGTGAATGGTATTCATGAAACCCTCATGGTGATTGTTGTGGTGAGCACACTTGGGAGCATTAACAGGAAGCTGCAGATAGTTTGGACCAAGTCTGTGCCTCTGTGAATCAGCATAGGAGAAAATCCTGGTTTGAAGCATCTTATCATCTGAGTAATATATACCAGGCACGATAATGGCAGGACAAAATGCAAGTTGTTCATTCTCAGCAAAGAAATTATCTATGTTCTTGTTCAAGACCAAGCGACCTACAGGCTGAAGGGGTATAATGTCCTCGGGCCATGTCTTAGTTACATCAAGTGGGTCAAAATCAAATTTGTCTTCATGAGCAGGATCTATTGTTTGAATATACAGTTTCCACTCAGGATAGTTACCAGCAGCAATCGAATCATAAAGGTCTTGAGTAGCATGGCTGTGGTTGGATCCTCCCACCTTAATGGCCTCTTCCTCCAATAGACACTTCACACCACACGTGGGCTTCCAGTGAAATTTCACGTACAATTGTTTGCCGGCCTTGTTGATTAGGGAGTATGTGTTAACTCCAAAACCATCCATATGCCTATAATCTTGTGGGACACCCAAATCATCAAATAGGAAGCTGAACATGTGAAGGCTTTCTGGAAAGTGGGAGAAGAAGTCAAGGATTCTCCAATTCTCCTGGATGTGGGACTTGGGATTGGGCTTAAGAGCATGGACCAGATCTGGAAAATTCATCCCGTCGTGAACAAAGAAGACAGGAAAGTTGTTTCCAGTAAGGTCAAAGTTACCCTGTGTTCAGAAGATAAAGATAAGAATCATGTATACTACAAGACTCAAACTGTCCCAAATCACCTCCTTTTAAAACAAGTATTGTCAACATTTCACCAAATAAACTAGCATCCTAGTTACAGCATTACTTTAAAAAATATGACGATAACTTTAAACTAATACAGTAATTATATTTAGTCACTGGTTTCAATTATGCTACATAATCTTTATCTCTTGTTTAAAATTTCACTGTAAAAACTAAAGGACTCCTCGGGGTTTCCAGGCTACAACACTTGTGAGGAGGGACAGTCAAAAAACAGACAATAACAGGTGAACAAAATGTCGGATTTTTTATGTGAATTATCGTAATTCATATAAATATGTATAAAACCCAGATTAATAGGCTGTCTAAATTAGCATGTTGTCAAATTTGTTTAGGCCAAACAGATTAATCAATACTTTTAGGTATATTATCATTAAGAACACTACTCATAACATAAATGGATATTGTATTAAAACTTGTGACGACTTAATGTGATGAATAAATTCAGTCTATGCTCCATAATGTGTGTGTGTAGGGGGATGACCCTACTCCTATCCGACAATCAAGAGTCCCACTGACATTGAATATAGCAACTTCTGCGGAATCAAATAGTTTCTTTCTCTAACTAAATAAATCTGTCAGGGGTTTAGATGATACTTAGACTCAAACCAACAATGCTTGTGTTGTCTTTATTTATTTTTTTCCAGGTAATCCTTGAACAAATTGTTTACTGTAAATGCTGTATGTTGGGTTAAATCGCATTAGGAATCTTTTGCTTGTATGACCGCGTTGAACCTATTATCAGCATTTCAAATTGGAATTGCTTTAAAAGATCATATAAATAAAATTGAACCGATAGTCTGATACAGAGTTACAGACTCCCTAGTAGATATGACAATATTAAATTATGCTATATATTCATGAATTTATACCTCTCTGGTGTAAAATTTCACAGCAAAACCTCGAGGGTCCCTCAAGGTTTCAGGGCTGCCACGTTCATGAATGACAGTTGAGAAACGCACAATGACTGGTGTCTGAACTCCAGGGGCTCGAAGGAAATCTGCACATGTCAGGTGTGAAACATCGTGTGTGACTTCAAAGAAACCCTTTGCACTAGCTCCCCTAGCATGGACAACACGTTCTGGGATCCGTTCCCTGTCAAATTGGGCAAGCTTTTCCACAAGATGATAATCTTCCAAGAGAATTGGACCTGCCAAAAGGGGTAAAATAATATAAAACTTCTGATTAAACAATATTTAGCCAAATACACCTTGAGCTTTACAACAAGAAGATGGAGAAGTCTCCTCCTCTCCAAGGGGAACACACGAATCGGTAAGAGAGAAAGAAAAAAAAGGAAAGGAAATAACCAAGTTTATGCAAGAGCATAAAGTTTATGATATGTCATAACTATTTTTTAGCTTATTTTCATAAGCTACTCATAATAACATAAAAATAGCTTATACAAAGCTCATACAGAGTTTTCTCCAGTTATAACTTTAATTGTAGCAAAATCACTTAGCATGTTTAAATTGGCTTAATCAGACTACCTACTAGCATAAGAACTTGTGATACTTTTTAGGACAGCTTATGAAAACATCTTACAACATGTTCATGAGCTGTTTTCAGCTTATTTTTACAAGCTCTCCAAAATAGCTTGGGAAAATGTTTTACAGCTTATGTGAAATCAATATGATTTGATTTTATCTTTAATTATAAAAAACTAAAAATAGCTTATACATAAGCACTTATAATAAGTAGTTAATATGTTTTATTATCCAAACATGGCCTTATATCGTAAGTGTTTATTTGATAAGTGATTGATGCGCCTTAATCACATGATTGGACAAAATATGAAGTGCTTAATATGTTTTATTATCCAAACATAGCATGGCCTTATATTGTAAGTGCTTATTTGATAAGTGATTGGTGCGCCTTACTCACATGATTGCACAAAACAAGTGATTTCATGTTTATGCATGCATGTGAATAAGGCGCATCAATAGCTTATCAAATAAGCACTTACGACGGTAAAAATCATATAATTTAACTGTGATACAACTTTGCTGGCAATAAATCAAATCAAAATTATGTTAAAAAAAATGAATTACTTCTCAATACAAATTAGTTGAACAATTTCAGCAAATAAGATAAACAACGATTGAAATATGGTTGATTAATTAGATACCTCTAGATCCAACGGTAAGGGAGGAGTTGTTGTTCCAAACAGGAGCACCAGAATTGGTAGTCCAGAAAGGAGAATTGTAAGCGCTAGATGGACGATGCTGCAACGAAACTAACTTAATCAACACTCGAACGAAGCAATAAAAATAGATAGAAATTTTACTTCAATAAAAAAAAATGAAAAGATAGAAATGAATGAATAGATCAATCATAATAAAATCAGAGATAGAAAGGAATGAAAAAACTATTGGTTGATGAAATTGATGTATTGTTGCATGCATGATTGAGTGAGAATACCTTGTAGGGATCCATGGTAGTGGTTGAGAGGACGAAGAAGAAGAAGATAGAGATTAGAGAAAATTGACAAAGCAATTTGGTGATATAATCGCGAGTCTTATCGCTTCATATAAATAACACCACTCCTCACTTTCTCTCTCATCCTAATTTCTTTTTTCTAAAAATCGTTTCTGTCTTCTCCTTTTCTTTATCCTTTTTCTTTTTATTTTATTTTTTAATGGAAATTTTATCCAAATCCATTTTTTGGGATTGGATCCTCTCCAATTTTCTCTCATATTTTCTCTCTTATTTCTTAATCCAAGGGTTGATTTTTTCTCCTTTTTACTCCTCATGTTGATCTCAACCATTAGATTAAGAAAAAGGAGAGAAAACATGAGGAAAAATTGGAGAGGATCCAAATCCTAATTTTTTATATTTATTAAATTGGATACTATTTAATATATATGGCTAAATTTGGAGAGTGGGAAAAACATAAAATCTCCAATTTCTATTTTTACCATACAAGACTAAGCTCAAGATATGTTCGATTGAATTATAGAGATAGAGATTATTACTAGTGTCCGTGTAAGGCACGCGAAAACATTATGAATTTGTTTGATTCATAAATGGTAGGTATTGGAGGAAAATTATAGGATAGAAAAACTTTTAAATATTAAAGATGTTTGATGGGAAAAAAAATATTTCAATGTTTTAGATAACTTGTTTTTTTTTGGATAAAAAGTTATTTTATTGTTTAGTGATCATCATTTATTTTAGCTTTTGTTCGGTCATTATCCTCCAATTTATTTAATCTCAAAAATAATTTTAAAATTAAACACAATATAATTTGTGTTATTTTATTCAGTCGTGTATTCTTTTTAGCAATTTAAACAGTAATTGATAAGTTGGAAATGAATTACATTATCCTAGCTCAAATTAAAAAAAATTATCTTTTTTTACAAAAGCTCAACTTTAATTAAAATTTTAGTATTGGGTAATTGTTTAGACATTATTCCCATCATTTTAAAATGAATGTAAACATTTCACACATATTAAAAAATATTAAAAAATGTAATTATATTTATATTGTTAAAAGACATAACATGTATACTAAACTAATCATACTACTTATTGTGTTGCCTTCAAAATAGTGTATTCAGTAGTTCATCCGTATTTAGTTATAAAACATTCTTAAAAAAGAAGCTTGTTCTACAATTTTTTTTTAATCTATTTAATAAATGGGATTCAAATTTCAACCCTTATATATATCGTAATATATTTGTCAACTGAGTTAAACTCACAGAACTTATCCCTTATAATATTACTTGCATTGAAAAAAATAATTTTATTCGATAAAAAGAAATTATAAATAAGATCAAAGAGTAGAGTTTGGATTAAATTGAAAAAATACTCTCTCTAGTCTTATATATAAGCAAAAAAAAAATACCCTCTTTAAGAAAATGGATAAAGCACATTGAGTAATGAGAAAAATTATTTCATTTTCAATTTTACCATTACTTTTGGGTTTGTTTATGAAATTAGTAGTTGCATGAATTGGTGGAGTGGGGTAAAGTTATGTTGGAAACCGCACAAAATAGTGCAATCATTATATGTTTATAAAGAGTTGTAACAAGTATAGTAACTTTTGCTTATATTTTAGACATTCAATTTTTTGTTTTGTTGCTTATATTTAAGACCGGAGAGAGTAGAGAAGATAGGAAAAAAACTTGTTTCACATGCCCTTCTTAAGTCATATGATTCACAACTCAGCCTGCTCAGCCCCAATCAATGCTTTCTATTGACTCAGTTGACCACCATCACGTTTGCCAATGTACAACTTTGATCGTTAATATTTTAAATTTTCTATTATTAAAAATTATAAAAATTATATATTTTGAAAATACTCATCGAGACAAATCAAACAACATCTCATATGCATATATTTACATGTACATATAAGTGTAAAAATATAACCAAAGTAGATTGTATGAATAGTACACCAAGTTAAATTTAGGTCAATTATTTTGAGAAAGAGTAATAAATTTGAGAAGTACGCACAATCATGTTTCCTTATCCTGATTTCGGCGTTTTCTTCTGAAAAGAAAAAAAATAGCAGAGTCATTCGTTAGAATGGCGAAATGAAACGTTGGTAACATGACACGCAAGCTAAAAGTCCTAGAAATGTGTGCCCTACTAAATTTTCTATGGTTTGCATGCAACCATTTCAGGAACGCACTAATATGTCAGAAAAATCTAAGGTTTTAATTTTGTTGGTTTCCTATATTTTAGATATACAACAATTATGGATAGTTGCTACACGATTCTATATTTTGTGGATGAAATTCTACACGATATTTCGAAGTTGCTACAAAGTACTAGTACAATCACTTAATACCAGTCCTCACTTGAGTCAATTCTGCATTGCATCTAAAGACATGTTAAATTGTTGACAAATTAGCTATTACAACAAATTATGGATAGTTTGTCATAAGTATGAAAATATTACTCCCTACGTCCCATAACTTTAGTCCTTTTAGAGTTTTGTACGGAGATTAAAAAATTATAAAGTTTAATAAGTTAAGTCATTTTTACCCTTACTTTATTAAGAAAGAGAAAATATATTTAATTAATGCTTTAAATTTAGTAAGGGTACAAATGGTAAAATATCACTAATTATGCATTGGCTTCTTAAAAAAGACTAAAGATTTAGGACAAAACTAAAAAGCTAAAAGGACAAAAAATTTGGGATGGAGGGAGTAATATCATAGACAAATTTGAGTTTTATTTTCACCAAGAACTAAATTGGATTGTTAGAAAACTGGGAGGGATCAAAATGAATTTACTAGTATAACGTAAATGCATAAAACTTAAAAATACACAAGTGTATATGTGTCACATGTGTTTTAACACATTTAATGATGGTTGCATTTCTTTGGGAGCAATTTTTGATTGGGCACAACCCCAAATAATATACATTTAGGCACACATATAAAAGAGAAAAAAATAAATATTAAATAATTTAGGCACATAACTTAATATTAATTTATTATTTTATTTTTAAATTTTTTGAACTTATGTGAGTGTGCCTAACATGTGTCATTTAGCGTTGTGTCTAACTAAGAATTCATCTTATTTGAGAGTTAGAGAGAAATGTATGTGATAATTTTTTGGTGTTAACTTTCTGATTTTTAGGAGAAGTGACCTAATAATTAAAGGAGAATAACTCGAATTTTTTTAACTTTTACTTAATAGAACTAAAGAACTAATTAATCATTTGATGACCTCAATTATTTGTTTAAAGGCATGTGACAATTTGGAATTAGAAGGGAATGTATGAAAGGAAAAGATAGAAGAATCTAGAATTTTTGAAGGCCATAAGATGAAATTCTTATAAATAAAAATAATATTTGTTATCCGTTTGAACTGCAAATTATTGTCTAATTAGCAAATACAAATACTCACTAGTTTCGTTTTTTTGACTTTTTTTTGGTATGAACGCAATATATAGAGACAGATTCCAAAGGAGTATAAGTGGATGTGAATGAACCATGTACATTGCTATCTCACTCCATTAATCCATCTTGTCCTCATGTATGTATATTATTGAAAAATCTGTGATGACTTCAAATAACAGAAACAGATACAAGAGGTTGGTGACAGCCACAGGCGCGAGAGCTTGGTACAAATAGTGGAACCTTTTTGTTTCACACCATGCATGTGTAAAGCCCAAGTCCAAAAGCAGCTCAATTTATAGTTTTAGGCTTTAAAATTTTAAGAGAAAAAGTCTCAAAATAATCCAATTTAGTTCTAAATATATAATACCATAAAAAAAATATATTTTTATTTTCCTTTCAAAAAAATATATGATAAATTATAAATAGATATTTCTCCGACTTAGTTGGTTAGAGTGAATGTCTCATATTCTTGTCCAAAAACCTAAACTGATAGCTTTTGGTTAAGAAATATCAAATATTTATATCAAATATATAAATATTTCATATTCTTGCAGAAATATCTATAAATAGATTCAACAAATATTTCCACAAAGACCACAAATATATTTTTTTATTTCAAAAACCTAAACTCTAAAAACTATTTCTCTAACAGAGTTCAATCAGGGACGGATCCAGAACTTTTTATTAGTGGGGTAAATGTCATTTCTTATAAATGATTACATCTGTTATAAATTTATAAATTTATCCTTTACATTACTAATATTAGTATAAGTTCGTATTTTCCATCAAATTTCGAGTTAATTCCGTCAAAAACTTCCATGTGGGCACCCCTTGAGTTATCCACGCGGACGATTTAAACATAAACAATTGACTAAGTGGACAAACTTATTGTAATGTTTGTAACGTAATAGACCAGCTTAAACCTTTTTAAATATATGTGACCAAATTAAAACTTAAAATAAATGAAAGAAATCAAATATGCAATTTAACCAAAACAAAGTAACCAAAAAGAAAAACCAAAACAAAAGGCTTACTTGCATTTTTATCCCCTAATTTATCAAACTCGTAAATCAAACCTTTTAGTCCCTCAACTTTATCAAACCCACGAAAATAGAGGACCAAAAAGTTTAATTTTAAAATAGAGAGACTATTTTCATGAGTTTAATAAAATAGGAGACTACCAAAGGTACAATTAAACCAAAACAAAATAAAAAAATAAAAGAGAATACAAAATATAATCCTAAAATTTAAAATAGGAAACATAGAAAAGGGAGTTGAGAAACTTTTTTTTTCCTTTAATTCCTTTGTATTGTGAATATGTGTATGAAGAAGTTACTTTATTTTATTCCATTTGAGTGCTTGAAAGCTGAAGTGAAAATATTTGTTTGATTGTTTCCATTCTATGGCAAGGTGATAGTACTTTTAATATATATAGTAGGAAAACTTAAACTATTTAGTTCATAAAAGTTCCATCACTCGGCTGTGTGTGGGCAAGACAAAATTTGATGTGGGCACAACGCATAAAAATGTTTATTTATTGGTTAAAAGATAATTGAAGGAGTGGGGTCAGCTGCCCCCATTTCCTATAGTGTAGATGCGTGCCTGAGTTCAATGTCTTCTCTGTTTTGGCTAGAAGCTTTGAAATCAAATAGCTTTTGGTTAAGAGAACCAAAGTTACTAAACTTTGCTCATATACTTGGACCTTTTCTTTTTAGACTATGTTTTTCATTTTCAAATGGTGTTGGTATTTGTGGAAATTACTCTTTATGCCTTTTAATTGTTCTTAGGTCCTCAATGTTTTAAAAATAACTCTTAGGACGGTTCAAAAGATATGTTTACAAACCAGTTTTGATGAGATCATATTTTTCGAAAGTGTCCAGTGTGAAATTTTTATTTTTATTTTGAGATTTGTTTGCATTTTGGAAGATAGCTTCTCATACATACTATAATTTCGGAAGATAGGATCTCATTGCCTATTTTAACACATTTTAGAAGATATGTCCCAAAATATGTTGGGATTTCGAAATGTACAATCCGACCCTAAGTCATACAAATCCAAATATGGACCATTGTTAAGACTTTCTTTGATCATGGTCCGGAACTCGTTGTTTAGTGATTATGTATTGGTTTGTTTGGTTATGTAATGATGAGTTTAATTATGGATAAGTTTTTTTAGGTTTCATTTTGGTTATGTTTAAGATTGTGTATGTTTACTTGCATTTAAGTTGAATGATGCAGGACATAGACAAATCTATGGTTGATTTTCTAAAATTTACATTCTTATCACAACTAACAAGATTTCATATTGTATGTTCCAAAATCCCAGTACATTTCGGAACATATCTTATTAAACGTGTCAAAAAAATAGGCATTGGAATCCTATATATCTACCAAAATCATATACGCATGGGAAGTTATTTTCTGAAATGCAAAACAAATTATAAAAAAAATTGAATTCCACATTGAGACATTTCAGAAGATAAGATCCCATCAAGGTCAGTTTCAGGACGTATCTTCTCAGCTGTCCGAAGGGGTATTTTTAAAATTTTGAGAGACCTAAAAGCAATTAAGGGGGTCTAAAGAGCAATTTTCTCTCTAGTTTCTTAAGACAAGCTGTTCATTAGAAATATTATGGTATTTCGGATTTATGTTATTAACATTGTTTCGGACTGGGTCAAGGCCCATTACATATCTGAATACTTGTTGCTTCCTTTATGTTCCCTTCAATGAATATGCTTGAGCTCTTATATGCTTTAGATTTTAGTTCCAAATACACCAGCGACACACACAGCCGCACCTATGGCAGTATGGCTTACCAAGCTTGACACCTAGTGATGCACTGGATTATATAGAGAATGTACATATAAATAAACAAAAAGAATTAACATGTTTGTTAAGTGCTCTATGGAGTACTTTATCAAGAGTCAATAATCAAAGTGTTTTGTTTATTAGAGTCTAATGAGATATTTTGTTGTGTTTATTGTGTAGGGAAGAATGCATAATTTCGTATTTCAATTTAGTAAGTTGTAAGCCTGCAAATAACTCTTGCAATTTCAGTCCCCTTTAAGATATTGGAGAGGTAGATGTTGAAAAATAATGCCAAGGCTGCAAATCACTATTATTCCAGATATGTCTATTTGAGTGCAAATCACATGATATGTTTATAATATACAACATTATTACCATTACCATTTAGATTTAAAGGAGACGTACCGTCAGTGTAACTTAATTTTACATTGACAACCAATAAAAATGGTTAAATGTTCATGTCATATAAAGAAAGTGGAGCTAAATGCGGTGACACGACGGAAATTGTATAATCTTCTTGCTATATATGATATTCCAATTTCAATTTTCCATTTAAAAACATTAGTCATTGATAAAAATTTCAATACGAGTCTAAGATCTAGTTAGAGACTAATAATTGAGTTCAATTGTTTAATCGGTTCTAATTAAAAGTGTTTAATCTAATTTCTATTTGTTCCAATTAAAATGAATCATTTGAGTAATAATAATAATAATCTGAGTTAAAATTGTAACTAAAACAATTATTGTCATATTGGAGCCTTTTCCCCTAATTGGAAGGTTAAGACAAAAAAATGAACTTACATAAAAAATAGGAACGGTTGTGAGATGGAGGGGAAGAGAGGCGTATCATTGGAACAGATGGAAATTCGTGCGCCGTTGCTTACACACTTGCTTCTTCACGTGGTGAAGAATATCCTTTACTTTACTCTGTTCCTTCTTTGTACTCTTCTATCATTCAAATCACTACTTAATAATAATCATTCATACCTTCTTCAATGTCGTCACCTTAGTCTTCGTCTTCTTCCACACTCTTCTCATTCATACTGATATATTTATATGGATTTTGCTTCAATTTGAATCTTCCTTGATCGAAGCTATGATTTCATCTTTGGCTTTTAATCCTCTCATTTCTTCCTCTTTAAACATTGCCACCAACGCCACTCACGTAATATTTCATTTTTATTTTTAGTAACTTTTCTTTTTAATTTTAATTTGTTTTCTATATTTATAGCAAGAATAGATTCTAAAGCTAAATTTTACTTAATAGTTACCACAAACACCGCCGTGTGTTTATCAAAAATCAAAATCCAATATATTAGTAACATAATGCTCATATTAGGGTAAAACTAAAACTCATACATTTCTGCTCATAATTTGGATCTGTACAGTAACTTACTTTTGCTATTTCTACATAAACTTTCGCTAAATTGCATATTCAATTTGATATTCAGTGGTTCCTTTCATATGTAGTCGTTTGATATTTTCTTATTTTGGCAGATTTCGAGAAATAAGCAGAATCTTGTAAAGCAAAAGCCAGTAGAGTTGACACTTGGCTATCAGAATCCAAATGGATGCAAGGTGTCCAGTTTTGGATTAAAAGGATCAATATATGACTCTCAGAAGGTACATTTAATAATTTGATAATGTTTGATGTCTCTTGTATATGTCACTAGGTCAAAAAAATGTGAGAAATTTTGATGCAGTGTGCTGTTCTAATTGAGTTTGTTATATGTATTTAGTGGCAAACTTTTGTTGGAATTAATTTTCTTTTATAATATTTTTTTGGTGTTAATCCTCCGGTTTCCAGGGGAAGAGGGCCCCAGTAATCCGAAGTTTGACCGGGAGGTACATAAAGTCTGACTAAGAATTGTTCCACCCAAGAATCGAACTTGGATTCTCCAGAACGATTTCATTAACCACTTGAGCTCGATCACTTGGTTAATTTTCTTTTATAATTTGGGTGGGCTGCCACCTTCATTTAAAGTTTAATAACATAATAAAGGTAATATAGTGATTAGTGAGAGTAAGTAAACGTGCGGTGAGTGTCAAACTACTAGTTGTAGATCTTGCTCATTTTTATTGTTGTCTCTTGCGAGATAGCAGCAGATGATCAAAGGATATTAATGAAAATAACATGAAACCCTTGAACTCTAGTTTTACTGATTTGCTATGTGTTTTAAAAGAAAAATGATAATTTGTTTATCTAATTATCCATTATCCACTATGTAAATAAGCTGTTTCAGTGTGCTTTCCCACAACTAGGTGAGCTCTGGTTTCAAGAGCATAGCCGTTATGACAGATGATAAGTCAACGATGTCATCATCCATTGAAGAAGACTCTGAAAACATAGGTATCTTGCATGCTGATTCATCCTTAGAACCATACAAAGATCATTTCAAATATAGACTGAAGAGGTATCTACATCAGAAAAAGCTCATTGAAGAATATGAAGGAAGTCTTGAGGAATTTGCAAAAGGTGATTATAGTTGGGTCTTTTTTTTAATTGTTGAGAGTTGACATTGTTTAATTTTTTCTATATAACTGTGCATACTAAATTAGATAACTGCTTAGGTTTTGGCATAACTGCAAATTATGTGTCCGTGATAAACAGATAATGGTGAAGTATTCCTTAACTAATACTCGGCAGTGTCTTTGGTTGATAGTTGTATTACATTATCTGGCATGCACAAGTGAACCTAGGATAATGTAAATATCTGCAAACACAATTGATTGGTTATGTTGGACACATTAAAACAAAGTCATTTGGATTGATTTCTATTAAGATGCCTTACTAATTTGTTGGATTAAATTTAGTTACATCTTCAATATAATGTTTCCTTATCATTTCCTTTCACACATCTTAGGTTATTTGAAATTCGGATTTAACAGAGAAGAAGATGGCACTTTGTACCGTGAGTGGGCACCTGCTGCCCAGTAAGCTATCTCAAAGGATACAAATTAGTCAAGTTTGTTTGTCATTGTTTCATTTTTTTCTTTTCTGATTATGGAATTTTTTCAATGCAGGGAAGCACAGATTATTGGAGATTTTAATGGATGGGATGGTTCCAACCATCACATGAAAAAAGACCAGTTTGGCGTATGGAGCATTAAGATCCCTGATGATGGTGGAAATCCAGCTATACCTCACAATTCAAGAGTGAAGTTTAGGTTCAAACATAGTGATGGAGTCTGGGTTGATCGCATCCCTGCTTGGATTAAATATGCCACCGTCGATCCTGCCAGATTTGCAGCGCCCTACGATGGTGTCTACTGGGATCCACCACATTCAGAGAGGTCTCATTATTCACATGTGTAGAATATCAGTTGAATTGTTATCTTCAGTAAAGAATTAGGGATTTTTTTTGAACCAGTAAAGAATTAGGGTTTTAATCTGAAATATCAATGCAAAAAGGGACCTAATGTATGCCACATATTAACTGACTTTTAACTGTTGCAAATAATTTATTTAAGTTTTAGAATTTCTTTTATAGGAAAAATTGAACTCATTTCAAAAGAAATTATTTAATCGAATTATTATTAATTATAAAGTTTGGATCAAAATATATCAGTTTAATTATAAATGAACCCTCATCTTTGAGCCATATATGAAATGCAAATATGACATGAAATATGATTTCTTATTAGTGAATTATACCAAAATCCAATCTAATATAATTATTTAAACTTTGATATTCAAACTATGATTGCAGAACAATATCATTTTTAATCTATCTGGTATTTATGTATTTTTAACTCCACTCTTAGTCAAGTTTGGATGAAACTATCTCAGCTGTTTGTGCTTCCTCTTATTTGTTCTGCAGGTATCAGTTTAAATATGCTCGTCCGCCGAAGCCCAAAGCTCCACGGATATACGAAGCTCATGTGGGAATGAGTAGCTCTGAACCCCGCATAAACTCTTACAGGGAATTTGCAGACGATGTTTTGCCACGTATTCGGGAAAATAACTATAATACAGTTCAGCTGATGGCTGTGATGGAGCATTCCTATTATGCATCATTTGGATATCATGTAACAAACTTTTTTGCTGTGAGCAGTAGATCTGGAACCCCCGAAGATCTTAAATATCTTATAGATAAGGCCCATAGCCTAGGTTTGCATGTTTTGATGGATGTTGTCCATAGTCATGCTAGTAATAATATTACTGATGGACTCAATGGCTTTGATGTGGGCCAAAGTTCACAAGAATCTTACTTCCACACTGGAGATAGAGGCTATCACAAATTATGGGATAGTAGACTTTTTAACTATGCCAACTGGGAAGTTCTTCGTTTCCTTTTATCTAATTTAAGGTGGTGGATTGAGGAGTACAAATTTGATGGATTTCGATTTGATGGAGTAACATCGATGTTGTATCATCATCATGGAATCAATATGGCATTTACAGGGAATTATAAAGAATATTTTAGTGAAGAAACAGATGTGGATGCTGTTGTCTATTTGATGCTGGCTAATTGTCTGGTCCATGATATTTTGCCTGATGCTACTGTCATTGCTGAAGATGTTTCTGGCATGCCTGGACTCGGTCGACCAGTTTCTGAGGTGGGAATTGGTTTTGACTATCGACTAGCCATGGCTATCCCTGACAAGTGGATTGACTACGTGAAGAACAAGAAAGACAATGAATGGTCAATGAAAGAAATATCTTTGAATTTGACAAATAGGAGATACACCGAGAAATGCGTCGCTTATGCAGAAAGTCACGACCAAGTATGCTCTTTATCATTTTTTTTGGGTTTTGTGTTGCTCTGTGTTGGAAATAATATAAAAATTTAGTTTTGGTTAAATTTGTGAATAGAAAAATGTGGAAACTAGTGATGACATGCAATTAAGAAATTATCTTATTGAATTTTTTCCGAATGCCTGCACTATCAATGTCTTATAGTTTTTTTCCTTGGGCAGTCCATTGTTGGAGACAAGACTATTGCATTTTTACTAATGGATGAAGAAATGTATTCTAGCATGTCTTGTTTGACTGATGCTTCTCCGACTATTGAGCGAGGGATTGCTCTTCACAAGGTTTTTATCTGACGATAAACCTTCTCGACTACATGTACAAAATTAGCAACTAAACTGTGAAGCTGCTTATGCAATACACAGGTATTGTTGCCCTGTAATATCCTCGTAGTCATTGTTGTTTTGATCTTTTGCAGATGATACACTTCATAACCATGGCATTAGGTGGAGAGGGCTACCTTAATTTCATGGGCAATGAGGTATCCATATTGCTTTACTCTTCTACCTGCATAACCCTGCTCCCTGTTAGATACTGTATGTTGCACCTGACCTTTATCCTTTAATTGAATAAAATGCTCCCTAGAGGCAGTGTTTGCACAACAATGAGTTAGGTGTTTGTTAGTTTAGTTAAGTGTCTGTTACTCTGTTAGTGAGGGAGCTACTTAGTAGTAGTTGGTTAGATAATTGGGCTGCTATAGTTCCAGCATATTGCTGATAAAAAAGAGGGGAGGTTGAATAAGGGACGCTGCAGATCCGTGAAGTCTCAAGATCTACAACTACAATGTTGTAATCAAAGTTGATTTTACATATTTCACTTAATGTAATGCCAAGTTCCTGATTAATGAATGTTTCCTCTTCGGATGTATGGGCTGCTTTTACAAGCCAGCTCACTATAAGATTATCTATAGTTGTTAAACATGTTATCATTTGTTAAATTATATTAACCATGCCATTTTTAGTTTGGTCATCCGGAGTGGATTGATTTCCCAAGAGAAGGCAATGGATGGAGTTATGAGAAATGCAGGCGTCAATGGAATCTAGTGGATACAGATCACTTGAGATACAAGGTAGTGTATATGTATTTTTATTTACTGAACATTGACATCTCTTTTATCGCTTCATATCTTGATTGGGACTTTTCGCCAAGTTTAATTATCTAAGATGTCCATTGTCCTCAGAATAGAATATTGTGCAAAATGGGCATTGCCATTTTGCATATTCTTGTGCAATGCAGAATTCAACTATATAGGCTTATTTTGTGGAACTCCGACCCCCCGCCCCCCTTCTGCAGAACTCTTCGTATTCTTGCTTGTCTTAGAGATAAATATTTTCTTTTGGAACTTGTGCAGTTCATGAATGCATTTGACAGAGCAATGAACTTGCTTGATGATAGATTCTCATTCCTTGCATCAACAAAACAGATTGTGAGCAGTACAAACAATGAAGACAAGGTGAATATGCCCCCAAATGATTGTATTATGCTCATTCATAATGTGATATTTTTTACTACTGCTAGGCAATTCCGAGAATTTCTTATGCTTAGACACATTAAAATAGACTACATCCTAGAATAAATACATCGGTGTATGAAGAAGGCTTTTCTTAAAAATGAACAAGCCATTGTCTACTCCTAGTTAAGTTCAAGTATTACTCTGTGCTGTGCTATAATTAAATGCCTAATGTTTTTCCTTTTATAGGTTATAGTCTTTGAACGTGGGGATCTAGTTTTTGTGTTCAATTTTCATCCAGAGAATACATATGAAGGGTATGCAATGTGTTAAATTTTCATTTTGGTGTGGGTATTTATTTGTGCCAGATTGTGTGTTTGGTTTTATGTAAAGTTTCTATATACATTTTTGTAACAGTAACTGTTAACCACAAATGATTTGGATGAAACATTGAACACACAGGTATAAAGTTGGGTGTGACTTGCCTGGGAAATACAGAGTTGCACTGGATAGTGATGCTCGGGAATTTGGAGGACATGGAAGAGTAAGAAGCCCTATTCTTTCTGTTATTAGATATTATTATAATCATGGGTGGAAAATGGAAATACATCTAGCCAAAGGGGCTACCCCATCCCTTTCCCCAAAAATATTTGGAAATTGCAATAAAATTCCTAAAGTTTTAGTTTTTTGCTTATAAATATAAGAATAATCCCTCAAGTTTGTCCTTTAAAGTTACAGTCGTTGTCGCCACACCACATTAGCCCTCTATAAAATTTTATTAACACAGTTCAGACTTTGGAATTTTGAGGAATTTATTTGGTTACCAGAATTTTTAGAGATCTAATAATAAGGCAACATGTGTAACTTTGGAGGACCAACGTTCAAATTAAATCATATAAGTTGTTCTGATTTTCTCATGTAAGTGGTGTAGACTTGGACTTCAACTCAGTTCCTATTATTCTATGGTTCATGACTATATGTGTTCCTTGTCATTTTTGCCTATACGATGTGGTTGACCATTTTTCACTCGTAGGTGGGGCATGATGCAGACCACTTCACATCCCCAGAAGGCATACCAGGAGTTCCTGAAACAAATTTCAATAATCGGCCCAACTCCTTCAAGATTCTCTCACCCCCTCGCACCTGTGTGGTATGTGATCTGGTCCCCTTTTTTTTTTTTAATGTTTGTACATGTTGACAAAACCTGGAAAATAGAATGCCACTAGGTTTGGTGGTGAGGAGTTTGGTAGTATGCATAAGGTCTTAGGTTCAAACCTCATTGGCTCCGATGTAATTAAAAAAAAAAACTGAAAAATAGATGTAAAAAAATTAAAAGGACTTTGCTAAAAAAATTAAAAGGACTTTGCTAACATAGAATATTAGAACACGGTTAAATAATAAAAGAATATCAAATAATAAAAGTTTCTTTTGGAGCATTGTAAAAATTTAGCTTACTTATGCCACACTGAATTGCTAATGTAGTTGAAAACAATGATGATTTGTCATGTTAAAGTTACGTTTGAGTTGAGAAGTTAAAAGTTTTTCATTTACATTTCACTGCAAAATGTGAATTGCTAATTGAATTTGAAAATTTCCAAAGGTATATTATAGAGTGAACGAAAGCCAAGAAGAAAACAACAGTGCCAATTTGGGTCTGGTAGAAGAGACCGTTGCTGCAGCAGATACTGATGCAAATATTCCTGATGATTCTGTGGAGAGTGAAGATAGCAATTTTTGGATCGGATGGAAGAAAACAAAGGAGGTGTAGTTGTTACTGAAATTCTTAAGGTTGAAAGTGAAGTTGTTGGAGACAAAATCGAAGAAGATGGAAACAACTAAGAATCTTTTATTGACAAAAATACTAGCACTTTTCACTTGTCAACCATCCAATGGATGGGATAAGCAGATTTTTGGATATCATTGAAAAGGAATGCAGAGTAAATTTGAGAGAAACTATTGGGAATGAATTCCTTTCTGGCAAATGGAGAGGATATGGGGGGAGATTGACTCATATTAAATCATTGAATAGGAGTCGATCTCTCTAACCTCTCTATTTACTTGAGATGATTCAAACCCAAACTTGTGTGCATCAAATCGGTATTTTATTATGTATATTATATGTATATGTATAAAAATCACCAACACTCCCAAGTTATGTATGAATAAAAATTTACTACCACTTATGTATATTCAGAATCCCTGCTAGTGGTGGCCACGGTTATGTAATGCGAATTTTGAATTATGTTTTCTCATTTTGATTCATCCAAAGATAAAAACCAAAAGAGAAGTGTATCTTGAATGATATTTCTCATTTTAATTCATCCAAAGATAAAAAACCAAAGAGAATCTGAGTAATTCAAGGAAATATTTTAACAAAAGAGAAAACGCTTCAGTTGCTCCTACATCTATCTGAGGTTTGTCTTCTTTTTGTTCTTCCCAGTTGGTTAGTCATAGTTTCTTGTATTGCAGAAATCCAAGTAAAAAAGTATAATGAATTTGGCATAATTACAACAACAAATCATATTTTGTCAAGTTATAAACCCCTAGTCCTTTCTCTTGATTCCCTTGGATAGGTAAAAGCAACAAAAAACGTCAACCAAATCCGAAAAAAAATTCAATGGCAGACACTGATGTTTGTTTGAATGCAGGTTTGCGCTACCATAGAAACAAACATGCAAGCGAAACTGCAAACTCAAGAAAGAGCTACTCTCCAAACACATAATTCGCACAGAAACGCATAACAGCAAACAAAAGACATTGTAAATTGAATCAACTTCTCAGCAATTAGAGATTTTCAAGTTTTCACATAAGTGAAAAATATAATTCACAAACAGTATTATAAATCAAAAGAAACACAGAAAATTGTATCAATGTATCAATTTCCATTAGGTAAAAAATTAACAGAATACTTAACAGAGAACAAGATTCAACTCATACATCATATTAAATCAAGTTCTCAATATCAAACAAACCCTAATAATACGAAACTCTACCTCCTACTCTTCTTGATGATGCTCCAACCTTCTTCTCACCAACAGTAACAGATTTATCAAATCTTGAACCACCACCTAGAGGAGGTTTCTTATTCTCCTTAGTCATACTTCTAAGCATATACCTCGGTTCACTAACCTCAGCCGAATAAGCCGCAGAAACAGATTTTCTCATACTTCCAAGTTTTCTTGCAGTAGTACTCTTCTTTCCAGATTCAACAGTAACGCCGAGAGCGCGATGAGGAACCTTAGGTTGCTTAATACTAGTAGTATTAACATCATCAACCATCACTCCTTGTTTTCTTTTGAGTCTTTCGTTCCTTCTTGCAGAATATTCATCATAGAATCTTCCTCTCTGAAACAGTACACCAGATTTAGGGTTACAAGAATTGGTTATTCCAATTTCTTCAGGATCTGGCTTTCCAAATTCCTCGTTAACCATTCTTGCTAAAGCCCTAAATTCACAAGCAATTGTGCGGTATTCAGGTCGTAGTTCTGGAGATCGAACCAGTTTCTGAGATTTGGTTAAAGAACCTATTTCAATTTTCAAATTCAAGAAAAAAGAAAGAAAACGGTTAATAGAAAAATTCAAAAATAAAGATTGAGATGTTAGAAGTATTCGAAGAAGAATCAATCAAACCTGGTGGAGTTTGAAGAGAGGCCGAGTCAATAACGGTTCGAGTTCGAAGACGCATCGGGGATTTTGGGATCGGACGCGGTGGCCGGAGTTGAGATTTCATGGTTGATGATGAGTAGTACATGGCTGAGAAAAAATGAATGCAGTATCGCTGAAAATGCGATGTGGCTTTTTATTTGAGTTAAACTGATATAGAAAAGAGCGTCTATAACGGTCATATTTTGGATCCGACGGCTGACGTTGTGGATTTGAAAAAGGTTGATTTTTTTCATTATTAAAATCGGATTTCCTACCATATTGGGCTTTTGTCCATTTTCTTATCTGTTCTTTCTAGATTGGGCCGGATAGAAGATTTGTTAATTTTTTTTTTGGTAGGTAAGATTTGTTAAATTTTACTACTAGTATTGTTTTATTCTTATGATATTTTAATATGTTTATCAACTCAATTATACTTGTAAGAACAATTAATTTTTATTTTTATAATTACTGAAAACAAATCACGATCAATTATATGTGTGATTTTTAATGATAATTTTACATTTATAATTAAAAATGTACGATTTAACTTCTCAAATTTGAACAAGATTATGTGAAAATCACTGTATTATTCAAACTCGCGACCAACCATTCAACTCATTTCATCCTAATATTGCTAATTATTTATTTAGTATTTTTTATGATAATATTTTTAAGTGGTATTTTTACCTAATTTTTTTAAATGGTCAAATCATTTTGCATTCATTATCTTGTTTGACTTTCTTAAACATGATGAAAAATCAGAATTAAATTTTAAAAATTAAATAATAGTTTATAAAAATTGAAAATATTTTAGTTTATCATTTTATGAGTTATTCAATCATAAATCATTATGAATATCAGAATATGTATTTGTTGAAACAAAAATAATATAATAGAAACACAAAAACCGACAACTACATATGTCGTGTGTGGGTACAAATAGTTAATTTTTGTGTTCATATACCAATCGTTTTGGTGGTTCATATCGTAGCTTCTGAAGCTAAATACAATTTAGATTATAGGATACAAATCAAATTGGGACCTAAATTAGGGGTATTTTTGGATTTGTGGAGTCTTAGAATTTTGGAGTAGAAAAGAGATAAGGGGGGTCATTTGAGAAATTTTCTTTTCTAAATCTCTTGCAATTTAACTAGATATTTCGAAAAACATAATAATGTTAAAGCTCTTTAGGGAGAATGTTGTCACTCATTATGAATTCATCTAACTCAAATTATTAGTTCCTATAGTTGAATGCAAATTCATTCAAAAATAAATAAAAATAGTTGAATGCAAATAATACTTATATTAGAAAAAGAGAATTTTTTTTGCTAATGAGACATCATTTTAGGAACGACTCTAATTATCGGTATAAACCTAGTTTACATCTACATTGCATAATTCATTTTCTCCTACTATCATTGCTAAATTCCAATATTATATTTGAGTTGAATGAATATGTTTTATCAATGTAAATTAATTTTACATCGTTATCCGATAGGAATTAAACATTTCTCCATATCATACAATTGAAGTGAAATATAGTGTGTGATTTGACGAAATATACAGTTGCTATTAGAAGACGGTGGTCAGATTGAATTATATTTTATTTTATACTCCCTCCGGTCTCATATATAAGAAACAAAAAAAAAATTTACAAAGTCTTAAATATAAGAAAACGTTATTACAATCATTACATTTATTTTGAATATTCCAATTTTACCCTTTGTTTTACTTTTTCCCATAATAAATAATAATTTAATTTAAACAAAAAGTAAGGGTAAAGTGGAAATGACATGTTTTTCCTAATCATTTACTCCACTTTCTTAAAGGGTGTGCCTTTTTTTTTTGTTTCTAATATATGAGACCGGAGAGAGCATATATTTATTGCCAACAAACAGTCAAATCGAAGAAATGAGACCAAAATGAAGGACGACATATAAGTATAACCGATTTTATAAAAAAAAAAAAAAAAGTATAACCGATAGCTGTTGTTTAACCGCATTGCATCGACACCGTTGAACATGGGAAAAAGCAATCGCTATTCACTCTTGACGAATTTCTTATACATAAACACATGAATCAATCAATTATTGCAGTGGAAGCAGTTTAATAAATAAAATAAATAAATAATAGCATAAGCAACAAGAATCAGATAAAGTAGTTGTTTCCATAACTAAATAAAAAGAGAATGAAATGATACTGTGGATCTTGCCATGGCTGATCTTCTTTCTCTTTCATCTTTTCTCTTCTTCATCATCATCATCACCTTCCTCTCTGTTCATGGCGACAATTTCACTCAATCTTCAATTACTCAAATCAATTACGATCTCTATCATTCCAGGTTTCACTCTCTCATTTATCTTCTCTAGATTTTCTAGATTTTAATTACCGCTTTTTAATTTCGTAATTCAATTCTCTAATTTATACTATTTTATATCTTTCTATTTTCCTTTCGTAGTTCAGATCATGTTTTTAGTTATTATCGTTTAATTTCAGTTACGGCTTATGATTTTGTTGAATGAATTATGAATCTCAAATCTCAATCGATAGTTTATTAGTTTTGTTTGCTTTATTTAGGAATTAATTAATTTGTTCATTACAATCGCGTCTATGCAGCTTATTTAATTTCTTAATTGTCACGCTTTCTGCTATGTTTTGATATTATGATTTTTTTTTTAATTTGTTTTATGGAACACCGATGTTAGTTTTTTTTTTTTTTAAATGGCCAATATTAGTAACTAGTTGTTGGATTAATAATTTTTTCCTTTGTCTGGATTTGAATCCAAGACCTCTAACTCCGGTAACCCATAGCTCTAAGTCGAGCTACCCACTCCACCCAACACGGAAGTTAGTTGATGCAGTATTGTTTTGCAAGCTATTTGGATTGTTCAGTCATTTTGTAAAATTGTTTAGTTGTTTGTTGTTGTGGATTTTTGCAGTAGAAATTTGATGTACGAGATCAAGGACATGGTACATCGTCACCCGGATAGACTATCTGTGAGTAGTCTATGATGTGTTTAGATTTGCTTTTGTGTGTGTCTTGCTATTTGAGTATATGTAGTTCTTATTTTCATCTTTGATGTTTTAAATTAGATGGAGACGGTGAAAGCTGGAAACAAAGGCTACAGTGCTGAGATTGCGGTGGTTACTTATTGCAAGGGAAAGAAAGATAGTGCCGAGAATCCAAAGCTTCGGATCCTTCTCGTAAGATTTATACATTCATTGGTATTAACAGGCGTTCAAGTTACAAGTTGATTAAGGTTGCAAAACAATTTTATGTTAGTGTACACAAGAGAAGAAGTTGTGATGATATTATAATTACAATATGGTGTTTTTTTAATACAAAGCTGTAATTTGGCATGTAGTGGATAGTTTTCTCAAATTGGTTATTCTGGCTTTTTTGACAGATGATTCCTTGTCTTCCAGAGTTTTGGACAGCATGGAAGGGAGCTGATTACCTCAGAACTGGCTTTAAGGATTTTGTCTATTCTTAGTGAAGAAAAACTTCTACCTGGAATGGATGAAGCTTCCTTAAACAGTATCCTTGACAAGGTTGTAATAAAGGTAAGTAAATTTTTTTGCCATACGTATGCAATGATTTTGAAATCCATTATGGAACTGGGCTCTGACTATTAAGATGCTAATAAAGTTCCATAAGCATATACTCCCTCCGTCCCAAAATATAAGCAAAAGTGAGTCAAAGAAACTTGATGTATTTTGGTTTAAAATTTGGACCAAAATACATTCACTTTTGTTGACTAACTTTTGCTTATATTTTGGGACGGAGGGAGTGAGGTATTATAATTATGTCCCAATTGTTCCACATTTGATTTCGGGTGTATATTGAAGTTTTAGACTTGGACTTGGGAAGACTTTTAATAAATGTACAAAACAAATATGAGTATTATGTGCATTTGTGGTATAATAGAATTAACAGGAGAGATTTATTGCTTATAAAAAAAAAAGGAGAGATTTATTATCTTCACAATGTTGATGTCTAATTAATTATAGGTGGTTCCAATGGAAAACATCAATGGTCGTAAACTTGTTGAGGGTGGAGATCTCTGTGAGAGAAGAAATGGTATTGTATTTCTCATTTATGATATTTAGTTTAATAGTTACTAGTTTTGAAAATGCCTGAGTTTATGTTATGTGGTAGGTAGAGGAGTTGATCTCAACCGGAATTGGAGTGTAGATTGGGGCAAAAAGGAAAAGGTTTGTTACAAGTCTTTAATCTCTCTGTTGGTGCTGTAATTTTTTTTAAATTAATTGTGCTTTTACTGTGTCCATTGTTGACTCGCACCTTAGGTTGCGATAGCAATATAATGTGGCACTAGGAGAGGCTTTAGCTAGATGACATTTATCATTCTTCTTCTTCTTCTTCTTTTTTAGGGAATTATCATTCTTCTTGTTATCTGCCTGCCTATCTATGCACTCATCTTTCTTTTCCAGCAATATCTCAAAAATTTAATATATTTTTTCAAGCTTTTAATTCATAATTGTTATTGCTCAAAACAATAGGATTATGATCCATATGAGGAGAATCCGGGAATTGCCCCATTTAGTGAGCCTGAAAGCCAAATTATGAGGAAACTTGCAGTATCATTTGAACCACATATATGGGTCAATGTGCACTCTGGAATGGAAGTAAGTTTAGTTAATCTTTCCCTGTTTCTAAAAATTACAATGATTGTTCCCTTGTGTTTCTTATCTATTTCTAATCTATAATTTTAGATGTGCGCATTATATAACCCAATTAGGAGTTAGAAATTTTAATTGAATTGCTGATGTATTTAATAGATAATCTCATAGATTCTATTAGTATTGAGCATCAATTTTTTTCAATAATATTCCTTTACTTGATAGTTAAACTATATATAGCTGCTAATCCTAATTTCTGTTTGTGTCTGGAAAACTTAAAAGCCACCACGTTTCCCAATATTATGTTGAAAAACACCATAATACTCTGCCCTTCTTCTTTAGCAAACTATTTTCTTGAAATCAAAATTATGCTTAGACTCCCCCGAGATTTGTGATAATTTTATGCAACTGAAAGAAATGTGATAGAAATTCTTGATAATCTCTTTTGGGAACAGAGGAAGAATAAGTGTAAATATTAGTTTAGGATAGGCATACATTATTGGCATTACAGTACTTGACCCTTGCCAGGGGTGGATCCTGACATGATTGCACTCAATTTTAAATATTAATACTGCAATTGTTAGGTTGTCATTTAAACCTTGTTTTGTCTTCAAAACCTTGGCCCTTTATCATACTATATTTTCTTATGTGAAGTAAGTAATATTTCTCGCTTCTACTACCAAAATACTACTGTGAGTATGTCCGAGGCTCTTACAGTGCACTGTTACTTCTATTGATGTAGTTGTTATTCTTGCTACTCTTACATTACTTGACAGTATGTTTACTTTTATGTGCATGTATACTGAGATAAGACACATTGTGTGTAGATTTTATCTTTGTTTATATTGTTGTTCTTTCTTCTAAACCAAGTCCCTTTTCCAACCCCCTCTGCAGGCTCTTTTTATGCCTTACGATCATAAAAATACAACACCTGACGGATTGCCATTGCAACAGATGAAGTCGTTGCTTGAAGAAGTAAATCAGCTTCATTGCCAAAAGCGTTGCATGATTGGTTCTGGAGGCGGTTCCGTAGGGTTAGTTGTTTTTCATTTAAATCTGATGAAAGAACTGATACAAATTTTTCACTAGGCTAAATGTCAGGGGCTTATATATATTTACATTTTTTCGTGTCTACTTTATTTATTTTGTTATTGTGGATGCATCGCAAAATATGGAACTAACAAAAGTGCATGTAAGAAAGGAGAGATACTCTTGCTCAAAACATAGTAAACCTGTGATGACCTTGGCTTATTGGTTGGCAAGCTGTACCCAAATAGCCCACACGTTTGCTGAATTGGCTTTTTGGTGCCTCAAATATGCTACTGCTTTTTATAATTGGAAGTTGCAAGTGGTAGCTCTGAACCAACGTGTTAGAATGAAAATTGTAAATTTTGAAAGTACAACTTAGTACATGATCTGTATTATATGCAAGTGGTGCTTCAGATTTACTAGTCTTGAGGCAGACAAATGCCTTTATATTATTATCTTTAGTTTATATGTCAATCCTTTCTCAAGTATGAACCTGCTTATCCAGGTATTTTGCACACGGGACAGCAACCGATTTCATGTATGACGTTGTGAGGGTTCCCATGGCCTTCACCTTTGAGGTATGTATTTCCATGTCTGCTGGACCTCCTCCCAATTTGCATTAGCAAATTTGATTGTCGTGTCCTAACACCTTGTACTTTCTGCCAGATATATGGTGATGTAACAGCTCCATCAAGTGACTGTTTTAAAATGTTCAATCCCACTGACCTTGATAGCTACAATGTATGTTGCTTGAAAACTTCTCAGCAATTATCACTTCATTCCTTCTAAGTTTATTTGAGAGTGTTTTCCTATTCCTTTACTTTTCCAAGTGATTTCTTAGAAAAGTAGAACAGCATGATCCTAACATTTGACATTATCATTTTCAGAGTGTTCTCGATGACTGGTCTGCAGCTTTCTTTACAATTTTTAAATTGGGGCCACACCAGCTTGGTGAGATCCAATCAAAAGCGTCTGTCGTTAAGTTGGATAAGTTAGTGTCAATAGATGAGTATCTAGATGGGTATTTGATGGAGAGGAGGAATAGATACGGAAAAAAGATGGAGGTACTTGAGCTTGGAATGCAGGAAATAAGAGCATATTATAGGCTCTTTTTACTATCTTCAGTTTTACTATTGTGCATGTTCTGTTCTAGAATCTCAAAAACTAAGTGCAGTAGACCACTTGTTTCTGCTATTTCCCTTTAAAATTTGGTCATAGAAGAAACTGTATATCCAATTTTGAGAAAAAAGTTGTAAGTTAAATTGTTGTCTGTATTACTCTGAAAAGCACCTTTCTTCACTGGTTATATATTCTGATTCTTTATTGTGCCCAACTCGAGGAATGATCGGTTGTTGACTTGTGTTGTAAAATAATGAAAAATTGTGCAGCCTATCCTCATTGTAACACAAGTAATGTATTCGCAAATGGCAAGAGTTGTGTTACATATAAAAATATATGTATATCCATCTAATTTTAGATGAAGACATGACACCATTCGATCCATCACCTCGGAGATTAAGTTAAAAATTGAAATATGGTATTTCGAAATAAAATGAAGATATTACATGAATATATTGTAAGCTTTTTCAAACACTTACACAAATATTTCTATAGTATAATACAAACATAATTTTCTTTGACAATCAGATATAAGATAAACTGTAAATAAACTCCTCTTTCAAACATACCCGAGTGCAACATTGAGGATGCAATTGAAATGCATATACACTCAGTATTCCATTTTCTAATGTACACTAACTCCCACTTATGAACATGAAATACATGTATTTACTTGCATTAAAAATACAATACATTGTCATTTGTCAAGAAGAAAGATAAAATGCATCAATCCCCAAGATTGATGATAGATAGTACAACATTAGGGGGAGCCAATAGTGTCTGCATGAATTTATTTTTTGGTGGGTGGGAGTGTTCCTTGTGATTTCTGCAATTTCGTGTCTCATTCTGACACAGCTGGAGCATACAATTCCAGGATGACAGACCCCTCAAATAAATCTGCATAACATTAACCGAATAATTATAGGGTTAATCATAATTTGAACATTCAAAATAAGTATTGTGGTTCATGTGTAATTATTTCTATATATATATACTTATTTTAAAAATAAATAAAAAATTTAACTCTGAATTCAATTTCATTCTAGTAATGTGGTAAAAGTTAAAACAAATATAAAAAGCTCCGGAGTTTTTCTTTAGGGCTGAAAAGCTCTGGAGTTTTTTGTAGAAGTTGTTAGATTATACATTATAGTTATTTTCCAATGTTAATAGAAATCATCATACAACTCTTATTACATTAGCGACGACATTATCATGTTTTCACCTGAATAATCAGTTTCAATTTTAGATTTTGACAGACAAATATATCTTTTCCAAGGGGGTATTGCTTGGAAATTATGGCAAAAGACCAATTTTACATATATAATGAAGATTAATTTCACGGTTTGGCACAAAGACCAAACCATGATGCAGTTGCAGATATAACATTATTCTTTTAAAAGCCAAAGGCTGGCATGCAATTGTAAGCAAAGAGGTAGCAAGTTTGCACTAACCTTCAGAATTAGAACCGTGTATACCAGTTGACCAAATTCAACTCTTTTTATTTTTTTTTACCAAACTCAACCCTGTATAGGATTTATTAATGTGCTTGAATAATTTATGATCACAGTGTCTGTTTCATGTATCTAAGAGCAGACCGCAGCATTGCTCTAGCTTTTCTATCTGGAGTGCATCCGGACATAATCATTTCTTCATACACTGCTGGAACCTGAAACCCAAATCATAGTTTGTGCAATGAAGCTGATTGACCTTAGGTGACAAATAAACTAACAAACAAGATATACAACTTCTACCTAAGGTTCAATTGTTTTTAGTCCGTGAAAAACCACACTACCAGTTATCTATATTAGACTATTAGAGATGATGTGGATGGTGCTTAGCATATCAAAAACCGTGTAAAAGAATGGACCCAGGCCAATTAATTACAAGTTAAAGTACGTTACTTTTCCTTGATTATTAGTTTATTGTGATTCACCGTGGCTTGGGGACTACATATTAGATAACAGCTACAGAAAAAAGATCACACACAATTGGAATTCTAAGAACGTTGGGGCTAAAAACCTATGACAAATTCCTTTGACAAGATGCAAGACTGATGGATTATGAAAACATAGACAACAGTTGAGTGCTCTAATGGTATATATACATATATACATACCTTGTGGAACTTGTCAGCACGAATCAAAGCTTTCATGAGTGTAGTATAAGTAACTACATCAGGTTCCACGCCCTGTAGTACACCAACAAGTAACATATAAATTAGGACCTTTGGCCAGAAAAAGGAGAAAAAACCATAGGAAAAAGAATGTACATTTTCTGTCATGTACTGCAATACAGCAAAGGCTTCAGCATCTCTTCTATCTTCACCAAAAGCATTGATTAAGGAATTGAGAGCTACAAGACTGGGTGTAAGACCCTCAGTTACCATCTTCCTAAATGCATTTACCGCTTGCTCGGACAGACCCTGCCAAAATTCATGCAAAATATTACCAAAATTACAAACTAACCATTCCACACATCAAATGAGTTAAATATAAGATATTACGGATACAACTATGGTGCATTTTCCACATAGTCCAGTAGCTAAATCCTCGTCATGTTTTTCAATTCAATACGAATACTAATTATTCGGATAATAACATGCATACATACCCTTTGTGCATAGGCATTGATTAGGGCATTATACATGGTAGAAGTTGGCTTGAATCCCATAGATTTCAAGACCTCAATGCACTCAACGGCATCATTAAACCTTCCAGACTTTCCATATATATCAACGAGAGTTGTATATGTAACAGCATTAGGCAACAATCCTTGACTCTTCATTCTGCTCAACAAATCACTCACTCGTTCCCATCTTTCCTGCACCCCCATAGAATTAATCATAATGTTATAAGTTGTAACACAGGGTGAATACCCACTCTGCTGCATTTCCTCAAACAATTCATCGGCCCTATGATGTCGCCCAGACTTACAATGACAATCAATCAGTGTATTCCAAGTAACTGTATCCGGTCGAATCCCTTCAGACAACATTCGTTCAAACGTTGCCATCGCATGATCAATACAATTATATTTCCCAAAAGTATCAATCATGACATTGTAAAACTGTCTATCAGGTTTCACACCACAACTTTTCATCTCTTTCAAAACCTGAAACGATTTCTGCCACTCCCCTTTATCCCTATAACTCGCCAACATTCGACTAAAAATAAACGAATTCGGCTGCAAATTACTCGCTTCCATTTCTTTCAACACAATCCTTGCACTCTCCCATCTTCCGGCATGCGTGTACGCATCAACCAACAAACTATAAGTATGTTCATCGGGCAAAACACCACAGTTCTCCATTTCAGAAACAACAAACTCTGCATCTTTAAGAGAACCAGTTTTCACATAACCTCTAAGCACTGCATTATAAGCCCTAGTTCTTGGCTCCAAACCATTTTCTTTAATCTCTTCAAACAACGCCTCCGCTTCAACCGTTCTACCCAAATTTCCCAAAGCTAATATAACCGAAACAAGTGTTCCCGGTTTAGGGCTCAAACCTTTACCCTGAGCAACAGCAAGAAAATGCATTGCACGTGTGGCGTCACCGGCTTTCGAGAAACCGAGAATTATATCATTCAAAAGGTGACCATCAGCTTCAATCTTATCCGATTCAATTTCAGCATAAAGCTTTTGAAGAATCGGAGAATCAATTCTATTAGAACGAGTTAAGGATTTAATAATTGAACTATAATTAATAAAATCAGGTTGAAAACCGTCACTGCGCATTCTAGACATTAGATTAAGCGCTTTTTCAATATCACCATTACGAGCACAAGCACCGATTAATGCGTTATACGTTAACGGAGTAAGAACCTGTCGTTGAGAGAGTAAAAAAGCTTCGTAGAGCTTTTCGTTTCGGCCAAGCGCGTGAATGAGAATTGAATATAGAAGCTCGTATGAGAAACAGAGATTGTGTTTCTGAAGCCATGAAACGACGTCGTATGCTAGGTTGATAGAGGAAGGAGATGAACATAGGGATTTGAGAAGCGCGTGCCAGAGTGGAGCAGGTACGGCTCGGTATGACTCAGCGAGTTGGAACTCGGTTGAGTCGAGTGAAGTTGGAGAGAGCGAGTTTGTGTTATTGTTGTTGTTGGAGTTGGAATAGTTGGAGAGGAAGCTGAGGAGAGGAGTGAAGTCATAACGGCGGTTTTGGAGGGAAAGAATGTCGTTGGGACCGTCTTCTATGATTATTGGTCTGGCGGATGAGAAGGATGATGCGGCGACGGCGGCGGAGGATGGAGGTTGTTGAGAGATGGCATGGTGGTGGTGGTGGCGGTGGATGGGGAAATATTTAACGTGGGTTGAATTGAAGGGTAACGGAGTAGTAGTTAGTTGTGGTGGCAAAAACACCAACATGTTAATTTGTTAAGTTATCATAAAGAAAGAAAGAAATCACAAACAATTGCTAAGTTATGGAAAGAAAAGGAAGACTCTCCCTCATCGGCTCCTATCGGATGAAGCCTTTATCACCACACCTAGCTTACTTGGTAAGAGTGGGCATTTTATTTTTACGTATGGTGGTATTTATTTTTTGTAACTTTTTTGTTTTTGTTTCTCAATATTTCAAGCTAAGGTAGTTTGATAAGAGATTACTAAGGTTCTCTTTGGAAAGACAAAAAAACTACCTTATAGTTTTTAACTTATAAGTTAAAAGTCCTGTTCGGTAACGGTCGTTTTACTATGAGTTTATAGTTTATTTTATTAGCTTTTAGCTTATAAGCTATAAGCTAGCTTATCAGGTAACCGCTATTTTTACCAAACAGAGCCTAATGATCGTCTTGGCACTACTTGTGATATATCGTTTCTGAGTATGATATATCAGTTGAACCAACGGTAACACTATAAAGTTTTTATTTCAAAAACAAAGAAAAAAATTCTCACAATAGAAAATTCTCGAATTGATAATATTCAAGTTGTGATTTGAGAAGTACGAGTCCTATTTATGGTTTATCCTTACATGGAATTTATTGTCCATCACCGCACACTCATCATAGACATTAGAAAATGAGCACTAATATGTTTATAAATTACTACTAGCCACTGTAATGAAGCATCTAGAGAGTCTAGAAACCAACTAAAAATCATCTAAAATTTCACTCAATAACAAAAACGAAAATTACAATAAAAATAAAGAAAATTGGACTAATTTGTTAATCCTCTCACTAAGACAAAATAAATAAAGTGAAACTTTCTTGTTTTGAATAGTTGGTTTAAATAGGTTTTTTTTTTTTTTACAATATAAAACTTTTTTTTACATATTGAGTGCATAATATAAAAGCCTATACGTTGAAATTACTAGTGTCGGATTCCGGTCACTCCACTCTATGGCTCCGTTTGGTCCGGCTTTTTTTAGCTTTAAATTCTCTTTTTAATCAAAAGTTAGGCCAAACACATTTTTAACAAAGTTCTTAACCGTAAAAAACAGATTTTTTTCAATGTGCAAAATTGGATTAAATGAGCTTCTAGAAAAAGAGATTGAAAAAAAAATCCGGAGCTTTTTTTGTAACGATCCCGCTTCGAATCCCACTTAAGGCTCTTTTTATTCTTTTTTTTTCTTCATTTTTTAGGTTGTTTTCATTTAAATATTATTAGTTGTTATTATCTTTTTTAAAAGTTTTTATTTTTGGTACAAATCTTTTTAAAAAAAATATATTTTACTAAACAAATTTTAGATTAAAGATAACTTTGAAGTAAAAAAAAACAATAATTACCAAACAACTTTTGGTCTGTTTTTGAAAGTTCTTATTTTCACTTTTAGTTTTCAATGAGCTTCTAAGAGCTAAAAAAGTCGGGCCAAACGGACCCTATGTGTGTGAGTTTTTAATGTCTTTAGCCTTTCGTCTATAAAAAAAAACTCAATCTCTACTTTTATTATCAAGAAACTTAATCTCTACTAGTATTTTTTAATGGTCATGCTAAACAGTGTCCCCGAGGTACTTGTTAAACATACTAAAAAAGGAAATAAAAGTGTAAAATTAATGGTGGTAAGAGAATTTTTTACACTTTCAAAATGTTGAATGTACAATTTCTAAGACAAACTTTCTATATTGGTATTCTTGACCAATTCCCCGGAGCACTCTTTAACATTTTCCAATTTTTAATCATCTATCTTTAGTTAATGTTGTAAAATATCTCATTATTATGTTTTTTTTTGTTGCTAAAGTTACATTGTAATTGTAAAAAGCAGGTTAGTTTTTACTAAATTGAAAAAGATTTACCCGAACCGGGTCTTAAATTTACTGAGACTCCGGTTTTTGTTCAAGGATTCGTATGCGATAAAAGGGTTTAGTTTAGTTTAATTTGGTCTTCAAAATAGGGTTTTGCAAATTGCAACTCGCATCATCAAAACAACAAGCATAGAGGCCATAGCACTGAAAGCCGAAATCTGCCCAGTGCAATAACAATGGCTCCGACGCATCAAGTCAATAAGGCTCACAAGTCACGATTCTCTTCTAAATCTTCTCGCAATATTCACAAAACTTCTGTCAAAGGTTCATATTTTTTATTATACGAATGATTTTTCAGTTTTTGCATTAATTATTAATGTTAGGTTTTTCAATTGAACTGTTTAGATAGACTTGCGATCGTAAAATCTGAGCGTAATGTCGGAAAAGGTGCTCGTGCCGCTCGACTTCAGAGAAATAAAATGGTATTTGAATTTGTTCATATGTTCCTATTGTTATTTGTGTGTTATATTTACTTTCAGAGTAACTGATTTGTTAATCTACAGATCCGTGAACAAAAAAGGGCTGCAATTTTGAAAGAAAAAAGAGAATTGAGTGGATCGAAATGTCCTCCTCGTGTAATTGTGAGTAAAATTATATTGTTATTTGTTTTTTTATAACTGAATTGGACATTTATGCATTGTTTAGATACTTAGTTTAATTAAGTTCTTACAGCGTTAGCACTTATAATACTACAAGTATTTATGTATATGCTCTTTTTGTAACAAAAGATAAAATACAGTCAAATTACTTTTATTTTAAGCTATTAACGGTTTTCATAAGCTATTCCGGAGAGCTTATGGAAAAAAGCTGAAAACATTCGTAATCTGTTTTCATAAGCTCTCCCAATAAGCTGAGAACATCTTATGAACAAGTCATAATCTGTTTTCACAAGCTCTTCCGAAAAGTATCGTACATGCTTATGTTATTAGTAAATAATGTCAAATACTCGTGTTGAATACATTTTTATTTTGCCCTCACATTCCTATTATCTTTTTGTTCCTTCCAGGTACTTTTTGCCCTTTGTGCTACTGTGGATTTAGAATCACTTGCAAACGATCTTTTGTCATTGTTATCGAAAGAATCTTCTGCGGTGCTGTCAGGGACAGTTTCTTCGTCTGAATATAGGACCAGAGTAACGGTACATCTGACTGCTGTCTCATTCTCTCAAAATTAGTTAATTTGTTGAGACGTTTTTACATACAACATGGATTGAGTTAATTGCTAAGAAAAACTTTTATGTTTAATACTTATCAATAGTTGTAATTCTATCGAGCAATGAATTGAAAAATTTATTCATTCTCAATTCTCATGTATTAGAAGTTATAATTGAAAAATAAATAAGGAACCGGTTGTAATTTAAATGTCCGTTCGGTGAGTATTTGATGCTGTTTTTGTAGTCATTTTCCCGACTATGTTATGACGGATGTGACTTTACTCTAATATTGTAAACTACAGGTACTGAAAGCACCTCATGGTGATTTACTATCCTGCATGGAAATGGCTAAGGTATTATTTTTTTTTCCCTTTTTTTCTCAAGGATTTTGGTTTGCAGGTGTGGAAAATGTGGGTTGTGAGTGATTACCGTTTGACAATATTTGTGTTGTAGGTTGCTGATCTACTGGTTTTTGTGGCCTCTGCAAGGTCTTCGTGTGAAGAAACTGATTCTTACTTCATTGATTCATTTGGAAATCAATGCCTTTCTGTATTTAGATCTCTTGGTTTACCAAGCACTGCTGTCTTTGTTCGTGTAAGTTATACTGGTTCTTATTTTTGGAACAAATCGAGTAATTTATATGAGCTTACAATAGTTTCATGAAGAAATTGAATTTTAATCATTTACATGTGCTCTCAGGATCTGCCGACTGAGCTAAAACAAAGAAATGAACTAAAGAAGATTTGTACATCTAGTCTTGCTTCTGAATTTCCTGAGGACTGTAAATTTTATCCAGCTGATACAAAGGATGATCTTCACAAGGTAATTATTTCACCCATCGATGGCTGAAAATTCTGATTGCACCTGCTAAATTTATCATCCATTGTATATCCAGTTTGGTTGTCTAAGCCTTCCGCTTCTATCATCTTTGTCATTGCAGTTCCTGTGGCTCTTTAAAGAGCAAAGACTTAAAACTCCTCACTGGAGAACTCATCGATCTTACCTCGTGGCTAACAAGGTTTGAATTCACTAATTTGATCCAGATGTTGATTGACTCCAACAATTTACATATAGTATCTCATATTGAGCTCATCATGTTTACCACCCTAAATTACAGGTTGACGCAGTATATGATGGCAATTCTGATACATGCACCCTCGTTCTCAGCGGTTACCTCCGTGTTCGTAACCTCTCTGTGAATCAACTGGTAATCAGCAAGGCCATGGAATAAATTTTAGTTGCATTTAGTTGTTTGTTGTCTCACATTTTGTTTGTTCAGGTTCATGTATCAGGTGCAGGAGATTTTCAACTGTGCAAAATTGAGATTCTTAAGGATCCCTTTCCTTTGAATTCAAGGAAAAACCAGGACTTAATGGATTCAGATGAGATGCATGATGTGGAGGTATGGAGTTTAACTTAGTGTTGAAAACGAGACTGGTTAGTGGCATTTAAAGTTTTGAGGTTCAATCTGGTTTTGCACATTTATTATGTAAATATGTAGCAGTGTGTTAAAATTTATAATATGCACATTGAAGGTAAATAAAATAATGTAAATTAATATTGAATTATAACAATTTAACTTGGTGAAAAGACTTTTTTGTCATTCTAAAAAACCAACACGGTTACCTCTTAATTTTTATATACTGAAGTTCCAAACTAGACTGATTAGGAACTCTTAAAAGTTGTGGCCTTCAATGTTTTGAGGTTCAATCTGGTTTTGCACATGTTATGTAAATATTATATAGCAATCCTTTAAGGTTTAGAGGTTCAGTCTGGTTTTGCACATATACTATGTAAATATTATATATAGCATTATGTTTAATGTTATAATGTGTGCACATGTTCAGAAGCTAAGTAAAATAATGTTGAAACATAACAATTTAAATTGGTAAAGACTGTATTTTGCCAATCTGAAAACACCAACAAAGTTCCCTTTTAATTTTGGTATACTAAAATTCCAAATCTGCTGTTTGTGCAACACTTGGACATTATAATATTTTTTTACTCATTTAATCTCGAACCATTTATTTATATTTACACGTTTAATTTTTCCTACCTTTTAATGTTGTAGGTCATTCGTACTCTAGTTCCAGATCCTGAAAACCAAGAATCTTTAGTTGTTGAGAATACACCTGATCCTCTTGCTGGAGAGCAGGTAGATAATGAAATATCATTTCTATTATTGCCATTTGTAAAATATAATGTTTGATTTATAAGCTTCAGTGTTTGTAATTTCTTAATTGACATCATTTTAATCGATCATTATAGTATTTTAAGTTCTGATGATTAGCTTATAATTCAATCAGTTGTTGCCTATTATCCGACTTCACTATTTTTAGCCTAGAATCGGCCCCCTTCCCCCAAACAAAGTGTTTTAACAAATTAGTGGGTGCATTATCTGAATATCATGTGTTTATTTATTTGCAAGATTCTTTTGTTTAGTGTTTTGGTATGATATTATTACTTGTTGCCAGACATGGCCAACAGAGGATGAAATAAAAAAGGCTGATGAAGACCAAAAGCAAAAAAAGATAAGAAAGAGGAAGCTTCCTGCTGGCACTTCCGATTACCAGGTATGTTCTTGTTTCCTGATTCACTTCTGATTGTTTTTTGGTCGCCCTTATTGTTTTCAATATTCTTTTATATATTTATATATGTATGTTTCTAGTATGGAAATAATAGATATCTAGTATTTATTTTTATTTTCAGGCTGCATGGATTATTAATGAATCTGATGAAGAGGTGTCAGACAGTGACAATGAAGACGGTATGGTGTTGGATGAAGGAGATGGGTTTCCAGGTCAAGAGGGAAATAAGTATTTAGATCTTGATGGTGATGGAGCTTCACTAAGATTAGGAGATTCTGAGGATGAAACTGACAATGAATCAATGATGGTGAGCGTGTCAATACTTTTGCAATGCTAAAATATTTTCCCTTAGACCTTTGTCGTCGTTGCACAGTCTCTGTTCCTTTATCATGATCTAAACCCTTAGCACATGATTACTATTTTGGGATTACAGGAAGTAGATGCCATAACTAGAGAGAAGATCGAAGATGAACTCAAGGAACTTAAAGAAGCACATGCTGCAGATGAGGGTATGTTTGTCTTTTAGGTTCTTATCGGTTTTATTACTTTATATATGTTACATTTGCCTTTTTCATAAAGGCATGAAAGTTTGGTTTGCCTGCGCCTAACGTTGTATGTAAACCTTTTTTTTTTTTGGTTTCTACTTTATATTTCATGTCCCGCCTTTTGCACTTTGTTGGGAATTTGCCATGGATACCTTTGGCTTTGTTTGAAATTTTGCCTTAGATGAGCAAGAATGAGCCTCTAGATTATTTGCAGTTGCATTGCTGATATAATCACATTCTTTTGGATTAGTCACATGTTACTTGTTTGTTTGTAGAGTATCCTGATGAAGTGGATACACCATTGGATGTGCCTGCTAGGGAGCGGTTTGCAAAATATAGGGGACTCAAGTCCTTCAGGACTTCTTCATGGGATCCTAAAGTATGTTTGTCTTTTGGAGATTCTTTATAGTGAGACATTGCTACTAACATTCCAAAAAAAAAATCTGACATTTCTACTAATATCAGGAATCTCTACCCCAAGATTATGCCAAAATTTTTGCATTTGATAATTTTAAAAGAACCCAAAAGCATGTTCTTGCTAAAGCTTTAGAATTGGATGAAGAAGCCAGAGAGGACTGTATTCCAGTTGGCTCATATGCTAGGCTGCATATCAAGGAAGTGCCCAGCGCAGCTGCTTCAAAATTATGCACACTTGCAAAGACAGCCCCGGTTACAGCATGTGGCCTGTTGAAACATGAGTCGAAAATATCTGTCCTCCATTTCAGGTGTGTATATGCTATCATTTTACCATATTTTCTGTTGGTGCTTTTTAGTGCCCTCGTCAAACTGGCACTTTATGAGTATACAAAAGATGTGTAACAAACTAAATTACTTGTTTTTTAGTGTGAAGAAGCACGAAACATATGATGCACCCATCAAATCAAAGGAAGAGTTGATATTTCATGTCGGGTTTCGGCAATTTGTTGGCAGACCAACTTTCTCTAGTGAGTTCATAAACACAGACAAGAACAAGATGGAGAGGTTTCTCCATTCTGGACGTTTTTCAGTTGCTTCAATTTATGCACCAATTTCATTTCCTCCTCTTCCTACAATAGTCCTAAAGAGAGTTGGAGAAGATTCCACACCAGCAGTGGCTGCTGTTGGCTCTCTGAAAACTGTTGATCCAAATAGGATAATCCTTAAGCGTGTTATCTTGACAGGGTATGTTTATTTATTGTTGCCAAGATCCATCACTTCAAAACTTTTATATAATAAATTTATTGTATCTCGATATATGTATGTTAGTTTATCTGTTGGCATTAGTTTCCATAATTATTAGTTATAGACCATTGTCATTATAGTCCTAAAGAAAGTAATTATTTTCATTTCAGAATTGTGACATTCATGACAATCCACAATAAAATTAATGTTATTCTCATGACAAGTTTTTGAACATTTTGTGGTGCAGCTACCCCCAAAGAGTTTCAAAACGTAAAGCTTCTGTAAGACACATGTTCTATAATCCAGAGGATGTTAAGTGGTTCAAGGTAAGAAACAATTTTCCCTCAGTTTCCAAAATAATTGGATTTAATTTTGATGAGGATTTGTAGAGTGTCAAAAAAAATTATTCTTTGAAAATTATCCTCAATTATCACCCTAATGTGATTTCTTAATGTGGTGGTGATTGCAGCCTGTAGAGATATATACCAAACGTGGTCTTCGTGGCCGAATTAAAGAACCTGTTGGTACACACGGTATGTTATGTTCCAAACCCTTACTGCTAATCTTACTATAAAATTCTGGCAGCTACTCATTTTTGGGAGAAATTGATTATTTATTGCTTCATTCCATGATTCTCATCATGACTCATTTTTAATGTTTTATCATAATTTTCTTATCCTATGGACTTTTCTATGCCGTCAATTTGAATTTACCTCATACCTCGTGATCTTGTGCTTAGATAGGGAAATGTTGAACTAGTCTGATAAATTACAATTATTAGATCTACCCCATTATTAGGTATTTGATTGCAATTATTGTTTGCCAAGGGAAATCTTCACTATTGAAAACACAATTGTACCCATTTATGATTTTTTGTTTTTATGGTCAGCTCCATAGCTTCTTGGAGATTTATATGAACGTTAATCTTACAGAACTAATGAAAATGAACTAATCGTTTTTTATTTTGTTGACTAAACATAAATTTCCTGTGCAAGTTTGTTTGGTTCATATTTTAGCTAGTAGTCATTAGCATTCTAATAGATGTGGGATACCTATTGATCGTATTCTGCTTGTGTTATTCAGGAGCTGTGAAGTGCCTTCTCAACGGGGTTCTTGAACAGCGTGATACTGTGTGTTTGAATTTATTCAAACGTGCATACCCGAAGTGGCAAACCCGTCGTTTTCCTTTATTAGATATTTGATGGGATGACAGTAGAATTCTGTTATTGATCAAGGAATTCAGTAGAAAGTCAATTGTAGATTGATTGGGAATGAAGCTTTGTTTGGTTCAGATTGACTTCCTTGAACGGAGGATGCAGTTTTGTGGCCGTTTATTTACTTAAAAAATGGCCAGAATCCCTTGCTCGTGTTTGCACGTGTGAGAGAAGATAAATTAACAGATATCAAATTTTTGTTTTAAATTTATTTTGATATTTTTGGTATTTGCAAATACTGTGTAGTGTACTAAATATAATTTATAAACAGTATGTACTAGGTATTCACATTATAATTCATTTATATCTCTATCATTATGGGATGAACTTCATTTTTCAGTTAAAGCTACTTTATGCATGTTCGCACATTCTATTGTATTGTAGTTGTTGATTGGTTCGAACTTTTAATCAATGGTTATAAAACATCTGTAGCAACTATTCAACTTTGAAGTGTTACAGGGTGATCAACTACATAGTATTTTGTTTCAAGCTGTGTATTAAGTGCGATTCCTTATTTAAGGTTTGGTCCCTATTTGGATGAATATGTAAATTAAATGCTCATCATACAATTGCTTATTGTAGAAGTGTCTATGTATATTTCCTTTCCAATAAAATTAATGTGTTTTAATACAAGTTTTCACAAGTTATCGGAGTTTATAAAAACAACTTCTAGACAGTTTATAGGTGTCGTAATGTTTCTAAATATTTTTTCAAATGGTTTCACAAGAGTTTATATTAATAGATAAATTTTAGGGTTAAATATGTATTGATTCCTAAATTTTGCGAAATTATTAAGAATGATCTCTACATTTTAAAAATGGTAAAAATAAAATTCCATAAATATTTTTCGTTCTCAAAATTAATCCATTCCGTTAAGAAAGCTTTTGCAGCATAAAATATAGGGACTATTCTTGACAATTTTGTAAAATGTAGGGACTAAAAACATTAAAAGGTAGAGACTATTTTTGAAGGAATGGACTAATCTTGATAATAGAAAAAAATTTAGGATTTTTTTTACCATTTTTAAAATGTAGGGACTATTCTTAACAATTTCGCAAAATGTAAGGACTAAAAACATATTTAACCCGAAATTTTAAAACTCTATGATCGAAGAACTTTTAATTGAAAGAGAAAAACGTTTTTAATAATTTAAACCGTTCAAATCCAAGGTGCATCAATACTATATGAGCATGATAGAATAAAGAGTAGTAATGTCCAATGTGATGCACAACAAAGTTTAGAAACTGATACACCAAGAGGATCCAATAATATTTTAGCATAGGCCGCTTTGAGTGACATGTGCATGGTAATATTTAGTAAAAGGCGAAAGAATGAGGGGTAAAGGCATCCCATAATACGGACCTGGAAAAAATGGGTCGAGTTGGATCCCTATCATTTTCTGTAACATACATTTTTATTTATTTTATTGTTTGTGACAATCCATTATTTAAAATGATAGGAGTCTACATTTAAATTTTTATTTGAGGTCTATATTAGGAGATCCACAAATGAATCATTGTATGGTAGTGGCAGAGTTATATATTGCATAGAAAACACTTTCAAAATAATAATTTGATATAAATCTGTGTAGATAAGTGAATCAAATCCAACAATGAAATAAACAAGTGGTGTATGTCAAGACTCTTGCTAAAAGCAGTAGCTAGTAGTTAATCATCCAGGGATGAGTTTATTTGTGATTTTCCAACAATTGAGATATTCTTTATCCCAACAGAAAGAAAGGAGTAAAATATATTTCATACCATACTTTACCAAAATAAAGGAAGTGGAATAGGTGCTTTTGCATGTAAGAGCGATCAACTAGGAAGTTTGCAACCATGTAACAAAGCTACTATAAAACAAACCAACAGTCTTCTAAATAATTTACCATAGTTTCAGGTTGTCAATGAAGTTACATATAAATCAGAGGACTACATCTTTAGGAATAAACTTCGATATCTTGTCGGTATAACTTAGAAAAAAGTTCCATTCTGCCCGGGGGCAAGAAAAACGATCCATCATATTAACTATTAGGAGAACAATAGTCCGGGAACTCTAAAAATGCAGCCTTCGCCTTTATGTCATGACTAAGCGTTCGGCCAATCAATTAAAAAGTGCAAAATCTAATAGGGCACTTGGCTTCAATTTGGGGACAGTATTTCGACAATGAACTTTATCAAGGCTGCTTAAACATTTTCACCTGGCGGCAATTCAGCCAGCTTTGGAGGAGCTCCGAGTACTCTTTCCATGTCATAACGAACTTCAATGTTGCGAATGCTGTACCCAACCACCATCAACCAATAAAGCAGTTTGGCAAGTTCAGATGCACTTGTTTCAGTCACGCTAGTCTATAAAAAATCAGAATTGAAAGAAGTTAAAAAAAAGATCTGAAATGGTACTAGTTACAGTAATAGAAAGCCAAAAGAACGATATTAAACCCCTCAAAAAATCACACATAGGAAAATGAATCAATTCGAAGAAATCTAGTAGTGGTTGCCTTAGTTCACACAAATAAAAATCTAATTTACCTTACTATCATACTGTCTATCTGATAGGTAAGCTCTTTAGTCATTTAGAGAGTTACTGTGATTATATTAATAAGATGAAAGGATTCAAAGGGGTTTATCTTGTCAATTGAGACAGTAAGGGCCTTTGAGCATTGAAAAATGCAGACTGTTGCAGACCCTCGGAAGTTTTGCGATTCATAACGTAAAATGATACAGTTCCTATCTATGAAGCCCCGATACTCCAAAAATGGCAAAGTATCGTGTCCGATACGTATCCAATACCGATACTCGTCCGATACTCTTCGATCCTCGTATCGGAGAGTATCAGACAATTAATATTATTTTTTTAAATAAAAAATTACCGATACGTATCGGATACTTCTCCGATACGCATATCAGAGAGTATGGACAACTAATGTTCTATGATGATAGAATTGGAGGACATCATCAGGGGCGTCTCCGAGTTTTTGGAGGCCATGTGCATAAATATAAAAGTGGCCCTTTAATAAAGAAACGTAAATTTTTTTATTAAAAAAACATCATCGATTTAAATTGCAAATAACATAAAAAATATAATCAATCTTGTAATTAACATAAAAAAGATTTGTTGTCTAACAATAACAACAAAATACAATATAGCTACTTAAAACGAGTCATTCTTCCAGCATTTTTTGAAGCAAATTCATCAATCAAGTCTTCGTATTTTATGTCACTGTTCCTCTCTTTTTCCTTTACAAAAATTGGGTCTGAACCTAACAGTATTGTAGTATTGTAATATAATTATTTTACACCCCCAAATTTACTAATACTATTACCCTATATAATATTTTTTGAGGCCCTTCTTTTTAAGAGGCCCTATGCCATGGCACATGTTGGCCATGGTATAGAGCCGCCCCTGGACATCATACTGATACAATCTGTGTTTCCTCTTAAACAGTGAATGTTAGAGGATGATGTTCTTTGTGTGGTGCTTATGATGTTTTTTTTATAGTACTAATTATGTTATTTTTGGGTAGTACTTACTTAACTTAAGATATGTAATCGTCACTTGTTTACTCAGTATGTAATCGTCAATTGTTTGCTCAATTTGAGTAATTTGAATGTTAATTGATTATCATTGTCGATTTTTGTTATGTTTATATATTGTGCATTTATATATTTAATTTTAAATTTAATTTTTAAATAACGTATCGCGGCAGTATCGTATCGGGGATTTTAAAAATTTTCCCGTATCGCCGTATCGGATTCGTATCGTATCAGTATTGTATCACGTATCCGGGCTTCATAGGTTCCTATCAGTATATCACGATCAGTTAATCAGACAGGACAGGGCAATGAATAACAGTGTAACAGTGTTTCTGCCAAATGTGTGTTCTACATAAATTTTCCGATCAGGTAATAAAAGTTCAGTCTTGTGTACCCAAAACAACAACACAGAGTGAGTTCTACCAACCATGTTGAACAGTTAACAGTAACACACACACACACACCCCTAAAAAGAAAACAATTCCAACATTAATTCAATATTAACCAAAATTATAATTGCGAGCCGGTCAATTTTTTTTGAAAAAGTCAACTTTGTCAAAGGACAAGGGGCAAAGTAGAATGAAGTTCCCTTTAATAATGGGATGTGGTGAAAACAGAAAAGGAATTAGAGATATTGAGGCAAACCTTCATTTGACTAGGATCTGCAACAGCCAGTAGTCGCTTTATGAATGTATTCATTGCAAACACAACGTCCTCCCCAGCACTACTAGTCAAATCCTACATGGAAAAAAGGCGGTTATAAGGCACATAATTGATTCGAACCACACAGAATAAGAGGAAAACTTGAATTGATTTAGTTTAATGATGCGGATGTGATGTCAAGTTAACGTTATAGAAGCAAATACCACAACCCGTAGAGCGCCTACTCTAGTAAATTAACATCTGCGGATATATAATTTGTGGCGAGTACGGTAGAAGCATACCAATACCTAGTTCTGGACAGAATGCAATTCTAGATATTTAAAATACTGGTTCATGTTCGACGATTGGAAAAATCAATACTAATTAGATAATAAATTTTGCATTAGCCCATATTTTATAATTAATCACAATAAAAGCTACAGTGCAAATCAGCATAGAGAAGTGTATGTTAAACAGACAGCATACATCAGCTGGATAGAGGTGAAGAAGTATTCTATAATGACAACGAAAAGTATAATCAACCTTCAAATTTCGAGGCTCGAGAGATTTTAGGTATTCCAACAGTTCATTTTGTGCATTGCTAGACTGTCTTCCAACTTGACGATTCAGCTCCTCAATCTCCGCTTCAAGTATTTCAATGTACTTTTTAGCATCCATTCTCTCAAGCCCAGAAATGTTGTTCCACCGAATGACTTCACCTGAAACATTCTTTTGTGTCCCAGGTGCATAGTCTGGAATATCCTGTAACAATGAGAATAAATTAAAGAATGTACCGACTAAAGCATTTACTTGGTGTCCTGAATCATGAAAAATTCTCCAAAGGAAAAATGTCAAGGTCATTTAGCCAGCAAACAAGTTTTTGAAAACCAAATTCTCAAGACTCTCTTCATTCTTACGCCTGAACTAATCTACTCAACATTAATTTTATTTCTTTTCTGCTAGCCCACACCACAAGAAAGTAAGTCCTATACTATTTTTTTTCCCTATCCTATATATTCTAAATAGTCATGGGTAGTAAAGGATAGAAACCACTGGAACAAAAGGTCCGAATAAGTCATCTGACACCGGAATGAGTTACACACCCTTAGAGTTATCAAAACATTTCAATAACTTCTGAACCACATCCCAAAAAGATAAGGAAGAGAAATGATGTACCTTTTTATCTTGAACATCGGGAAGGGCAACTTGTTCCAAACTTTCTTGCAGTTCCAAACGGTATTGTGCATTTCTAAACATGTACCCGGTCATCATGACACTATACATAAGTTGTGCAAGGTTCTCAGCTACCTGAATAAAATACCAAATGGTTCCCAATGAAATAAGTAAGAAGCATGGAGAAAATATAAAATAAAAAGGAAGAACTGCAATTCCTTAATGTTGCTTTAGCAATTATACCATCTAGTGCTAAAATTGTCACTCATCCACCAGCAGAAAAGTCATTAGCATCTGTTAAAAATATATTATGATCTGGTATTTATTATTTATGATTATTATTGTATATAGTCATATAATGTTATCATGTCATGCAAATAAGAATATTTCCTATATTTATTGCTTTGAGACTATATAAAATCGACTCTGTTGGGTAGTTGAAAACGTGGTTTCACAATATCATGCCTCTGTTTTCTCTCAATCAACATGGTATCAGAGTCTGAATGAGACAAACATAAAACCGTGATTAGCAAGTAGACCCACGCCCCAAACACACTCTCACGCACCTACACACACGCGCATCAGTGCCTAGTCCATTCCGCCAGTGCATAGATGCGCCGTTCCAGGCAAAATTTCCGGTGCGGTGGTTAATTCTTCCCAGGCGTTTGAACGTCACTGCTCCCAGGCCAATCTGAGCACTTTTACTACTGACACACTATGCACATTGCACACACACATCCTTTATAGAAACTGATTTTCAGTTTTCTCGCATTCAATGATATCAATAATGTTTGTCAATAAATTAAAACAAGTATTGTAAGGGTAGAGCGTACAAAAGGCTCTGAAATTGAGACTAACCACCAAGAATATTAGGAAATAGCTTAGATAACAGTAGGTAATAAGTATAATTTCATCAAAGCAACTGAGATATTAGCTATCCACAATTCCACCAAACATAACGAGCAGCATGTAAAAATTGTTTCGCATTAAATCATAAAATGATGGTGAAACCTAGTAATGAAGGGCGTAAAAAATGCATAATCTTACGGTGTTAATTGTTATAGAAAAAAATTGAGGGGGCAGTGTTCCAATCATATTTGTCACCGTCTGTCGCATTGCATCCACAACCTAATCACCAAAAGAAATCATATTCACTAAAAAGGTATTGAATGAAAAATTAGTACATTAGCATTCAATTAATGGTTCCACTTCCACACACATTCATAAAAGTACAAAACAACACATTACCGGTTGAGGTGCTCTTTTCACAAACAATTCCATAAATTCGGGCTGCACAGTCTTGACATATTCCAATAAGATTTCTCTCCTGCTCTTTGACTGGAAATGTATAATTAATCATTAATCAATCAGGAACACAGTGGTATATACAAACAAGAAGTGGGGTAAGATTGAAAGAGGAAGAAGAAGTACCAACCAGAGTGCCATTAGGGGATTTGGAGTCGGCAGGAGAATTGGGAGTGTCATTATTTTTGGATGATTGAACTCTGAGATGAAGTCTTCTTGAATTAGTGGGAAAGGTAATTGAACGAGTTCGGAAACAAACACGAGAGATTGAAGATGATGAAGAAGAAGAAGAAGAAGTAGAAGATGATATTATCAATTGGGGTGTGAATGAGGGTTTTGCAGTCAACAAATTCATCATCAAATAATTTTCTCTATCTATGCGGAGTGGATGGATGAATGAAGTATATACGGTGACGAATTCGAAGCTTTGTTTCAGAGTTGTACGGCTTCCCACTTCACAGACAGGGATGAATGTGAGTGTATGTAAATCATAAATAAATGAACTTGGAATTGGAAGACAAAAATACCAAATTAAATGGATAATATTAGACGGAGTTGGTTTCGTCGTGATTGATGGTGAATTTAGTAGGATGAATCACAATTCGATTCCAAGTAATAGTGATCGAAAACTATCAACATTAATTGGTTTTAGACCTTCTATACATTTTAACGAAAAAAATCATCTGATAGTATATCTAATATTATCAACAAAAAACAATCACCAATTCACTGAACCGTCTAATCTAATTCGGGCATGTTGAATATTACAATGGACCAACATACATTCCTAGTGAATAGAGAAAAAGCAGTTAATTACTTATAATCTATCCGGGGGCGGCCTGCACACAAGTGTGAGATGTGCGACCGCAACAGAACTCAAAATTTTGAGGTCTTGTGATATTACTTATATATATTATTTATTTTTTTGACTCAACTTTTATATATATTATTTATATCTATAAAATATCATATGTATATTAATAGATTAATTTTTAGGTCTTAAAATAATACTATCTCCATTTCAAATTATTTGTCGTTTTAGAAAAAAATAATTGTTTCAAATTACATGTTATTTTGATAATTTAAAGTTTATATTTTATCTATTTTACCCTCATGTAAATTTCAAATATTTAGGAGTAGTTGTTGAAAGATTAATATATTCGAAAAAGAAGTTAAAAAAAAATGGTACATAACATATTGATTTTTTTATTGGTGAATTAAAATAAGGATATAATAGATAATGTGCAAAAATACACTTTTTTAATTTCTTGTTTTTTGTCTAAAATGACAAGTAAATTGAAATTAGTTATATATTGTTTAGAGTTTAATTGATATGCACCGACAGTGTAAAATAGTTTTACACTATCGTCCAATAAATAACCATCATTTTGCCATGTCATGTCAAGAATGTGGGGTAAAGTGGGGTGATGTGACGGAAAACATGGTTGGTATTAGTTGACAGTGTAAAATTATTTTACACCGTCGGTGCATATCAATTAAATTCTATTGTTTAATGTTCATAAAATATCAACAAATTAGTTATCTATATTCATAAGGCAAAATTACGATGCAGGTCCTTTATCTTATTTTTTTGTAACACATTGGTCCTTTATCTTTTTTTTTTATAACACTTTGGTCCTTTATCTTTTGGTTTTGTAACACTTTGGTCCTTGGGTGCGTTTGATCTGCTAAAAACAGGGGACTGAACAGGACAACTTTTATTGTACCCTGTTTGATTCAGAAACTATTTATGGTACTGGACAAATAGGCAGTACGGGACAGGACAAAAAAAATAATTTGTGTCCCCTACTGAACCACATTACAACTTTTTGTCCACCGTACAACTATAAAAAATACGAAAATACCCATTTTATTTTTTAATATAAAAAATATTATCTCTATATCTCTCCAATGCAGTTTTGTCCTGTCCTGTATTATCTTGTTCTGTCCTGTCCTATACTGTTTTATCCCGTCCAGTACCTACTGTTTTGCAAATCAAACGCACACTTTCATCCAAACTTGAAATGCTGCACTACTGTTTTGCAGCTTATACTAGTGTGCATGAAGTGGCAGCCTGGTTTTCTTTTTCTTCTTAGAGTCACTGGAAGCTTGCTTTGGTCACAGGTAACTCAACACAATTCTTAGAATCCAAAAAGGCCTCGGTGCAAATGACATTAGGCTACAACCACAGTGCAAATAACTTGTTAGTTCAGTAATGGAACCTGTTAAAATTGAAATAAATTTGAGGGTCTGAAAGTGAACATATACAGTCTTTTTTTTCCTTCCTTTCTTCTATGAAAAGATGATAAAAATCTTTGGAAGAGTGGGAGAATGAATGTTAAGCTGTTAAGACAGATGATACCTGCTTCCAGATTAATGTTATACAATTGTAATCGCTTTCATATAAACCATGCAACTATATATACTCACAAACCAAAGAAAATATTCACTAATATTCCACCTAGAGCATCACCTATTCACCTTAATCGTCAAATAATGTCATGGATGAAAAAGATAAGCTGATGTGGACAAGGTTTGTTGTATAACTAATACTATGCTTATCATAGTCACCGCAATATACCAAAAATGGATTTTGAGCGAATATTTCGTTAGTTTTAGTATGTGTATACTGTTTCAATGGGCGTGCGAGAAGATAAAGTAGACAAAAAAAAAATTACTAAATTTTGATGAGATTTACTTTTGCCACCTATCAATATTCTCGCGTGCTACTACAAAATTACCGAAATGCCTCCGTCCGCTACTTAGGTAGCGAACAATCTCTAAAAATACTCTCTTTTATAACGTCTGTTACTTAAGTAACATATGACATTTTCTCTTTTTATAACCTCCGCCAATGTAGTCAGGTTCGCGATCCTACGTAGGATCGGTAGACTGGTTGAGAATCGTAAGATTGTGATCGTAGCTCGATTCGTAAGATCCTACTCAAGGGTAAAATTGTAACTTCACATATATACATATACACATAAACACAAAAAAATATAATACATGAACAAAATAAACTTAATTAATTAATATTTCATAGACATCATTCCAAATGTTCATGGATTCATAAAAGATGGGTTAGAAGAAGCAATAGTAGGGTTAAAAAAAACAAAATGAAAATTGAGGATTGAAACTTGAGAGTGAAAGAGACGAGTTCAGAAGGTTTTCGTGAGGACATAGGTTTGAGTGAAAGAGGGGGTCAAAAGTGAGAGAGGAATGAACGAAAGTGAGAAAGGAGCGAGAACAAACCTACACTAACTACCAACGAGGTTCACGACGGCGACGGCGCCGTCTAGAGCCCAGGTAAAAACCCTCTAGGATCGTAAGAACCTATGACCCGATGCGAGAACCTGACTACAGACAGGTCAAAAAAGGAACCTTATGGGTTCTAAGCTCGTTTAGCCTGCTCGAGCTCGTAGAATCGCAAGAACCTAAGACCCGGTGCGAGAACCTGACTACATTGACCTCCGCTATTTACTTAAATAGAAAAAATATAGAGTAACCATAGGACAAGAAAAGTAACAAAAGTAGAGATCAAATTTGATTAAGGAGAATAATGGGCTTCATTCAAATCAAACCAACCCAATCCGTGAGTTGCTAGCAAAACAACAAACCTCAAATTTCGATGAACCGAAAGCATATTTCCGTTTGTTAATTATTAGCAATTAGCAATAAAAAAAAAACAAAAAAAACAAGAGACAGAGGATAGCACGAGAGTCCACGTGGGCACGTGCAAGGGAAAGCAAGCATCGAAATTCCATTTCCAAAATCCAAATAACAAAACTGGCAATGGAAGAAGCGATGATGCTATTTACTGTCAAAAACAAAAAAACCATCTTCTAGTGCCTCCACTTCCATTATTCACACACACTCTTCTTTTTTTAGTATTCTCTCCTTTTACTTCCATTTCACTCACTATATTCTCTCACATCAATCAATCAATAATCTCTTCACTAACAGATTAATTTCAACGCATAACGCATTCCTCTGCTACTGCCTCAACCTCAACTCATTTCATTTATTTTTTTATTTTTTTATATTTTCTATATAATAATAATATAAATATAAATAATTACTATTAAAATACTATATGATATATGATGATGAAGAATTGAATTTGAAGATGAAATTATAATAATTCATACACTTATCAATTTGGTCATTTGGTGTCTCCTCTCATTCTTCTCTGCTTCAAGGAGAGGAGAATAATAATGCCACCTCAGCGGCGGCGCCACCACTTTTACCAACGTTTCCGTCTTATGATTCCGATGATTTCTGCCGTCGCCGCCGCTCTACTTTTTCTGTTCGCCGTGCTTTCTTTTCTAGCTCCTTCTCCTATCGAATCCGACGATCATATCCACCGGAGACGTCAATACACCACGGTAATCTCACTCACTCTCTCAACATCTATACGATATAATTGATCGCAAATTCATCAATATTTTGTGTTTTTCATTTTCTACAGCAGGTTACCGTTAAAGAGAACGATGAGATTGAAAAACCGGTGTTCAGCGTTCCGGTTAGGGCTTTATTTGGATTCTGTTTGTGTTTGATGTAGGTTTTTTGTGATTTGTTATTGGATCTTGATTCCTTGTTTGTTCGATTTTGTTTTGATTTGATATTGATAACGATCAGAAAGATGGAGGGAAATTGAGTCGTGATTTGTGGAGTTCTAGAAATTCGGAGCACTTTTACGGTTGTAGCAATGCCAGCAGCAAATTTCAAAGTGTGTAACGTATCTCTTTATGTGATGTGAAACTTTTTGTTTGAAACTTGATTAGGTTTCGTGTTTATGGATAATAATTATGAAAATGACTGATAACTATGCTTTTTCAATGGTAGAACCTGAAGTAATAACAAAACCTAATCGGTATTTGTTGATTGCAACTAGTGGAGGCTTGAATCAACAAAGAACTGGGGTACTTTTCTGGACTACTGTTGTTATCATTAATAGTAACGCTGTTATCGTCAAGCATGGATTTCATATATCTGGTTTTATTTTATTTTCTTTTATAAAGTATATGGTTCTGATTCTGAATAAATGTAATAAATGTGAAATGAACTCAGAAGTTGATGCTTCCTCAATCAGATTTGCTTTAGATTAAGGTTGTCAAATAAAATCAACTTGTTCATCCTGTAGTAAGTAATTTTGCATTTGATGAGAAAAGGGGGCTAAACTTGTTGGAGTTGAAGCCGTATATTAATTAAATAATCATGGATCATTAGTTCTTGGCACATTTTTCTCTAGTCTGTTACTCATGAATGGATGTCTTAAATCTTGTTGAGAATTCTATTGCCTGCATCTGTGAAAGAGATGTATCCCTTATGTTTTTGGATCCTACCTGCTCGGCTTTAAAAAAAAAGTCTCAGTAAATTGTTTGCTGCAAATTCTGGAGTATTGAAACCAGTATTTCTTTTCTGTTTTGTTACAATTCAATTCAGGATCCTATACTTCTGTAAAAAAAAAAGAAAAAGGATAGCCTACTGCTATATATAATGACTGTTGTTGGTGCTTATTGTTTGCAAACTATATGCGTTTTCATCTCTCATTATCAACATTTTGTTTCTGCATTTGGCAGATTACAGACGCTGTTGTTGTGGCGCGAATTTTGAATGCTACTCTGGTTGTTCCAAAATTGGATGAACGATCTTACTGGAAAGATTCTAGGTCAGTTGGTGATATAGGACATATTGTAATTTGATTTGGCTGTTAAAGTATTGAACTGTATCATTATCAGTGATATATGCTAGTTTGTGATACAATGTCATACTTTTACCTTTTGCAGTAACTTTTCAGAGATCTTTGATGTTGATTGGTTTACCTCGTATTTGTCAAATGATGTCAAAATTATCAAGCAACTCCCAAGTAGTAGTAAGGGTAGGAAATCATTATCTGCATACAGAATGCGTGTTCCAAGGAAATGTAGTGAAAAATGTTATCTAAGTCGTATATTGCCTGTACTCATGAAAAAGCATGTAAGTTTTTTATTTCTCAATAGTATTACTAGTACCACTAATGTATTTGTATTGTACAGCTTATTATATTATCCCTGTTAATTAGGAGGTACCGTCATCTCAGTTTGATTGTTATTTATTGCTTGGAAGATAGTAGGAAGTTTTTAGCTTCTCTTATATTAAGGACTAGAATCCAAATCTTTATGTGATAGATGTTACAGTAAGTGTATTTTAGATGGATTTGATGCATTTAAATAATGATTTTTTCAGGTTCCTTCATTAGGCTACCAATCTCTTGGTTGTCTAATGAATTTTAACTCCCATCTGTGGTGCCTGAAGTATCTTCTGAGTTTAGCTAGGATATCTCTCATCTTTTACCAAATATTTAAAACCATGTCTGAACCTTTTCTATTTGCCAAGTGATCTTATAGTTGGACTTTTTGCAAGACCCAGATCCACATTTTTCCCCGATGATTTTCCTAAAACAGTTTTTTAGATCGATCTGATCCATGTTAGTCATCCGATGACCGAGAAAACTTACTCTGATCATTAAATAGTCAAACCTAGTCCCCAAATTTAACCCACTTAAAAGTCCTAGTTTCTATAAATTGGCTGATTTTGGTTATCAAAATAGGACGCTCTGTATGCTTGATATGGCAGGAATTTTTTAGGAATTGTTTTTGGGAAGTAATGAAAGTTGTAGTCTGTACCAACTGTCCTATTTTAGCTTTAATAAACAAGTAATCAATGCTTTAAATTCTGATCGCTTTATCTAGTAAGATGAATATTATCAATAAGACAATAATTATATGAACATTTGATTATGAGGAAATATATTTAATATTGTTGCTTCATTTATATGGCAGGCTGTTCAACTCAACAAGTTTGACTACAGACTTGCAAACAGGTTGGATACTGAGTATCAGAAGTTGAGATGTCGAGTTAATTACCATGCTCTAAGATTTACTGACCCAATACAAGAAATGGGTGAAAAACTGGTCCGGCGGATGAGGATGAGAAAAAAGCACTACATTGCATTGCATTTGAGGTAGTCTGTTTGATTTTTCCCCCCGTTATCTGTTTGTCTGTCCTGTTTAATTCATTTGCCCATGTAATCTTATCAATCAAATTCATCAATTTGGTAACCACTAAAACTATAATGTAGTAGTAGTAGTAGTATCCATATATGTTGATCAATGTGTAAATATTTGCTCGTGGACAAATGCATGTCAAAACTGGGTTCAATTCTTACTTCCATGCTGGTATCCTGGTTACATTGCTTGCTAAGCATATCACTAAGATATCCATTTTATTTGCACAAACATGAAACCCACGAATGTTCAGTTTCATGGTGGACCACAATTTTGTTTAACATACAAGTAATATAATTCAAATAGGATAGATGGCCATATATGACAGCATCAATGCCCTTATGTTTAAACTTTTTTTTTTCTAGCTAGGGAACTATAAGGAGGCTGAAAGTAAATCAGCCCGTTGAAGGTGCATGCGTTTAGATAAAGGAGAGAAAATAATAGCTACAAATATTATTGATAATAACTTGAGACTGACTTGTAATCTTAGTTCTAGATTCAGTAGTTCATTGTGTTCCATATCCAGCCTTTATTACAGTGTCAATATAATTGGAATGATCATATCAAGTGAAACAGAATTGTAATAAAGGTTGGCAATGAGCAAGAACAAGTTTACAGTATATGGCACACAACGTACTACTGAAGTTTCAATTCAGATTACAACTCCAAGTCAAATTAGAGTCCCTGGCCTCTTCTCTAACATAGATCTTAAACTGTTCCTGCAGTTTTTGTATCTTTTTCCTTTTTATCTTATCACACTAACGAACATTAATTGCTTGTTACTGTAAATAACTACTCTCAATCGCTACCAATTTAGTTTAACACGTTAATATACACATATGTATTGATATAAATAATAATACAATGACATACATAAACATAAATACTTATAAATGCTAATTTCTCTTCTTATTCCTCCTAACATATACTCTATTTATCATTGGTCTGCTATCAAATTACACACGGAAAACAAATAAGTAATGCGCAATAAAGGAAAAATAAAAAACTAAACTAATATTCCCCTTTGAGTGTGATAGACCGATAGTTGGTGAGCCAAGGAGTCGTATAGACCGAGTGTATCTCTGAGGGTGAGAAATCTTTGAATTGAGAGAGCATTGGTTAAAATATCAGCCAGCTGATCTTCTTCAGGGATGTCACACATCACAAGACTCCCTCTACATGCTTTGTTCTAGCATATAAAATAGGACTCTGTTAATGTCGCAGTGCTGAGATTGTCACGTAAGATATGAGGGATGACAATAGGCACATTCAATTCATTTAATAGGAAGTGTATCCATAGAATTTCTGCTGCTGTCGCTGCCAGACTAGTGATTCAACATCTGCACTAGATATAGCCAGCTGAGGTTGTTTCTTATACCACCAAGAAACCAATGTATGGCCTTCAAATACACAAGACCGAGACGTGGACCTTATATCATCTGGGTCAGCTTCCCAAGTTTGCATCACAGGTAGACTGTTATGGCTAATTTTTTATCTGGAACAGAAGGTTCAAGACGAAGACCATGATTATCAGTGCTTTGTCAATATATAATAAATCTCGGTACCACTTTCCAATGATTCTCTAGAGGCTGAGACAGAAATTGACATTATATTAGAGCCACCAATCATTGTACAGTAGTTGAAATAGCTTTAGCTTGGGACATTTGTACTTTAGCCAGCTACTCTTGAATAACATCTGGCTTGTAAAAGGAAGAGTAAAAGGTCACATTTGCTTGATTTAAAACCAAGTTCAGCAGTGCAGACCCAAGTATTATTAACCATTTGCTTGATTTCCTTGTTACAATAATGTCATCCTCATAATTTAGCACAAAAAGAGAGTGCTGAGTGCTGACAGCCATGTACAGTAAAGAGTAAAAGGTTAATAATAACATTGAAGTATTAATTTTCACCACCCATCCCCCACCCAAAAAAAACAAACCCAAAGTTCAGCAGTGCAGACCCAAGTATTTCAAACAAGTTCTTTCAGCCCACTGAGAGCTTTATCCATTTGTTGTCCATTTATGAGATAGACACAAGTGAAGATTAGTGGGACCCATTAAAATGGGTCCCTCTAATCTTCACTTGTGTCTATCTCTCTCATAGATGGACAACAAATGGATGAGTAGTAAATGGAGCAAACCCAAATTCATTCAACTTGTATACAAGGATCTTAGTTATCATGGTTTTTCTTTGTTGGACATACTCTAAGATTGAGTAGAGCGGCTAATTGTTCTGGCTGTGTGTTTTTGCACGTGTGTGCATAACGATGTAAACTTAAACTAAAGTTTGAGAATCTGGGACCTTCATATTTAGACTAGGTCTATAGACTGCACTTGGTCCTGTTGATTTTATTCAGGCTACTAGCAACATACCCATGCTAAGCACCGGCTGCGTGTCGAAGCGCATTTGTTTGTAAGTTGCAATTAGATTAAGAACAAATTAATAAAAAATATGACATTAATAATATATTAGTTAAACCAATTGTTTGAGAAAATTATAGATAAAATAACAAACATTAAAAATAAAGTTCATTTGAAATTAAGATTTTATGTATCAATGACAATTATTTGTCTCGTGCTTCATAGATCCTATTAGGGAGAATAACAGATAATAGTTTCTAAATTCAATCCACTTTTCCTGCGACAGATTTGAACCTGATATGCTTGCATTTTCTGGATGTGACTATGGTGGAGGAGAGAAGGAGCAGAAGGAACTGAGCACAATAAGGAGGAGATGGAAGACACTACATGTAAGGCTCGCATGTTAAATTTTACTAAAAAAACCATAATTTACGAAGAGATATTGAAAAATGTAACCACTTATTTACTGTTAGACAATATTGTTGTATGCTAGAGTACTTATGCGAAACCATATGACATCATTTTCTGTTTCACAGTACATAACTACATAATAACTTAACTGGATTATTCTTTAAATGAATATCATCAATGTCTGTTAACATTTTAACGGTCTTTAACCCTGCTTGTGGATGCCGAGTAAGTAGGCAATATTTGATAAAGAGAATATTTCGCCTGACTATGTTTGCATGAGAAAAACTAGTTTAAAAAGAGAATATGAATAATTTAAGGTATATTGATATGCAGAAAAGCAATCCTGATAGGGCCCGGAGGCAGGGAAGATGCCCATTAACCCCAGAAGAAGTTGGTCTAATGCTAAGAGCGTTGGGATATGGTTCTGATGTTCATATTTATGTTGCATCTGGGGAAGTATATGGAGGGGAAGAAACATTGGCACCTCTCAAAGCATTATTTCCCCATTTCCATTCAAAAGAAACCATTGCTACCAAGGAAGAATTAGAACCGTTTTCTACGTTTTCTTCTCGCATGGCTGCACTTGATTTTATTGTTTGTGATGAAAGCGATGTGTTTGTCACCAATAACAATGGTAACATGGCTAAAATATTAGCCGGACGAAGGTATGGTCTACTCCATATGCATTTTTTTTCTCACTTTCTGTTGGTCACTAATATCTACTCTTTGCTAATTAGCTTTCTGTGCATTTTCTTATAGGAGATACTTTGGGCACAAACCAACCATTCGTCCAAATGCTAAAAAACTCTACAGATTGTTCATGAACAGAGGTAATTCGACTTGGGATGTTTTTGCTTCTAGCGTTCGTAGGTTCCAGAAAGGCTTCATTGGGGAGCCAAAAGAGGTTAGACCTGGTAGAGGCGGGTTTCATGAGAATCCATCTACTTGCATATGTGAAGATTCTGTGGCCAAAGCAGCCAAAAATTCTGACCCTAGAAAATTTTCAAAGGATGATGCAATCAAGAAAGATGTAGCGAATGACGAGGTGGATGTTGATGATAATGATAATGATGATGATAATGACAATGATAATGATAATGATGATGATGATCAGAATGATCTTACAGATAATGCTATGTTCAATGAAACAATATCAGACTATGAAACTCTGAACTTTGAGGAACCAGAGTTAGAGGAAATTATATCAGACTAGTGAAGCTGCAGTATTCAGTGTTGACTACCTGTTGACTATTTTGTCATAACCCCTTAAGCAGCTGCTGCTTTGAAAGTTGTTAATAAAGCACAGATACCGGAAACAGAAAAAATCACATATATTTCTCAATACTTGCTGAGCTGAATTTGAAGTGGCTATAGTATGAAGAAATCTTGAATATTTAATCATATGAACGATTTGTGCATTTTTAAGAGTGTAATGGCCTCGGTTTGATGCTGAATATTGTGGGTGTTTGGACTTATAATTGAATATGAGAAGAGGTCATCAGAAGTGAGCAATGAGCGGAATGGATGGTCAATCATTCGACATCTAGCTGCATACAAAATTGAGTTTCATAGGAAGTAGGAAAATCTGTATATTTTCGTTGAGGCAAGTTGCCAGACATATACTTTCGTTAATATCTATATATCTTTGACATTGATACTGTCAACTTATAGAAGCAAGAGGATGCCAACTTATGCTTTTGTGCTGAATTGAACATAACTGTAGTGGTCTGGTCTGGTGACCTGTTAGGTATATAGCAGTCCTTTTTAAAAACAATAATTTCTTATATACATTTAGTTTAAATTGTATGTAGATTTTACCATCTGAAAGTGTGTGCATGTGTGTGCGTGTATAAAAGAGAGAGAGAGAGTCTATTGACTCTAACTCTTATATCAGACCAATTAGCTAAAGAAGCTATAATTGAACAGACTAATATAGTAGACTCTGTATGGTCCTTGTCTTTGAGTAAAATAGGAATACCAGATCTGAAGAGGCAGCTGGCTTGGTAGTTTGATTGTGTTATAACTTGTCAGTGTGACTGATTTGTCCGACTTCAAATGAAAAACATAAAAGTTCAAGCGATGTTTCAAATTTTTGGCTACGGATAATTCTAGTACTAGAATTTTTTCTTTTTTCGGATGAACTCTTGTACCAGAAAAATGTATGTAAAGTAAATGGAAAAATAATGACAAAAATCAGTAAGATGGAAAGAATGAATAAAATGATTAATCTACAATATATATATATATATATATATATCTTTCACAGATGGAGTTCCTCTGAATAACATGATTACACTAAAATTAAGCAAAATAAATGATGGTGCTTGTAAGTCAGGTCTTCACTGTGACCCGGGCAAATCATCTGGTGAGTCTTCATCTGCTTGGGGCGATGGGGGTGAACTGAAGTCTAAATTGGAGAAGACACCAGGCGGCCTCTCCCGAGGCTCAATTGATAGTAATTGGCTTGAATCACCAACGACGTCCGCCCATCCATAGTGAGGTTCATAAGCAATATATATTACTATAAATAAATGTAACCAGCCTCAACTTTTCTCCTGATTGATTTAAAGGCAGAATAAGAATCAGATACATGCTAATATACCAAACATTTATTGGTGCTGTGCTGAATATGTACCAAGTACAGGTAATAAAACCATTCAGGAGTACCCAGCATCACTTTAATTAAGTTACGGGTAAAACTGCCCTTTTACATGTTCATTTTAGAGGCTTTTTCCATATGTATAATGATAACTAGAAATATCGAGATACACCATGTCCTAGAAATATGGGTAACTAGAGAGGGATAAAAATGCAGTAGATTTGTAGGATGTAGAAAAAAATATCCTTACTCATCATAAGTTTCTTCGTCTACAACTATATCCCAGCTCTCACCGGTTGTGCTATTTCCATACTTATGGACTTTCCTGTTGCACATATTAATTAAAAAATTATAATTATTAGTTGATTTAGAAAATTGTCCTTTTATTATGGTATTGAAAAAATAAACTGAAGAATTGAAAAAAAAGAGAGTAATAAATAGTTAAGGGTATAATTGGAAAAGTTGCATTAAATGCTTCCTGGTTTGGTTCTGCTATTAGGGGTTTTTTGCATTAAATGCTTCATTGGTAATGTAAAATGACATATAATTTGGTACGGAGAGAGTATGATCCATTGTTGTAACATATCAATTTTGTGAATCAAAATTATAGTGTTTAAGTTAAATTTATTTAGAACCTATTTTGATGGTAAATGACAATATTATTCCTGCGAGCTTACCTCATTTGATAGGGATATAACACTTAGCTCATTTGGTAGGAATATAGTACTATATGTACAAGAGCACGGGTTCGAACCTAGGATACTTCACTTATTCACCTTTAAGGTGGATTTTTTAGCCACAAGGCTACTTGACCAAATAAAAAATGACAATATTTAGTATAATTATTAAGCATGCAAATCTCTTTAATTTTGTGTATTTTTCTACTTTTTAGTATTTATGTATGTTGTTGGAATTTATGTTTAATTTGTACATGGATTTTTGGTCTTCACAATAGCGGTCATCCCGCTAGCCGCTATAGCATTTTTTGGGGATAGCGCCGCTATCTGAGATTAACAACATAGAGATACAGATCAAAGTTTTACAGAATATGGCGCATCCCTCATCTGGTTTCACTAAAGCATAAAATTTCAGCTATAGTAATGCAATTATTGGGATAGTCTAGTCGTCGTCATCTTCCATATCTGATAATTCTGCATCCTCATCAGAATCATTGTCACTCTCAGATTCACTCATTACATATATCTTTTGAGTACGATTAGCCCTCTGAGGCCTTGCACTTGTTGGCTGCGGTGCGATCTCAACCACCTCATCCTCTGAGATAGGAGAGTTAGAAGCAGAACCCGCAGACAAATCTTCAAGTGAAGGCTCACTCATCTTTCTCGCTTTCTTCTCTGGTGATGTAGCTGTACTTTCAGCTGGCTGCAACATATCAGTTAATAATATTTGCTTGGTGCCTACTTTTCTTTTCTTGGGCAAGGCAGGTGCCTTGTTATTTTGAGCAGCAGGCTTTCTCCCTCCCTTCTTAGCTGGGGTAGCCTTCTGTTGTACTTCGAAGTTGTCATCGTCTTCATTATCACTATCTGGTTCCAAAACTATGGTACTTGACATCTTTTTGGCACCAGCCCTTTTGTTAATCGGTTTCTTCCCAGCAGGCACAGGTTCTTCACTTTCCATGGCTAATGAATAACAATATGATTCAGAACAATATGTACTATATATTTGCATGGCTAATGAATTGAAGATTCAGAACAATTAACTACTTCAGCCAAAAAAATATTTACCTTCTGACTTTTCACCAGATGATTCAAAGTTATACACAGCTAGGCGTTCATGAAGAGATGATGGAATATCATTTTCGTCACCAGCTTTCTGATGATAGGCATATTATGAAAATGTAAGTGTTTTAAACATGATTGGAAGGACAAAAGTGTAGTACAGGAATTTGGTAATTGGCATACCTTCTGAGTATTCTTGGAGCCTGCCCGTCCTTTTGGTTTTACAACTTCAACAACATTCTCTGATGATGCAAATCCAGAAAGTTCATACCCGAAAGGATATCAAAATTTGAAAGATTGCACATAATAATATTATTAATAAATGAATAAAAACAACAACTCATGCTTACCAACTTCCATTGAAGACTTATCATTCTCTGGCTCAACATCTTTGTTCTTCTTAGTGTTCTTTCGTGGTTGTGGTGTCTTCTTTGCGGGTTTTGAAGCAAAACCATTGGCTGTCTTTTTACTTGCTTGGCTTGATCTCTTTCGATCATCTTCTGCCTCTTTGCTATCTAGCTCCTGAAATACACGCAAAAGATAATAATAATTAACAGATAATAATACAGACCTTCATTATTTGAAATACAACAAAACAAATTAAGTAATTGTCTCTTACATCAAGTTTCTTTTCAAAATCATCTAAATCCTTCAACCACAATGACTTTGTTGGGGTTCCCATCAAAATCTCATACTCCTTTTCCTTTTCAGCCTTTTCATCTAGCAGCTTCTGCACATTTTCAAGGGTCAAAGTTCCAATAGGTAAGGATAAAAGATACTCGTAGTCACCCCATGTTGCTCCTTCAACATTGACCGGCCGAGATACAGTTTCCTGCTCACCATCTTCCTGCCCTTCTGAATTGTCATCATTTGCCCCTGCAACTTGTGGTTCTGCAGATTTACCTTTCCGCATGGGAGTAAAACCTTTCTGCTTCAGCTCAATCAACAATTCAGTTTTTTTCCGGTTGCTCACAATAATTTCTCCATTCACAACCCCTAATATAAACCTGACTTTGTTGTCCACAATTAACAAAAGGCGTTCAAGGTTGGCCAGTATATATTTCTGCATGCATGCAAAAATTGCATTTCAGTTCATATTAACTAAAAGGTAAAGAATATAGAGAAAGACCTTTCATAATAACATTGACACAATAACTCACCTTTCTCCTCTCATAATACTCCATCCGTAGTGGATAGAACTCTTCAAGAACTGCATAAGAAATAACACAAAAAAATTAGAATGAAAAACATTAAATAATGCTGTGATTCAAAACAGTTATGCATGGTGAAGGTTTTACTTTGTTCTGGAGTGTCAAATTTCTTAATTTTTCCCTCTGCATCGAAAAGATGCATGTTACTTGTGCTAATAGTGTTAGTCAATTTAAATTTCTTGAATAGTCCTTCTTGCATGATCAAAGCTATTTTTTCCGGCTTCATCTTGACCTCAATGTCTATAATTGCATCATCCCCATTTTGCCTGAAATCCTGCAACAAAGAAAACTTTCACATGAAGAAAAAGGCACAAATTAATGTATTTTAGATATGGTGAGAAAATGTTAAGGTCAAGTTACCTCAATGAGAGGATCTTTGACATTAGGTGTCCCATCAGTTATGGATTCAAGGAACTGCTTGTAATCTTGAGTCCACTTCCGTATAGGAAGCTCTGTGATTCTGAAAGTTTGTTCATCTATTTCCACAACTGAGCCATTGACTATATAGCCTCCTTCCTTTGCGCTTTTCTCAATGGTTCCTCTAAATCCTCTGTACCATGGATCCATTGGCACCATTTCCTCTTCATTCAATAAACGTCTAACATTGGCAATAATTTCCCTTGGATTATAGTTGGGAATGTAAGAGCTCCAACCTGTCCCGATTCCTTCACTGCCATTGACAAGAACTAAAGGTATAATTGGTATGTACCTGTGTGGAAGCAGAATCTCAATCAGTTCTACGTAGGGTGTACCTCAGTTGTCAGTAATCACAAACAGAATAGCATTTTAGAAAGAAAGGAGAAAATAAAATACCAGTTTGGTTCAATGGACCTTCCCTCCTCATTCAAGTATTCAAGAAGCTTATCATCATCTTCGTGGAAGAGACAACGAGTGACAGTATTTAGCTCAGTGTAAATGTATCTGGAACTTGCATGGTCTCTACCACCCTGGAGAGAGAAATATATACGGTAAATACAAATTTTATAAAGAAACTTTGAACATTGCAACAAAGGCTTATACAGGTTCATCTCACCAAGTTTCGAGTACCAAATTGACCATTTGGTTTGAGAAGATTGATGTTGTTGCTACCCACAAAATCTTGTGCCATTCCAATAATTGTGCTAGCAAGACTTTGCTCACCATGGTGGTAAGCAGAGTGCTCAGACACATAACCAATAAATTGGCCAACTTTAATTTCTTTGGTCAATTTTTTCTTAAATGAGCAGAAAAGAATCTTTCTTTGACCAGGTTTAAGGCCATCAACCATAGAGGGAATGGACCTCTGGAGATCTGCCCTTGAGAACAATATAAGCTCTTTGTTAACAAAGTCCTTGTAGTTAATGAGTTTGGCTTCATGATCACGACAAGTGCCAGGCTGCAACAACAGAGAATGGTAAAATTTATGTTAACTAAACACCCAAGAGGAGTAGGCTTGTATTAGCATATTCTCATATTGACAAACATCACACCTCAAAATTACGAATCCACGTCTTCCTATCTTCAGCTTTTTTCTTACTGAATGCCAGCTCAATTGCATTTCCATCAAGTTCATCTTCCCATATGAAGTCTTTTCTGTGCTTATCAAGATCTCGAAAGTACTCTCTCCCTTCTTGGGAAGTACTTGTACCCAACCCCTATACAAACACCAAAAGAAACAAAATAAGCAAACACTGAAAGAAAGAATTATAAACACAAAAGTAATGGAGGTTCTCTGTGGGTAGATTTACAAGATTTCAAAAGTAATTCCTCTCTTCCTTAGTAGATTTACACACTTCACTGTATGTTCAGGGCAGGACACCTATTAAAGGTCTCCCACCTTCAAAACATATAATATAAAAGAAAATCCTATAAGGTTGATTCAAATGAATTGATTGCTGGCTGTCACACGTTTATTATGTAAATAAAATTTATATAACTTTTAATCTCAGAATTTGTAAACATAGCACATGTTATCCTTTGACAGAAACATAGTACATGTTGTGCCATTCAAATATTTTGTTTTTCACCCCCAAAAATAATCAAATATACTGTTTTTAAAAGTTAAAAAAAAATGGTAAGACATAAACAAAAATTATTTTCCTTTTTTTAGCGAAACACATATATAGGTTGGAATATTTATTTGTCACTGTATTGTCCAGCCAAAAGTAAGAACGATATTGTGCAATTTTATGACAAAATGTGTGTGTGTGTGTGTGTACACATATACATTTTAAACATAGAATTTGAATATTCGTACGCATAGATCTATATAGTTGACAAACATATTTTAAAATTTACAAATGCTCCTGTCTTAATTGATTGTTATTAAATTAAATAAGATTTCATCATTTATACTACATACACATATATAGTGATATATTTACAATTATAAGCATAAAAATAGAGGTTCTCCATGCTTACAACAACAAACCTTATAGTACTTTAGCTTCCAACCATTTGCATTATTTCCCAATCTTTCTTTCCACGTTTCATATTCTGGCATGGAATAAAATGATAATTTTGTCCCGTTTGAATGAGAAGCCTGCAGAGAAAGATAAATGCATCTCATTAAAAAACAGAAAAATAGATTTATTTATATTTTAAATGTAGATATGATATCCAATATCCAGAAGGGGTCTTTAATTCAACAGTAGGTACAGCTTAGTGTTTTCATTATCAAATCTACAATATACAGCATTAAATACTAACCCTTATTATAGGAGTGGTAAACTCAACCATGAAAGATGGAACCTTAAGCAGCGATGGCCAGAATGAATGAATGAAGTTTATCAGTAGCCCTTTGATGTGGGAGCCATCATGATCCTGCATCACACATAAAGTTGAGCTATTATAATCCCAGGGAATAAGAAAACCATACATAGTACATAGTCATGCCTCATCATACTACTACTGCAACTGAACATAAAAGTCAAAACATTAATAAACTATGATCTTTAAGTAACTCTCACCTGATCAGCCATAATCATCAAATGACCATATCTCAAAGACTTTACGTTTGTGTACTCTTTGTTTTGCTGCAGTCCAAGAATCTTCTTTATATTTTGAATTTCTTCATTTTCCATTATCTGTTTACTGCTAGTTTCTCGCACATTGAGCAATTTGCCTCTCAATGGAAACACACCATAGTGGTCTCGACCCACAACAGAGAGCCCAGCCATCTTCATACAAAAAAAAAATGACAAATTAAGTCAGGTGTTCATCATTCTTTGTAAATGACTACATTCTTTGAAATATACTTTTTCTATTAGCATTTGTATATATATAATAGACAGCAACTTACAGCAAGGGCCTTGGCAGAATCTCCCTCTGTCAATATCAATGTACACTTCTCAGAGTTCCTTCCACCGGCATCATTGGCATCCTCAAGCTTTACAATCCCACGGATCCTCTGGGTCTTGGTTCCATCAGTTTTCTTCAATTCTTTACTTTGCTTAAAATCAGCCCATGATAGGAGGGTGTCCACTATTCCAGATTTTTCAACTGCATAGATTTACAACATGTGAGTGTAAATGAGAGCACAATTTCCAGTTAATTGATAATATTACAGCCAGAAAATGAAGCACTACTAACCAGCCTTCAGCATTGATTCTGGAACATCACATTTCGAACCAAAACTAGCTTGTCTAGTCGTGAGAGTCTCCTTAGTTTGAGAATCAAAAGCAGGGTTGTCAATAAGAGCATTGACGAAAACCCACAAATGATTTTTCACAGTGTGAGCTTTCACATTGGCACCCTTCTTTTTCTTATTTATTTTATTCATTACATGGGCAGTAATCTGATTGGTGATGTAATCAACATGAGTCCCACCTTTGATTGTAGCAATGGAGTTAACAAAGCTGACCTGGTGAAAAAACAAATTCAGGTTCGTGAGATAAAAAATTAACATCAATGAACCTCCAAGTTAGTATATACTTCAGAAGTTCATTATTCACCTGTTGAAACTGTCCATCACTTAAACTCACGCAAATCTCCCACCTATCTCCTACTTTGGCATGAATCCTAATAACAACAACCAAATCAAGTTATAAAACAACAACGAGGGAAACATACCCACACACACACATGCATATTGAGTTCTCAAGCTATATATCTATAGAAATGAACCTTGGCAAAGGAGTTGGTTTGGACTTCTCGGCACATTTGAGAAAGAGATCAGCATAATCACGGAACGACTTAAAACGAATCAAGGTGCCATTGAGTTCAACCTTAACAGTCTTTCCGAAGCACCCTGCCATGTCTAGCACACGCTTTTTCATCAAAGCAACAACGTCCTCTTCAAGATAGGTCATTTTGAACTTCTCCAAGTCAGGCTTAAATGTCACCTTTGTCCAGTTCTGATTAGCTTTGCATTTGGTTATCACTGGCTTAGACTTCTTCCCCATATTGTTTGAGAAAACCTTCATAATACACATCCAATTAACCCTAGCAGGATCCAGGATCCTAAATCAATCAATAAAATCCAAACTACAGTTGATAATCCCCAAATTCCCAAACATTAAAACCCTAGCAGAATATCCTATAATAACAAATTCAATTTCAGTTCATTATTACACCAAACATTTTTAAAAAAAACCTAGCAAAATCCTAAATCAACTAATTCAATTTCAGTTCATCCCTAGCACAATCAATCAACAAATCACTTACTTACCTGCTTATACTTCTTGAGACGACGTCCATCAGCAGTCTCGATAACAAACTCCGTCGAAAAAATGTTGGTGAGCTTAGCACCATAACCGTTACGACCACCAGTAGTTTTCTTGACATTATCATCATAGTTACTACTAGTAAGAAGATGGCCGAAAATGAGTTCAGGAACATAAACCTTCTCTTCCTGATGAATCTCAACCGGAATACCATCACCGTTATTATAAATAGAAATAGTATTCAATTCAGGATCTATCGTAACCTTCAGTGAATCCATTGACGAATCTCTCTGTTTGTTATCGGCGGCATTAACGAGAATCTCGTCGAAGATTTTGTAAAGTCCAGGAACGTACGAAATTGAACGATGAACCATTTCTTCGTTTTCGTAAACCCATAGATTTTGAGTGTGTTTTTCAATTGAACCTACGTAGGTATCAGGACGGAGGAGAATGTGTTCGAGCTGTGTTTTCTTTTGGTACACTTCTTCGATTCGTTTTTCCATGGTGGTTCACACGGAGGTTGTGTCGCCGGTGCTTTTTGGAGAGAGGAGAAGAAGTTAGAAATCTATCATAATGTTTGACACTATTGACACTATATTGACACTATTCAATATTCATCAAAAACATATTCAATTCATGGTTATGAAATTTGAATAATATATAAATAAAATATTAGAAAATGAAATGATATATTAAATTAGCAAATGATATATAATTGAATGCTTAGTGTGATCGTTGGATCTAGCGCCCATGTGTTTTCCTTACCAAAAAAAATTAGCAAATGATAAATTTTTTAAAATATTATAAGAATCTCTCCCAATTTTTTTTGAATTTTTTAACAAAGCATAAATTAAATATAATTTTTTATATTTTTGGTGCTTAAAAATTCATATTTAATTCATGTTTTGTTCAAAAATATAATCTTATTTTTGAGTGATTGTTAAAATATTTTATACTTTTCTTGAAAATTTCATTAAAAAATATGACGTCTACATATGAGTTCATTTAAAAGTAGAGACTAAAAATGTTAATTGAAAATTTTGGAGGGACTAAAAGTAGAAGAAAAATTTTAGAGGACTAAAAACAAAATTTGAAATATTTATAGGGATCAGAAACATATTTATCCCATAAAAAAATAATGAAGAAAAAATATGTCCTTTAAATTATGTACACAATTAATATATTACTCCCTCCGTCCCAAATTATAAGGGAAAAAACAAAAAACACATTTATTAAGAAAAAGTAAAACATGTAAATTTGAAATATGTTTTTGTGGGTTTTTCTTGGAATAAGGTGCATGGGAGATGCAAAAACAATTTTTATTGGTTGTTGTTTATTGAAAAAATTGGAGAGAGAGAAAATTAAATGCAATTTGCATTTAAATTTATGAGAATAAGGAAAAAACATTCTTGAAAATGATTTTTTCCCTTATAATTTGGGATAAAAGAAATGGAGTTTTTTCCCTTATAATATAGGACGGAGGGAGTATGTTATTTTTTTTTTGTTGGTATGCATGCGAACCACATATCATTATATTTTTAACAATTTTTTGTGTGAATAGTAATTATACTCTTTATTGACATTAATCAAGTGTTTTTTTTGTTGAGTAGTCTAGCGGCTAGAAATTCCAGCTTTATGGTGGATAAGTGGGATGATCGGGATTCGAACCCCGACCCCCTGCATATATAATGCGATGTCCAACCAATTGAGTCAAGCTCATAAGACTAATGAAGTGTTTTTATTTTGGAAAAATGTTCATTGACTTTATAAAAAAAAGAAAATTCTAATGGTGACTAATACCATTTGACAGCAAAAACATTATGTATAGTTATAATTTTCACCATTATTTATCATGTTTTGTTTTTCTTCCATCTATTGGTATATATCATACTTTTTTATTTCCGGTCACTTATCAATTTTTTTCACGTTTATTTTGTTCTTCTCTAACCATTTTTGTTCACTTTTTTTTTTTTTTTTGTTTCACCTAACATTTAAAGGTACTCTATTTCTCTCTTCATCTATTTTGTGTGAGTAGTATCTATGATGTTCATTTTCATCTGCTTATTGCTGGCTTGTTTGTACTATTGTTTTATACTACATCTGATTATGACAATAGAATACTATAAACACTTATTTATGAGCTGTTTTGTTGATTATAATTGTTTTCATTGTGTATTGCAGATTCATGATCCATTGCAAATATTTTTTATCTTTGCATGTTAGAGATAATTTTTGAAGATCTAAAACCACAGCATATATGATTCTAGATTCATTCATGTATTATTGAGATATATAAACAAAAAGTGTAGGGGATCCTAAGGAAGATTCATGTATTCTAGATTCATTCATGTATTATTGAGTCAATTATTTAGCTACAATTTACTAAAAAGTTTAGCAGTTCAGCAACCTTCAAGTCCTCTGCTTTTGTTTCTGGTTTACCTAATATAAGACAATTGTTATTTAGTTTTCTGTTAAGTTTGTAAGACCAACCAAAAATAAATTTCAGATTAAGAGGAAACACATACCATTATCTGCAATAGCCAAGGGGGTCTCCTCATCACTATCTGTTCAGGAAAGACAATCAAACAATATCTTAGCATCCAACAGAATCAAAATCAAATCTAACATAATAACAATTGTATGAGAAAATTTGGAGCCTCACCAGTAAAATCATCTTCCTCGCTAGTGCAGGCAGAAACACATCAATGGTTAAGGATATATATATATATATATATATATGATATACAATATCAGCTATTACAACATTAACTATGCATTTAGACAACACTTAAATACCAACATAATATTCTAAACTAAAAAAAACAGTAATTAAGAAGATGTCAATGAAGACATTAAGGTATTATATATATGATATCAAGATAAAATTTGAGCTATTACAACATTAACTATGCATTTCGACAACACTTAAACACTTGGAATACCAACATAATACTCTATGCTCTAACTTTCAAATAAATACTAACAAATAACACGATGTCAATGAAAATCTAAGGTAGAATCATACTATACAGTAAAACATAAGAGGTAAACAACATGACAAATGAAATACAATTTCAAACAAAAATACAAATAAATTATCAAGGATATTCATCATTAGACAATATTTTCTGGATGCTAGAGATTTGAACCTGATATGCTTGCATTTTCTGGATGTGACTATAGTGGAGGAGAGAAGGAGCAGAAGGAACTGAGCAAATAAGAAGGAGATGGAAGACACTAAATGTAAGGCTCGCATGTTAAATTTTACTACCAACCATAATTTATTAAGAGATATTGAAAAATGTAACCACTTATTATTCACTATTAGACAATATTTTTGTATGCTAGAGTACTTATGCGAAACCATATGACATCAATTTCTGTTATAATTTCACAGTACATAGCTACATAATAACTTGACTGGATTTTTCTTTAAATGAATATCATCAATGTCTGTTAACATTTTAACGGATTTTAACCCTGCTTGTGGATGCCGAGTAAATAGGCAATATTTGATAAAAGAATATTTCGCCTGAGAAAAACTGGTTAAAAAAGAGAATATGAATAATTTAAGGTATATTGATATGCAGAAAAGCAATCCTGATAGGGCCCGGAGGCAGGGAAGATGCCTGTTAACCCCAGAAGAAGTTGGTCTAATGCTAAGAGCTTTGGGGTATGGTTCTGATGTTCATATTTATGTTGCATCTGGGGAAGTATATGGAGGGGAAGAAACATTGGCACCTCTCAAAACATTATTTCCTCATTTCCATTCATAAGAAACCATTGCTACCAAGGAAGAATTAGAACCGTTTTCTTCTCGCATGGCTGCACTTGACTTTATTGTTTGTGATGAAAGCAATGTGTTTGTCACCAATAACAATGGTAACGTGGCTAAAATATTAGCCGGACGAAGGTATGGTCTACTCCATTTGCATTTTTTCTCACTTTTTGCTGGTCACTAATATCTACTCTTGCTACTTAGCTTTCTGTGCATTTTCTAATAGGAGATACTTTGGGCACAAACCAACCATTCGTCCAAGTTCCAGAAAGGCTTCATTGGGGAGCCAAAGGAGGTTAGACCTAGTAGAGGCGAGTTTCATGAGAATCCATCTACCTGCATATGTGAAGATTCTGTGGCCAAAGCGGCCAAAAATTCTGACCCTAGAAAATTTTCAAAGGATGATGGAATCAAGAAAGATGTAGCAAATGATGAGGTGGATGTTGACGATAATGACAATGATAACGATGATTAGAATGATCTTACAGATAATGCTATGTTCAATGAAACAATATCAGACTATGAAACGAAAGTTTCTCAAGCAACCCCCCGTGTTTCTTTTTTACCCCCAAAATTTCCAATTTTGCCCTTGCAAAAAACTTTGGTTTTTAAAAACCGAAGTTTTTTTTGCCTTGAATTTTTTTTTTCGGTTTTTAAAAACCGAAATTCCTCTGAATTTACACTAAAAAAAATCGGTTTCTGCGAACCGAAGTCTCCTGCAGGGGCAAAATTGGAATATTGGGGGTAAAAAAGAATGGCAGGGGTTGGAAGAGAAATTTTCCTATGAAACTCTGAACTTTGAGGATCCATAGTTAGAGGAAATTATATCAGACTAGTGAAGCTGCAGTATTCAGTGTTGACTACCTGTTGACTATTTTGTCATAACCCCTTAAGCAGCTGCTGTTTGAAAGTTGTTAATAAAGCACAGATACCGGAAACAGAAAAAATCACATATATTTCTCAATACTTGCTGAGCTGAATTTGAAGTGGCTATAGTATGAAGACATCTTGAATATTTAATCATATGAATGATTTGTGCATTTTTAAGTGCATCAGGTTTGATGCTGAATATTGTGAGTGTTTGGACTTATAATTGAATCTGAGAAGAGGTCATCAGAAGTGAGCAATGAATGGAATGGAAGGACAGTCATTCGACATCTAGCTGCATACAAAATTGAGTTTCCTAGGAAGTAGGAAAATCTGTATATTTTCGTGAAAAATGTTGGAAAAATAATGAGAAAAATGATTAAGATGGAAAGAATGAATAAAATGATTAATCTACAATATATATCTTTCACAAATGGAGTTCCTCTTAATAACATGATTACTCTAAAATTAAGCAAAATAAACGCTGGTGCTTGCAAGTCAGGTTTTCATTGTGACGAGGGCAAATCATCTGGGGAGTCATCATCCGCTTGGGGCGATGGAGGTGAACTGAAGTCTAAATTGGGGAAGACACCAGGCGGCCTCTCCCGAGGCTCAATTGATAGTAATTGGCTTGAATCACCAACCACGTCCGCCCATCCATAATGAGGTTCAGCCCTACATAAGAGAGAAAAAATCAAATTTAAACATATATAAGCAATATATATTGATATAAAGTAAATGTAATCAGTCTCAACTTTTCTCATGATTGAGTTAAAGGCAAAATAAGAATTGGATAATGCTAGTATACCAAACATTTATTGGTGCTTAATATGTACCAAGTACAGGTAAAAAACAACCATTTAGGAGTGCCCATGCATCACTTTAATTAAGTTACTGGTAGAAATGCCCTTTGCATGTTCACTTTAGAGGCTTGGCCTAGAAATAAGGGTAACTAGAGAGGGATAAAAATGCAGTAGATTGGTAGGATGTAGAAAAAAATATCCTTACTCATAATAAGTTTCTTCGTCTACAACTATATCCCAGCTCTCACCAGTTGTGCTATTTCCATACTTATGGACTTTCCTGTTGCACCCAAAAGACGAGCCAATTAGGTAGTGTAACAGAGAGGTAACATTTCAGGAAAGCATTTCGAGGAAGTAATAAAAAACCGCGACATTGTATACAGTCATCCAGATCTACTCAATAATCCAAGTCACTTTAAGCTCATCATGCACAAATCAACTACTCAGTTTATGGAAGTTTTGATTCCATACCCATTTCCAAAGTGCTCTTCTCCCCAAGTTCTTGACCAACCTGGCAAAAGGATGAAAATTGCATTGAATTTAAAAAATAAACCACATATGGTGATGTTAAAAGAGTGAAAACCACTCTTTTAACATGAGGTCCTAGGTTCAAACCCCATTGGTTCGAATGTAACAAAAAAAGAAAGAGTGAAAACCATGTAACAAGCATGTATAAGGGGGAAGAGAGAGGGACATGCCAGACAGATCAATACAGCCACCTCTACTTGAACATAGACTTATAGGAGAAAACCCAGAAAGCCGGAGGACTGAATCAATAAGAGAAGCCAAATTTTATGGACATCGGAATAAAGACGAGTCCAACGATTCAGAGTCATGAGATACATGATTAATACCTTAAAAAAGGTCACATGTAATGCATCCTATATTTTATTACTTCTATGGGAAGACAGACTCGAGCTTTAATTGAAATGAAACCTCAAAGACTACATCATTGAGTGCATTCTGAAAAATATTAAATGGAACCCAATATAAAATGAATGTGAAAGACAACTTTAGATGTAAATATAAAATTACAGTAAATACAACATACGTTCACTGCTTGGAGATACATGCCAAGTTTCCCCATGACGCGAACCTATGCCTTTAAAGAACCGCTCCTCCCACTTGTCTCCCCATTTTGTTCCAAGTTCAGTTTCAGCCCATTTATCTGTCCTGAGGAAGTGTAAGCAAGGAAAAGAAAGCACCGAGAAGATAAAATTAAGGACTAGAACAAACTGAACTCTTTCTAGTTAGAAATTATGATAAACTGCAACACAATCCCCTTGTATCCAAAGAAATCAACAGGGAAATAAAATTATTTAGGAGTCAAAAACGAAGAGAGAACCAAACAAAAAATATAAAAAAAATGAGACCCGCCTATACACATGTGGATAATCGTTGCTAAAAGAAATGAATCAACTAGGCTGTAATGCGTACCATTTGAGAACAGATCCTCTTCCATCATAATGCTCTCCCCACTTTTCCCACCACGATTGTTCATTCAGTCTACCATACTTATGTGCTCCCTTTTCAGTCCAACCTTTAGCATCATATTTTTCCCACCTAAGTAAATTATACAGAGTCAGAAATTCTAAATGCATTTGATCCATTAATAATGCATAGAGATACCAGATTTTGTTTTGTAAATTACATCAACTTACCATTTCTCATACCACCCAGCATTTTCGGTTCCGGATTTTGCTTGTTTTTGTGCACTCCTCTCTATTCTTGCTATGTTACTGCACATTAACCAAAATTGAAACGAGAAAGAAGTTATGTAAATAATTCACGGGGTTTACTTATTCACATCAAACAGAGAAATAAAGCAATGACCTCCATTCATCTTGATGAAGATTTTCTTGCCATGTTTCCCACCAAGAATCCCCCTCAGAATTTCTGCCAGATTTCTCCACACCTGCGAGAACTTACAAATTAATTACATGCACTTACAGGTTAGGCTATTCAAGAGTTAAACAAATCATGACATAACAACCCTGCTACTTGGTATTTCTTCAATCAATTATATCATTAGATGATATGGTAGTTGATTCAGACAATGGTTTAATGAAGCTCAGATGATAAAGCATAAAATGGTGGCAAAGTGAAAAAAAACACTTTGAATGACATGCTCAGCATAATCTGTTTATCATCTGTGAGACAGATTAGGATAGTGTATGAAATTTCAGCTATCCCATAATTTAGTGGGAAGATTTTTTAATATCACGTTATTCATTTTGGTCTGACTCTGTCTATGTTATAATACAACATAAAGTTCAACATTAAATTTTTAAATTTTTGTAGATGTTGAAGAATTGCAGATATTAGTAAGCAATATGAACACATTTTGATATGTACAAAAAATCACAGATTAGCCCCGAACATTATATTTATATGAAGATATACTGTTATTAAAAATCAGTTAACACAATAAATCTACAAAATTATGTTAAATGTACAAATAACATGCTTATGAACTTTCAGTAAGTTTGAACCCCTCAGACTATCTGTTAGATAATACAATCATGTACCCAGAAGTAATTTTAGACTGGCCCCAGACACACATTAAGAATGCTTATGAACTTCCAGTAATGCTTCTATGTCAAATATATCGGAAGTAACATACCTAGCTCCTTATATCCAGTCCAGTCGCTCTTCTCCCACCACTGTCAATTAGATCAATAAAGCCAATTAAATGAATCCACCTGGGGTGTGATACTGATAGGGTCCTGAATACTGTCAATCTATCATATTAAAAATAAATCCACCTAGGAAGCCATTTGATGGGGTTATAAAAAAACCTAACATGCTTCAAATCATACCTAATTTAATTCAGCTTAAAAAAAAAAGAAGATTAAGAAATGTGCTCAAAATATATGAACGAATAACTGATGTCAAGTAAAGGAATTATTAGCTCCTTGGTTTATTAAAAAATAAGTTGTGATAATGCATGAGGCTGAACATTGCAATAACAAGTCAGATGAGTTATATAAATTGAAAAACAAATAAAAGGTTTCCAAAAAAGCACTCTTTTATTATTAACCGTCAAAATAACATAGAATTATAGCCAGATTATCCAATATCCACAAACAGTTCTGAACTGAGGAAAACAAAAATGATTGAAAGTACATAATAAATTACATGAAAACTGAAATTTTTAATAGAAGTGTTTGAATATGCTCAATACTTTCAAGGTAAGTGCTTACTTGCCATGATCCTCTCATTACATGCATACTAAGACATTGCCTAAGCTACTGCCGTGTTTAATCTAATTGGTGAGAAAATGATCTAAATCTATTGGAGCACAAACTAAAGTTCTCAGTTGTAAGTTTTTATAATGGGAAATGCTAACGAGTGCCCCCCAGGGCACTCTTTAAGCATCTTAAATAGTAAGTTTTTATAAAGTTTTTATGAAAATGTGCGAAGTCAACGCCTTGGGAATTGAAATGTTTCACTTTTTGAAATAATAATTTCTTTAAATAGAATGCTTAAAGAGTGCCCCGGGGCACTCGTTAGCAAGATCCTTTTATAATTTTCCGACCAACATTTCTTGACAAAAAGTACCACAGAGCATTTATCAACAGAAAGTCGGTACTGAAATCCTTACAATCTACATTCTTTTTTATTAATTTGTTCAAAAAGTCCACTCCTTCATTATAGACTTATAGTTTTTATTTGTTAAAAAAGTCCACCCCTGCATTATAGACTTATAGTACATCAGTATTTAAGCAAGCAAATGTCGATCAATGTTATATTTGATAACTAAGCAAAGTAAGATAGAAGAGATAAGATAGCTTTCATTCAAAAAGTTACTTTAACATACACTGTTTCTTTAGATTTATTCCCACAATTCGTTAAAAAAAAGGACATTCAAATATTAAACGTATAAATACCGTTTCTTTCCATTCTGAGGAACCATCATGGGATTGACCACCCATTCTTGTCCATCTACATCTATATCCATTTTCACCCAGCTCTTCCCCAGTTTCTCTGTACCAGGTACTCCCATCTTCATTAGTGCCGGACTCCTTAACATTTTCATTTAACAGGCTGATACCCCAGTCCTTTTCATTCGCTATACCTGTGTCTGTTTAGGAACCAGTGAACACAAACATACATAATATTCAACATTCCAGGATTGACTAATAGAAAGCATCTAAAATTGCCTTCATCAATGTTTGGTGAAAATAAAAGGCATAAAGAATTATATCAATGATAAACTACCTCTTTTTGGCGGGGTGTCACGTGACTGTGGACCAGAATTTCTTGGGGTGCAACGGGGAAAGAATTTTTCCTGCTTCAAAATGGACCTGTGGCCATAAATTTCATAAAGCATCATAATCATTGAGATAAAGTTCCAGCTAATGTAGGTTGTAATAAAAAGTATAAACAAAAGCCAATTTACATGATATAATTTCTTCCACAAAAAAGGAGCATCATTCATTTTACCAATAAAACAGTGAAGAATAAATACATAGCGAGAAAGAAAAAAGTGAGAAGTATGCTTTGTGCTTAGTCCTTCTTTGCTCTGGAAAGTTCATATCAATTCAGCACCAAGATATTTTTATCGCCTATATAATTTCCATTTTAATCATGTACTCCTAATAACATTTTTAAATATAATATACTACACTCATCGATCAAGTATCAAGTCAACTACAAAGAAGTTTATGTATCTTAATTCTTACATATTGAGCTAATATGTATAAAACCAATTCCATCTCTTACAAACCAGAAGATAGTCATATAATCATCACTGGCATCTCTCTGATTAGTTCTAAGTAAAGTTAGAAAACATAAAAAAGAATGCCGAACAAAGAAGAGAAAAAAACCCAGGCTTCCAGATTAACTATCTTAGTAATTTCACTTGCATGTTCAGTGAACTTAGCTCAGTTGGTAGGGATATTGCATAATATATGCAGGAGCTGGAGTTCGAACCCCGGACACTCCACATATTCACTTAGTAATTTCACTTGCATTACTGTTATACAATCCACTCCACAAGGAATTACCAGAAATTACGGTTAGGACCGAGTATGTTATCGCTAATGCATGGACATTATAAATCGAGTTCAGAACATCTCAACACAATTAAACAATCAAAGAAACTACGAAATTAAACGAATTACCAAGTTGAACACACTAAAGATCCAATATCACAAGAAAATCACAAATTCATACTATAATTTCATTTAACTACTAAAATCGTTTTAATTTTTCATCAACATAGCGAATTTAAACAAGATGCAACGAATTTGAACACAAGAAACACAAAATTGAAGTTAACGATAAACATACAGTGGAGAAGCGAAAGGCATTGCAGCAGGAGGAGTAGCTTGAGTCCTAACTCTATGAATGTGAGGGTTTTTCTTCGGATCGAATCTCCTTTCCTCGATTTTATCAGGTCCACTCGTTCTACGAATCGGAGTAACCGAATCAGAACAACAACATCGAAATTTGAGATTACCGAGTCGAACTCGTTGAGCATCGAAACACATCTTTCTTCGCTTTCTACGGCATAGTTCCGGGAAGTAGTTGTTAGGTAATAGAGCAACATTGAGTCGCGTTACTCTGAGCTTGAAATCGAATTGAGTTGTTGAGAAGCCTCTAGAACTCGCCGCCATTAATGGAAAATAAGTAACATTGACAAATTAAGCTCAATGCAATGCAATGTGTAACTAACTACTAAATTCTCTCTATCTCTGTCTCTTGGTTGTTATAACCGTTTTGTAATAATGAGAATGAGGTTAAAATTGGAAGGAAATTTGTTGAAAGAAGAGTGTGAGTGTGTTGAGGAAATGGAATATTTGGTTTGAAGCATTTGATTTAGAGAGTGAGGAGTGAGTTATTGGAATGTTGAAAATTGAGGAGAGGGTTTTGAATGTGAATGTAGAAATGGTGAGTTGTGTGAGAGCGATGAGATCAGATCCGGGGTGGGATTCGACCATGGCTACGAAAAACGAGATTTGCTCAGTGTATACATATACACGTGAGCATATGGGTCCCGCCACCATTTTTGTACCTCTGTTTTTATTCCACTTTCCTTCTGCCACGTGTTATTTCTTCAAACGTCGGGGGTATCTTTGTTGGATCAGAATTGAGAAACACCAAAATCACTGTCTTGTGGAGTTTTTTTTAAAAGATTATTTAATTTAACATTTTTGTTTTAAATTAATTTAACATGTTTTTATAATTTTTTTAATTACTGTTTTTATCAATTTACTTTTATGCACTTTTATTTAGTATAGGATAGGAAGTTTTACACTATCAAATGTCAAACATTACTTGCTTCCTTCATTTCAAATTAATACTAGTAGTTTTAGCAAAAGTAAAAAACAAATTAATACTAGTAGTTTTAGAAAAAGTAAAAAAATTAAATAATGTGACTTTGACATTCAAATACCATCATTAATTATGTTTTTTTATTTTTACAATTTTGTTCTCATGAATTATATTTAAATTATATTGCATTTTTTCATCAACCAAAAACATTATCAAACATACATTTATCAATACATCAGATTAATTTTAGTAAAACTAGTTTTACTAAAATTATGAATATTGCACATTAGTCAATTTATTAAGAAATATAAAGTTGGTTTGGGTAAGTAAAAAAAAAGGTTGGTTTGGTGGTTTGATGTTGGTTTGGTGGATAAAGATGCTGGAAGGTTTAACCTATATAATCAATCAATATTAGAACAATAATATACTTCATTTGTTATTCTAAAAAAAATAGTCAATTAGTTGTTCTCTAAATGTTTGTGTAGAAACCTTAAAATACTGATAGTTTGAAACAAGAGGAAATATAATTTGATTCGAAGTGTGAAAAACTTTTTTTTAGAAAGTGTAAAACATAATCTTGTGCATGGGATGGTTCTTTTACTCTTTTTCTTTGTAAATACCACTTTTAGGTATTGGATGCCGCATATATCAAGCCCATAAAAACCTCTTAACAAGAACTTAACAAAAAATAATAGTTCCATCAGCTTAACTGGTTGGCGGATACATTGTATTATATATGTAAAGAGTTGAAGTTCGAACTTGAATCTCAACCATCCCACTTTAAGAGTGAAATTTCTAGCCACTAAACTACTAAATTACTCCCTCCAATTTTTAATATAAGAAAATTTTTACTTTCATTAACAGAGGATAAGATGTCTCACAAAGAAAAAAAACAAATACACATTAATAATTCAACCTATACAAGAGTACAACTCACAACCAAAATAGCCACAAAGGCAACACAAACAAAGATCTAACACTACCTTGAGGGACTAGACAAGTTAAATATTATATATACTATGGGTGATAATGAGTTTGGATGATTTGTTTAATCCAATAATCTAATTTAACCTACATTTTACTTAAATTCGCTGAGTTTGGTGACATGTTTATTAGATATAAATTCCTCCTCCACAACCAACCACCCATAAAAAAATGTCAATCACTATTATCGACTTTTCAAAACACAAATAAAATAATTTAGGAAAACTCACACACAACGCAATCTCATTCAACCACATATCACACCAAAATACGTGCTCCTCCTGTCACCAACAATCTTCGATAAATTACTTCAAAGTCAATATTCAAACTCACTTTGTAAATCTACATTAATTAAACGAACATCTCTCCATCACACTGAGCTCCACACACATAACTTCATTCATCATCCAATATTCACGAGTCAATATATTTTAAACCACAACCTCTCACACATTACCGCTCAACCTTCAAAACTATTACTTCAATACACAATATTAAAAAATTTCAAGTTGTGCACCCGCAAATCACCCATTTTCTTTCTAACAAGGTAAATTTTATCTTATTTAATCGAACATATCAAATAATTTTACAACTATCAACTAAAAGACTCACGAGACAATAATAATATTTTAAATTTGGGCTCATTTAGACAAATAAATCTAAAGGAACAACTTGTGATTCACTCCTAAGATATCCTCTTGTTAGAAGATTTTCCAAATGAATTTACAAAATCAAATTCTCGCCAGGCAAATAACATGGCCATATAGGCAAATACAAGCACGACACAAATGAAAAATGGGCTCAAAATCTATTTCCACGCTGGATATCAAAAAGTCCACACACCTTATCCACAACTCAACCTCATGTCTAGTCACTAGAAAATGCTCCAAATCATACCTTCCACACCTTGTTAAACGCAACACGCCACGTGTCTATCAATATTTCCACGATGACACGTCAAAGCACCTGTTGACAATGAGAATGAGAAATTGTGGTTAATGGATAAGAAGCTGAGTCAAAAGTAGTACAAGCTTACGTGGTACTAATAAATTCATGGTGATTAAACTCTTTGCGTGGCAACAAAAAACAAGTCAGTTTGCAACTGAGATTAGATTTAGGAGTACTTGGTTTGTTCTTCAACTAGGAGACCAAATTGTGCTATGTTATTCTTCATTATTATATCCAAATTCAAAATGAAAATAGAGAGGAGTGTGGCCACGTATGCACAACAGGGCATGGCAATTCAACTCACATTCCTTTATTCTTCATCTTTCTTGAGGACCACAATTTAGCTAGCCACTTTTATGTAGAGACTATCAGGTCTCAAACTCAGCCATGCCTGAGTGGCTTTGAGTAATGTCAAGTTGATGCAAATCATATTTTATTGGATAAGTATGTGGCAAGGGACATCTATTATGGATGACTTATGTATTTTTCTTTAGAGTAGTTTTTTTTTACGATAGAAGGAAATACAATTTCATGAAACTTATCAACATTACGTTTCTAAAAGGTAAAATAAATATTTCAATTATTAATAAATACAATAAAAAACAATTAGTATTCTACTAAACAACTGTTTCATTGTACATTTACATATAATATGAAATAATAATTTATTCATCAAAGATTAAGATTAATTTCTTACTTCTCAGAAAAGTTAACTGTTCATCTAAATATTGATGTAAAATTTTTGATGCCAAAGGTTTGAGTTTCATGATCACATTCACAACAGCCCTTTGCCTATTGCATGGTCGGCAAATGATGATTTAGTAGTGAAGGAACTTTTCTCACATTGACAACACTCATTTGCCTATACCAGATAACTAATAAACTAGTTTATAGCGAATGAATTTATAGTGATTAGCTTATAAAGTAGTTTTTAGCTTATTACGAATAAACTAACTAATTAAATTTGTAGTGTTCGATAAAATTAATGGTTTTCAAGTAAGATGATAGGGGTAAAATTGGAAGAAAAAATTAATAAGCTATAATTTCATAAGCTATTTGAAATAACGTTTAAAAAAATAAGCTATAAGCTAGTAAAACAAACTATAAACTCTTTTTTAGAAACATTTACCAAACATTACTATTTTAGTCATATGAACTTATAAGATATAAGCTCAAAATACGATCTTACATTATAAGCTCAAATTAACGGACAAAAACACAGTTTTTTTCCAACTGAATATGTTTCTTCGAAATTATGTGCGGGTTTTGAAAAACATGGGACGGATAAAGTTGCTCTCTTTCCCAAATTCATTTTCGTTGAGATTCACACTTGGAACACTTGGCCCATTTCATCTAGCATTTTGTTTGTATTTCCCAGTTACATACAATTTATAAACTACAAGGAAAATTAAAAAAAGTCAATCAAGAAAGAGATTCCTATCTTACCACAAAATTAGAACACATTACAAGACGAATTGGGGAGATACAGAAAGAATGTGTAGTTCCATAGATTACATAATGACTTCATGAATAAGATGGATGTCAACCAAATAATAGGCTAGAAATCACAATCCAAACTAAAAAATTCAACCAAAAAATTGTTGATTTCTAATCTATGGATGATTCCTCGTCAAAGATGTCATGCCAATGTAACATCTAATCCTGGTCGAGTCTTCCACTCATCTGTTTATCTCAAGACCCCAGAGGCAAGAAATAACTGGCATACACAACAAGATGACAAATGGTAACATCAAGGTAGTGATGTTGAACATCATTTTTTGGAGATGAAAGGCTTTACAGATTCTACAACCACCTGTTTTGAAAAAAAGTAAAAGTGCGTATTTAGATCAGTTTATTTGGGGGAAATTATTGTTTTTTGTTTTTCAAACATGTAAGCAAAAATATTTGCTCGCTTTCTTACCCTTCCATCATAGGACAAAGATGCAAAGATCCATGGTTCACGAGAACTCCATGTAAGCCCTGTAAAATGAATAAAAGATTGATACACAGAAGTCTATATGATCACGGGTTCAAAAATTGAAGCTCTTACCATAAATACTGTCTTCATAATCACTGTATGTACTAAGCAATGGATCAGCCGCTCGGACAGGTGGTTCTGCTTGGCTGCAAATATGCAAGCAAACATGAATAAAAAATGCATAAAAATATGTAATGATATCTTAAGATAAGAATATGACCTTTCAGTTGTTGACTCATCAAGGTTTATAGAGGCCGACCACAAGTTGACAGTCGAATCCGTTCCAGCACTCTGAAATATCCAAATTCAATTACAAATAACTAAATATTCCATAATATGAAAATGTACAATACATATCACCTTTCACTAACAAGTGTGCAGCAGCTAGAAATTTAAATTTTACATGTCTATGCATGTGCACGATGAGTGCGTAGGAAAAGCTCTTAAAAAGTAAGTTTATCTCAATCCTAAGCAAGGGTGTACTCACCTTAAAAAATTAGCTTTATTTGTACTTATATATATATATATATATATATATATATATATATATATATACTCCCTCTAGTCTTGAATATAAGAAACAAAAAAAAAATGCACACCCTTTAAGAAAGTGGAGCAAATGATTAAATAAAGTATGTCATTTACAATTTCACCCTTACTTTTTGTTTTAAATTAAATTATTATTTATTATGAGTAAAAGTGAAACTAAGGGTAAAATTGGAATATTGATAATATATGTAATGATTATACTAGCTTTTTCTTATATTAGAAACTTCCAATTTTTTTGTTTTGTTGCTTATATATGAGACCGGAGGGAGTATATATATATATATATATATATATATATATATATATATATACACACACACACACACACACACAGAGAAAAAAAAAATAAGAGAGTGAGTACCAAGATAATTCCGTCATACTCTGGGTTACACTTGACAATCCATGTCCTGCCAATACAAGGAATACATATTGCTAATCAGATGTCTGAAAAAAGAAAAACTACCATCAAATAGTTTATTTTCATTGGAACTTTTTTAATGAAATAAAAAAAGTATGTAGGTTATTTGTGCATTAAAAGGCTGATCGTCGCAACGTATGGGAAGCACTAGTAGCACACCTGCTTCCTGTTCTACTTTCTTTTCTCTTTCATTTTCCCCCTTTTTCTGCTTGGGTGTTGATCGGAAATTGTACAGTAGGGTTCTTGGACTGGGGATTTAGATTTAAAAAAAAAAAAAAACTCAAACTATACATGATAGGTACCAATGTGTATGGCCTGGAAGCTCTTGGATGGGAACTTTTGGTTTTCTTAGATCCCAAATGCGTATCCCTGACTCATGCTCTGCTGTAACCTGTAAATAACACAGCAATTCAATTTTGCCAACATGAACAAAAAGGAGGTCAAATACTACAACCTAGAAGACAGTTTCTTCTGTAAACTCAATCAATAATTAACGTGAGAAAACCCATATATACATATTAAAGTATTTTGACACTAGGAAACCCAAAAAATAGCTATCTGTAATGTGCATATTTGTATCTATAATTGAATGTCAACAATACCTGTTGACAATCCATAATATAATAGTAACATACACTATCTCAGACACTCATGTTACAAAACCAAATGGAAGGTATAAAGACACACATATCAGTAGAATGATCCTCACAAAGTTCAACTCTTACCAGTATGTTGCTCTTCCTAGGATGGTAATCAACACTGCGGACATGTGAGCACTCGATTGAAAGTGTCTTCCTGTGTGATTTAAATAATCCAATTAGTAGACATGAAATTCCAAGAGGTACTAATTCACATAAAAGCTACTTGGTTTCAGGGAATATATACCCCTCTTCCAGCACCCTAGATCATGAACTTGAAATGCAACGAGTAATTTATATAACAGGAAGGAAGATTGTGGCAAATACATTGAATTTCAAAATGAACCAGTAAGGGAAGGAATTTCAGAACATACTTCATTGTTCTCACATCCCAAAACTGCAGAGATGATTCACAAGTTGCGGCTATAGAATTCACGTCATGCGGATCCCATGCTCCTCCAGATAACTTGTGTAGCATACCAGCTGAATCCTGTGATTGTACCTAGGTTTTTGTTGGGAGGAGGGCAGAGGAACCAAGTCGAAATCACTAAAAGTTCCATGGAATTTAAAAAAAAACAGTGACTATTAACATAAAGGCAAATGATTATCAAAAGTCCCAACCCATATCTTAGGTCCTGACAAAACCTCCCAAAACTTTGTGGTGTTTGACTTGCATTCAGATAGGCAATTAATACCAATGCTGAATTTTGAATTTTCTAACATAAATTAAACTCTTATCGGGGAACAAAATTAGGTCCCTTATGGACAATATGTAATCCATTCTACTGAGGCATCACAGGTTTCACAGTTGTTTGGGGAAACCCATTGGTTAATATCTTCACTCATCTTCCACTCTTCAATTTCTAAAATGCCTCTCATTCAAATAACACTTTGAGATTCAATAAAAGTAACAAACTAATTAGTTGCTCATATATAACAATTTAAGGAATGCAACATATTTTTCCCTTCACTTTCGGATTTTAAATGCTTAAGAGTCCAGAGAGAAACTATATGCTTCTTATTCGCACAAGACCAAACAATCTTTCATGGTTACCCAGTTACTTTCCCAAATCAACGTGTTTTCTTACCCTTCGTGGTAAGGGTTAATTTGTTATTTTATTATGACAGATGAAGGTAACTTGAATAATGATAATTGATAACAAGTAATTTTGCTGTGTGCATGTATCAATGTCACAAACTGCATATACCACACCATAAAAATTGTACCTCTGCAGTTTTCTTGGAAACATCCAAACTCCACAGACATAGGTTTTCGTCATCGATGCTAATCAATTTATCATGCCTTCCAGTTGGCCACCAAAGAATACTGCTTGGTAGTGTAACAAAGAGTAAAAGACCATATAAATGTGAATAATGAACATATAGTAAAGAGGAAAGTGGTAAAATAATCCAAGCAGAACTTTCAAAACATAGCCAAAAGAGTAGTCCAATAGAGTGAAATGGCGAAATCACACGTAGCTTAATCAAAATACTTAAATTAATTTCTCTGCATAAATTCCTTCAACATCTTCTGATAACTAACTACCTAAATCTCAGGTAATGAGACAGCTTATACTAGTAGTTTACGTGAAAAACAATAAAACTAACACATTGCTCTGGAACAAATCTGCATACGGAAATTGCATACTCACCATTTAATCTTACCGGATTGAGTTTCAAGAGATGTAATTTTCTCTAACTGAGGGGAATTTAACTCTCCATATAACTCCGGAATCTGCCATATTGCTGCTCCATAAGATTCACCTTTATGAACAAAAGGTAATCATAAGTCTTTCTAGTTTCTAATTAGGGCCTTGTTTGAATCAACACTTTCATTAAGTGCTTATAGCATAGGCGCTTATCATATAAGTGTTTATGTATAAGCTATTTCTATAACAAAAGATAAAATAAATTCAAACTATTTTCATATACGCAACCCCTAAGAACTTATTGAAATAAGCTCACAACATCTCGTGGACATGTCATCAGTTGTTTCTGTAAGCTCTCTAAAACAATCTCACAATTGCTTATGTAAGTAAATAAGCGTAAGTAAATCAATCCAAACAGGCCTAATGAATGTACTAAAAATAAATTGATGCACGAGAAGCACAATCAATCTGAAGAAATGTTACATACAAAGAATCTCAACTTATCAAACACCATTGTCAATACAGACATAGGAATAATATAAAATTAACAGAAAACAAATACCGGTAGAATAGACGGTTGAGAAAATCCGTTGATCAAAAGGACAAGAAACAAGGTCCCAGATCTCATTGGGATGAGAAAACAATCCCTCACAGAAAAGTTCAGTTCCACTTGACGAAAGCCGAATTAGATGTACCTATAATTGTGATGTAACGATTCACTCTATTAAGATCAAATCATAGAAAATTGAATTGAAGCGAGCGCGCTTGTGTTTATATACCTCATTTTCTTCTTTGAGACTAAGTGTTCCGGCAAGGAAACTTGTGTGATCTGTATCTGCTTTTACATCTGATATGCATCTAGCCTAAAGTATGAGATAATGAAAAACAATTAAAGTGAATAATTAGATGAATTAATGGAGATTGATCACGAAAGATGAATTAATGGAGAGTGGTGAAAATGAGAATTGACCTGATATTTAAGACCATATCCGATACCAGATGATACAGCTTGCATTGCTCTTGCTTTCTGCTTAGTTGAACGATGAATCTAATAGTACTTGAATACAGATTTTCAGATACAGTATCTGGAGTTAAACACATAAACCCAGAAATGGCACCATAGTGCACACAGTTGTTGCTTGCTAATTTTTATTTTTTTTTCCTTTCTCAGAACGTGATGTGGGCTGGTATGAAGAATGTGCTGATTGAAATTCCGTTATGGGCTTTAAGTGGAGCACAGCTTTACACAAAGCCCGTAAGTAATAATACCTTGAGAAAATTATATCCCGTGCCCCCACTTATATACATACACCTCCCCAATAATCCAAACTTCCCAAATACCCTATCTTCTAACAAATTAAAAAAAAAAATTAACTGCAGTTTTTGGTCTCCCTTATTTTCACCATTTTATAAAATTGTTCCTCCTATTTTAAAATTTGACAGTTTTTTTTTTGGTTACAAAAATTTGACAGTTTTAGTCCTTCAATCAAGTGTTTTCTCTAAAAATATGTGATGTGATATGTTTTAAACGACATGGTATGTAATATGATAATGAAAAATACCAACATCGATAAAGTTCCGGTATAGATGTCAACACTTGAACTTTCATTTTTGGGATTTTAAGTCAAAGTAACTTCTGGTGGAACAAATTCTTTATTTTTTTTGTCAAGTAGTTTAGTGGTTAAATTTACACACATTAAATGTGAAGAACCGAGAAATTCAAAGAACTAGAGCCCCATTTGACCCTGCTTACTTTCTACTTCTCCTTAAACGAAGTAGAGAAGTAAAAAATTGTGTTTGACCCGATTTCTCCGTAAAAGAAGTAGAGAAATAAAGTAAATAAGTAGAAAGCAAAAAGAAATAGGATCAAACATAATTTTTATTTCTCTACTTCGTTTAAGAAGAAGTAAAAAAGTAGAAAATAAACAGGTCAAACGGGACCATGTCCCGTAAAAAATTCCTACAGCTACTAAGTTGGATTAACGGACAAATTCATTCTTAAGTACATTTAATATTGTTTGACCTTATATTTTTTAATATTTAATTTTTATTAACTAAATATTGACATTTAACAGATAATATATTTTTGTCAAAATAAATAAATAAAAAACAACTTTTAGAAATTATTCATAAAAAAACGTTATCATTCAATATTATTGTTTGACCATTATAATTTTTTTTTGTTGATAGATGAAATGACAAAGTCATTGGACTCACACACACAAAGTGGAGTGACCAAGGATCGAACCCTGGTCATTGCGTTCGACACTAGCAATTTCAGTATTTCTACAATTTGAGTTAGGATTTGTGGACCTTTGACCATTATAATTTACTTGAGTCAATAAAATAAATTTGTTGTGGATGTATTTAATCATTTATCTTTTATATTTTTCAGGTCAAAATTATTCTCTTTTGAAGTTAATGCATAATCAATACTACTTCCTAATTTTTTTTATTGACTAAATTTTATGTAATTTTTTCATTGTATTTTTTTTATTAAACCTCCTCATAAATTTTTTTTATTGATTTTGTTTTGCTTCTTCCTAATGCTACGGTGGACCACCTTGACAAATAATCCACCGTGGTTAAATGATCAATATTATTATAACGAATACAAATTTTACAAAATCTACTGTCGGATTAAAAGTTTATATCATATAGATCATCCATAAAAAAAATTAGAAAATTTGAAAATCATTTGTATGTTATTGAGACTTATCAAGATTAACACTATTTAGTAAAAACCCATAAACCGTTAATCTTTATGGGTTTCATCATTAACATAAATCAAATGATTTTCAATTTTTCTAAATTTTTTATGAAATATCTATATATATGAAATAAATTTTCAATCAAATGAATTTTGTAATATTCGTATTTGTTATAATGTTATTTATAATTAGTCCACCATTGACCGCTTATAATTAAAGGGTCTATTAAAATTTTCCTATTAAAGTGACACATTTTGGTCATAAAGAATTAATTTGTCATAGTCAAAAAAGAAAAAGAGGAAGATGAAGAAATAAGAAGAGTTAATTGTGAACATATCCTAGTGCTACATTACTACTCCACTACCTCATCATCAACCTTGGTACTACATTTATTAAAATTAAAATTCCATAATAACAAACACTCTTTATACCAAATTCTAAACCAATTCCAACCACCCCAATTTCATTCAAATACCATTTCTAAACAGATTCCACATTGATAGCGTAATCATCATATTCATTTAGAAACTCTGTTTTTACTTTTCAATCTCAATCATTTACCTTAATTTTGACCTTTCTCATCACACTATATATATAGTCTCGTTGTACCTTCCACGATAATTCTTATATGCACCCTACTACTAACTCCCACCAAAACATGCTCCTTCCATTTCACGTTTCGTCACTTTATACGTTTCAATTTTCCATTTTCTGTTAGTTTCATCTCATATATCACGTGACTATTATTTACCCGTTTCTGAAAAGGAAAAACAAACAAATTTCTAATACCCTATATCATGGTTTTGCAAAACAAAAAAAAATAAAAATTCAATCAATCAAACAAATTTGAGATGATAAAGAGTTCAAGTTCCAGAAATTTAACAAATCCATTCAGCAAATGGTTTTCAGATATTAATTGGCGTTTCATTATTCTGATTATTCCTCTGTTTTCTTTTATCATATTTTTCTCTTTCCATGCACCAAATTTAAACGATCTTTCATCTTTTTCTTCCGTTAAGAATCTTCTCTTCGATCTTCCTCTTCAGAAAGTTAAGAATGGATTCTTCGGCAACAATACTGTTAATTCATCACCTACAAAAGATGAATTGTTACGATCCAAAATTGCGGTGTGTTTGGTTGGTGGTGCTAGAAGATTCGAATTAACTGGACCTTCAATATTGGATATGATATTGAAAGAGTATCCGAATTCAGATCTTTTTTTGCATAGTCCATTAGACTCAGATTCATTCAAGTTTTCGCTGTTGAAGTTTGCGCCGAAAGTTGCCGCCATTAAAATCTTTCATCCTCAACCTTTGCCGGAGAATGAGTCCTTTGTTCATGTTCTCACGGCGGATAATTCCCCTAACGGAATCCAGGTTAATTTCATCACTATTTCACTTTTAATCCTTTTTTGTTATTTATTTTTTCATTATTAATTCATTCATGAAATTATTAAGTTATTATGGTTGTTTGCAGCAAAAACGAATTGTTAGGGCAGTTTTTTTTTTTTTTTGACAAAATTGTTAGGGCAGTTTTTAGCGACTGAGTTTTCGTTATTTTTGTTGCATCCAAATCAATCACTAATTCTTTACCAAAATATGCTACAATTAAATTAAAATTGAAGATCTGATAGAGATCACAAAGAATTTTATTAATTAAAGTTACATTAATTATCATTTTACATCATTATTACAACGGAGCACACTCGAGATTAATGTTGCAATAAAATCAATCAATATTAGCGGATTAATTGAGTATTGATTGACGCTAAATTTAATAGAGAGAACGATGGTTCGATCATTGCAACTGCAATCGATTGCAACTGCAATCGAGAGGAGACTGAAACTATTTAATACCAGAATTGGCCGCAAATTAAACTGGTAGTAAAAGTAAAAAAAAAAAAACTCTTCAGATATAAGATTCATGAAAATCAATTTTCACAATGGCACTGTCGAAACATAGGTGATATGATGATTATCATAGTTTGATCACCATTTTTACGAGAAATATAATTTAAATTAATGATTTTAAATTTAAATCGTCTGATTTTAATCGCATTACTACCTGTACATGAGCACACTAAAATCAGGTCGTTATTCACCCCTCTACTAGTTTGCTCCTTATATGTATTCCGTGTTCAATTGAACCACTTTCCTTTGTCAGATGTCAATTCAAAAGTCTATAATTAGGACCTCAGGATAATAACGTAAAAGGGAGAAAATAATAATCCATTTATTTCTAATACTTTTCAGCTTCCAAATCGGTTTCTTTGGTCGTAAAATATGTGGTAGGTAATTAGTCATACGAATGGGACATAATTTGACAATAACTGAGACAGCATTTTAGATAGGAGGTTGTTATCATAAACACGTTTGCCTTAAATTGTGAATGTGAAATGTATATAAAAAGTTAAAAATTAAAATCATACTTATCCCATATTTTTTTATAGAAAATCATAGTACTTATCCATTAATTTTATATTATTTTTGACAAAAAATAATTTAATGTAACATATGGTGTGTGTAATGCTAATGCATGTTACTGAACCTTTATTAGGGGAGTTGACATGGTGTGTGTAATGCATGTTACTGTAATGTTTTCCTTTTACAAACATGTTACTTTAATGTTGAAAAGTACTACACAAATGTAAAATGACTTTGAACTCAAACGAAAATGTTTGCATTATAAAAAAAACGAAAATATTTAATCAGTTTTTTATTTTTGCAATTAAATAAAATTTCAACAACACTTTAAGTTTTGATCAGTTAAAACTTTTTTTTTTGAGGTAATGATCAGTTAAAACTTAAAAGCAAGGTTTTGTAACACTTTTTGATCAGTTAGAACTATTTTTTTTTTTTTGAAAATAAGTTAGAACTATTTTTTATTGAGGTAATGATCAGTTAAAACTTAAAAGCAATGTTTTGCTTCAAATGTAGCCCACAATGTATATATTCTTTTACTCTTTTTTTTCCCTCTTTTATAAAGTGAATAGCTTGGTTCAATAGAGTGTCATAAAAGAATTTCACCCATTTTTTTTGTCTAAAAGGAATTTTACTTTTATAAAAGTATACTTTAATTGCATGGCCAATAACTTCAAATCCTAATAGCATAAAAAAAATCTCAATAGAATCACAATTAAGCATGCATATTACTCCGGCCTTAATTATAATTATAAGCAAAAATTTATTTTTCAAATTTATTAAATAAATGTAGACCAAACACATTATTTATTCAACATTCTTTAAAAATATCCATATATTTTTAATTCTCAAAATCACAAACTTAATTACCTTAGTTATTAACAACTTCAAAAACTCCATTAAAAAATACTAGTATTAAAAAACCCTCATAAGGTAGAGAGACTTAAGACTAGAAGAGGACTAAATTCCCATTTTAAAAGTCTTTGGCTTTTGCGTAAAACAAAGTCTTTGGCTTCTAGATTCAATTAACCTTAATCTTTTTCCTTTGTTTAAGAGTTCAATTGGGTAAGGAGGCCAATTGGTTGGGTTGGCGGGTCTAACCACAATTTTTTTCCTTTTTTTACGCTAAAGACTTTTGAATAGTTTTAGTCAATTTTTTTAGCTTAAAAAAAGTCATAAACAAAAAAGTCTTAATCATAAAAATGCTATATGAAATTTAATTGAATTAAATTTGCATGCATTTTGTAGGGACTTATTCAATATTTTGACTTGGTGGAAGGTTGCCTAACAATGATAAAATCACATCAAGCAAAGAACAACATAACGTACGATTGGATTATCCGAACCCGGGTAGACGGTTATTGGAACAGTCCACTCAGCCCAGAAAATTTTGTCCCAGGTCAATATCTGGTCCCACCGGGTTCATCATACGGTGGACTCAATGACCGGTTTGGTGTTGGTGACTTCAAAACCTCAACGATAGCTTTATCTCGTCTCTCACTCATTCCAAAATTAGATTCAGTTGGATTCACAAATCTCAATTCTGAATCCGCCTTCAAAGCCCAACTCACTGCTCAAAATGTAAGCTACCAAACCAAACGGCTCCCATTTTGCATTGTTTCAGACCGAAAATATGATTTTCCACCAGCCCGGTATGGAGTACCGGTTGCAGCATTATCGAGCCCCGGTCCATTAAGTGGAACTAAGTGTAGACCATGTAGACCGGTTTGTGTGGGCGTGTGCGTGGAAAATGTGATGATGTTGGTCGAGAAAGGGTGGAGTTGGACCGATTGGGCCGATGGATCGCTTGAGCTGTGTGATGCTCATGGTAGCTGGGAAAATGGTTGGGAAAATATTTTTGATAGAGTTGCTGGAAAGAAATTTGCTGATGCTAGGAAGAGAATTCACTCTTTAAAATTTAATGATTGTGTTCAAGATTTCGTTCAATTGAAAAAACTTGCTGCTCAATGGAATGCACCTCCTATAGAAGAAATTTGTGCTTTGGGATTAAATCATTCTTGAACAAATTTGATTAACAACTATTTTAGCGCTACATACAAATTTAGTAAACAAAATTGGAGATCATAGGAAAGAAGATACAGTTTTAATTTGTTATTTGGATTTTCATCTTAAATTTTTATATACCGGTAGCCTGATACAGAGGATGTGAGATAATGTTAATATTGGAATTAGCTTTTTATTTTAAACTGTAATTAAGCCCTTTTTATTTTTATTATGTTACTATTTGTTAGTTTCTGATGTTGAGTCTATGGGACACCAAGAGCATCTTAAACACTAAAATCAAAATTGAATTCTCATCTCTTTTTAATGGTCGTAGCTGGTGGCATGACTATTAATTTTTCTCTTTCAAGTTTTTATTGCCATTTTGTTGTGACTAAATATCAGATATATAAATTAAGATATTGACTTTAAGTGGTTAATGAGCTTCAAAAAACGAATGGTTCGAAAGAATCCAAGTTCGATTATTGATGGAAATAGTTTTTAACTGAATTTTAATTATCTTACGAGCAAAGCCTAAATTACCGTGGTCACTTTTTCAACGAACTAGAAGAACTATGTTGTCTAGGTCCGATACGGGTACTGGTATGAGGTATGATATTTTAAAAAAAAAACTAATGTACATGTATAGACATAAATTAAAGTACAATATGTATCCGGTACGGGCATGAGTACGTACCCGGTACCGGTACTCTTTCTTAAATGGAGTATCCGTTCACCATAGTAGAAGAATAAAAGAAAATGAGAGATACAAATTGAATATTTTTTCATTTGTAGGTAAAAGTTTAGATGAGTGAATGATTATATATTACGTGCATTCTAATTACTATACTATTTTGTGTATCACTTGCAGGTGGTTTTGTTTGTTTTTCTTGTTGCCCTTTTTACCATAATATCCACTCTTAGAATTAGAAGTTGGGTCATACCCAACCTTACCAACCTTACAAAATTGGTTTGTAAGGTAAAAATTGTCATCACTTATAAACAAATTTCAGGTCTTTTCGCATATTTATTTCATGTGTTTTGATGTATATTTCTTATAAAAAAGAATATGGGAGTATTAAATTACTTACTTGCATTAATATACATAAATTATACATGCACTCATGGTTGGTAATGTAGATCTCTATGCATTCCAATGTCAAGTGACAGTTAAGTACCATTTAATAGTTGATTTTCGTGGATGTATTGCAGTCAATTTATATACTAATTTAGATTATTGCTAAAACAACTTGTTTCCAATAAAAAAAATGTTATTTGAACAACTAATTTTTAACATCTTTATGATAATTTTTTCTCTTATACTATATAAGTTGTCCCAAAGTTGTGATAAAATTGGGTAGTACTTTCCTGCCTTTTTTTTGCTGCCTTCTCTCCTATGCATTCTTAGCGGTTGGATTAGGGATACTTCTTTCTTTTTCTTCTTTTCTCTCAATCAAGAGATTGATCCGAAGGCTATAATTAACAGCATAATGTAACACATAACTTTTTTGATGGATCTTATAATAAATAGTTCATGACAGATTGGGATTACCTGCAGTTATTTTTCAACCGCGAGCCCATACAGTATAAGACAAATATATATAAGTATTTAAATAAATTATAAAAAAAATAAAATAAACCCTACAGCACCAACATGCTGTTAAAATTTAACAGCAGGCTATCCAATTCCGTTCATGACCCACTTTCCCTTAAATACTTTAAATCATAAAATTTGTTAATATATTTTTGTCTTGAATTAGATTTGAGTTACCAACAAAATTTGTTGGTATGTAGTTCTCTTGTCTCTGCTACTTACTGAATAAAAAGCATTTCTCCCTTTGACCCAAAACTTACGTGGTCGCTTTATTTGGATTAAAATATAGGATTCTTATTTTTCCTTTCTTTAGCTTAACCAAATTCAAATAATTGAGTGTACACAAATGGTATTTTTTTTTTTAAACCAAAAAAGAGGAGTAGCAAAGATCTACATCCTCAAAACATATATAATAGCAAAAGATAAGAGAGATACAAAGGAAGGAGGAGGACAAGGACCAAAACCTCCTTATAAGTTTACAAGTCTAAAACATGGTTTTCCCAATCGGTTGTCAACAAAAAAACCTACTAATTGGGAGGGAATATCATTCCATATGGTAAAGTTATCAATAGTAAGACCTATATTAGCAAGTCTGTCCGCACATTGGTTCCCTTCTCTATACACATGAGTAACAACAAAATTCATATTGTTAGTAATCCTAATGCAATTCAACCATCTATTACCTAAGTCCCAAGACACAAGAGCAGAAGATTTAAAAGCCATAACAACAAGTGTTGAATTAGTCTCTAACCAAAGATTCCTCCAATTCTTACCAGCAGCTATTTCAATAGCCCTCATGACCCCACAAAGTTCAGGTTTGAAGGCTGACTTCAAACCTGTGTTCTCAGCAAATGCACACAAAAAATCTGCATTGTGGTTTCTAAAGATTCCACCACAGGAAGAGGTGGAAGTGTTGGAAGCACCATCTGTATTACATTTTACCCATTGAGGAATAGGGGGCTGCCAAATTACCTCTTTCAAGATCAGAGGCTTTGGTGGATGCGAAGAAACATTGAAACTCTTGAGAATTACAAACTCTCTGACTGAGGCAGAAGAAACACCACTTGAATAGTTGCCTGCAAGAGCTGTGTTAGACAAAATCCAAGCCACAGAAGACTTCCAATGAGTAATTTTGCTATTAAATCTAGCATTGTTCCTAGCCATCCATATAGCATTCAACAAGTTAATAATGACAACTTTAATAGTGACTTTGCATTGAGGGGACCAATTCCTATCACACAAATTCCAGATATGTTCCAAAGATTGAAAGTGCAGAGTTAAATTCAAAATAGTGGCTAACCAACACCATAAAGTAAAGGCAAATCTACATTCAAAAAAGAGATGAAAAGAAGTTTCTGAATGAGAAAGACAAAGAGAGCACATTGAAGGAAGACTGCAACCTCTTTCCATTAACTTGTCATCTGTAGGGATTTTATCATGCATCAACCTCCACACCAATAAAGATTTTGAAGGCGGAACATCTCTGCACCAAATACTTTTAGCCCAATTCTTAGAGGTGTAGTGTTTTCTTTTGAACTCATAAGCAAGCTTTAAAGAGATTAACCCTGAAGAAGATTCATTCCAACACAACTGATCAAGAACAGGCTCAACTGGGAGAGTGACTGTATTCACCATATTCTTTAGATTTGGATATAACAAGTCTAATCAGGAGGAACAAACCACTGCTGATTGAAAATTAACTCACTAACTCTTTGAGGAAGACCTATGACATCATTCTGATTAATATTTAAAGACTGGGCTAATGGATCACCACACCAAGAATCATACCACAAGTTAATCAATTGACCTGTACCAACTTTCCAACAAGAGTTAGATTTGATGACTGACACCTCTGTTTTGATGCTGCTCCATAAAGAAGAGTAGATGTGATGGTTAATGATCCTATCATCTCTAAAAACTCTACTTCTAAGAATGACTGCCCAATCTTCGTTAGAAAGCATGAGCTCCCAACAAAGTTTCAAATATTATGAATCCAATTAGTAAATGGTTTTCGAATATTAGTTGGCGTTTCATTGTGTTAATAATTCCTCTACTTTCTTTTATCATATTCTTCTCTTTTCATGCACCCATTTTAAACTCCAATTCATCTTTTTCTTCAATTCAGAATCTTCTTTTCAACATTCCTTTTCAAAAGAGTAAGTCTGGATTTTTTATCAACACTGTTAATTCACCTAAGGAAGATGAATTGTTGCGATCGAAAATTGCAGTGTGTTTGGTTGGTGGTGCTAGAAGGTTTGAGTTAACTGGACCTTCGATATTGGATATGATACTGAAAGAGTATCCAAATTCGGATATATTTTTGCATAGTCCTTTAGACTCAAATTCATTCAAGTTTTCGTTGTTGAAGTTTGCACCAAATGTTGCTGCCATTAAAATATTTCACCCTCAACCGTTGCCTGAGAATGAGTCTTTTGTTCGTGTTCTCACCGCGCACAAGTCGCCTAATGGAATTCAGGTTTCATGGCTACTTTCTTTTTAAATTTTATTTGTTTCACTTTCCAATCTGAGTTTTTGAAAATATAAATTTGATCTTTGTTATGTCTTCACACTACAATATTTAAAAAGACGCGTAGGATGGAGATTTAACTCTGATTAAGTTTGCATGCATTTTGCAGGGACTTGTTCAATATTTTAACTTGGTGGAAGGATGCCTAACAATGATAAAATCACACCAACTGAAAAACAACTTCAAGTACGATTGGATTATACGAACACGAGTAGACGGATACTGGAACAGCCGACTAGGCCCAGAAAATTTTGTTCCAGGTCAATACCTTATCCCATCCGGTTCAAGACATGGTGGTCTCAATGACCGATTTGGTATCGGTGATTTCAGAACCTCATCTATAACATTATCTCGCCTCTCTCTAATTCCAAAGCTAGATTCTGCTGGTTCACAAATCTCAATTCAGAATTAGCTTTCAAAGCCCAACTCACAACTCATAGTGTAAGCTACCTCACAAAACGTCTCCCTTTTTGCATTGTTTCAGACCGAAAATATATTTTTCCTCCGGCCCGGTTCGGTGTACTTGTTGCGGCATTGTCTAGTCTTGGTCCATTAAGTGGAGCTAAGTGTAGACCGTGCAAGCCGGTTTGCATGGCAGTGTGTGTGGAGAATGTCATGATGTGGATTGAGAAGGAGTGGAGTTTGATAGGAGATGAGGCCGATAAAATCACTTGAGCTGTGTGATGCTCATGAAAGTTGGGAAGATGGTTGGGAGAAGATTTTTGATAGAGTTTGCTTGAAAGAAATTTACTAATGCAAGGAAGCAAATTCACTCTTTGAAATTTGATGATTGTGTTCATGATTTCATTATGTTGAAAAATATCACTACTCATTGGAATGCTCCTCCAATCGAAGAAATTTTTGTTTTGGGGCTTACCCGGTCTTAAACAAAGTTTTTTGAATTGAATACATCAATTCAAAAATAAACAAACCTAAATATATTTTCTCAACAAATATAATATAAACATTAAACCTATTCTATATTCTAACACTCCCCCTCAAGCTAAAGCATACTTACTAAGCTTTAGCTTGCTACAAAATAAATCCTGAAAATAAATTAGATTATTTAGCTTGCTCTGATACCATGTCAAATAACCAATTATCCTAAAAGCTTAAGATATTAGGAAATGTTACATCAATGATTTTATATTATTTCTAACAGTATATGTATACTTTCAAGTAATTTTTCAATTATGATGAGTTTGTTGTTGGTTATTTTAAAGTAATTTGGTTTGGATTATGAGTGGCGTGTATTGTTATATATGTATGTTGTAGGTGGATCCTCTCCTTCCCTCCTTCTCCCTCCTTCAACAATTTATGTGTAATAGGAGAGAGAAAATCAATAAAATAATAATAAAAAAGATGAGTGAAAAAATGGAAGAGAGAGATAGAGACAAATGAGTGAAGGAGAGAGTGGGAGAGAAATAGGTCAAGGAGAGGATCCAAACCCGGTTTGGGCTGATCCTGATTCTAAATTTTGCATAGCAGTAGCAACAAAATTTTTTTTTTAAAAATAATAGATTTCACATCGGTTAAAATTTAACAATAGTTGTGAAATATACACATTGCACATCCGTGGAATATAGAACCGATGTGAAAACCTTGTTCAGATTTTAAAATTAGTTTACATCAGTGGAACAAAGAATACATGCCCGATGTGAAATGTGTTGAACTTACAACATCATGTTAAACCCAAATCCGTTACTCGTCCCTCACTCCCTTTCAATTTTAAGTCCCTCACTCCATCAAAATTATTTGATATCATCATTTTAAATTAATTTTTAAAATAGATTTTACAGTGTTAAAAAAATTTGTATAAATTTTTTTTATAAATTATTTATAAAAACTTCAAAAAATTTGTTTGAATAATTATTCTTAAAATGTTATTTTAGATATTTCATCATTTTATTGAAAAAATTGGATATTAAAATTTTAAAAAATCACTTAATTTTGAAGCTATTTCAAATAATTTTCACAAAAATCATTTTTGAAATACAATTTTTTGAAAAAATTGTGATTTTAACTATGTTTTAAACTTCAATAATGTACATTTATATTATATGATGTCAAAAAATTAGTGTTTCAATTTAGAAAAAACAAATACAAAAAAACTTGTAATATTTTAAAAAACAGTTTTACAAAATCTATTTTCAAAAATAGAAAAAAAATCTATTTTTTTAAAACTGAAACAAACTAGCCCTAAAACTATTGATTTTAAGAAAAGTGATTCTATTGAGAATATGTTGGTTATTCCGCCCTTTCAAATTGAAAAAAGGGAGATGAAATGAATGATGAAGACATTGATACTCATCTCAAACGTCACACATATATCTAACTACATTTTAAATCTCTTAAATTATAGATCCTTAAACAAATGTATTTTTATTTTTAAATTGAGTGTTAAACAAAGTTATCTTTTCTATTTATCTTTTTTTTAAAAAAATCATATTGTCGAAACAAAATAGCTTACCTTTTTTTTGATAAAAGGTAGCAAAATTCAATACAATTTCATATCAAAGTGATGCGGAATACCTCAACCTTATAGAGATATCCAAAACCCGTTAAATATAAGTTTGGAGTTCTACTTTTCATACTCATTAAAAATTGAGACGGGTTTATCAGTTATCTGTCAGAGATTTGTTACACGAAAATTATAAAGCGTGGAATATAGCTAAGGTTCGAAACTTGTTTTCAAAGGACGTAGCTGAGAAGATTCTGGAAACACCACTTGTTAGCTCGGTCCGTGAGGATAAAGTGGTCTGGGAGGAGGAAAGAGATGGGTGTTATTCAGTGAAATCCGGGTATAAGTTAGCTATGCGTTACATAATAGGTAGCGACAAATATCATGTTGTGGGCAATTGGAATGATATTTGGAAAGCTCAAGCTCCGCACAAGGCACATCATTTACTTTGGCGCTTATGTAGAGGTTGTCTCCCGACTCGTGCTCGATTGTTGGAAAGGCGAGTGGAATGTACTCTCAATTGTCCCGTGTGTGATGAGGAGATTGAGGATGAGCTTCACATATTATTTAGGTGTGCAGTAGCCCGGGATAGTTGGAATGCAGCTGGTCTGTCGTCTGTCTTACATAATGCTACGTACCAACAAACTGATGTTATGGATCGTATTTTCGTTGTTTGCAGCAATGAAAGTAGTGATACTGTTGGTAGAGTGGCTATGCTACTCTGGAGCATTCGACACAATCGTAATGATAAACTTTGGAATGATAATGTCCAGATACCACGTCAAATTGGAAGACATGCTTTTGATGCTTGGAATGATTGGTACTCAGTACATAAGTTACAGAGTAATAATGTGAGCAGGACTACAGAAGCAGATTTGGTAAGCTGGGAGAAACCAGCTCTAGACTGGGTAAAATGTAACGTTGATGCTGCCTTTGTGTCTGGATCTGGAAGGACCTCGGTGGGATTGTGTTTTCGCGATAATAGCGGTCATTTCATGGCTGGTATGACACAATGACAGCAAACTGTGATTTCATCTGTAGAAGGAGAAGCATGGGCATTACTTTTAGCAATGGAAGAAGCTAGATATAGAGGACTGGATCGAGTTCAATTTGAAAGTGATTCGAAAGTTCTACTAGAGGCCATTCATATGCAGCGTAGAGGCAACTCTGAGTTTCTGTCAATTGTTCATGATATCCTTAGTCTTATGTCATCTTTTATAAACTTTGAGGTTAAGTTTGTTAGGAGGCGAGCGAATTTGGTTGCTCATACTCTTGCTAGGGCGGCCAATTCTTGGGCTAGCTTCCATAGATTTGAGAATATTCCCTTTTATGTTGAATATTTAATTTTTAATGAAATGCAGTAAGTTTGTTTGCTTAAAAAAAAATTGAGACGGGTTTGGGACTTTCATTCATTAACATTATGTAAGTAGTAGATCATCACATCACTGTTTGTTTATACATGAGGGGGAAATATTTTTGAAGAAAGAGGAAAACAAAAAAAGAAATGATGAAAGAAAACCAATAAAAACGAAATACAGCCACTAATTAACCGTATGGCAATAGAAACAAAAAAAAAACACATAAGATGAAAAAACATCCTAATTATACTAAGTATATTTACATGTATCTTGTTACTGAATATAGGATTGGCCAGTGATATCTACATCACGATCCCCAGTTGAAGGAGGAGGGTTATGTTTGGGCTTTATAGATTCCTTATCAACAGGCCCATCAGCACTTTGTGTATCACTTGCTGGTGGTTTTGTTTGTTTTTCTTGTTGTCCTTTTTCAGTACCATACAATCCACCACCATAAGCACCATGTGTTACTGGCTCCATCCTTGATATTTGAGGTCCTTCTCCTATTTTTTCCTCTTTCTGTGTTTGATTTTCCATTATGATTGTTTCAATGCTTCTCTTTGCCACCACATACTGAAATTATTATGAATTGTGTTATGTAGATTTTCATTTTGTCTTGTAAATTGGACGAGTGTCATATTGTATTTACGTGGCAACATAAATCCAAGCCACGCAACCCATGTTCACTTTGGCTGATCCATATCCATTCTTCTAGTAGATTCTACCAAATTCTTTAAAAGAACGGTAAAAAATTAAAGGAGGTGTGGAAAGTATTTTATCAGTCCATACAGAGTAACAAATAACAATCTATGTTAGAATCTATGCTAGGCCTACTATCTTTTGGCCCATCAATTTTTATAATAGCACATTTAAACTCTTAATTTTAATCCGTTTTGTAAAAAATTAACTTCTACTAATTAATTAATATACATGTCACACCAACATATCTAGCAAGACATGTTATATCGTGACATGTGCGTCATTGTCCACATGTGCTTTTGTTTGGTTAAAATCAGTGGAGTCAGTCATTTGTAAAAGGGACTAAAGTTAGAGAGCAAAAATACTACTTTAAAATATGAGGTCAAAGTTACAAATTTGTAAAAATTAAGGGGAAAAAAAGCAATTTAACCTAAAATTTATTCCATTGTTGGTTGTCATGGTGATGACTCAAAATAAATGCCGCATGATTCAACTTTGAGCTTTATCAATGATGGTCATGGTCATGTCCCATTATATACTATTCCAATCTTCTTCCTTTTTCTTTATATCTATTCTATAAATAAAAATCTACTTTTCAGATTTATTAAATAACTGAAGTATGAACACATCTCATTATATATATTAGTTATTCAATAAATTTAAAAAATAGACTTACTTATAATTAAAGTTGGAAGTATTAGTATGTACTTAATGATGGCTTGAGCGCTATGCTTTATTCTTCATGTTAGGAAATTACGAGATGGTTTAATTTGGTGTTAGTTTGCTTTGGTAAGATCTTGGTAGTGATTTTTGAATTGTGACTTCTAAATTTTATTTTGTATAATAGGCACATATTTTGTGCTTCTTGATAGTTTTCATTTACTATATTTATTTGATTTATTAATAACCAGCCTTTGATGGAATTGGTTCCCTCGAATTAGTCGGTACTTGTGTTAAATACCGAGGTTTTTTTAAAAATAAATTAATAACCTGCATTTTCCCAACTAATAATGCATAGAATGCTTAGTTTTTTACAACCTGGATTTATGAAGGATCAGAAACCAACGGTTTGAATGAGTGGCTAGTTTGAGATATAAAAGTGTGCAACCAGCACTTCTTAAAACTGTTTATCCTTTGACAGTTTTGTCTTCACTAAACAACAACTGAGTCGTTAGCATTGTTATACAGTGTTCAAAGCATATGTGAACATGATAGTTGGCATTATGTTTGCTATGTTACATTGAATATGTTACATTGATAAATGCCTCAGAGACCCTTCTTTACCGCAAAAAAGGCTCACATAGCCGTGTGCTGTTTCAACTTGACTTTAAATTAATTTTCACAATATTTTGGGGATTCTTGATTTTCTCATAATCTTTATAGAAACTATAAATCAACTGTTCTTGATTTCCACATTAGTATCTTCTTAGAAATTATAAATCAACGGGTTTAATATTATTGATGCAGTAAGCACGATATTGATATAGCACTGCAGTTGCAATTTGATTTTTAATTATGCGTACGTTTTTGCATATATCAACTTTCTAATTGCATAAGACGATTTTAACTATGTTCAAATCTTGTTACTAAAAATTTAAATTTTAATACCTCAATCAACTTTAAATCTAATAAGATAATTGGACCACACTAGGCATGAGGGGTGGGTGTTGAAGTTGTTTAGAGTCCCACATTTTTTTTTGAACGATCAAATAATGTATATATTGAAATGAAATCAAATAAGCGAATACGTCAATAAATAAAGTGCAAACGGTACTCAACCCACCAATGACAGTTAAGTGCATATACATAATATATATAGTACTCTATCAAAATCTAGAAAAACCAAAGAATAGAGTCTCAAATAGAAGGAGACCGGACCTAAACAAAAACGGATCAGGATGCTCTGCTGTAGTCAGAGGACGCAATTACACACTGTAATAGATCTCAACCACCCATTTCAAATGGGTTGGTTCAGATTGCATCGTAATAAAATTAGTACAAAAAATTTCAACCATTAATTTTAGATCGGACCGTCCTGATTAAAAACAATGTGACAACTGCGTGGAAAATTACTGCATCAAATCCTTTTCCACAAAAAAACTACCCCTCCCCTTAACTTATAATACTACAATATAGAGGATTAACACTTTCACAGTAGTTTGTGAAAATGTAAAATCATGTTGCACATAAAATGTAATTTTTTTACACATTAACAACCGCAATAACAACAAAGGCAACATTGCTATAGCATCCGTAGTTTAAAAGCATGGTGCGGACAATACTATGCCATCTCTGTATTTTACAACTCACACACGCGTTACATTAAATGTTAGAAAAATGCAAAAACACCATAACACCAGAATGCTATGGATGCTTAAAGATTCCACTTCAGATATTATAGAACAAACCACGCCGATACACGCGGTTATTATATATCTCCAATCTCAATCACATGTTTAATACTACTAACTATAGAATTTCATTTTATTTTAATATTTAAATCACACATTATTTCATCAGACAAAAACTTTAGACAATTAAAGCAAAAAGCTGGCGTCTATGTCCTTACTCGTTCGTGTGCATGTCGAAACTATATAAATACTACAAATTAAATCTCTTAATCCTAACCCAAATCACATTCAAATTTCTCTATCTCTTTTCTCTTTTTCTCTTAACAATCCTTCATCACTATCACCATTCAAATTTTAAAAAAAATGGTAGGTGTTTTTCGGCGTTCAGTTTCATTTCCAAACAAAAATCCTAACCGTCCATCACAAAAGCCACAAATATCACATCACATAAGATCCATAAGTCTTCCATGCAGATCTCATCCGTTAATTTCCCAGATCAAAGATGAAATCAACGGTCTTAATTCATGGGTTAATTGCACTTCAAAATCTCAACCACTCACAACCAAAAACCTCTCTAACGGTTTAACACTTCTCAAACAAACACATGAAACTTTTCAAGACATTCTCCAACTTCCACAAACACAAGAATCACTCCGTTATCACCCTCTTTGGGTTGAGAAGCTTCTAGAATATTCTCTTCGATTCGTAGATGCCTACGGAATGTTCCAAACATCGATTTTATCTCTTAAAGAAGAACATTCATCAGTTCAAATTGGAATTAGAAAACGAGATGAATCAAAATTGGTTATATACTTAAAAGCTAAGAAAAATTTGAGTAAGGAAATTGAGAAGCTAGTTTCTGGAATTCGATGCGTCACTCATAATGTCACACAACAACAATTGGATGTTCCTGTTTATTCATGTTCTTCAACGATGCTATCAATTGCTGACAGTGTTGAATTGGGACGTGTAATTGAGGATGTTATGAGTTTAACGGTTTCTGTTTCGGTTGTTCTTTTCAACGGGGTAGCAATGTCATTTTCTTCGAGGAAATTTTCGTGGGTGAAAATGGTTAGAAAAAGTGGGAGTTACAAAAAGGAGTGTGAAGGGATTGAAGAAATTCAGAAAGAGTTGAATGAAGTGGAAAATATTGGGAATTTGAAAAAGAAAGGAGATGAAGAAGTTAGATCGGTTTTGAAGAGAATGCGTGATTTAGAAGAATGTATTTGTGGTATTGAAAGTGTTAGTGAGAAAGTTTTCAGAGCTTTGATTAATTCACGAGTTCTATTGCTCAACACTCTTACCCTATCGCAGTAGTTTTTTTTTTCTTCTTTCTTTTTTCTGTTAATTAAACATATATAACAATATTCTTTTTTATGTATTTGTTTTTTACTTATGGTAGTAAGTTTTTTTATCATTCATACATATATACATGCAAAATATACAATTTTTTCCCCTGTTATTATTACTCTGTTTTTTTAATGACAATGTCTCTACCGGTACTTGAGAGTCTTTGTTGGTACTTAACTACCGATTAACTATGAAACACATACACTTCTTAAATTAGACATGTCTCGTGTCTAACACTGACACGACACTGACACTTTTGATTATAATGAGTTATGTCTTTGCTCAAATTATTATCAATATTAACGTGTTCGTATTCGTGTCGTATTCGAGATCTGTATTTGTGTCTGTACTTCATAGGATATTAACGGTACATTGAATTTATGCATAATACGTATAATTTAATCAAATCCAGAATTAGCATAGTAGAACCTATATGGTCTCATTTTTTTATTTTTCTACCAAAATACCCCAGCCTGAAACTATGAAAACTAATCTTAGTTTAAAGGTATCGTGGTCTATTTAAGAGACCGATCTCTTTATGTCGGTGCTCTTCTATACGCATCGATCATAGATCAAACTCATATTATATGCCTAACAAACTCCATCATATGCTCACATTGTACACCATGTTGGTATATGGCCTCATTTCTCATTTAATGGATTGAAAAGCAGAGTGTATGTACGTATGAAAATTTCAGTGAGACATTTATCACAACCTTATCTCATGTTTACATCCCAAACAAGAAAAATAAATCAATATGTTCACGTGCCAAATTCTTTGTTATGTAACAATATAAATTGCTTACTTTTACAACCTACAAGGTATGATGATCCACTCATTACTTAGGAAAAGGGAGATTAGAGGAATAAAAAAAGGGGAAATGCAAATAATGGTAGGAAATTTGGCGTTGCATGATTGTGGGAGGAGAAATTATTAAAGCACATGGCATGTTGGTGTTTCTTAAATTGAAAAAGGACATGAAGCATGGATGACAACTAATTACAGTTGCATTTGCTGATACCTAATCAACTAACCCGTAAAAGATAGTTGAAGGTTTAGCATGTTAGCCTAGCATTACAGCTGATAAATAATTAGTGCACATGGTTTTTAAGCTAATTAATTAAAGGAATGGTTTGTTAAGCATGATTAATAAGGTTAAGACTATTCAAAGCTATCTGTTTAATTTAAAAAACAATAATGCAAAGACATCCTTGATGGGATTACTTTCTTTAATTAGCACATAAGTTAAATAGGGTGGAGAATTGGGATATAAGTGTCTTTGTAGAGGGAAAGACTCCATGCTTGTGAATTAATCTGGTATGTCCGATTAACCAGGAGTGGTTCAGAATTAGTCGCGTTTTGCACCTCTTCCTTAGAAAGAGACATTGAAAATTTATCCTTTTCATTCACCATCATCATCTTTATCATATGTTTTGGACATTGTGTGACTCTTCACAGTTTTGTTTTTTGGAAAATGACCCTCATTTAATAGAGGAGTGTGAATGTCGTATATAAACTATCATTGACCTCGATTCTCAAACAATCTACAACCTCTAATCAAGGTTAAGGGGGCTAATTAGCATGTAGCTTATGCCCCTCCTTCTAACTCCAATGTTCTGACCTCAAGTTCACGACTCTGCATTTTCGAAGTATTGTCCATTATAAAAGACATCTTTTGTGCCATTTTATATTCATATTTTTCAACTGGATTTTATCTATAAAAATTGATTTTGAATTATATAATTCGAGCTAACTAACCAAATTGAATTGTTCATGGATTTAAATGAGTCAAATTTGAATAGAAAAAAAGTTTGTCAAATTTTAAACTAGATAAATTCTTATCGAGTTAAATCGAGCTGAGTCAATTTCGACATTCAACTCATTTATGACCCTAGAGAGATTTTATGGATATCCCCCAAAGAAGAAAAATGTTAAAATTGCACATTTTTAAGCTATCAAATGATATGTACGAGAGATGTCTGGATTATTGTGACAACGCACGTGAGGCTAAAAAAACACTTTTCCATTATAAAAGGACTGCACCAACGGCAAACTTTAAGCTTTTTTTCTTTAACACTAATTTTAGGCGTATTTACGTAACACATCGAAGAGCTAGCACCGAGATAATTATGTTTGAGATTTCGAGATAAGCTTTAATTAGAAGCCTAGAAAGATCAAATAAGATAGATCAAATACAATAATTATGCAATAAACTTAGAATGATGATTTTTTTTATTTTTTTTTGTCTTAGAAGAAGTGGTAATCCACTGAAATTACACAAATAATTGTGAGATCCCGGGTTCGAACCCGGGTCACGACGTCCGGCCTAATAATTTCGGCATTTTTGTCAGTTGAACTAGGACTTATGGGACTAGAATGATGATTTTTGCTTATATAGTATTACGGATGGAGTAGTTTATATGTTTTCGAATTTATATCTGTCAAAAAGAAAAATCTTTTCGAATTTATTTTCACATCCAAAGTATATAACAAGAACGTCACATATGTTGAGGCGTTAGGTTTATGAGTCTTCTCACTTATAAAGTGTTTAACCTCCATTTTTCTAAACAATGTGAGACTTAACACTCACACTCTTCACAACAACGTATTCCTTAATTTCCCTTAACAACCTAGTGTCCATAACGATTCCTTCATTATTGGGCCCATTGCCGGTGGTTAAAAATAACGAGCAACCTTTCCAAGTGAATGAATTAGGTGAGCTAGACCCACGTAATACTCGATACATAATTCCAATTCCAATCCCAATCATAGGTCTTTCTTCGTCTTGCTCATCAACTTGTATAATCAAAATTCAAAAAATCCAATTCCCAGCTGCACAAAACCATTCTTTGCTCATGACTGGTGTGGTCCCTGTTTTATGTTAGTTAATGTAGCTGTCCTATACATAAAATAAATAAATGAATATTTAAGTCTACTTAAGGAATGATTTATTTTTTTACATAGAGAATGATTTAGTTAAGAAACATTCTATTAAATTAAATATTTTTCTTTTTAAAATAAGTATTTAATAATTAATTCTTTTGGTGGACATTTAGTTTATATCTTAGAATAATGAATGGTACTTTTTTCATTAAAAGCTTCTTATTGTTGTCTTCCTAGACTAACATTTTTTAAATTTTTGAAAATTCTTTGCAAGACATGTTTTTCATTTGTCATTTTGAGTCGTAAAAGTGTGCTAAAAGAAAGTCGGTTATTCTTGTATATAAAAAAATACCGGTAAATTACGAGGTTTGGTCTAGTGATGAGAGATTTTAATAATGTGTCAGAGGTCCATGAGTTCGATCCTCAACTTTATTGTTAACAAAAAGAAATCGGTTGAGAAAAGATAATTCACTTCAAAAGAAAATGTGCATTGCATACATGATCAAACTCAATTATATAGATGAAAAACTCAAACATTTAATCGATTACTTACGTCACAACCTTTTCAAACTCCATTATGATCAACACACCTTGTATAGGTGAAAAACGAATTTGGATCACCTTATGTGTAACAGAAGTGAAGTTTTTATTTTGTGAGTGTGAGGAGAGACAAATTTAAAATAAAAAATAAAGACGTGATGATGGAAGAGAAAAACACATAAAAGAAACACAAGAGAGGACATAAGAGAAAATCCAATAAAGGATCCGAATCCGCTCGGCAACTAAAATTAACCGGTTACTTACTCAACAAGTAAGCCAGTAAAACACTTATCGGCTAACTGCAACAACCAGTTATTCTAACTAACATGTACAACAAGCTGAGACACTAATTGCACCTCCCATACAAGGTACTAGTTGAATTATTATTTGTGATTAAAAAATTGTCGTGGTCATGTATAAAAAATAATTGTCATGGACATGATTACCGATAATTGTAAAATTTTCGGGATTAATACTCCTATTTTGGTTTATCAAATTAGATGTTTATTGTCCATGATCTAAAGGCTTCTTCTTGATAATATCTTAGCTTGCATGTCTAGGAATTAGGGAGTTTCTTTTTCCGTCTTACGAGTTTTTCATTCGTTCTATTTTTACTCATACGTTACTTAAGTACTCCCTCCGGTCACTATTATAAGTAAAAAAACACTTTTTAGGTTCATTGAAAACATGATGTATCTAATCCATATTATAAACCAAATACATTCATTTTTTAATGAATCTAAAAAATGATTTTTTGCTTATAATAGTGACCGGAGAGAGTATAGATATTATAAAATGAAAAATTTGAGATAAAAAATATCATCCGCTACTTAAGTAACGAATGATGTTTGAAAAACTCGTATGAGGAAAAAGAAACTCCCTAAAAATTATGGTTCAACTATTTTGTTTTGTTTTGGGCTTTGGCTCTCTTTTGCAAAAAAGAAAACCCACAGCCCACCAAAAGGCAACAAACAAATTCTCTGCCTTTTTATCATGGGTAGGCATGCATCAAAGCTATCAGTCACATACTTTTGTCATGTTTTGTAGGGAGGGGGTGTTTGGTATTCTAGGTTCACTACATTGATGGCTTAATTCTTCTTCTATATGCTTATGTGGAATCATGAAGGTAGAAAATTTTTCGTAAATTAGGACATTAGGACATGGTGTTATAGAAAGAACGTTTTCTATTTTAATATACTTGGTCCTTAAAAGTCTAGCTTGTAGTATATCATAAAAGAACTTGGCCACTAGAAAAAGATGGAACTAGATATAAAGATAAAGGGCACACATAAACATATAACATACAACTATATATGTGACTTGGAATTCCACCCAAACCCTTCTTTTGATGTAAAAGACATGTTAAACTTTTCATGAGGGGTTAAAATACGTGCTTTGAAACTTTTCAAAATATACTATAATATAATGGCTTTCATCATATTGGCTCCATACCAACCCTTAAAAATTCATTATGCCTCATTATAAATCACTTGAACTTAATAATAATTGAAATGATAACATTTGGATTCTTTCATTCATCTTCCTCATGATCCGATCAAAAAGTTAGCACACCTTTGGCGGGTAATCATTAGTATTAATGCTTAAGTTGAAAATTGCTCAAATTTAACGGTACTACTACTCTGTTACAACAGCATGTGCAATCCATTGTTACCATTGTGATGACATGAACATATATTTTGGTAAAAATTGGTTTCTATACTAGTGGTTTAAGTATTACAAATAATATAGTAAGAAGTTCTATATGAATAAAAGAAAATCGTTCCTATTGTGATGGTTTGATTGCAAGAATATTTTATATGAATTTTTGGGTTCAATCATTGGTTAATTCTCATTATAATAATAGAGTGAAAAATAAGAACTTAAGAGTGGTGTGGTGTGCGCATATAATAGTAGTTAGATGATACAATTGAAAAAACAATTAAAATTATGTTGAAAATTATAAGCAACCCTCTTTAGAGTAATACCGAGTATAATTTTAGGGTAAATTTTGTTTCAAAAAATAAATAAATGAGAGGACAAATCTCAATTCTTTTGTGTAAATTTTATTGTTTCGATGATAGATTTGAATTTATTTCAAAATGAATGAATTTTATGAATTACTCTTTGCATCCCAAAATGACAATGAGCAACCAATATGACATTTGAGCAAATTGCCGAAGTGTATAAATAAATAAAATAGAACAATATTTTTAACAAATTACCCTTATCAAATATTTGTGTAATCTTTACCAAAAAAAATAAAAATCATGTGATCACCGTAATATTTGTAGTGTGTTGGATGCAGATCTGCTACTATATATAATATTTGACGCAGATTTTCATTGTTTTAAATCACAACCATTAATTTTATATCGAACTACTGTGATTAAAATAACACCAATAAATCTCATCCAATAATTTAAATCACACAACTGATATCAACAAATTTACTGCATGTAATTGTATTCCTTCCGTGGGTCTTGATCCGGAACATAAAGAAAAATCAATGTGTCCCACAAGTGGCACTTACTGGCTTTGGTGTTTGTTTTACTCAGGTGAATTTGAAGTTAATTTGTCGTCCCTACCGAGCTTTTTATCTTTGTTAAAAGCAAATGCAAATGAGTAGTGAATTTCTATACAGATAACGGCGACCACTGTAGTTAAAAGCATGCAATAAATGTCTAAATGAAAGTTTTGCCGGTAAGTTTAACTAAGTTGATAAAAATATCACATTATATATATGCAAGAGTTGAGTTTTATATATATGCAAGAGTTGAGTTTTGAACCACCGACAATCAACTTACTCATTTTAATTTTTACTATTTACTAAGGTGAAATTTTTAGTCTCTAGACTGATTGACAAAAATATTTTAAAAATTTTTAAAAGGAAGAGCAAATTTTGCATAAAATCTTCAAAAAAAACGAGAAAGAGACGTTGTAGCACTACCCGCCACTTTATTATTGTCACAGTTACACTTGCTTGTACACTGTGCCGTCCACTTCTAGCCATTACCAATTACCATAATACTAATAATAATGCTTCTTCAATATCACAATCAATCCACCAATAAACACAATTCAACTCTTCCCAATGAAATTTCCCCTTTCTAAACCCTTAAATTGAAACCGTTTTCTTTTCCACATTTCCCCATCCAAACACCACAACGATGGGTTGCAACGCCTCTAAACTTGACCGTCTTCCGGCGGTCTCATTGTGCCGTGACCGTTGCAAATTTATCGACGAATCACTCCGTCAAAGCTACACACTCGCCGATTCACACGTCGCTCACATGGATTCCCTAAGAACACTTGGTCCTGCCCTTCTTTGCTTCTTCCAACAATTTGAAGATTCCGGCGAAACCAATCCCTCAATTTCGAAATCACCACCTCCATCACGCTCCGAATCTTCTTCTAGTTCTGATTCAGATGCTGCACAATTTGTTCTGCATTCTGAATCAGAAAAAGAGGATTCGGAAAAAGAATCTCAATTATTCACTCATGGTTATAAACATTGCGATTATATCCACCATGACACAGTAATATCCAGTGTTCCTGATAATATGACTTTTATGACCTACGTGAAACCGATTTATGATTCATATTATCCTATGCCTCCGTCGAATGCTGCCGGAGTTTATTCCGGTTTAAAGCCGCTGTCTCCGCCTCCTCCGAGTAATTCTGCTTGGGATTTCTTGAACTTTTTCGAACCGTATGAGAAATATCAAGTACCGTACTGTAACGGTGGGGACGATTACGCTGACACAAATGTAACGGTTGAGAATGAAAAGGGAAAGGTTAACGGTCACGTGATTCGTGAAAATGGACCGTTTAAATCTAACGGAGGTGGAGTTAACGTTAGTAAGGTAGAAAATGGAGAAGTGAAAGATAATGAAGCTGATTTGAAAAAAGAGAGTTCAGTTTTGGAGAAAAAGTTACCGGAGTTAAAAGAATCTGTGAAAGGTTTTTCTGAAGCGGTGAAAGAGATTCAGATTCTATTTGAAAGAGCATCGGATTCGGGGAATGTGATTTTGGAAATGCTAGACGTTGGGAAACTCCGTTACCATTCAAAAATTGAGCTCAATCCAGGTAAGCACGAATGTATAGTAATTTATTTATTTTTTGTTAGTAGACGAAGTGGTAAGCACAACTACAAGGTCTCGTGTTCAAACCCAAGTAAACGTGTCAAATCTAGCAAAATTGGCATTTACCAGCTGAATTAGGACTTATAAATACAAAGAGTGTATAGTTTAATGTCACTGTTTAGTGTTTTTAAAATTTTGAATAATATTTTATTCTATTTAAGATTCATTGATCGAAAGTATTAACTGAATTGAGATTTTTGGGACCAGTTTCGTGCAAGATTATGCATGTATTTACTCCGTTGAATCCCTTGACGGTTAAATGTGTGGAATCCCCGTTGCTTGGACGGCGAACTGGATCCAAGTGTGAAGGAGTTTACACGGAGAAGGGACTGAATTCCGCGAATTTATGCTCCACTTTGAGTAAGTTATGTATGTGGGAGAAGAAGCTATATCATGAAGTTAAGGTATAAATTATTTTGTTTTACTCATTGTTTTTTCATGAAGTGTGCACACTATGTAATGTAGATGGTAAACAATTTCAATACATGCCTTAAAAACCGAATTGGATAAACCTTGAATCGACATTTACTACAGTTATTTTAGCCATTCCATATCAGTTTGTCATGGTTTGAGCGGTTTAAAGCATTTGAATTACGATTCACAGGTCTTGCTGATGTCCAATTTGATTTTAAAAACATTAATTTCAATTAAATTTTATTAAGATCATGCTTCTTTTTTGGAATTATTTTTCATATATATATGCCTTTTAATGTAGTACCTCTTATTTTTCAGGCTGAGGAAAAGTTGCGCATGCTTCACCAGAAGAAGTGTGAGCAGTTGAAACGTATGAATAGCAAGGATGCCGATGCACAAAAAATTGATTCTGTTAAAGCTTTCATTGGCATTTTAGTTACAAAAATGAAAATGTCTATCCAAGTGGTTGACAAGATATCTAATACTATTAGTAAGTTGACGGAAGAGGAGCTATGGCCGCAGATTAACAGGTTTATTCTCATGTAAGTCCTAACTAAAGTAAATTTATCTTGTAAATAAATAAATTTGTATTGGTTAATGAATGAATTGTTTGAATGTCTGTAGTTTTGTTGGTTCTTTGTAGGTATAGTAATGATCTTAAATGCTTTGCTTTCATTTTTATGAAATTATTGAAAAAAGACCGAGTGAAGTTATTCTAGTAGAAATGACTAGTCTCATACAACATCACTAACCAATATTTAACTTCTGGTTAGAAGTGTCTATATTTAGCATCCACCTGTGTTTCAAACATGATTATCTCCCGCCGTGCAAAACAAAGTAATGATTTCAAAAAGGGACTGTTTTCATATATGTTTATTTATTTATTACTTACTTTCTTTTGAAGGTTGTATTGAACATTAATGCATCTATATTTTGTTTCTTAAATCTAACAGATTGTTATATTCTTTTGGTTTTTATCCTTTTTCCCTCTCCACTTGCTGCTGGTAAAAGGTTTCTTGGAATGTGGAAAGCTATGCAAGAATGTTACAAACACCAGTACCAGGAAATTGTGAAAAATGAAAGCAAAGCTTTAGGTGCCTCTTCATTCAACAGAAAGCCTTGCAATACTAATATTGATGCAGCAATAAAACTAAAATCACAGTTACTGAAATGGAGTTTAAGCTTTTTAGATTGGATTCAAGCCCAAAAATCCCAAGTGAAAGGCCTGAATGATTGGCTAGTAAGATGTCTAATGTATGAACCTGAAGAAATACTTGACGATTCAACTCCCATTGGTGCACCACCAGTGTTTGTCATCTGTAACAAGTGGTCGAGGGCAGTGGATAATATCTCAGAGATGAATGTAATTGAAGCAGTAAATGGATTTACACTCAGAGTAAATGAACTATTGGAAAATCATATTTTAGAGCTTCAGAAGAATTCAACATTGGACAATGAATTAGAGAAAAAAGTAAAAAATTTGGAGAGGCAAGAGCAGAAGATGCACAAAATGGTGAAGGCTCGAGAGAGAAAGATGGATCCGATTGCAAAAAAATTGAGAGAAGGGGTTGCTGTGCATAATAATGATGTTAAAGTTGATTCTATTAGCCTACAATCAGATTTGAAACAGATCTTTGTTGCCATGGAGAAGTTCAGTACCACTACTGCTAGTTTATATGAAGAACTTTGCCAACAAATTAAGCCAGATGATCATGTTTTAGGAGAATCTAACAAAAATAACTAGTTTTACAGTGATCTCAATATTATTATTTTTTGGAAATAAATGATAGTGGGAAGCAATTTTTATGTTGTGATTATGATAAATTGTAGACAACTGTTTCTAGCCTATCCTGCATGCAGCCCCAAACGAGATGTCTTTAGAGATGTGAATGATTTGTGGGCCAAATGCGCACTAATGCATGTGTGTAGAGAAAAGAAGAGAAAGTAAGAATGAGTGAACTTCATTTTGTTTGGAGAAAAGTTTTAGTTTTATTTTAAAAAATTATTGGAAGATATAATTATACTTTAATGTTGGTTTACAATTTATTCATTTAAAAATAAACAAAAGTGCTGATTAGGCAATGAACAGGAGCTTTTCCACCACAAATTTGGAAATGAAATTGTGTTAATTAGGCAAATGATTAAACAGGAAAGGGACTGTTGGATTGTTAACATGTGACATAGAAGTCATAGATTTCACTGGTACCATGGACTCATTCCCTTAGCAGGAGATTTACGGATTTAGATTTGCTACCGTAGTAAAATCATGAGGTTACAAGCAATAATTAATCTCAGTCATCAATTTAAGATCGGAGAGCACAAATTATGTATGTACTAGAACAATCACGACCATTAACAACGGATGGTTGAGGCTGTAACTCTATTGCCTCAGTTACAGCAGGAAATCTGTTTTCGAGATTTACATGTTGTTTGGTCCATACAGGCAGTGGAAATGTGAGAGCTTTTTGAATCCATAGGATTAACCAACTAGTACAATTTAAAAGAGATTATTTTTCAAACAAACACCATAATTGATAAAATTTTGGACCATAGTTTTTACCAACTGTGTATACACATGTCTTTCTTATATATTTTGTAATCAAACCAGATGCTGCTCTCAGAGATCCTATGCTGCTATGAAAGCTCAATGGGTGATGGGACTATCCACATTGGTTCACAGCAGTTTACATGAAAAAGTTGCTCTTTCCAAATTAAAGATGAAACATAGTTGATTGAGTGAGGGTGGAAGAACCTTTTGCAGTTTTAACATGGGAGGGACAATCTTTCTTTTGCATAAGTTTATGTGCAAATTTTTACCTTAATTGATAAATATTTAAATGATTCTTACAGTGTAAATGTTTAAGTGTATCTTATAGTACAAACACAATGAGTATGTGTCTTGCGTGTAACATTATTATTGAACAAACAATTCGGCTTTTCCATCAATAAATAGACTCATGAACTCTTCACCATCAACTGTTTCTTTCTCTATGAGAAGTTGAGCAAGCTTGTGAAGGATATCAATGTGAGTGTTGATAATTGTTGTTGCCCTGATATATGCTTTATCTACCAGTTCCCTAACTTCCTTATCCACTATATCAGCAGTTGCCATGGAATAATCTTTTTGTGATGACATCTGCAATCACAATTTTTTAAATGGTGAGGAATTTATTTTGGGAGGTTCAATTTACTGAGTAAAATAAAACAAAAGCTTTTTTTGTCAAAATTATGAAGTGATTCGAGGTGTATAGAGAATATTTAAATATCATCATATACTGATATTGTCAAAACTGTAGTAAAAGGAAACTAAATGAGAATCCAGTCCTCGTCAACCTATGTTAGATCACGGTTTACCTGTTGTCCTAAGAATGGATTTCCACCACCGCCGCCGATGGCAACTTGACCAATCTTTTTGCTGAACCCAAATCTCTCAACCATCTGCCTCGCCACCCGTGAAACTTGCATGAAGTCATTTGATGCCCCAGTGGTGACATTATCCTGGCCAAAAATAACCTCCTCGGCGACCCTGTTTTGCCATATACATAAAAGATAAGGAATTTATCTCATAATATTTACAGACCCAAAGCTAAAGATAAGACCCTGTATCTCAAGTCCATACTATGACAATAGCTATGCCCCAAAAAAATACAATTTAGAACTTCAAATTCGGAAATAGCAATTTAGTCTCTTAAATTGAACAAAGTCCGTCTTTAGTCCTTTTTTTCTATATCTAGCACCATAATTTTACAAGTTTGTTTGGTAGCCAAGATAGGATAGAACATGATAGGATATAGAGCTGGATAAAAATAGGACAGGGATAAGATAAGCAATTTAATTTACTTTTAATTGTGATGCAAGAGTGAATTGCAAGTTGCAAAAATCAAGATCTAAATTCAAATAAGGTAATGAATTTTGTGTGTTGCATGGTACACTGACCTTCCTCCAAGAGCAACGGCCATTTGATTTTCCAAGTAACTTCTACTGTACAATCCAGATTCAAGCCTCTCTTCACTGGGAGCAAAAAAGGTGAGACCACCAGCTTGGCCACGAGGTATAATGGATATCTTGGCTACAGGGTCATATTCAGGCATCAAAGCACCTACTAAAGCATGGCCAGCCTCTGAAAATCAACAACGAAGAAGCATGGTGATTAAGGATCCAAAAATGAACTAAAACCTGCTAAGTTTGGAGGTACTAGATATAGAAAGAAAAATAAATACCATGATAGGCTACTAATTTCTTCTTCTCTTCTGAGACAACAGCATTTTTCTTTTCTGGTCCAGCAATGATCCTTTCAAGCGCATCCGCTATCTCATCTTTACTTATTTCCTTGAGATCACGCCTGGCAGCAAGAATAGCTGCTTCATTCATCAGATTCTGTAGATCAGCCCCTGTAAACCCTGGGGTTCTCCTAGCAATTTTGTCAAAGTCAACATCCTTTGCAAGTGCTTTTCCTCTAGAATGCACCTGAAAGAAGCAGAAACATAATAATTTAGACACAGAACAACACATAGCATAATCAATTCAAACACCTCCAAACAAACCTGGATGCAATCAAGGTTATAATTACCACAGTATTTAAAAAACTAGGCAAAAAGAACATTTAGAAATTTTCAATTCCACCTACCCAGTTAAATTTTCAATATTGCAAAAAGAACATTGATAAATAGACTCAGACTGAAATGAATTAACTTGTAATCTACGGGAGTACTTATAAGGTCATGTTTGGATATACAACTTAATTAGGTGTTTATCATATAAGTGCTTCTGTGTAAACTATTTCTATAACAAGAAATAAAATAAAGTCAAATTGTTTTGATATAAATTATATGTTGTTTTCGTAAGATATCCTGGAGGGCTTACGAAAAGAAGCTGAACACAACTTTTAAACATGTCATAAATTGTTTTTATTAGCCCTCCAGAAGTCTCGCATGTGCTTATGTCAATAGACAAGTTCAAATCCAAATAGGCCCTAATTGAATGCACACATTCCTTAACTTTAATCTATGAAAACTAAAACTACTAGCTGTCGATGAAATAAACGTTGAGGTGTGCCAACATAAATTTTAAAAAACGTTTGCAATTGCAATTTGGGCCGGCCATGACATCGTGATTTTTTATATTTATGCAACCACATTTGAGGTCTCATCAATAGCACTCAACTACTATGATTCCATGATGGTGTTGACAGCAAAACAAAACACACTAGAATCATATATGCTTTTTGCTTAAAAAAAAGTCAATAAAAATAAACTAATTTATGACATAGTCAAGAGTTTCGGGCTCATTCACCTGAAGGATTCTAACTCTACCAGCAACATCAGGCCTATCGACAGTAACTTGCCTATCAAACCTTCCAGGTCTAAGCAATGCAGAATCAAGAACATCAGGTCTATTAGTAGCAGCCAAAACAATAACCCCCGAATTACCCGAAAATCCATCCATCTCAGTCAAAAGCTGATTAATTGTCTGTTCCCTCTCATCATTCCCACCACCAAGTCCAGCACCCCTCTGTCTCCCAACAGCATCAATTTCATCAATAAACACAATGCAAGGCGCCTTCGACTTTGCCTTCTCAAACAAATCCCTAACCCTAGAAGCACCAACACCAACAAACAATTCCACAAACTCCGAAGCCGCACACGAAAAGAACGGTACACCAGCTTCCCCGGCAACCGCCCTCGCTAATAGTGTCTTTCCGGTTCCCGGTGGCCCAACCAAAAGACACCCTTTAGGAATCTTAGCACCTAAAGCAGTGTACTTATCAGGATTCTTCAAGAAATCAACAACTTCTTGTAATTCAAGCTTAGCTTGATCAGCACCAGCCACGTCAGCAAAAGTAACACCAGTTTCTGGTACTTCTTGGAATTTTGATTTCGATCTACCAAAATCCATGGGCCCTCCAAGCCCACCAGGCCCACCGGGTCCTCCTTGGCCACGACGAAAGATCAAAAACAAACCCGCAAATGCAAGGAATGGTAACAATAAACTACCAACGAAATTGAATAAACCGTTACCTTGTTCACCTTCGGAAACGGAAATATCAACGCCGTTCATTGCTAAAATGTCTATTAAATCAGGGTCGTTAGGAACAGTAACGTTAGCTCTCCGTCCATCAACGGCGGTTAGTTGAAGGACAGAACCGTCTTTACTGAACCTAACTCTTTCAACTTTACCTTTCTTAACCGCATTCAAAAACTCACTGTAACGCCACTGGCTACCGTCGGGAAGATCGGTGGAAGATTGCGCTTGTGGTTTCGGTGCTGTGAGTGAAATGTTTTGTGAGAAAGGTGAAGTTGAATTTGTAGGGTTTAGTTGGTTTGGTTGTGCTTCGAGTACCGGTGGTGGTGTGATGTTGTCGGCGGCGAGAGCCACCGGAGTTATATTAAGAGACATAGAAGATAAGATAAGAGCGGATACAGCAGCGGATTTGAGTGGCTCTGAATCATTGTTTGATTTTTGAGAATTTAAGAATTTAGTTTTGAAGAATAATGGAAGTGAAATTGATGGTTTGGTTGTTTTAGGGGTTGGAATGTTTCTTGCTCCTAAGAAGTTTGTGGAAAGTAAGGAAGTGGTGGAGAAAGCCATGGTTGTGTTGTGTTGTTTGGTTCTCCACACTATAGTTCTTCTTCTATCTAACGTTAAACTAGATTTTGTTGGAAGTGTGGATAATAGAAAATCGGGGAGGAGATTAAAGAGGGAAGAATGACTGTGTTGTATAAATATGATAATTAAACTGTGTATAGTGTGAAAATTTTGAGATTACGTGTTTGGTTTTTTTGTTTTAGAAAGAATCAGTGGTAATAGACAAGGTGCTTGATTCCACGCCATAGATTTGGGTGGTGCTTATCTATCGACGTGGCTTGGGCTGCATCCGTTTATTTATCTGTATATACTACTAACAGAAAATATTACTGAGATCTCAATATTACTTGGCTCTATTGGGTCGTGGCTGCTTCAGCTTCTTGTATACGAGTTGTTCTTTTGAGGCCCCCAATTCTTCTTGTATATGAATTCTGCCTCCTCCTAAAATAGGATACTAAATAGTAAAAATTGGGGGCAAAACAGTTCACATCCTAAAATGCGAACTTTATAAAATTTAATGTTTTTATATTTCTTATTTTTCCTTCATATTACAAGGTTTGCTACTTCAGTAACAAACTCAATTCACATCATAGAATCCAAACTATTTTTTGTCTTCGAAATTTTGCGCCTCATTTACTACTAAGTAGCGAGAGGGCTATTTTTGAAATTTCATAGTCTATTAGTATATTTGTCTTAATAACACAAAAATATTAGGAAAATTTTCTAGTCTATTTTATATTTGTCTTATTTTCATAAACTTGGGAGGGTTCTGAGCAATAGGGGGGCAGAGAGCAACTGCCAAATATTAGTCAACAATAAAGCCCAATTAGTCCAATAAGGTCAGTGGACTGGATGGTTACTTCCCCCAAACCCCCACCCCCACATGTTTCTCTTTCCCCCTCTAGCACATAAAAAAATTCGAAAAATATGTTTCAAAGTTTGTTTTAGTGTAAAATTTACACTAAAAAAATCCCCCCCACCCCACGTGTTTCTCTCCCCCCCCCCCCAGCACGCAAAAAATCGAAAAATACGTTCTGAAGTGTGTTTAAAAAATTTGGAAAATGTTTTCTGAATTTTGTTGTGGGGGAGGGGAGATGGATGACTAATCCCATTCCAATAGAGGCAAAGTCTCGTGTAAAATTATGTTATCTACATAATTTTTTTTTGTCAAGTAGTCTAGTGGCTAGAAATTCCACCCGTAAGGTGAATAACTGGGATGATCGAGATTCGAATTCCAATTCCCTGCATTATAATGCAATGTCCTTACCAACTGAGTTAAACTAAGTCATGATACTGCATAAACTTGTTTTTATTGGATTAAATAAGATTTGTTCTCACATACTGATTTAATATTGACATATATTGATTTAATAGTAAAATCAAGTTTATGTGTGGTAAAGATATGTCTCACTTGTTTTCATTAAACAAAATCTTCATTAGAAATAAACTTAGTTTAATTAATATTTAATTTTTACCGATTAAGATAAAGAGATAAAATTGAAAGAAAAATTAATAAACTATATAATAAGCTTCTTGAAATAGCATAAAAAATGTTGTAAGTTAGAAAAACAAAAGTTCTAAAAACTCTTAAGAAACCATTATTATCAAATAAATTTACTTTTATTACACGAGTTTATAAGGTATCAAAGATTGTTTATGAACCTGGCCTACGAAAAAAATTTAAGTCTGAGCTTGGCCTATGGCCTATCAACGATTGTTTTTTGTGACCTGACCTGTTTACAAGCCTAATCTGGCCTTATAGCCTTTTTAAAAGTCTGCTTACATAAAAACCTCTATATAGTCCATTTTACCCATTTTTTAAATAGGCTAAAGAGGCCTTGAAGCCTATTTCGCATTTAAACATCACCATCATGTCATATATTTGCTACTAAATTCTACCACAATGTCTACAACATTAAGGAAATATAATAAAATGATTAGCACAAAAATTAAAAGCTAATAAAATGATAAACACATTTAGGATAATGTAAGTCTATTAAGTATACCACAATAGGCTACTAATACATTGACAAATGGATTTAATTGATATGCACCGACGGTGTAAAATAATTTTACACTGTCAACAAATACCAACCATGTTTTCCCGATAACTTGCATATGATGTTAATTTTTTTTTTCCTTCTTTGAAAAAACAGGTACCTATTCTATACTAAAGCCACGGTTAAAAAACGATGATGATGTTTTTAGTGACAAAAATAATTTTGACTGTGCTCTTATAATAGTCATGCATTTTAACTATGACTTATAATTGTTTAGGCTACGATTTTATGGTTAGGATCACACAAATAACGTTTGCTATTAAATAGGTTAACAAATAGTTAATTCAAATTTGTAATTTAAAGTAAACTAGAATCGTAAACTAATGGGACGACTTTCGTCGAACCTCTCACGACAAGAAAACATTTAATTAAGATATAAGACAATGTAAATATACTATTCGTCAACTGTCAGACCTACATAAATTTCAGTTGATAAATAATACTGAACATATAATATAATTTTTTTATAAAAAATAAATTTTATAACGAAGTAAAGACAAAGTAACATATATTCAACATTACATTGATCCAAATGAATTGAACTCAAACCTTTTAAACAAGGTCTCGATTAGTTGTTGGTAAAATTAGTGAATACTTTCAACAAATGTTGTTTTTTTAAGAAATGGACAAGTAGGAAATAAAAGCCATACATTGAAAAGAAAGCTATGTGAAGAAAATTAAAGAATACTCCAAAGTAACTTTCCCAAAAGATGGTGCCACTTAGCCATGCATGCTGACTAAAAGACTCAAAATTAAAGGATTAAGGACATTGAAAATTACTGGTGCGCTTGCCTTAAAAGTTCAAGTCCCTAAAGTTTTTTTGTGTGTGAGTTCCTCGAGCCTTCGTTGATTGTCAAGAGACAATAAAAACCAAATTTCCACATATTTAATGAACGGAAAGCAAAATGACCCAAAAAGAAGGATAATAGAACATGAGATAGAGATTGAGGGGGAGAAACATCTAGGAACATGCAGCTAGCTATTGTTTTTGAGTATTATGTAATAAAAATTACGCAAATTTGCTGCCGTCATATGCTATGTTTTTTTAGACCTTAATTAGACTTCATAAATTCTATGAAAAAGTATAATAGTTTTTAAATAAATATTAAAACATGTGAATATATATGACGAAATAAGACAAATTATCCTTATTTTTTAATAATTAATGTTGATAATAGATTCCGATACAGTGTTCAATGTTCATACACCTTTTTATCATATTTATTTGAGAGGAAATATGAGTGTTTTTTTAACAAAAAGTGTTTCCTTAATATAATATTTTTTTTTACTTTTTTGACTAAATAATATAAATATGTTATTTGTATAAGTAAAAGGGTCATTTTCATCCTCAATTGGAAATAAGTGAATGTCCCAAGTTGTTTTCTAAAATTGTAGGGTGTTGATAAGTTCTATTATATTTTTTAAATTAATTTTAAATTGTTAGTTATTTTGGTATGCAATTTACGTTCTTTTAGAAAAATATTTTAAATTAATAGTTAAAATTTAACACTTAAAATTAGTTCTTGTAATTCTTAATTATTATGCTTATAAGAAGAAAAAAGAATTAGAAAAGATTCAAATGCTGCCAATTAAGAGGCTAACATCTGACTAAACAACATTTTAGTTTTTTAGGTAAGACAAATTCATTCAATAGAGAAAGCCAAGGGCATACCAAAAACAACAAATTAAATAATGAAAATAACACTCAAGTGTCTTTTTAGGATGGAGTTTTTGGAGGTTTTTAGAGATGAGGATTTTGGAGAGTGATGAATCTAAATTTTAAAATCATTATATAATGTTTCAATCACACTTATTACAAGGTTAAAACTATCAAGTATCAAAATGCATAGAATGTTCAAAGTTCAAATAGGCATGATCGAACCAACATCTAAATTCTAATTATTGACACCAAAAAGTCGTGGAGGAAGAGGGTCACCAAAGAGTTGGGAGGAAAGCCACCAAACCATATAAGTCGAGGGAAGTTTTTCTAGAGAGAGAGGAGAATATCCCTCTTTAACTTTCAAAGAACATCAATTTCTTAATTTTAAAACTAACATATAGCAGCTCTTTGCATATCCAACAATTTTAGTTGTAATAATCAAGTTTTAGTAGTCATTTCAAACATATCTACTCTATTTTTGTATATCAGCCACATATATGACAATGAATGTGTTTGAAAATATAAGGATGATTTTGTAATTTTAATGAGTTAAAGAGAGAAGAATAATAATGAGATCAATGGTTCTATCACCACCTTTAATGTAAAAAAAACACTTACAATTGCCGCTTCAAAAGAAAAATAATGCACATCCAATTTGTGAACTAAGTTTTATTGTGCCATGACGGAATAGTCGGAGGATCATCCACATTTGACTTAAAAGCAACTGCACAAGTGAGTTAGATATCACATCTTTACCCAAAATTTTAAGGCATTATGTTTTCATCCATACACTCAGGGACGGATCTACATCATGTGTATTGGGGTCAATTGCCCCCACAAGTGTAAATATTTGTTCACTAATAATATAATATGTATAGAGGCTTTGATCTTTTATCCCACAACAAATAGTGAGTTGCCCCCACAGTTGGAGTCAGAAATAAAACAACTTTCACAATAACATTGGATGACACTGCCTCATGAGTGGAGATGGAGAACTTATAAAAGGGTATGTGTATTTAGATGCAATTTTTTTAAAAGAAGAGAAATATAGTGGTTCTTCAAATGAGAATTAAGATGTTTATGTATATTACTAGTTTGTGAGGGTGAATTTTTTTGTCTCCAATTGTCTACACATCACACGACAATATGAGAGGATTCAAATTTTAATGAAATGTTAATGAGTGTCAATTATTTTATACAATTTATAGATTTTGATAATCAACTTTAAAATTAGAAAAATGTTCAAAATAGTTATATCAACATTGATAATTGATCTGAGACTTCTTAAACAACGTCTTAAGAAAAATTGTTAGCATTTTTTTTAAAATTATATATCATCGCTTAAAAGTTTATTTTTTAGAAATATTTATATTACATAATTTTGCCCCCACAAGTTCGAAGTTCTGGATCCGTCCCTGCATACACTTGCACCGTCGTTGCCACCGCTCGACGAGACTCGCCGTCAGGAAAATTTTCGATACAAGGAACCGGTCGATATTGGACTTAAAAACAACTAGACAAGTGAATATTTCCAAGTTCTCTCACTTATAAAGTGTTACCAACTTTCACTTTTTCAAACAATACGAGACTTAACTTACCTCACACTTGACGTTAAGTATTTTATTACGCTCAATAGTTGTGACTAGGTTTACATAGTCTTGTTTGTCTTAAAAGACAGCAGCCAGTCCAATTCAAGTGGGGCATGGTCAAAAGATACACTATACTACAAGCAACAACAACCAAGAATAATATAATCCCCATGATTAATTAAGAGATTAATTAAAGATTAGATGAATTAATGGAATAAAAAGGCACATGCCATATTATCACATTCACTCTCTTTATCTATATATAGCCAAGTACGCTAGTAATTGATAAGTGCTAACATTGAGCTCAATTAAAAAAGAGTGAGACACAGCCAAAACTTTGGCAATTTAGCATAATGGAGGAAGTGGAAATAGTGAAAAAACAGAGTTCTCCAGCAATTTCAACTCCACCACTTCAACTTAATCATCAAATACATTCTCCTAATAATTCAATGAGCTTTCCCAAAAGTCCTTTTGGTTCTCGTTTTATGAACACTCCTTTAGCTAGTCCAATGAAGAAAGCCATTGAAAACATTTTTGAAGAAGTTGGTCACTTCACCAAGTTTGATCCACAAGATGATTGGCTTCCAATCACTGCTTGTAGGAAAGGAAACGCTTACTATGCTGCGTTTCATTTGCTTTGTTCAGGAATTGGATTTCAAGCACTTGTTCTTCCCTTGGCCTTTACCACTCTTGGCTGGTGAGTTTACTATCGAATTACTACTAAACATATACTAGTGTGTATAAGGGCACGTTTGTCTGATTATGATCGACCGACCTTTATCATAGCGATAATTATATTTGAATTTTTAGATGAAACTTTATCATTAAGATATTTTGATATATATTTAAAATTCGAACTAAAATTCATTATTTGATTAAGTAAAAAAGAATAGATTTGCAAATAAAAGAGTCTAAACAAAGGTTAAAATAGAAGAAAAAAGCAATAAACAACTTAATATTTCCATTATGTTTAGATAAACAATATTGATTATATATAGATAAACAAACATATACATATGTGCCTAGTAGTCTTAAATATAACTAGAAAAATAATTACACATTTTTTCAAATATTTAAAACTGGAGTAACTATAGGGTGCATTTGTTATAGATTTTTTTTAGAAAACATATACTCCTACTTTGAAAAAAAAAAAAAACACTTTTATCTTTTTAATAGTGTTTGTTTTAGATTTTTAAAAAAAATAAAAATTTTAGCTTCGAAATGAAAATTAAATCCTAATAGCTTTTCCAAAAAAAATTTAAAGAACAAAGAAATCAGGGTGCAAGAGCTTCACATTTTTAAAAAAATGATTTTTTAGATAGTAAACAAACATAAAGTAACTTCAGATTTTTTTTTAAAAACCCAAAAAAAAATTCTAAATTGTTTCTAAACAAAACCATTTTTTAAAATTTTTAAACAAACGGGTTATTATAGGGTTTTTTTTTATCAATGTTATTAATTATAGGATATGAATATTAAGAAGGTAATATTGATGCAGGAGTTGGGGAATAATATGTCTATGTGTGGCTTTCACATGGCAGCTATACACCTTATGGTTACTCATTCAGCTTCATGAATCGGACTCAGGGGTTCGTCATAGCAGGTACCTCAAGCTTGCTATGGCAGCATTTGGTAAGTTCTGTTATTATTTATTTTATTTTATTTTGTGTATGAATAAAATTCTCATGCAGTCTCTCTTCTTAACAAGTGCAGGTAACTTCATAAATAAAATAACAATTTGTACATAATAAGTTCTTTTTTATTTTTGTTCTAATAAAACTTCATTTCTTCAAATTTATTACCATGCTGAATATATTATTTTTAGAATTAGAATATACAAACAGATATATTGGACTCAAATGTTTAATAAATCCTAAAACGAATCGTTTGGGAGAACCCAAGAGTTAATACTAATTTTTTTTATCGTACTCTAGAATATCTAACATTGAATTATTTAATGATGCATCATTTTTAGTATTTAATTATTTTTAAGTGAATTTAGAATAATTTTGACATCATTGTATCGGTAACCAACAAAATTTATGATACCAAAAAATTCTCTAAAAATATCATATAATTGAACGTCAATTTGTGTGTTCAAGGGGTTTGGATAGTAGACATGAGGTTATTGGTTCGATCCTCGTTGACAACATTGTAAATCAAAACAAAACAAAAAATAAATTATACAAATTATATCATATATATTACACAAAAAAATAAATTATATCTCATGCTTTGATTGAATATATGTGTAAAGAAATATTATATAGAAGTATGCACAAATTATATCATATATATTACATCATCATTTGCATAAAAAAAATATTTACATCAAGGTGTTGGATAAAAAAAAGTTAATCAACTTTAAATGATAGGTTTATAGTACAAAACAATATGTTAGCACCTTTTTTTCTTCTTTCGTTTTTTGACTAAATGTTATCAACTTTTTTGACAGTAACTATGTCTGCACTTGTCTCCCTCTAATCTAGCATTTTTGCTTGAATTTGATGGGTTTTACTTTTCAACTTGCCTTTCTAAAGTATAAGTCCAATATATTTTATTTATGTGTTGTACAAGGTTGGACCATAAAAGTAGAAGAAAATTTAATTTAAAATTCCTGTCTAGTAGTGATAATTATTTGCTTAATCAGTATCAACTAGGAAAACCAAAGACAAGATTGAATCCATGCATGTTAGTATCATCTGAGTCAATTGACAAGTCAAAAGATAAATGAAATTGCAGGAGAAAAGCTAGGAAAAATAATGGCACTCCTCCCTATCCAGTATTTATCTGCTGGAACATGTGTGACACTGATTATGATTGGAGGTGGCACTATGAAGATTTTCTTTCAGATTATGTGTGGAGATTCATGCAGTTTACATCAACTTAAAACCATAGAGTGGTATTTGGTATTTACTGTGGCTGCCATTTTGCTTGCTCAGCTTCCAAACCTTAATTCAATTGCAGGGGTCTCTCTGATAGGAGCTATCACAGCTGTTAGTTATTGTGCTATGATATGGATTGTGTCTGTATACCATGGTAGGTTACCTAATGTGTCCTATGAACCACCAAGGGAACAATCACAAGCTACAAGGATTTTTAGTGTGTTGAATGCACTTGGCATTATTGCCTTTGCTTTTAGAGGTCACAATCTTGTACTAGAAATACAGGTATTTGTATTTGTAGAAAAAATATGGTCATGTTCATTGACAAATATTTTGATTTTTCTTTTAACAATTATAAGCATTTGTGTTGTGGCAGGGTACCATAAGTTCAGATTCTAAAAATCCATCACGCTTGGCAATGTGGAAAGGGGTTATGTTTGCTTATCTAGTCATTGCCTTTTGTTTGTTTCCCCTAGCCATTGGAGGATATTGGGCCTATGGAAATTTAGTAAGTGTAGTGTACTTAATGGAGTGCTTTTTCAACTGGGAAGGGACTTTTTTTACCCCTAATATCATTTCAGATTTCAGATGTACACATAGGAAAGAAAAAGAAAACATTTTGAGTCATCTAAATGTTTATTTTCAGACAAAGTAACAGTTCTGTCATGTCCAAATGTGTACTTCTGAAATCATGTGTAATTTTTCAAAAACTTGAGGTGGAAAAGCTGGTCCCTTTCAAAAATTATCTTAACAGGGTACAATAGAATCTAATTAATACTTTGGTGCTATTTGATGACAGATACCTTTCAATGGAGGAATGTTAAGTGCTTTGCAGAAATACCATGAACATGATACATCAAAGTTTATCATCGCTTTGACAAGCTTGCTGGTTGTGATCAACAGCCTCAGTTCCTTCCAAATTTATGCAATGCCTGTATTTGATAATCTAGAATTCAGATACACCAGCAAATGGAACAAACCTTGCCCAAGGTGGCTGCGGATAGCTTTCCGAGGTCTCTTCGGCTGCTTGGCGTTTTTTATTTCTGTAGCGTTACCATTCTTGCCAAGTTTAGCAGGCCTCATTGGAGGCGTTGCTCTGCCAATAACCTTGGCTTATCCCTGTTTCATGTGGATAGTAATTAAGAAACCAAAAAAGCATAGCACAACTTGGTACCTAAACTGGACGCTCGGAGCAATTGGGATGATTTTAAGTGTACTGGTTGTAACAGGAGCCATTTGGAACATGGTAGCTATAGGCATTCCGATCCACTTCTTTAATCCATAGTATAGTAGTAACATTAAATTATACTATTCTCTATCACTACCCTGTAAGTTTTATTTTTCTTTCTCTTGTAACCCAAAAAAATACTGCCTCATAAGTTCATTTGGCAGCATATGCTAGGGTTTCTCGGACAAGCATGTGAAGCAACACACACACGGGATGTTACCCGTGATCCATTGACCGTTACAGATGAAATTGATACTGTAAAATGCTGCACTTATAGTCACCACAACTATATTTTAATTGCTCATGTCATTAATGAATCATAAGACAACTTAGTGTAAAATTTGTGGAAATAGAACACAGTTTATATGTGGAATGTGCTAAAAATTAAGCACCTTCTGCACAATATCCAACAGCTAAAACTACTCAGCAACTACATTGTCTTTACACAATAATTCACCTGATAGTATTTGAACTTCCGCATATAAGTTCGTCGCACTATCAAAGGGGTCAAAACCTTAATAGTAACTTGCATCAGTTGTACTACGTATACATAAACATAAACAGCCAAAAAGAAATTCAAAATATATAGATATATGTGACAAGATCCTAGCACAACTAAGTTACACCACCTTCAATAAGGATCAACATGAACCAACTGGATAAGCTTGTTTTGATGTAAAAACATCATTTATATTCTTTAGTCGACTTGCTATAGGCAGAATCAGAAGTTACACAACTCAATGACGAATGAGAAGCTGGATCAATAGAAAATGCTCTTGAATGGCCAAGACCCTATTCCGGTAAAAAGGTGGTGAGAGAAAAGGAAATACGCCAAAGATCAACCCTTCATAGACTTTACATTGACAACGGAAGAAGCATCCTTCGTTTCTTTTTCCTCGCCAGTCTTACTTGCTTTGTAATTTTCATGCATAAAAGCAATAGCACTGTGATGCAGACTAATATAAAAGCAAGCCGGATATGCTTAAAGTACAAAGAAACAACTGAAAAAACCAAGAAAGCTAAAATAACAAGTTCCCATATTACAAAGACCACCACATCCACCCTGCACCATACAAAGAGTAAACAAAAAAATATCAATATCAATCATATATCATGTTACCCAAAAAGCATCAATAAATAAATAGCAGGCTATCTAACTAGAAAGACACCACACCAAAAGTATTATATAAGAAACATAGGGCCTAAAATCAATTGTCATAAACATCTACAACAATAAATAATCAATCCAAGAAAATAACACATTTGATCTTTCTTTTTCATTATTCTAGATAAAAATAACCACATTAAGCCGAGAAAAACCATTATCCAGTTCCATTTAATAAAAATAATAAAATATCGTCATTCAAGTTTATCCAATTGTATAGACACCGAAAAACAACACAATTGTCAAAACTGAAATTAGTTAGAACATCCAACATCAGCAAGAAAGAGCTTAATCAGATGGAGCCAATACCAGTAATCAGTTAACATTTCTTTCTTACCACAATTTTTTAATATAATAGGTAAAACATTATGATGTGTTTGCTTGCAATACATTTTATTGGAGTTCAACAAAAAAGAGTACAAATTGATCATTATAACTTATAAGATGATTCAAAGGCCCAGTAAAACTAATTAGCAGATACACATGTCGCCAATTGAATAAAAAAGATTCATTAGTATGAAGCCTGAAATATTTTACAAAGCCCCTTTAAACAAGCAAATCATTTTTCAAAGAAGCAGGATATCTGAGATCAAAAGTGCTTGGGAGGAAAAAATTCAGATCGAATAATCAATGCTGGCTTTGCTGATTAGTGATTCCAAAGAAACTTTTTGTTTGACATACTCATTCTAAACTATTGTGCTAAAATGTGAAACTTAACACTAAGAATATAGAGAAGCACCGACTATATACATACATTAGTCTGCGATAAAAAAATTGGTTAACATTCCAATCTTCTCGTCTACAAAATACAACAAACTGCTAACTATCCCCTACCTTATGTTGCTTTTGTAACCAATGAATCTTATAGCTGAAGCCAATTTTCACATCTGCCAATTTCAAAACTACAGACCAACAAATTTATGAAAGATTGAGCCTTTTCTTAAGAAATAACTATGAAATAGGATGAATCAAAACCCATGTTTCCCATCTATATTTGCTAACTGTCCTAAATCCTGGTTAAGAAAACTATTGACAACGGCTTATATCGCTGATAAGCTGGCATTGGTTCGAAGCATAGACACAGTTGACTGAACTCTCTGATCAATAGACATGTTCCTATGTGCCTTTATTATCTGTTTTCTTTAATATCACATTTGCCGTTCTAACAAAAACCTACTTTATTTTGGTGAAACATCTTTCCAAATCTTAAGATTAAGCACAACCATCGCGACAACCAAATCAATGTCTCTAGTGTGCCTTTGAAGGCTTGGGACCTAGGAATGTGCTCCTCTCAATGTCTTAGGTTCAAATCCTCCCATGTGTTGGGTCAGTCCATACAGAGTTCTTCAAATGGGCTCGCCAGTGGACGGTGGGATTGATGTCGCTCAGATTAGTCGGTCCTTGCCCGAGATACCAACAAACAACCAAGCCAACACCAATCACCCTATACCTGCTGCTGCCTACAAATTTATTCTTTATAATACATTCTACATAATAATCATATCATAATAAGGACAATTTCCATCATAAAAAAAAAAAACAAAAATTAGCGGATTTAAATAAGTTAATTAAAACTGGAATCGTATTAACCCCGTGGTTGCAAGACACAAAGAACAAAATTGAAAACAAAAAATGGTGGTTTGATTTTGATTTGGAATAATACCTGGAAGTGGTGATATTGGAAGAAGTAGAAGAGAAGAAGGAGACAGAGGCCCAGTCATGTTTGGATCGAATCTGATAATCTCGCAGCTGTTCCGCAAGATTCGATCGCGTTATCATGGTTTGGTACCTTCTTTCTCTCTCTCTCTATATATCAAACTCTTTTGATTTTTTTCTCTCTCTAGAATGAAGACGACGTCGACTATGGCGACTTTTTCAGAGACACAAATGAAATTAATTTCTTGTTAGTTACAAAGAAGAACCAATCAGGAAGCATCTAATAATCGATCAAAATTTTGCTTAATATTTAAGCCCAATTTCAATTTTAATTTTTATGGATCCAACCTGGCCCGATAAATAAGGACTCACTCATACCACTACCTCTTAAGCCCTAAAAGAGGGTTTATATATCAAAAAATAACAAATAGAGGGTAAAATTTGATTATTAGCCCATTTGTTTTGAATTTTTTTGAAAATAGATTTTGTAGTGTTAGAAAATTTTGTATTAAAAAAATTTACAAATAATTTTTTTATAAAAGCTTCAAATGAAAATTTCGTTTGAATAGTTATTCTTAAAATGTTATTTTAGATATTTCATCATTTTATTGAAAAAAAAAAATTGGATATCAAAATTTAAAAAAAATCACTTTTTTTGAAGCTATTTCAAATAGATTTTCATAAAAATCATTTTTGAAATACAACTTTTTATAAAAATTGAGATTTTGACTATTTTTTGTTCTTCAATAATGTACGTCTATGTTATATGATGTCAAAATTAGTGTTTGAATTTAGATAAAACGAATATAAAAAAACTTGTAATATTTTGAAAAACGGTTTTATAAAATCTATTTTAAAAAATACAAAGAAAAAATCTATTTTTTTTAAAGTTGAAACAAACAGGCCCTATATGTCCTCAATTTTTTTTTTTATTACTCCATTACTTATTGAAAAATTATCCATATAATTATGTGTGGAGATGGAGCCGTAGGTGGAAGGAGGAGTCCTTGACGGAGTGTTGTGTTGTTCTAAAAAAATTGTTATTACTGATTAATGAGTCAGACAAATGGAGGTGACATCTTGATTCAAATGATCAGTATTATGTCAAGGAGCGTATCACATGTTAATGCATATTCTTCTAGTTTCGACATCAATTCATAAATAATTTAATTGGAATAAAACAGCTTCATTGAAAGTGTGTCTGTTTGCTTGATGAATGCTAAATAATAGGTTGTCAGCGAAATATGATTTGACTCAGTGCGGTAAGGTTCTAACATATTAAGCGGTTTGTTTAGGTGGTTGCAGAGTTGTTGAAGATATCGACACGTGGTGATTGTTGTGCCGTCACCAAAGTTTGCGGTGTACAAATTTAAGTTGGAAGTGTGTGTGGGTTGTCCTTTACCAAATGTGGTTTCTTATCATGCGTTGCAAATAATAGTTATTTATTTGATAAAGAGACTCATTTTGGTGTTTGGACGGTATGGTTAACGTGTTGTTGTTCTCTTAGAAAAAGATAAATAATAGGTTATTTGTACAAAGTAGTACAACTGACGAGGTGTTGTTCGACAAGGTGAAAATTTTATCTTTACGGTGGCTGAAGACACGTAAGAAAAATTTATATCTAGGTGGTGGTCTAATATTTTGGCTTGTATAAAATTTAGACCTGGATAATGCGTCATGTGTTAAGCGCTTTTATTTTTGTTTAATCATATAAGCTTTTCTAATTAGGCATGTCTCGTGCTTTATTAATTATATATTCGCTTTTCTTCTTTAAAAAAATGTATATTTTATGCTCCAATTTTAATTATTTATTCATTTGTCTTCCTTTGATGCTCAGATTTTTTTCTTAAGCAAAATGAACTCATCAGATTTCATTCAATATAATGGAAGAGATACAACTAGGAGGATAATGGTGATGAACATTGGGACTAGACTGAAACAAAGACGCCCTAGCAAGATTATGAGCGACTATATTGGCTTGCCTCCTAACATAAGCTACGTTGTAATTTGCATTAGAAATAAGAAGGGAACTGCATGTTGAGAGCAAAGTACCAAGCTCATTTGCTACAAATAGTCATTACGCAAGGCATTCGCAATTTGTTGGCAGTCACTTTCGAAGGTTACCCTCTCAAAGCAACTTTGTTTTTCGCCATAGTAGCCCACATTTATGGTTTATTCTAAAAATAATCTGTGTATTACTTTTTGTATCCCACTTTGTTTTTTCACACCCCACACAGCGGGAAAATAAATTGAGGCTCTACTCGAGCGATAGTAAACAGCAATGTTGTCAGAACCAGACCGGACCGTCCGGTCGAACCGGACCTGTGTCCGGTTAGTGCTAAAAAACGCTTTGCAAACGAACCGGACAAAAACGGGGTGAACCGGCCGTTTCTGCGGTCTGAAGCTTTTTTTTTTTTAAATCTGGTTAAACCTTTTAGTATTTTGTTTTTTTTTTAGTTGAAAAAATTAAATAATTTTTCATATTACGTGCGTTTTGATGTGTTTCCTTAAGGTATCAAGTTTTTCTTTAACAAATCAAAAACAATAAATTGATTACAAATTTACATACCTTCAGAGTTATTTAAAAGAAGACACAGAGAAGAAGAAAAGTAAATATCATAATATAGATTTAACATGAGATTGAATTCATAATAAAAAAATGGAGGTTGAGTGTTGTTAGAAGATGGAAGAAAAGTTGAAGATGCTTATAAATGCTTTTGTTTTGAAGGAATGAGTGTTGCTGCTACTGTTGAAGAAAATAATGAGAAGTTGAAGAAAGAAAGTTTAAGATACGGCTGCTACTTTTCTACTTTCATATATAGCAAAATTAGGGTTAGGTTGATAGTGGGCTTGGGCCAATTAAAACCACCTACCTAATTTATTTATTTTTGGGTCAAACACCACTTATCTATACAACAAACTAAACTAAATATATTATGTAATTATGTATTAGTAAATTTAAATGCAATTATAAATAATCTTGTATAAAATTGTAATCATTAATAAAAATAATTATTCTCTCATTTTAATTTTTAGAAAGTATGAAAATTGTTGAGGGAATTTAATTTTTAATAGTATGATGTGTATTATTTCTTAATATAATTATTTTTTTTTGACAAATTTATTAATATAATTATAATAATATATATATTTAATTAAAAACGGTCCGACTCGGTCAAACCCCGGTTGAACCAGTTGAACCTTGAACCGGTAAGCACGCCGGTTCGATGACCGGTCCGGTTCTAATTACCTTGGTAAACAGACGGTATTTCATTTCATCGAGCTGTGACGTTGAATCACAACCAGTGTGAGTGTGTGACCATTACGCGGTTGTTAAACTCCATGGATTCCTCCTCAACACGATCGACCGCCACCGCTGCCGGCGATGCGAAGAAAAGGTTAAGTTTCTTTGCAAACGCAATGAAACGAAAAGACAGCTTCATTCAATTTTTCGCCATGACTGGAATTCTTCTCTTAAGCATGAGATCTTTGGGACAAAAGTACAAAATCCATGGACTTGAAGAAGATACATATGCTCTTAGAGAAGAACACAACTCACTCACCGATCGTATGAAAAATATCAAGAGCTCATTGCTTCACGAAGCTTCTCAAGATTCCACTGGACTCTTCGCTTCTCGCCTTCGCAGTCTCTTCAATGAACAGCAATGATCGTTCTCCTCCGTGAGTTTTTTATTGGTTACTTGTTTTCGTTTTTATACATCTATTGTAAACCCTCGTCAATTTTGTGTTCTAGTAACTGATAATGAAAATTAGGGTTATGAATAATAATCTTTGAGGATGATTGTTAAGTGCTATTGCTAGGAATACAGTGTGATATTCTTGTTGTGGATGTTAGATCTTTGTACTTCAAGCGTGAGTTACTTAATTGGTATCGAATGTAATGTTCGGTTAGAAGGAATAAACGAAGAATAGAACGTAGGGTTGTAGCCTTGTAGGTGTCAACGTAGCAGATTCATGACTTTTTGTTATTGCATTTAGGAATTTGAATATCCTTACATTTATATTAAGTGACCTTGTTGGTACTGCTTAATTTCTCTTGAATTTTGATGTCAAATTGTTGTTGCTGCCATTGCACGGTTGCACCTCAATTAGTTTCTTTGTCATGCAATAATTGTCTGAACCCTGCAGAGCTTCTGTTTTTCTTTATTGAAGTTTGAATCCCTAATTCACATTCATATCTGTGAACTTAATTTACTCGGATTGGTAATTTGAAACAATAATGGATAGTTCTGTGAAAACCTCACTTGTTTAGATATCCATCCTATGATTTGGTGAGTCTGCTCTGTGCCCTTTACCAATGTGAATTTGTTTGGCATGATAGATGCCCCGTTTTCCATTAGCGAATTTGCTCATGCAGTTGCACACACAGTGCCTCACTTCACCTCAAATTCTCTTTTGTCAGTATAAGGAAGATTTGAATAACCTTGTATTTTGGTTTGAGTGTTTAAATTTTTATAGTCGGCTAGTGCCCATCATTGTTTTCCTGATATGCGATGATGTCACTCACAGAAGTCCTCCTCTCACTAAGATCACATGGCACCACAGACTCGCATGTCAACTGAGATTTTTTTTGGATTTGGATCCTCTCATGCTCTTTCTCTCATGTTTCGATTCAGCACCAATCTCAACCATTCATTCCTTTTCTCTCTCTTCTGAACTATTTTTTTTGCTTCTATATGAATCATCACCCTTAGATGAGAAAAAGGAGAGAGGGCAGCACCAAAAGAGCATGAGAGGATCCAAATCCATTTTCTTTACATAGCCAAAACCCTCTTCGCTCCTCCCCTGCCAGGCTGCCACCCCATCTCCCTCCCTCTCCTGCCATTCCCTCTTCTGCTTCCCCTCCCTGCCATTCCCTTTTCTCTTCCGCTTCTCCTCCCTTGCCCGTATTTTACCAGTAAGCCAAAATTCGGCTGTAAGCTTGTAACTAATAGATTTTTTCAAGCAATAGTTTCTCTGCAATTTTGCATAGAATTATCACAGTAGCATGTTAATTCTTATCTTCCTCTCCAATAGTTCTTAGATCTTTCTTATTTTTTTCATATTTGACAATAACACTCTCAATGGCCACTGAAGTGAACAGAAAAATTTATGCAGCATCAGGCTATGCTCAATAACTATAACTTTCTTATGCTCAAAGCCCTTCAGGTGGGTCTCTGCTATTCCACTCACTTTTTATCGTTGGTTATTAAAGTGTTGATGTTTGCATTGTTTTTATTGTTGTCACTCATGCTACAGCTTTTGAATTGAGGTTTTAATTCCACACATTTTGTTTAGCACTTTAGCTTATTTGTTCGGAAACCTTTCCCAGAAGCTTAAGACCATGGACCATCGTTATTGAAAAATTGGGAATGGAAGGAAAGAGGGAAGAGTTTGTTTCACTGATTGTGAAAAAGTGATGTATCAGTTTGTTTGAGTGTATGGTGCCACACGATCAGGGTTGACAGCAATTACTACAAAAAGATTAGGGACAAAACCTGAATACTAAAACTGATACCCATGTGTTATAGGGATAAAATAGTTATTTAAACTGTATAAGAAATTATTTAGCACCAGGTACTGTATAACATATTAGTATATCAGGTTATTAGCTATGTAACCAACATGAATGTATTTTGAAAAGTTTGCCATCCACTAATTTGGAGCTCAATTTGAGATCCAGAAGTTTTCTAGATTCCCTTAGTCACTAGTGTTTGTCCAGGTCCTGATCTTATTTCAATTTAAACTTGATGAGATGACCCACTTAGAGTATAAGTACAATTATTAGAGAATTAAAAATAGAAATACTAATTAATTAATTAATCAATAGGCAAAATTTGTATACTATTCTATTGCACGGTGATGGCTATGTGCATAAATCAACTTTGCAATATTGTCATGTATTCCTTTCCAAGAATACTACTGTCATGTATTAAGTTCACGGGTCGACTGTTTACTTCTTCATTTCTCTTCATAACTTGGATACCATTTTCTTTGGGTTTTCCTTTATCTCTGGCTATTAGACTATTTCTCTATCATGCTTATGCAGTTATTCTCCGTACATACCCCACATATGACAATTGCCATCTTTTCTTTAATGGCGGTCACCCCAACTCTCCCTAATATTTGTCTTCCTAATCTAATTTCTTCTTGTGTATGTATCTACATGTCTATCGAACCTTGTTTATGCTCTTAAATATACGACAGCAACAAGGTGTGCTTTTAATCGGTGAGGTTGACTACATCGATTAATCTTCTGCAATATTATGTAGTGTATTAAGTTTACAAACAGATCATTTACTTCTGAATTTCTCTTAATAATTTGGCTTTAGGTTTATTTGGTTTTCCTTAATCTCTGACTATTATACTACTACTTACTTGTTTAACTTTTCACACATGCCCACATGACTTTAGACGATTACCATATTTTTTACAATGGTAGTCACACCAACTTTGTCCCTAATATTTGTATTCTTATCTTATATACTCTTGCGTAACCACCTGTCTATCATACCATTTTCATCTTTGCGACTTTGATCTTATTTTCTTTTTGATTCTTTGCAACTCCACTTTTAGCCTCATACAATATTGCAGGTCTTGTAATTGTGTTGTGAAATTTTCTTTTACACTTGAGTGGTACTTTTCTATTACAAATTACAGTTGAAGTTTTTTTTGGTCTTCATCCACCATACTTTGGATTCTAGGAGTGACATATCTTTGTATCTCAACATTTTTATATTGATCAAGGTATTTGAAATGTGAAACTTGTGATATTGTTTGTTTCCTAATTTCTATCCCTAAGGTAGGATTAATGTGTCTCTTACTAAACTTGCATTCTATATGCTTTGTTTTGGTTTGGGATCTTCACTTAAAGAAATGGAGGGAGGGCCCTATTTATAGAGAGATAAAGAGACAAATAAAAGTTTGATTGGATCTATGTTTAAAAATAATTTTAAAACTGGGTCTACCAATTTCATCTGTGTATTTCTCTCTCATAAATAGAGTCCTTAATTTTTTTTTTAGAAATGAAGAGAATCTTGACCCCTCTGTTTTTCTTTTATTTAGACGGAAATCATATTGTCTCTAACTTTTGATTTGTTTTTCCAATAGTTTTAGTACTATACTATACCCTGGTTGTGCAAAACTTTATTCCACAACCATCTATCATATCTCATGACAATATCACTTTATTATGTTATTTTCTAAAATATTTCAAGAAACGTCTACTTGGCGAGATTTGATGAAATATATGTGCAATTATGCAAAGAAGTTTTATATTGCTAGTGTATATTCTTTAAAATCTTTTCAGTTATAACTAATTCATCTATATGATTTATTTTGCTTTATTTGAGTTCTTGTGATATATTAAATGATGTATTATTTGTTCAATTGCTTTTTCCCCCCTTTATTAATGTGGTAGGGTCACTTTAAAGCAAAAACCTGATTTATATCAAAGTCTTTGGGTTTATATCAACCCTTATTTATTCCCATGTTTTATTGTTAAATACATATTCACATAGGCTATGGATATCCAAATAACCAAATACTTTCATGAACATTAAAGATGTCAGTGTGGTGGTAATTTTCTGCTATAAATCGCCCGTCAGTGTCATGTAAAGTTTTTGATTTGGAGAAAATCCATTTATTTTTATAATGCACAGTTTAATGTGAAATATGGTAATTTTAATTTATCTAAGTTCAAACAATTTTTTCTTTTTGAAACAAAGTTCAAACTTACTTTTTCTTTATGTAGTACAAAGTTATTTTTTTCAAAGTTCTCATGCGGTTTTGGTAAAAAAATTTGTCAATGTGATTCTACAGAAACAATTTACATTAATATTGTGGGGTGTCTAGCACGAATCTTTGTGTATGCTTGGCCTCCGGCATAAAAAGTTAGAAAACTATATGAGTGATACTTTGACTATGAAGATCACGGGAAGGGAACATTGTTAGCTGTATACTTATTTTTCACTAATGAGTATTAACCGACTCCCATTGGATTTTGGGCTACAGAATAATTCCTAACAACGTGTGTCAGCTCTTGTGAACATTTTGCTCACACGAGCTATACATGTGCATTCATCAGCAGGTGGATTTTTTTTCCAAGTAATATATTGAATTATAAACTAAACATGTGTAGTTGGAGAGGAGAAGGAGGAAAGGATGTACAAGATAAAAAAAGTGTGTGAAAGAGAAGTAATTAACAATGAGGTTGTTAAAATTGTCCTAAACATTAAATAGTTGACGTTGACTCTCAAAAGTATAGATTTATTGTCCTCTTTAATGTAGTGTTTGAGACACTGTCATAACAGTGCCAATCTGGTAAAAAAAAGAAGATAAAACGTGCATGTGTAACTCGAAACTAGATTCTAATGACTTCATTATTTTTGCTATACATATATCATCAATCTACAAGTTTTTTTTTATATGATTGTGTTAAATTCAAACTAAAATTTTAAGATAACTGTCTCAGTTATGAAGATAATAGCATTACGAGCTTCTTTTCTTGAAGGGCAATGTCAATCATCATTAGTGTTTGCCAAAATAACATATAGTGCGACATGCTACTTGAATTTTGTTCACACATGTAACAATCTATGTGAAATTTATAGTCAACTTAGTCATTGATAGAGGAATCCTAATTGAGGCCACTATATGCGATAGTAATATAAAGTTAAGTGTAGAAAATAAAATTCTCTAAAAATGAATGTAAATAAAATAGACAGTTAGTGTAGAAAATCCACCATTAAAGTTAAGTGGCCTTCGAGGCATTCCTTGAGTTGTTTGAAATTGAAACAATGAGTCACATGTGGGGAACGTATCACCGTGCCCCGCCCGTAGCTACAAAACAAAAACATCTCCCCACCTAGTCACCTACAGTTGCAGGTTGTAAGTAAGAACCAAATGGAAAGCCATGTGGTAGACAAACCCTCCAAACAGTACCATTATAATTAACCTTCTTCTCTGGACCCCACGACCGACACTCCCCCATTTCATTTCCACCCTTTGAAGCAACAAAAACATTATCGGTGATTATAATTGGTGCCCTAAAATACTATCCCCTCCGTCTCAAAATATAAATAAAAATGAGTCAAAGAACTTTTGGACCAAATACATTCATTTTTGTTGACTAATTTTTGCTTATATTTTGAGATGGAGGGAGTAGTTAAGAACTAAAAAAAGTAAAATTTATACTCCTTTCGTCCCAAAATAACCGACCTAGTTGACCACTGTCATATTTGCCAATGTACAACTTTAATTGTTAATATCTTAAATTATATTTTATTAAAAATTATATATTTTGAAAATACTCGTATGACAATATTTGCATATATATATATATATATATATATATATATATATAGTAGAAACATATAGTCAAAGTAGATTATATGAATAATACACAAAGTCAAAAATAGGCCATTTATTTATTTTGGGACGAATGAAGTATTAAAAATAACATTTCTTTTATACTTTTTAGTGCTTGATTATACAAATTTCAAACTATTTTTATAATCTTTACTTCTTTAACTAGTATCTGAGAAAACACTGAATAGTATTTTTTTTAAAATTATCATTATTTTTGTCCAATAGCATATGTCATCCTAAATTCACTTTCAATTTTCCCTCTCTTTTATTTTAACCTTATTTCACAATTTATAATAGATACATTATACACATCACTCCTTGCACCGCACCTCCCTAATCATTTCTGACCCATATTCCCCACTTCTTTTAAAAGTCTCCCTTACTCACTCTTTCTTTCTCTCACCAATTACCACAACTATTTAGAGTAAAGCATTGCCGCCTAGAGAGGCAAAGAGTGGGAACAAGTAAAAATGAAGCTCAACTTAGCTTCTGTTGTAGCTTTGCTTCTATGTGTTACTATTTCTCTGTTCCACATTGCTTCAGCTGAAGATCCATATAAATTCTTCAACTGGAATGTTACTTATGGAGACATTTACCCACTTGGTGTTCGCCAAAGGGTATGTCTTCAATCTTAAATCTCAAATCTCACTTTTTCATGCTTTTGTTTTCTTCCTATATTATATATTATATGTTTCAGCTTCAATTTCATAATAAATTTCATAAGTCCTATATTGTTTAATTTATTTACAGGGTATATTGATCAATGGGCAATTCCCTGGTCCAGACATTCATTCAGTTACAAATGACAACCTCATTATCAATGTCTTCAACAGCTTGGATGAACCCTTTCTTCTCTCATGGTACAAGATATTTCTTGATTCTTCTATGTTCAAACATTTGCATTATTATTACTTATTAGCCCTTTCAATCTACCTTTTTTAATTAATTTTTATTTTTATTAGTAATTTCATAAATTGAAAGCATCACAAAATAAAATGATTATTAAAATCCAAGCATGTGATTTGTGTTGACACACTTGAGAGTATGTCTGATGCTGATGTATATCAAAAATCAAAAGACAATTCTCCACTTTGGATGTTTGTTAATAATAATAATAAGTCATATGAATCCAGCTGAAAAGTGTCAACACTAAAGTTTCCCATGTGCCGATTCAAATCAAATGTGTGGACACGGATCCAGATCTAGCTCACATGTTTTATTTTTCTTTCTGGATCAATTTATTTTATTTTTAGCAAAACAACACAAAATATCCATTAAATTAATTTGAAATTTAAAATAGGTCTTTTTATCTTTTTTAATTAAAAAAAGTTTTTTTTTGTCTTTCTAAACGACAATCATTTTTTACTTTTATTAATTTTCTCTCAAAAACCATGAAAAAATGACCTTATGGTGGTCTTCTTTTGAAATGTAGTGAGCCTATTCTTGTCTAAACAATAAACATTTTAATTCTGACTCCTTGATTATATTTTAGAACTTGGATATCATTTTAGATACCATTCAATGAATGCAAACTTAAGAGTATTATTTTTGTTACATTTTTTTTAAAAAAAATTCTTAGAAGGGCAAAGATTATGTTTTTAAGACACATCCTTAATGGGATTCGGTAATGATGTTAGTAGTAGTAGGGAATGATGATCTATTAGTAAGCAAGTCATAGTAGTTTTGGACTAACAAGTAAGCAACGAATATGGCATATTGTTTGGAAATACTCTGGTAGAAAAAGTAGTAAAAGGAGAAAAGAAAATTGAATAAGAAAGTGAAGTTTCCAGAAGTAGTGGTTTAAGTTGATCGGTTATGTAAGGTTGAAAAATACACAAAACTTAAACTTTACATTATTTATGGCCCATCCATCCATTTCATACCTTTTACTGTATTTCGTTGGCTGTTGCTCGCTGGAATCCATTATAGTTTTACTTACCCACCTACTCCATATCGGTTTCTTCAATATCACGTGCGCTACTTTTTTATTTCATAAACTTTTTAAAAAACAGTTATTATACAATGAGGGTTTTTGATTTATAACCCCTGGTTTCTAGGGGATAAGTAAAGTCTGACCAAGAAATTGTTCCACCCGTGATGCGAACTCGGGTTCTCATGAAAGATTCGTCTTTTGGTGAAGCTTATTAATTACTTGAGTCCAATGACTTAGTTTATACATATGAAGGTTTGATGAAAAGTTACAATTACTACTTTTTACTATTGCAAAAAAAAAAAAAAGACTGAAATGATAAAAGGTAGCAGAATAAATCTCTGCCAAGTAAAAATAGTATCGGTGTCCGTAAATTCTAGCTTAATTAGTAAAAAATTGCCGAAATTGTTAGATAATTGTTAGATTGTACGCCATAACAGAGGTTCCAACCGTATTAGTATTATGTACCTAAGATTTAAATGACATTAAACTTATTTGAGTTCAATTAAATGTGTTAGTATTATGTACCTAAGATTTAAATGGCATTGAACCTAATGGTAACATAGCTAGAAATGTGACAACAGATCCATTTGAGGAATGTGGATTATAATTAATTAATAATGAAACTGCAGGAATGGGATCCAGCAGAGAAGGAACTCATATGAAGATGGTGTATTTGGAACAACATGCCCCATTCCACCAGGGAAAAACTTCACTTACATACTTCAAGTAAAGGATCAAATAGGAAGCTTTTACTATTTTCCATCTCTAGCATTTCATAAAGCAGCTGGTGGTTTTGGAGGCATTAGAATACTCAGTAGGCCCAGAATTCCAGTACCTTTCCCTGATCCAGCTGGTGATTACACTGTCCTTATTGGTGATTGGTACAAGTCCAACCATACGGTAAATATGAACTATCCTTTTACGGAGTACTACTTTCCTCATTTATTAGTAACATAAAGTTTTTTTAAATTCAATTAAGTTGCCTTTTTTATTTTACTTTCTCTTAGTAACAAAATATTTTTTAAAGAGAAATTTCCTTGAAAATAAGGATTGTGACAGACATTTGATTTTTTCTTTTGACAAAACCAAATTTTGAATTTTAAGTGTTAAATTAGATACACAACTTTCCAAAAAAAAATATTTCTAATTAATTTTTATCTAGTGTTCGTGAAGTACTCTCTCCGATCACTATTATAAATAAATTTAATTTTTTTGATATATTAAAAAAATAATGCGTTTAATTCATAATAGACTTTTAATATAGTAAAAAAAGTCAAATTCACTTGTAGTAAAAATTGGATAGATTAACATTTGCCGACAGTTGAATATTGGAAAATGTTACGCAATGCCTGATTCAGAATGCAACTGATTTGTTGCTTAGTTACAAAATGGTTAACAGTGCATTTGTTGAGCAGAATTCAATTTCATCTCCCAAAAAATTCTTAGAGTATAAGTTTAATATTTAATAGTAAAAATTTGATTGGCGGCATTTATTCGATGACGCCAAATTGCAATATTTTTGTTGTGTTGAGTTGTGTGCCAAGGGATAGAATAGATAACCTTCTTGTATCTGACTAACATTACTATTTAATTACCTTTTCGATCGGCAAATTGATAGTAAACGGTGATCTCTGAAACCATATTCAAATTTCAATGCAATACAGCGGGGCTAACTGTTTCATGTTTTATAAACCATTCATATTTATGATGAATCAAAACCATATCATAATTTACTAGTAATACTAGTAGTAGTACACTCTCCTCTCACTATAAAAAAATAATTTGACCAGGTTGACCGGATTTGCCCAACCCATGTACATCCCTACTCGAGGGCACATATTAATATAGTTAAATAAATATAATATTTTTTGCATATAATAATATAAAAAAGTTGAATGTATAAGAGTCAAAAGTTGGGCTGGCCCAACAACATAATTAGAGACCTAAATAATTTCTATTGTAAGATCTTATAAAAAATAAATAAATATTTAAATATTGAACTTGTTTGTAAGAGAATTTGGGCTTCAAATAGTCTATAAGCTAGAATTTTAGTTTTAAAATGAATAATGGATTTGAACTTAGTACATGCATATTAGATGTCATATTTCTATCAACCCAACTATGTTCTTGGAGACACACCGTGTACTTTTAAAATGAATAAGTGATCAAACTTCAATGCAACCAGTTTGGTAGATAATTTTTTTCGTCAAAGTAAACGTTGTGTTGTTGATAATATGCAGACTTTGAAAGCCCATCTTGATAACGGAAAGAAGCTGCCTATACCCGATGGAGTCCTCATCAATGGTCGTGGACCTAATGGACTATCTTTCAATGTAGAACAAGGTATGTAATGCACCGTCAGTGTAAATGTTTTATATTATCAAACAATCCGACACTATCATTTGTACGACTTTTATGATCAACAGTTATGAATTATGATTTATTGTCGGTGCAAAATAAATAAAAAGTTGTATGTACTAACAAATAATCTTGTTTGAATGCCTTATGATTTGTATGCAACAGGAAAGACATACAGGCTTAGGATATCAAATGTGGGATTGCAACATTCCCTAAACTTTCGAATTCAGAACCACAAATTGAAGCTCGTAGAAGTGGAAGGAACACACACTCTTCAAACTACATACTCTTCACTTGATGTTCATGTGGGGCAATCTTATTCAGTGCTAGTAACTGCGGATCAACCTTCTCAGGACTACTACATTGTGGCTTCAACTCGATTCTCATCTAAGATCCTCACAACCACTGCTGTGCTTCGCTATAGCAACTCTGCAGGCGCAGTTTCAGGCCCACCTCCTGGTGGACCGACAATCCAAGTCGATTGGTCTTTGAACCAGGCCCGCTCAATCAGGTATTTTATTTAAGTAGTTTGTATAATTCATTTGCAGTGCATGAAATGATTATTGTGACTCAAGCTATGATCCATAATTTCAGGTCTAACCTTACAGCAAGTGGACCAAGGCCGAACCCACAAGGGTCCTACCATTACGGTCTCATAAACACAACAAAGACAATCATTCTGGCTAGTTCTCCTGGTCAAGTTAATGGCAAGCAAAGATACGCAATTAACAGTGTTTCTTATGTTGCCCCAGACACGCCTCTTAAGCTTGCCGACTACTTCAAAATCTCTGGTGTTTTTCGTGTTGGAAGCATATCCGACAGACCTACTGGTGGTGGCATTTACCTTGACACGTCTGTGTTGCAAGTTGATTACAGATCTTTCGTTGAAATTGTCTTCCAAAACAACGAGAACATCGTTCAGAGCTATCATCTTGATGGCTACCAATTTTGGGTGGTTGGGTGAGCACACTGCACATATAATATAATTTTCCACATCCTTCAATTTTAATGCTTATTAGTTATTTACTACTAGTATTCAAATCTTACATTTCTTTAAACAATCTTTTGAAACGTTGTTAACGTATAACGGATTAGGTTGAGATAGTCTTATAATTTCAGGGATCCAATTAAATATTTAATCCAATTAAGTATTTAATCTTAAATTGTTTCATTATGTAGCATGGATGGAGGACAATGGACCACTTCTAGCAGAAACAACTACAATCTCCGAGACGCAGTAGCACGTTCTACCACTCAGGTGCGAATCATATTATATATAATTGTTGTTGAGTAGAGTTGGTAATTCATAATGAAAACAATTAGTTAGTTACACATTCAGTTTGTTGGTTTATAACTGAAATGAAAGCATGGTTTAATCAGCTAGTGCGAGATTCCCCAATTTCTGTTAATTTTGACTAATGCAATATTTGATTTTGGATTTCGTTAAGGTGTATCCGTATTCATGGACTGCTATTTATATTGCCCTGGACAACGTTGGCATGTGGAACTTGAGGACTGAGTTTTGGGCACGACAGTATCTCGGCCAACAGTTTTATTTGCGTGTTTACACAGCATCAACCTCAATCAGAGACGAGTTTCCAATTCCAAAGAATGCTCGTCTCTGTGGTAGGGCTAGTGGAAGACACACCCGACCACTTTGAGCTAGCAAAGGTTTAAAGGAACCATTCCATGCTTGAGGAGGCGTTCTAGCTTTAGATTCGTGAAAAGTAGTTAACTTATCTACTTCTAATTGTATTGTTGAGTGTTTCAAATATATATGGTGTGCTCGTGTCGAATCACCAATGCATTTGAGTTTTAATGATCTCAGCTCGAGGTCACATTCTTTCCCAGCTAAAAAAGAATACTATATATAAGTTCCTTTTGTATTATCTAGAATTTTACTAATATAGTATTATGAATTATGGTGACACCGATTGCAGAAGTTAGTATTTTGCTCTTAGCTGAGCAAGTGTTTCATTTGATGTATTGAATGCAGAACTCTATGATTTTTAAGAGCTATAATATACATATCATTTTCACTTCTGCGTTGTTTTTTTTACAGCATGCATATCACAGCAAGGTTGCTGTGGGATTCTGAAATGTTTATGATTTTGAATTGAAGTTTAGGCATGATCAGCACAAGAGACTCAACTGAATATGTGCTACAATGTGCTATAATCTCAGGACTTTTGACATATTTAAACCTTAATTCTATAAGTCAATTTGTCCATAAGTTATCAAATCTTAACACTAACAATCCTTGCCTGTCCCATCCAAACACAGATCACACAACTAAACTAACAAACAATAGTTGTTAGATAGACTCTATGACTCATGAGTTAATTAGGTTATCAAAGTTGACATGTTTTCATAAATTATAAACCAAAATGAGAAGAAGAAAATTTGGAGATCAAAAGCAAAAATTATCATATTTTAAGGATTAAAACATACTATAACAATAATCATTTGGTTTCACTTTCATCAAATAAATAAAACAACCACCTGAATTATTCCGTGAGTTTAGTTCATTTGATAGGAACATTGCATATGTAGGGGCTCGGGGCAGATATAGGTTAAGGGGATTGGGGGCTCAAGCCCCCACAAAACTACTATTATTTTCTATCATATACTATTATATTATATTTTAATGTAAATAAAATACTATTATATTTTTCTAAGCCCCCATAAAATCATTTAGGCCACTAACTTACACTTATATCTTTCTAATTTTTTTGTGTAGATACTTCCACTCTCCAATTAAATCTTTCATTTATAATGTCTCTTTAATTCTTATATAGCCCTCCCTAAATAAAAAGCAACACAAATCATTTTTCACCTCTCAATCAATATTTAGAGGTTAAGTTTTTTACGTTAGCCAATTTTACGTTTGTCTTCTATTTCTTGTAGTAATGATTTTTAATTGTATTTTATAAAAATATATATTAGATATTCATTTAATTTTGTTAGCAAAATAAATCAAGCATAGTCAAAACAAATTGTTTGAGGTTCAATTTTCAACTCTTTTGTATAGAGAATATTTGGATGTAAAATGAGAAATCACTTTCTACGCCAAACAAATTCAGAGATTTACTATTAAACGGTAGTGAAATTTCATATCTATAACATGGTGTAACAAATAAATCAAACATCATTTAAAAAGTATCTGGTTGAAATATTTTTTAGCCCCCACTGAACAAAATTTTTGAATCCACCACTACAGAGGGGCTGAGGTTCAAACCGCAAACATTCCACTTATATATTTTAATAGTGAAATTCTTAATCACTATACTGGTCTTGGTTTTTTTCCCTAATTGCAACTATGCAATTGAATAGTACTCTTTTTGTAAAAAATAAAAAAATAAATAACATCCTGCAAATGTTTTAAGTAAACCAAAAATGGAAAGAAAAGCAAATATTTTTTCAAAAAAAAAATTAAGCATTGAAAGTACTATTTTCAAAATTATAATACCTTAACCATTGTTTCGAGGTTATTTCTCTTATCTTAATATCGAGAAGAACTATCAGATGAGATACATATTTCTTCTAGTTTAACTAAAGTCGTGAGTCGATCTATGGTTTGAACATATAATAATATTAAAAAATGTAGGAAGAATTTGTCACTCATTTAAATTTACAAAAACTAATCGCCCAAATATACCCAATTTAAAATAAATAAAAAATATATCTAGCGTCTAGAGAGTAAAGGAAGGAGTATTATTTTGGAACAATGTCCAAGTACATTGCATCACAACCATATGTGATAATCGCATAGTAAGTAACTATCACTTTCTCGGTAAACAAAGGATGAATATTATGACTTTGTTTGGTAAGGATTCAAAACAAGCTTATAGCTTTTAGATTATAAGCTAAAAGCTCTGTTTGGTAACGGTCATTTTGTTACGAGTTTATAGTTTATTTTACTAGCTTATAGCTTATAAGCTAAAAGCTATAAGCTACTTGAAATAACATTTGAAAATAAGCTACTTGAAATGTTATTTCAAGTAGCTTATAACTTTTAGTTTATAAGCTATAAGTTAGCTAACTGTTATTTTTACCAAAAAGAGCTTATGGCAATAAAGAAATAAAATAAAAATAGAGAAGATTTATTATTATTTTTTTAAAAAAAAAAAAAGATGTTGATTTCCAGCAGGTAGTGGTGTTTATCGTGTGGAGAGTTCAGACAAGAAGCCTAATTCCGTTGAACCTGCGAGCAAAGGTAAGCAAATAAATACGCAACAAATTTTCTCTCATCATCAATCGCATCTATCTTTTAATCTTTATCTTTATTTTCTCTGAATTCATTTTCTTCGTTCCAGACTTGATGGCGGATACATCACAGTTCGATCCTCAACTCGCTATTTCTCACAAATTCCCCGATGTATCTATCATGTTATCTCTTTTTCCTTATCATTATTATTCAATTCGCCTTTTACTTTTTCTTTTTAGATTTTCGTATACTAAATGTTTGTATAACTGTCATACTCATACAAATCCATATTATTATTATTATTATTATAAACTCCTAAATTATAAATTAAAATTAGTAGTACCTTTGTGTCTGGAATATTCCAATTTCATTCGCAGCAGATTCTTGTTTCTTTTGTTTTATTCTGTGCTTTTTAGTGCCAATGCCTTGCTGTTCACTCACACTTCAAAATTCAAATTCATCTTATTGTGAGATTGTTTAGTAAATTTCGTCGAACCTTATGACATGTCCATAAACTGTTTTTAGCTTATGAAAAATAATTTATAGCTTAAATGAACAGAGTTTGACTTTATTTTATCTTTTGTTATGAAAATAAATTATAGATAAGTACTAATATAATAAGCGGTTATGCTATAACGCATAAAGACTAAATTGAATTCTAAACTTCTGTTTTCTATTTGATTGCATGGAATGGACTGCAGAGTACCTACTCTTATACCGAAAGGTAAGGCCTTCCTTAACCTAAAATTTCTAGAAATCAACAAAAGAAAGTTATTGTAATGAGTTTCGATGAAAAGAAAATGTATGAGTAATAATGCTTCGAATTACATGTTCAACAGAGATGTAGCACTTTATGCCTTAGGCATAGGGGCATGTGCATCCAATGCTGTCGATGAAGACGAGCTTAAATATGTTTACCATGAAGATGGTCAGCAGTCTATCAAGGTATTTTTCTCCCGTGACATAAAATTTGGGCTTAATTGCATAAATGATCAGAAGTTTGTTACAACTTATGAGTAATGTAACACAATCTTGTTCAATCTTAGCTTATGCCAAGATGTTGTTAATAATCGGAATTTTTGCAAAATATTTGACTTATGCATCATTTTCCACACTTTAGGTCTTACCTACGTTTGCCGCTTTACTTACACTTGAATCCTTGCCAAATGGTTTTGAACTCCCGGGCTTGCAGTGAGTGCTTCGAATTACTCTCAATATGTTTCTGCTTATACTTTATGTATTTAATTTATCAATTAATATATAATTCTTAACTTTTATACTTCATTTTCTGTCATATTGGTCTTCCCTTTCTTCCTCTTTTGATATTTAATCCAAAGTATAATTCTATGTATGACAGATATGATCCACGCCTTCTGCTGCACGGGCAACAATACATAGAATTGTACAAACCATTTCCTTCCAGCTGTCATGTAAGGTTTCTCATGAATATGTGGCATAGTAGACACTTATATTGAATTGTTAACTAATAATTTCCTGTTCCAATATTAGCTCAATACATGAATTTTTCAAATGAAATTTGCAGGAAAATCAAATAGATAATAGATGCTTCCATCTTCTAGAAATGAAAAATCTTTATGAAATTCAAGCATCTGACCTATCGTCATTTCTATGCTATGTGAAATAGTTGCCATTTCTTTGTGGCATTTACATTCCAATATGACGTATAGTGAGCAAAATATACTAAAACCGCATTACTTTTGAAGAATAGGATGCTGATTATGTTTTTATTTAAAATTCGGGTAAAATGATTTGATGCGAGTTAGTGATAAAGATTAGATGTTGTACGGCTAAATTTAGTCTATCTAATTTGCATTAGATTCTTTATAAAACAAACTTATTCAACCCCAAAATATGTCCCCATTCCACACTCAACCCTTGCACATTACAATTATGATATTCTGAAATAGTAGTGATTTTCTGGAGCATGCTCAGGTTAATATCTAATTATTCTCCCTTAATCTTCATATATATATCAGCTCATAATATATCTTTTATTGTTACAGATACAAAATAAAGTCAGTCTTGCAGGATTGCATGACAAAGGTTGAATCGCCAAAACAGTTTTTACTTTCTGATCTAAAGTTTTTACTTTCAGCGAGACATGCACAACTGTGTTTGCTGTACAGTTTCACTTTCACATCTTTAAAAAATAGATCTCAATTTTTTATTTCTTTTACTCTTAAGTTCTTCTTTAAGATGCGATGTTGCTTAAATTTCAGGCAAAGCAGCAATTTTGGAGATTGAAACAAAAAGTTATGAGAAAGAGTCTGGCGATTTATTATGCATGAACAGGTAAAACTGAAAACATTCCTTTTAATGTTTTGTTACACTCACACTCTAGTAGTAAGTTGTTTGCAGGACAACAGTCTATCTACGTGGTGCTGGTGGCTTCTCGAAGTCATCTAAACCATTTTCTTACTCAAATTACCCTCCAAACCAGACCTCAGCTGTAAAGATTCCTGAAAGTAAACCTTTTGCAGTATTTGAGGATCGTACGCACCCATCTCAGGCATGTTATAGCTATTCAATGCTGTTTGAAATAAATTTGCATGCAATAATTTTTTTTCTTTTCCCACTTTCCTTGTCTTCGCTCTATTTACCCTCTTTGTAACAAATGTTTATCTAAGAATTGAAATCATGCTTATTACATGGGATTTATAGTCTTTACATTGTCCTTGTCTTTTCTCTATTACTCTCTTCGTAACAAACGTTGCTCTAAGACATGAAATTATACCTATTACATGGGGTTTTGAAGTTTTACATTTTCTTAAATACTTTACAACATTGGTTTAGTAGATATACTATAATGTAGAGTCTTTCTTATATCTTTTAGGTGTCAACTTGTCTGAAAACTTTAGACAGGCTTCGTTATGAATTACAATATAAATTCTGAATGTCTTTTCTGTTTGGCAGGCATTGCTCTACAGGCTATCTGGTGATTACAATCCTCTGCATTCAGATCCCATGTTTGCAAAGGTTGCCGGGTTAGTACTCTCATCCTGTCTTTTGAATCCCGAAAGATTATTCAATACTTGAAACTTCAATTAGATTGTAACTTTCCATTTTACCCCATTTAAAATACTGGTTTGCTTGTTTGAAGAGGATTGATCATATGAATGAAATACGTAGACAAAGGGATTATTTAGCATTTTAAGATATAAAACCATTAGTTTGTGACTATTTTGTGATCATTTTCAATCATATGAAATTACTCGATTGTACGGCTGATCTATTGTTTTTAACCTATTGCCAAAGATTCTCGCAGCCAATATTACATGGGTTGTGCACGTTAGGATTTGCAGTTAGGGCAATCATCAAAATTATATGCAAAGGAGATTCCGACAGGATAAAAAGCATAACTGGCCGTTTTCTTCTACATGTCTACCCTGGTGAGACTCTCGTTACCGAGATGTGGCTTGAAGGCTCGCGGTAGGTTCACTCTTTGCTACGTTCATAAGAATCTTATTACTATTCTAACATACTTTTGTAATCTAAAACTCAGATTCATATTATAATTTGAAATTGTGCAGGGTTATTTATAGAACATTGGTGAAAGAGAGGAATAAGACAGTCCTTTCTGGCTCCGTTGGTCTAGGTGGTTTGAATTCATCACTCTGAAGGAGTTTAGGTTGGACGTAGCTCAAATAATAATGCCTAAATGTACTAGGTTTACCGTCCAGATATTTGTGTTTGCAATGAGGACTGAATTTAGATGCATTACCTTAAATATTGTTCTTAGGAGTCATCTCACAAAGACACAGGATTTTTTTTTAAGAATGTTTTTCCATACTCTTTTATAACAGTTGGTGAATAGTTGTATATCTTTTTAGTAGAGAACAGTGCCTATAGCACTATTGGCACTGTACCTAAGTTTTATCCTAGCAATAATACACATGCATTGAAGGCGATTTTGAAATGTTACAGTGTTTGATTAATGTTAAAAAACTGGGTATTTGAATAGGATATTGAGTTGGTTGCAGTACTAAAGTAAACTTATGGTTTAACTTTGTCCTGATTAACATTACATGATTTCTTTCACAGAATTATATAAGAACTCATTATCAAAAATAATTATATATAGGAAACTAACATGAAAGTAATATTACAGTACAAATCACTAATATATGACATTGTAAAGATTTTTTATATGTGTCAGTCAATTATAAGAGTTTGATCATTCAAAAAAGTTTTACTTTTATCATATCTAACTTAATTATAGTAATTTTTTCCCCTTCTAGTCTTAACTATACAATATGCTCTCTGAACTTTTTGACCCATTAAACTTTTTATATTTTTAGAGGTCGATATCTGACATAATCATAGTTTTGTCTAGAGGAGTTTATGTTCCACTAAATTTATTATTAGAGGTGGTTGTTCTTTTTTATATGTCGCTTATCATTCACCATTTGTTTGTTGATCATTTATCTGTTAGTGACCTTAAAAATCCCCCAAGAAAAAAAAAACTTAGAATATGTCGATGATATTTGCTTTATTTGATGACGCTGGTGTTGCTAAAATTATTACCACGCCATTATTTCCTATGATTATGGAGGATCGACATATTTGGCGTTTGGAATTTAATGACAATTATTTTGTCAAAAGTGCTTACAAATTTTGCAGTCCTAATTTAGTTGACACTTCGCATCTTCGAGTTAATGGAACATGGCACTTGCTTTGGCAAATCTGTGCACCTCCAAAAAAAAGAATTTATTGTGCAAATTTGCCATCATTGTTGTCCTACACATGTATGACTCTGAGATAAGGGGATCGAATGTCCCACAGGTTGTGTCTTGTGTGGGGATCATGAAGTGCATGGTCGGTCTCAACATACGGAACCAAATCAGTTTTGCACAAGTTGTCCTGCATGCCTCAAAAGAGCAGTCTGACGCCATTGTTGTCATATTCGCCTTGCTTCAATAGGTAGACAAAGATAAAGTTTGAATTTTTGCTATGATTATATGGAGCATTTGGAATTAATGAAATGACGAAGTTTGGCGCACATTGCAACATATTGTTATTTCGTGAGCAATGAGTTCTTAATGCAATATTGTTGTCTTCCCATCTAGTAACAACTGCATTGGTATTGGAATTTGTATACACGGTGAGACATGTGCTTTTATTCGTTTTAAAATTCGGGTTGAACTAAGAAAGTGATAAAGCTCTTGGTTTTCTCTCTGGCAGATGCATGGACTCAATTTGAGTTCGGATGACTTTGAACAAGACTTCAAATTGATTGTTGATGGTTTTCGTTATCACGTAAAAGAGTTTCGGAGTTTGGTGCTATTATTCAACAACATTGTAAAGTTATTTTTTCTTCTTTCTATTCTATGCAAACTTTAGTGTTGAATTTGTAAGGAGACAAACAAATAAGGTTGAACAGTTCAACCGCCCCATTTTTAGCTAGTGTTTAAATTCTAATTGATATCCCAACTTGCATTAAACACATTTTAATCAATAATATGCTGTAAGCAATTTATAGTGAAAAAAAAATTGAACATAACATCAACATCGAATAAATGTCTAATATGGTATATATGGCTTTTGAATTAATGAAATATATTATTTTTTATTTTTTTGGTACAAAAGAGGGTGAAATATATTATCTTTGACAACAAAAAATAGATAGATACCACATCAATGTCTTATATATTTATTTATTTATTTGATAATACATCAGTTTCTTAAGTACCAATGTTTTTCAACAACTTTTAAAAATTTAATGTGAAAGTAATTCGAAATAAATGATTGACAATTCATTTGTCTCTAACAATATCATGTTCAAGATGTTTTCTTAATAGAAGTGGAGAACAGAGAAATGAATTGGTATGTCCAGAAAGAAATTATTCCATTTACACATTTACTTTGTGACCGAGTGGCCTCTATTCAATCCAATGCGCTCCTAACATTTTTGCCATAAAACTGTACCGATCAGCAGCTTCATCAATCTGGCATAAATATAATCAACTTCAGACATAATAATAATAATAATAATAATAATAATAATAATAATAATATAAAAAATGTAGACAGAGGCAAAAACAACATGAAAAATGAAACCAATACTGTTACCATTTTCTGTGTTGGACGACCCGCTCCATGTCCAGCTTTGCAGTCAATGCGACCAATTATGGGGTTGGTCTGGGGACTTTTCTCCAAGCTACTACATAGCACATATTGCATGGTCTGAAAACAATTGGAAATGTGTTAAGAGAGTGATAAGAAAAGAAGAAAAATGGTGACACACTCGGAATTCTGGAGTAGGTGAGTAAGCTACTATTCAGAGTAACAATCAATTTCCCCCTACACACAACTACAGTATTTGATCATTGTATTTATACAAAGCTCACTAACCGCCAATAGCTTCAATGAGTGTAGTGGCACAACTCGATCATCATGATCTGCTGTCAACAACATGGTTGCTGGGTACTGAATTGACTTGTCAGGATGCTGTTCCCACGGTCGCCGGACATTATGCAATGGTGAGTACCTAGAGCAGTAGATAATAGAATCATATTTTCAAAACATATCCAAACAAAAAAACCACAGGAGTTCATAAAGCAATCTGTCTTTCAAAACATGGTTGAGAAAACAACAGGATGAAAGCAGATATATTATTTACTTTTTGCCCGATGAAACTCAAAATATGAGGAAATAAAATGGTAATTAGCATCCTCGATTGATGCCAGGAAATAAATATGAATGTCATGTAGTCTAGACTTAGTTTAGAATATGTGAGTCTACACGAACCAATCGTTCCCCCTAAGGAAAAATTATGGAATTGTCTTGAAATGTATACCATCGAGTTAAGATTCAGCGTCAGGTAAAGCATACTATCTCTTCAGTAAATATCATAACAAATTGCTTATCAAACCAAAGCATGCATGTGTAGCTTATGAACTCCATGAAAAGAAAACAAAAATCAAAATGGACATGATATCAGGGACCAAGGGTGGTGATAGTACAATAGTCCAACACAGGGAGATTAATCAAAAGTCCAACGAAGGGATTGTCTCAGATATGATAGATGCTTTTCAATTTCTGTTATGACTACATGAGTATTTCCTATTTATCTGTCTATTATGCATCTATATTATGAGAACTCTAGTCATATGTCTGTCAATCAACTACAAGTAAAAAGCAATTTTCCCGTCCATCCACATATGTCAATTGTTCAAACCTGGACCCTATCATTATCATGTTTCCACCAACAGTAGTTAATAATAATTTGCCACTAATATTAATTAAAAAAATAATGTAATTACATACATAACTTGTTTCATAAAATATTGAATTTATCCTTGATATTTCAGGATAGGATAAAACTCACTTGATTAGCCAATGAAACTCTTCCTCCTTGTCTGCACAACCATAATCTGAGGTCCAAGCATGACCTGAATAACAAAAACTTTGAATCAATTCAGTGACATTTCTTTAAACAAACTACGGGACATAACAAATCTAAACAAACCTATGGTAAATTTGTGGAATCGTAGCATGTCCATAACGCCAACATGAGCCAATGCGCAACCAAAGAGATCAGGTCTCTGTACAGATAAAGAGGAAAGGGGAAATCTAGCATAAATAGAGATCCGGTGAATGGAAAGTGTATCCTAAAAATGGAAAAACAAATCAAATGAACCAGACCTGATTTATGCAAGCACCAACAAGAAGTCCACCATTGCTTCCACCTTCGATGCATAACTTTTTGGGTTGGGTATAACCAGTAGATATAAGGTATTCGGCTGCAGAAATGAAATCGTCAAAGCAATTCTGTTTTTTAGCAAGGGAACCTGCTTTGTGCCATTCCTCCCCATATTCTCCACCACCACGTATATTCGCAATGCAGTAAACAAAACCTAAATGTTTTGTGAGTACAATGCGACTAACACTGAAGGACGGTGTAATACTGATGTTAAAACCACCATATCCATATAACAGACACGGGTGTGAACCATCCAAAATAATATCCTTTTTCGCAACAATGAAAATTGGGATCTTGGTACCATCTTTACTAGGGACAAAAACCTGAAATGTGGAAATCACATCAAAGAATATAACCAAGTTGAGCAACAATGATACAGATTCAAAGAAATAGCATATCTGTACTCATACAGACTAAATGAATTAAAAACAATGTGACACCTTCGCATGCCTATTTTCATACCGAATAATGGAATTCAGAACAGAATATTTAACAGTATTACAACTGAGCGGTGTCAGACTTTCTGTTTACCTGATTGACATGAAATTCAGAGCGATCAAACCCAGGGACCGCAATTTCACGAAATATCTTCAGATCAGGAATTCCTGTTTCCAGGTTACACTGATAGACAATACCGGGAGATAGAAAGCTTGTAAAGCTAATGAAGACCACTTTATCTTCACGCCGTGCAGAAATGTCATAAACTGTGCCAATGTCAATTGGCAGTTGATGCAACAAGGAACCTGTTTTTAAGTCTCTTACTTGTAGAAGATGCTTCACATCACTCAAGTAACTTACTATCAGTTGGTTACCATTTACAGCACATGCTGACTCAAGTACATCTTTTTCAGACTCTTGGAGAATATCAGCCCATGTATTTGGTTCCTTCAAATTTACTCGGACTAGTTTATATTTTGGAGCATCTTTATTAGTTAAAAATGTAAACACAGTTTCATCATTTGCAATGTAATCATACTTTGCATCAAAATTATCAATAAGCTTGACGAAAGGATGGGGGGAATTTTCACTACGAAAAGTTTCTAGTATGCTGGGAAGATTTGATATGTCACAGTAGTAAAGTTTGTTAACTGGATCACACCCTTCTGAAATATAGAGGAGGAGATACTGCATCATAAATAAAAACAGAATCAGATTCATGGGAAATTTAATACCATATGCATAAAAATCATAATACCTTTATTATTGTGCTTGACAAAGAAAAATCAAAGTATACTCTCTACCATTCCTTGGCTTATAGTGTCCATGAATTCAACATTATATCCTACAACCTTCTATAATGCTATGTGATGAATGTATCTTCTGTCAGAATTACAATGAGTTGCTTGCCTTCATATGTTGTTAAATAAGAATTTTCAAAATTAGAGTAAATATTCATGTTTGCATGGCAAGATACTTCAAGAAAAGGAGACTCTACTGACCAAACACATTTTTTTTTCACAGTTATACTCTATAATACTCTGTCACTTGCCTAAAACAATTAATAAATAGTTGGCTGCTTAACATAACCACAGTGCGGAAATGAAAATTATGCCAAGCAATGTAGTAGAGAGTAGAGAAACAGGTACCATGGGAGACTATTAAAACAATAAATTTTAATCCTAAATCGGAAGATCTAAATAGATGCCTCCTAGAAACATATACGGGGCAGGGCATAAAGCAGTGAATCGTCAAATACATTGATGTCGGTAAAATCACCAAAAGCGCAAAGACATCATTTGCATGTTTTCTAATTTTATATGCACATAAAAAGAATACAGACAATATCAGATAATTCTAAATTAATGACAATAATACAGCACCTTCCCATCATCGGTAACGATTCCTCCAAATGAATATTTAGGGTTTTCAAGATCTTTCCAACACAAAATATCATGTGATTGGTCCGGACCCAGAAAATGATAATAGAGCATATGATAAAGGTTGGAGTTTGTCTCAGTCCCAGCATCTACCACTTCTCCATCCCTACAGTGTAAAAGCAGAATAATAAATTCATATTTCATATCAACAAAATATAAAAATAATCCTACCAAGTACAATCATACATAAGTTATCTACAACAAGATCCCTATATAGATAATACCAATTCAAATCATCATTGACCAGGACTATTAAATTGAAAACCACACACCATATTTATAACTTGCTGAATTTGTAAGACAAATGCAACAACAAAACATGCACATCCTGGAAAAGAATGTGAGCATGGGACATCACTTACTTGGGTGCTGGATAGCGGCTATAAAAGAAACCTTTGTTATCATGTGTCCAACTAATGGAAGAAAATTTAACCTGAAACAAAACATTCACAATCATCAATAGTCTTTCTGCATGCCCATTTTAATTTCTAGCAAAGGCACAATGTGATACTCACCCATGATAAAGTATCAGGCTCAGCATTCTTATCCTCGATACGCTTCACTTTTATAGTCGTCCAATCGCTACCACTAGTACTAAGTGCATAAGCCAAGTACTTGGCATCTTCACTCACCGAAAATGTGTTCAACGATACAGTTCCATCTTCACTTAAGCCATTAGGGTCAAGCAAAACCTCAGGTTTTCCATCCAAACTATCCTGAAAAAATGAAAAGATAGTTGAGGCTTTGTTTGGATAAACAACTTAATTAAGAGCTTTTAACATAAACAATAATAATATAAGTGTCTATGTATAAATGCTTATCATGATAAGCGCTTATGTATAAGCTTAAATTAGTGATTTCTATGTCATAAGCTGTTTTATAAATCTTCCCAAACAGTTTCGCAAAACTTATGTCAATAGATAAACTCAAATAAGCCAATCCAACAGACCCTATTTGATATAAGTTATAAGTTGTTTTCATAAGCTATACCGAAGAGCTTAGGAAAGTAGGCCAAAGTATATATCGGTAAATGAACTTAAGTCTATCCAAACATGCTCTATTTCTTCATATAAGTTATAAGTTGTTTTCGTAAGCTATACTAAAGTAGACAGAAAAAACTAATGTACTACAAATGCCGGTACATGAGCTCAAATAAGTCTACCGAAACAGGCCCTAAATCCGATGAATTAAAAACCAAGTCGAGCATTAACGATCTAACAATTGATGTGGAAGCAACAGCAAACCTGAATATAGAGAATATCTTGTGGCTGAAGACCAGTGTTATGGAAGTAAAAATACTTATTGCCTCGCCTAAAAGGAGCATCATAACGAGGATGATCAAATAGCTTAGTGATAGTTTCATTAAGCTTCGATCTTGTTTCGCATTTTTGAATAACTGAATTGGTGAGTTGAACTTGTTTCTCAACAAACTCTTTCACTTCTTCAGCATCAGGATCTTCAAGCCTTCAAAAACGAAATAAAAAGAAAGCATGTTATTATGAATTGAGCAGCGAAAAAGATTGAATGAAATTGAGTTTGATTATTGTTAGTTACCAACGATAGGGGTCGGCGATTTTGACGCCATGATAGTCGTCGAGGATTGAGTCGTCTCTACGAGCAGCGGGGTATTGAAGAGGTTCGTTTAGGGCACTCATGATGTGCTATGGCTATGGCTATGGCGGAGAAAAGGAGAAAGAAGAATTGAGAATGAAGGTAGAAATAAATACACTCGAACTTGTGGTAGCAGCGATTCTGAAATCCCTTGTGACAACTTGAAAATGTTTCTTAATCATTTGATTTTAAATTGGGTTAAATATGTTTTTGGTCCCTATAGTTTCGCAGAATTTCATTTTTAGTCCCTGGAGATTTTTTTCACACTTTTTAGTCCCTGAAGTTTTCTCAGTCAGTGTTTTTAGTCCCTATTTTTCATTCAACTCGTGCAGATCATTCGAAATTTTAAATTTTTTTCCGCGGTCATGTTTAGTACATTACATGACTCTCTCTTACAAAAATTTAAATTTTTTTATCAAGAGATGAATTAAATATGAATTTTTTAGATTTTTGCACATAAAAATTCATAAATAAGTCATCTTATGTTAAAAAATTCTAAATTTTTATCGGAGATGTTCTTATAATATTATAAACATGAATACAAAAAATCATTCAAAAATTCGAAAGTATACTAGAGTATCATTAAAAGCAGGGACTAAAACCACTAACTGGGAAAACTTCAGGACTAAAAAGTGTGAAAAAAATCTTCAGGGACTAAAAACGAAATTCTGCGAAATTATAGGGACCAAAAACATATATAACCCTTTTAAATTTTACCATAAAGATTTTATTTATTAAAACACCTCTATGTACGAAAAAAAACTACTCCTCTAATCTTGAATATAAGAAGAGGAAAAAAAAATGCACACCCTTTAAGAAAGTGAAGCAAATGATTAGATAAAGTATGTCATTTCCAATTTCACTCTTACTTTTTGTTTTAAATTAAATTATTATTTATTATGAGTAAAAGTGAAACTAAGGGTAAAATTGTAATATTGATAATAAATGTAATGATTATTGTAGTTTTTGCTTATATTTGAGACTTCCAATTTTTTTGTTTTTTTGTTTATATATGAGACCGGAGGTAGTAAATTGATAAGAAAATAGATTGATAATTAGATAAAAATAAAGAGAATAGATGGAAAAGTCAGAAATGGAGGCAATCACAATTCTAATCCAAGAATAGTGATAAACCAAGTGAGGATCGCCACAAGAAACGTGGTTTCTTGATAAGATCGATAGACGGTTCAATCCAGAACCAACAAGCAAAGTTCAAAAACACACATAAAGTGTAAGATTTAACAAAATTCATTCTATTCAGTAAGAGTTGCATGCCTCCTTTATATTGGAAAAACTTATGATGATGTAATAAGCAAAAATAACTCCTAAGAAAACAAAAGGATTTCAGCCACTAATTATCTTGATAGTGAGACTGAATTATTACAAGGAAAATGCAAAGTAAATAAGAGATAGTAGTGCTCTTTGATTGCTTGGTGCACCACTTTCATATGCTTAGTGGAAGAGCTCTCTATTTTTCACTTTCTTATGCTTTATTGTACCACTGATTTTCGAGCATGAAAAACATCGAACTGGCTTTTGTGTTAAACATATGAATTGTAGGAAATTCAGTAATCTTTCCAACGAATCAAAGATCACCTCCATCGGACCTCTAGAACTCCAATTATTATAAAAATAAGACAGACACATCTAAACCTACGAAAATGACATTTTCAACCAAAATTAATTGGTTCTTTTTATTCCATGACTAAAATAATTATTCTTGTTAAAGGATAGAATTTTAGGATCACATCATAAATCCAGTATTAGTTGTCGCGTCGGTAATGGTAATAATATTGGATTTTGGCAATTTAAATGGTACCGAAACCAGGCTTTTTGCGATTTTTTTCCTGATTTGTATGCTAAAGAAAGAAGCGATCAAGAATGTTATGGTTTCTGAACGTCTGCGAGGAACTGGTCCAGTTCCGTTATGGAGGTGGAATTGGTCTGAATCGTTGAGTGAAAATGAAGCCCAACAGCTTACTGAATTACAAGGTCTGTTTGATGGTTTATCCCTTCACAACAATAATCACGATCAGTGGCGCTGGATTCTGGATTCTAATGGATTGTTCACAGTTAAATCCAGGTACACGAATTTATTAGATTTGCGGCAGGTTGAGCTTCAAGATGCTCATGTGCTCGAGGCCATTCAACGCCTATGGAAGTCGGATGTTCCTTCAAAAGTAAATATTTTCGGTTGGAGGTTATTATTAAAACTACAAGAAAATTGCCATTTACCAACAGAGGTTTCTAGTGACAGCAGCATATGTCGTAGGTTTCTAGTAATCTGTTTATAAACAGATTACCAACAAGAGCAGCTCTTCATCACCGAGGTATTTTGACTAGTCATCACAAATTATCTTGCATCTTTTGTTTTCAACAAGTTGAGGACGAAAAACATCTCTTCTTTTCGTGTCCTTTTATTAAGGAAGTATGGAACAAAGTTTTATCCTGATCAGGGACATCTTTACAAAATGGAATTTAAGGTAGAGATCATTTCCTTTTATTTGGTGATTTGTTCAAAATGAAAGACAAAGGTCGTGTCCGGTACTTGGTATTATTGACAACCACTTGGAATATTTTGAATCTTCGCAAAAAAGTATTTTTTTAGGGCAATATACCGGATGTTTCATCGTTATTGGAGGCAATCAAATTTCATTCTTGGTTGTGGTTCACTAGTCGGTACGGACGTAGGAGTTGTACACATTTTCCTTTTTGGTGTTTAAATCGTATGTCTTGTATTATAAGCACTTAATTTAGTGCTCTTTGTTGTAAGGGCTTGAGTACCCCGTGTACTCCCTTATAATAAAATTTTGCTTATAAAAAAAACAAAACAAAAATACATTTATTAATTCCAGAAAAACATTTATTAATTATAGTTTTTTTTACTAAATTATTAATCTTTCTTATTTCTAAGGATTATAACTAGACTTTTTATTGGTGCAGACACAATCATTCAATTATATAATGTTTTTATTGATATATAATGTGTTACTATTAATTATGTATGATATTAAAACATCATAAAATAATACAATATATCAAAATATATATTGAAGTCTTATTTGTTATTTAATGTGTTAATAATTAAAGAAGTAGATCTATCTTTTAATTATTTTAAGACTATATAACAAATAATTAAATATCACTCTTTTGTTCAGCACATAGGCAAGTAACTCACATCAGACAGACTTACTGCAATAAGCCCAAATGCATTTGGATGTGCACCCCCTCCCCCCTCTGAGATTGTACGTAGTAGTATTTGTTTTAGCTCATAATAACTTAGGTCTTTTGCTTATGTGGTGCATATGATTTTTGCTCAAAAGAAAAAAGCACTAATTGTAATTTTGACAAAAGACCTCATTAATACTCCTGGAGTTAGAGTACGCGTATTTATACATGTAATTGCTTTTACTACTTACTTTACCAAAGAATTGGTTAATTACCCACGCGCCATGAAGAGTGCTTTTTTCATTATTATTGTCTGCATTGAATAATGAAACGTTGATGTCAGAATGTTCAATCATGAGGCTAGCTAGAGTTGTGTTCAGATAAAGGTTTTATGGAAACGTATTCAGCAATAAGGATGAAAAATCAGCCATGAATTAATGCTTGCTTCGTAGTACTATGTTGCCTCTTGGTGTACGCAAATCATCGATTAACAATTAATTAAAGCACAAATTTTCAATTACTAGTCTTACTAATGGGTGTGGCGGCCATGCATTAATAGTAGTACTCCTACTAAAGCTTGCATAAAATAAAGATTTAATTTTAGGTTAATTTTTTGTCACACAACTTATTTAGATGTTATCAATGGAGTACACTGCTAATGCAACATTTTATAGATGTCGCGCAACATCTTTATTTGTTTGGCAACGACGTGGTGTATTTGGCGTACACATAACAACATATTATTTAGAGGAGCTTGTGTCAATATTTCCTCTTTAGCGGAGCAAATTATGTATAGTTCACGGTATTGGTTTATCAGCCATTTAGCGAACAATGTGAGTTTGGTTTTCTCTAACTGACGTAACAATCCTTTAGCGTATTTTCAATATATCTAAGGTGATTGTTTCTTGTATTGTAAAGATTAAGTATCCTCTGTACTTTTAATAATTCAATTTTTTATTATAAAAAAAAATTACACTGCTAATGTAGATAATTTTAATAAATAATAATTCAATTTTTTATTATAAAAAAAAATTACACTGCTAATGCAGATAATTTTAATAAATTCACAAAATATATTTATTAATAAATTTATCGAAATCATTCATAGATTATTTAATTGAGTTAAACAATCTTAAGATTATCATTTGGGAAAGGTTTTACAACAAGAAAACGTTTAATTAAAATTAAGATGGTAGGTAGATGCATAATGATGATATAACATGAATTCTTTCCAGCATCTCCTATGCTAGCTATATCTTTGCCAATAGCAGTTCAGATCTATGAACATAAAACATGAATCACTTGTAAAAATATTAGCGGAAAGGTATTCAATCTTCATTACCCAAAATGGTTAAAACAAAAGCAGACTTGTGAAACCCTAAACATGTACACAAATATGTACGTATAAATAAATAAAGAATTTAAAAGAAAACTACTTGATCTAATCTAAATAAAAACATCCTATACATCTTTATACACCACTGATGAACAGAGGAAATGCTACATAAAGTTTTCCACTTTTCAAAAAAGTAAATTATGAAGGTACCATCCACTTTGAAGGGAAGAAATTATGTGACTGATTTCAACCATGAGAAGCAGGAAACGACTTTATGTTTCTGATACCTGCATAAAATAATTACCAAATAGAAGGAAAAAAAATATACATATGAGTTAGAAAATAAATATAAGAGGTAAAAAATGTCAGATTAATTGAGATATAAAAATATCATCAAGAAGGTTTTACAAAGGGAAGCTAACACAGGTCTGTTGGCAGTATGTCCACCTCCGTCAGCTGGGAAATTAGTGATGAACAAAAGGAGGAGGTGGACAGAATGCCAAAAAATATGTGTAAGCAACACTTTGTGAAACCCACGTGAACGAAAGAACTGAATGAATCTTTGAGAAAGGAAAGGAATCGAGGGATCGGTTATGAGATTGATAGGTTTGGTGATTAGTACTAATACTAGGTAGGGATAGAGAGTAGGGTAAGGGTAAGAAGTGGAAGAATATGCAGGCACAGGCAGCCATAGCCAGCCCTATTTATTATGATGTGAGTGAGTGAGAGAGGGGTTTCTATTGGGAATAAATAAGACAGATGGAGGTGGGTGTCATTAATCCATCCCCTCTTCTCTTGGTAGTATTAGGATGAGCATGGATCCGCGATCAGGCTTAAAACTAATTTCACTGTCAACGCGTGGAAATATTTGGTTGCTTGTGGGTCTGGTTTCGGGTCAATAATTGTGAAAAAATCGATTATAAAGGATTGCATATGGATGAGTGTTTTTTTTTTATAAGCAAAATTGAATTATAAGGAATACAAGGGGTACTCAACCCTTACAATTCATTACGAAACATTACAAAAAACTCCTTAAACACTTTGTAAACAGGCTAAAGGGCTATGACACCAATTAGAAAACACAAAGTTCGCCTCATTACCTATGCGACCAATTAGCCAATACCACGAAAATTAAATAATTTGCTCCGTTAACGTATGAACATCTATACTTGCTCCTCTAAAAAGTATATTATTGCGTATTCGCCAAATACTCCAAGTTGTTGCCAACCAAATAATATGACTTTTCCTTTTGTTATTCCTTCCTTTCACTAGTTTCCCAAACAATGAGAAATGATTTATAACACCTGCAACCTATATATTACTTATTCCCATCCATTTGAAAACATTATACCACACTTGTGATATGACACTACAGTCAAAGAAAGCATGTTGTATATCCTCTCCTTCCTTGAAACAGAATACACAACACCTATCATGAGTGTTGATTTCGTAACATGTGTCCTTAAAACACATGTTAGCAAAACCCTAATAGTAATTCATCTACTAGTAATAAATTACAAATATTTTTTACCAATAATAAATTAATTCATATGATAACACTTGCGGTGATCATAATTTACTTTGATATAATTGAATTTGTATAATTGATTTTGGTTAAAAGTAAAGAGATTTATGTTTGGATACCTTTACGACTGAAGTGATTTGTGTGAAATGTGTTGTTTGGATATTTTATCATAAAATTGCTTTAAGGTGCGTAAATGATCAAAATGAGTTTTTTTTTTTTTGTCAAAATTGAAAATTAAAAATATTAAATTCGCATACCTCAGCACACAACCTCGTTGTGCAACCACATTTAACATCACCGTCACTGTAGTTCTTGCTCTCCACTTATTGAGAACCAAGTTAAAAATCATATCCCCTCAACCGATGAGATCGTGTTTTGACCGCGTCAACACTAGGTGAAGGAATTTCAATCTTCAATTCAATGACAAAAGAGAGAAATTGATTGTTGCATGAATGCGGTAATTAAGGATAATTGATTTCAAGAAGTTAGACATAACAGCTTCGCCAAGAATTGATTGTGAGAAGATAAATGTACGATGGGGGCAAAGATCTGAAAGAGAACCAAACAACCTAAAATCACGTTTAAAGGGAAAGATGTGTGTTTTGGTCTGTTCATTGGGCAACCAAACATAGACTAAGTAAAGGGTCGGGAGTCAAGATCCTCTTGATTTTATCTACTTTATTTTTGCAATTACTATAATTTTATGAATATATATAATACAATAATGTGATATTTTATTAGTCTAATTATTTAATATATATTCTAAAAATTCAAAACTGTATTAATGTGAGAGAAAATAGACAGGATCTAAACTTAAAGGGTCAGTGTATGAAAAAAAAATTGGTTAGAATGAGATAATTCATTGTGGATGTTCTATAGGTTTTGAAGGAGATTAGTTAACGTAAAATTACTATAAAAATGTTGTATCGATTATATGGATATCACAATTGTTTGTAAATTTTTTATTAATTTTTTGTAAATGAAGTAGCAAATACTATAGAAAACTGCAAATTATAAATAGAAAAATTTCAAATTGTATAAATTTGTGTTAGTAGTTGTAAAATGAAACAACTAGATTACTCCAATAATAATATCGGAGAGTTTATGAGAACGTCGAGGAGAATAATAGACTGGTGTTCTACGACTATAAGAGTGAGAGATACAACACATCTCATATTTTATGTCTGATCCAAACACCAATACCTCACCTCGCTTCCGAGCAAGTTGAATCACCATTCTAGTGTTATTTGTTAGGAACCCGAGACATTTTTATTCAAAATTTTAAGACCTTAAATATACGAGACATTTATTTTTATGGGAATATCCAACATTCCAATTTGAACCATACAAAAATTGGTGTAGAGAGAGCAACAATGAAATATGTTACTACGTATTTTTTTTTTGACAGCAAATATATTATTAATAAATCATGTCTCTGCACAAGAAGTACAGAGAACGGCAAAAGAAGAGCTGCAAAACAAAGGTGCCGTATATAGGCGGAACACCGATGAAAATACTAAAACAGACACCACCTAAAGAAGTGTACGCTTCTAATCCCATTCTTAGAATGACACTTCTCAATTTCCAGACCACCAGAGCAAACAACAACCCGACCCGAAAAGATGTCACTAGACTCTAACTCCCGATCTCGAATAAAAAATGACCGGCCCATCAAAATCCAAAAGACAGCTCCTTGACTCGAGTTGATGGGCAACTGTAGAATGAGAACCTAGGCAGATAAGTCTCAGTTTGCAGCCCCTCTCCATAACAGACAACACCAACGTAAAAGGGGTCAACCAGATACAAAGCAAGCTGCAAATCTCAACAGATTTGGAAACCAACATAGACTCAAAAAGAATCCTGCAAATCTCAACAGATTTGAAAGCGGTCAGAGAGTCAAGTATCGTGGAAGATCGATCCCACACGACATCGCCCACATACAACCGGCGCAAGATCCAAACACCACAATAGCAACTCATCACCTCACCACCACCTCTCTTCACCTCCAAACACCAAATAGAACACAATGACTAAGCAACAAGTGTACAACACTGTCACCGTGTCATAGTTGCTTAACATGAAGATTGTGCCAACCTATTTTACCCCTTGTGCTTACCTCTGTAAGCTCATAGAGCTGAAAGTTCAAACTAACAGCCATCCACCAACACCAACTCATCACCACACCACCACCTCCTCCTCACCTCCAAACACCAAAACCATAGGACCCGGCCAACACAACCATCAAAATCAGCCAACAAAATCCCCACCAACACAGTTAAAAACACAACGAAGACGTCGCCATCTTCGATACGTATTGTTTATTTTGGGTCATGATAACTAATACTACCTTGAAAGCACTAGTTAAAAAAATAAAAATAAATAAATTTTGTTTTCAATTTTTTTCTCTATATTTTGGAATAATTACACAAATTTAAAAACAATTTTATTATATTAGCCTTTCCAATTAGTACATCAAGAACACTAGTTAACATTTTTTTTGTTCTTATTTTGCGAAATGAAGTACTGCATTGTTGTAGAAGTAGTGCAGACTCGGTAAAAAAAAAAAAAGAGATTGGACAGATCATTGATGAGAGGGCATATTTAGAAAGATCAAAGGATCATCATAGTTGTTCATACTTAACCTTTCCTTTCCTCCCTCGTTTTTGATGAAACCCACTCATCTTTCCATGCCCTCTTCCTAGTCCCCACCCTTCACTCCCTGGTTTCCCTTACCTAGCATTCTTATGGTGAATTCTATACAAAACCATGAGTTTAAAACACACCATTATTAACGTAAATTAATTTTACACTTACATTGATAATTAAATAATAGAAATAGTTTAATCTTGTAGGTTACATTAAGAAAGTAGAGTGAAGTGGAATGATATAGCGAATAACATAGTTGTGATTAGTTAACAGTGTAAAATTATTTTATACTGTGAATATTTCTTTTTCTCCAAAGATATTTTGTGGATTCCATTAAAACTAAATTATTTTAAAATAATTCACTCATTTTTTATTTTGTGGGAGAATTTTTTTTAAAAAATATTTACAAAATTAAAAATAAAAGTTGATATATTTAAAGTGACTAAAGGCTTATTTAATCCAAAAATAAATATAAATATTTTTTTAAAACAAAATAACTATAAATATTTGGGATAAATATGTTTCTGGTCCCTATAAATATTCCAAATTTTATTTTTAGTCCCTCTAACATTTTTCTTCTACTTTTAGTCCCTCAAAAATTTTCAATTAACACTTTTAGTCCTTGATTTTAAATCAACTCGTGTGTAGACTTCATATTTTTTAATGAAATTTTCAAGAAAAGTGTAGAATGTTTTAACAATCACTCACAAAAAAAAATAGATTTTTTTAACAAAACATGAATTAAATATGAATTTTTAAGCACAAAAAATATAAAAATTTATATTTAATTTATGTTTTGTTAAAAAATTCAAAAAAAAAATTGGGAGAGATTGTTATAATATTTTAAACATTCATAAAAAAATTCAATAAAAAATATGAAGTTTATACATGAGTTGATTTAGAAATAGAGACTAAAAGTTGAAGAAAAATTTTAGAGGACTAAAAACAAAATTTGAAATATTTATAGAGACCAAAATCATATTTATCCCTAAATATTTTGAATGAGGAGGATGTAAGCCCACCTTCTAATCTAATCGCATATTAACGGGACCTACTCTCCCACCGGTTAAGAACCCAAAGTATACTATGTTGAACTTACCATATAGGAATCGAAAATAAGGGTCATGCTATCTTGATATAAATTTTTGTAATTAATAATATAAAAAAATACAAAATTGAAAATAATATTTTTATATGGAAAATGTTAACCAGTGTCTATGGAGTACTAAATTATAGCAAAAATATCTTTTTAGATTCATTCAAAAAGTAATGTATTTTGTCAATAATATAGACCGTATACATTACTTTTTCATTAAACCTAAAAAGTGATTTTTTACTTATAATAGTGACCGGAGACGGTATTTCAAATGAAAATGCTTTTGACCTATCTAGATATTAGACCATAGCAACTCCTTTCTCATTGGTTAGAAAGAGAGAATATGGTCAATATATCCAATAATCACACTTTTATCTTCTGATGTTCCTTTTTCCATATGGAATAAATAAATTATCAGTGACACAAAACAACACAAAGAAAATAGTATAATTTTAATCTTCCTTCCCTTTTGTCACTCGATACGTCGCACTCATCACACCCACAAACCACAAACCCACGCCCTTTAGTACAAAAAAAACACTCCTCCAAACCCCAAACATTTATTATTCACAAGAACAAACTCCCACACAAATAATTACCACATCTTTTTTCAATATTTGCATTTATGAGACCAACCCCCCCATTTTTTCTTGCCTCATTTATTGCTTCAAATCTAACCCTTCAACTATCCTCTACACACAATTTAATGTACTTAAGTATTAATTCTTCCTTTCACGAATTCAAATTCAAAACAACAAAGGCAAAAGAAAAAGATATAGAGATCCGTTGATACTATACTCCTATTATTATGATCCTCGCCCGTTTTATTAGTATGCTTATGCTAGGTACGGACCAGTTGGCCTGTTGTCAGAGCTATGATTAAATCATTGGAACAATGGAAAGATGGAGTATGAATCTTACTGATTAGATTTTGTAAGCAAAAATAATTAAAAATAATGATTTCGATCCATATCTCAAACTATGGCATGTTGGGTTGAAGATGAAAGTTTTACATGGACACAAATATAAGTATGTATAAATAAGTACGTATAGGCTCTCTTTGATAAAAATAGCGGTTAACTTATAAGCTATCTTATAGCTTATAGCTGATAAACTAATTGAAGTGTTTGGTAAAATTAACTTATAGTTAATAAAATAATGTAAAATTAAATGAAAGGGCATTATCACTTTATAATAAAATTTATATCAATTAATATTTAAGATTTATTAAAAAATATTTTTTATTTAAAAAAATGATTTTAAATATTTTTACCTTTTATAAAAAAAGTAAACATTCCAGTAAAATATATTTAATATGTATATATAAATTATATTATTGTAAAACTTAATTACAACCTATACAATGAATAGATAATAATAATATTATACTAAAGTCCCCGTGAGCTTAGCTCAGTTGGTAGGGACATAGCGTTGTAAACGCAGGAGCCAGGGTTCGATCCTTGGACACTCCACTCATCCTCCTTTAAGGTGGAATTTCTAGCCACTAGGCTACTTGACCAAAAAAAAAAAAAATAATATTATACTAAAAAGTCAATTTTGTAAAAGTAGAGAGTGAAAAGTTAGTTCAAAAAAATTGTGAAGATGTTTACTCGTCATATATAACACAAGTGTTATATAAATTTTGCAATAAAAATATAATAAATATTAAAATATTGTTAATTATGCTTGTTGAAAAAATATAATTTTGGCTAAATTATATTAATCCAAAATAATAATCAAAATAAGTACTAAAGGGTAAAATTGGGTTTTAGTTAAAATAATAAGGGTAAAAGTGGAAGAAAAGACAATAAGCTATAAGCTATAAGCTAATTGAAATAGCGTTTGAGAATAAGCTATAAGCTAGTCAAAATAAGCTATAAGCTCGTAACGAAAATGTCGTTACCAAACAGGGCTTTTAGCTTATAAGTTATAAGCTATAAGCTAGCTTTTTGTGCTTACCAAACAGAGCCATAGTATTTAGACAAATACATAATACTGTATGTATTTATGTCTGAGTGTTGTATTTGTATTCATATTGTGATGGAGTGTTTAATTTTGTGCTCAATGGACCGGCCTAATTTGATTAAGAGGTTAGTTCTCACATCAAGTGATATCAAATGATTATTGTCTCATCCTAATCATAATTACAAGAAATAGAATCGTGATCTTCATTTACCATTGAACCAACTAATGATCGGTATATCAGGTAATTCCTAATCTAACTGATTGATAAACAAATAGTGCATACATCTAGCGCATGCTATATGCATACGCCACATAATGTTCTTTTGGTAAACAAAAAAATGAGAGCATGTAGTCCGTATACTTTGAAAACTAAATTGAGAATTCCGTTGCTGCATAACTAAGCTTTGACTTTGACCGTATAGTTACTAGTTAGTCGAAGGTGCCATGTTGAATCAAGGTGCATGTTATTGATTTGTAATTCAACAATGGTAAGACTTTAAACATAAAGGAGTTCATTCGTACTTTTATAAGAACGAAATAAGAAAGACATAGTAATTGAATAATTTGGTACTAAATATTCACGCGCATACGGTAAAAAGTTTATGAAAATGTTAACATGTGACCCGAGTCACATGTTAATTGGACTATTGTAATTTTTTTTTTTTTTTGTAATTTGTACATTTAACATTTTATGTACTACTATATTTTGTATTTTTTTTAAGTAGTAAATACAAAAACTTTATATACATTAAAATGTGTCGTTATACGGTGCGATGGATAGCTCAACCGGTTAAATTAGTTGAGCTGAGGATAAAAGGAGTTGGAGGTCCACCATTCAAGTCCTGGCTAACAGCTAACAATTTACCATTAAAAAAAAATGTCGTTATGACTATAAATTTTAACTCAACTAAAAAAATTATATATTTTTTTAAATCAAATGTCATGATCAGTATGAAATTCAAATTTCAATTCCTCCATTTATGTGTGTGAATTTTTAATAATTTATTATTTCGTTCATCTATAAAATAAAGGGTGTTGTTAACATGTGCATATAGGGCACATGTTAAGGTATCTATAATTAGAAATTTACATTTAATATTACAAACGAATTTAATACTTAAAAGATATAATACACATGTTTCGAGAAAATATTTCTATATTTATATTATTAACATCTGTCTTAGATGCACATGTTAACATTTGCCTAAAATAAAATGGGCCGTTGAACCCAATGTTTGTAGAGTAGTGCAAATACCCCTCTTGATTTATTTATTTTCAAGTACTGCTGGTACTAATTAATCAGAATAATAATTTTTTTTGAAGAAAACTAATTAATCAGAATAATTATTAGAATTAGAATGAGTTGTCAAAGTACTTTTATTGAGTGGATGAAAAAAGAATGGTGCATAGAAAAGCTGTATGATTTCGAAAAATTGACACGAGTATATACAAAAGGAACAACTTTTTTACCCTCTCTTGCTAGTGCAACCTTTCAAAAAGGTAACATGCTCTTTGTTTCCTATCCTCTATGCAGCTTAAGCGTCAACTTTATTAGTATTTTCTTTATTGAAAATAAAAAGCTAGTGGCATTTTAAGGTGTGGTGTCATGGTGGGAGTGCATCACCATCTTGTATAAAGGAAATGTCCAAGGTATAAATGAAAAGGGTAAAAAGGACGCTTACCTTTTATCGTTTCTATTGATATACATGTAACACAAAGTTCTTCACTTTAAAAAAATAGTACAATAATTAATGGGTTTAGAGTGTAACAAGACGATGAAGAACTACCCACTAGAGGAGTGAGTACATTATGGAAGTAGTCAAAGTAACTAGGGACTTGCATGACTTCTTCACCTGATTGAAGAACTCGATGCAGATGAATCCACTATTGTTCATGATTGCTAATGCTAGAGCCATTATTAGTGTCAAGTGGACCACTTCTGATGTAAATAACATGTCACAAATTCATTCAAGTAGTAGCAATGGAGATCATTATTTGATGGTTTGTGTTCTGGACAAGACTTTTGAGCTGAACCAAGACAAATGTCAAACTCATCAGCCCAATGCAACATCTATTGGCCTATATATACAACCTTCACAAACCTCACACGGTATGCATTGCTCTAACCTCAACCTCCACCTCAAGCTTATACTAACTTGGGCGTCAGAGCGTTTTCTGCAGGTACCCCCTTCTGTGTCACCGGCCATCTCCAACGCTTGGATTCCAACATCTAGCTCGGAACATTTCTTCCATCGATCCACCAATATGAATTCTCTACCCTATTTTTATCTCCTGATAAAACTTGAGTTCTATTACGAACAGTTAGGACGCAAAATAATGGATTAATATGTTGGGTTATTCACTCTAACCCTTTGAACAAAGAATGAGGGAGATGAAGTTTTGGAGAGATGAAAAACTATGAAAAGAATATAAAATGATAAAAGGAAAAGTAAAAAATCTTATTCTTCCACAAAGGGCCTTATTGTTTATATATAAGTGGTTGTTACTTGTTCTGCAAGTAACTGCATAACTACCTAAGACAAAACAAATGCTAACTACCTAACTGAAATGACAACTGTACATGCCAGCTAATAACTAACAGTTAACTAACTAACTGCTAACTGTCTACACAGAACAATGTTACAACATTTACAGAACATCTGGTAGAGCATCTGAGAGGTAGAGCCTCTGACTGATAGAGCATCTAAAGGACAGATGTTCCATCATCTGACTCAACATTGCACAGTCTGAATTATAAAACCAATACTCCTCCTTAATTCAGACTGTCAAAGCTGACAATTCCTATCTCCCTTCTTAGCTTCAGGAACTGATCTCTCTTCACAGTTTTAGTTAGTATATCAGCTTGTTGATCATTAGTTGAGCAATACTCCAAGCTGAGCTTGCCTTTGTTAACTTGGTCTTTAAGAAAGTGAAACCTTGTCTCAATGTGCTTACTCTTGCCATGGCTGACAGGGTTCTTTGCCAAGTTAATTGCTGATTTGTTGTCAATCCTCAGCATTACTGTGATGTTGTCAATAATCTTCATTTCACTGAGAAGTGATTGCAGCCAATTAGCTTGACAAGCAGCTAGAGAGCCTGCAACATACTCAGCTTCACAGCTAGACAAAGCAATCACTGGTTGCTTCTTAGAACACCATGAAACTGGTGCATTTTGGAACTTGAACACATAGCCACTTGTGCTCCTCCTGACCACCTTGTCTCCGCACCAGTCAACATCAGACAACCAACCAATCTCTATCTCTGCATTCCTTGCTGACTTTGGACAGAAAATTCCAAATTCTAGTGTACCTGCTATGTATCTCAGAATTCTTCTGGCTACATTATTCATATGTGACTTTCTAGTATTCTCCTTGAGTCTACTCACCAAGCCTTTAACAAGGCATATATCTGGCCTACTCTTGTACAGATATCTCAAGCATCTAGCAACTTTCTTGACTATTGTAGGATCTTCACCATGATTCTTCACTTTGATTCTACAATTTGCTTCTTTGCTTTGATTCTTTTCTGGCTTGAGACTCATTTACATGGCTGACTTACTTTCAACCATATTGAATCTTCTCAATATTTCTCCAGCATACTTCTTCTGATGTAGCATTAACCCTCTTGTTCTAAGCAATTTATTTCTTAAGAAACAAGATACTATGCCTACATCTGTCATAGCTTTTGACTTAGTCACTGGTTCATCAACCAATAATGCACACTGCATTAATTCACCTTCTTTACTGACTCTACTGTCATCTGCAAGCTCACATTCTTGCCACCTGGATGGAACTTGACTTTTCCTTGTTGATATGACTTCTGTTTCTACATTAGCCTCAACTTCTGATGCTTCAACCTTTGTTTCCGCATTCCAATCTTTTGTTCTTGTTGATCTGGCTCTTGCTTCTACATTAGCCTCAACTACTGTTGATCTGGCTCTTGCTTCTGCATTAGCCTCAACTGCTGATACTTCAGCTTCTGATGCTTCAGCATCTGCTTCCACATCTGATTCTCTTGGCTTTGTTGATCCGGCTCTTGTTTCTACATTAGCCTCAACAACTGATACTTCAGCTTCTGGTGCTTCAACATCCGCTTCAACCTCTGTCTCAGCATTACAGTCACTCTCACTGTCTTCATTGATGTGCACCTCATTCATTATCACATCTTCACTGATGTGCACTTTCTGATGTTCACTACTAGACTCCTTAGATGTGTGCTTACTAGCACCACCTGTCCTTAAAATCTTAATTGATTTATCATTCTCCTCCTCAATTAAGACTTCACTATTTGAATTCTCAAATTTAACTTGGACAATTCTGCTTTGTGATAATGATGCACAAAATACCATCTTATTTCCCACATTGTATACTTCCATCTGATTGTTTCCCAAGCTCACTGTGAAACCTTTCTTAACCAACTGTTCAATGCTTAGAATATTTGATGGCACATCTGGTACATACATCACACCAGTAATCAATACTTGATTACCATGCTTTCCCTTGATTAACATATCACCAATTCCTTCTGATTTTACTGTTCTACTGTCAGCAAATCGAATTGTTGACTTCTTTGAAGAATCATAGTTAACAAGCCACTCCTTGTTACTAGTCATGTGATTTGAACAACATGTGTCCAAATACCATCCTTCTTGCTTACCAAATTCATCTGTTGTGGTAGGCATCATCAATAATGGACTTTGATCTGATCCATTATCATTCTCAATAACTGCCTTCTTTCCATTGCTCCTCTGAATCACCACATTTCCCATGCCTTCAGCTGCAATGAAATTACCATTGGCCAGTTCGATCCTTGTGTTAAGACGCTTGTTGAAGTCAGTCAAAATACTCTTGTTCCCTGTCATATGATTTGAGCACCCTGTATCAATGTACCAAACCATAGACTCAGCTGTTTCATCAGTAATTGTAACCATGAAACTCACATCATCTTCTGATGTTGAACCATCTTCTGCCACATTTGCTTCTGCTTCAGTATTCTGACTTTTCTTCTTCTTTGGAGCCTTACACTCACTTGCATAATGACCATACTTGTTACAGTTGTAACACTGAATGGTACTCTTATCTTTCTTTGTGTTTTGCCCTCCTCCTTCTTTCTTTGAAGATTCAGGCTTTTCTTCAACACTTTTTTTCCCTTTCTTGGAACCTTTCTTGTTCTGCCACTTCTTCTTTTCATCTTGATACTTCCTGAACTTTACAAACAGAGCTTGCTCATCTTCTTTGCCATGATTTCTCTCACCATGCTTCAATTCATGAGCCTCAAGAGTGCTTTGCAGATCCTCCATCTTTATTTCACTCATGTCTTTTGTTTGTTCAATTGTCACAACAATGTGATCAAATTTGTGAGTTAAAGTTCTTAGTACCTTTTCCACCATTTCTTCTTCACTGAGTGTGCTTCCACAATTCTTCATCTGATTTGTGAGAGTTTCCACCCTTGTGAAGTATTCTGAAACTGCTTCATCATTCTTCATCTCCAACAGTTCAAATTGTCTCTTTAAGGCTTGCAATTTGACTTTCTTAACCTTTGCATCACCTCTATAACTCTTCTGCAAAATGTCCCAAGCATCCTTAGAGGCTGTAGCATCTGCAATTTTCTCAAAACCTTTGAATCCACACATTGATGAATGAGAAACAGAGCCTTGCTATCCTTCTTTTGTGCCTCTCTGAATGTGGTTCTTTGCTGCTCTATTGCATTGGCTGACAATGGATCAAGAATCGTATTCACTTGTTCATCAGCTTCTTGAACAATGAATATCACCTTCATATGTTTGACCCATGTATCCCAGTTCTTTCCATCAAGAATTGGAAGATTTGCGTGGAAGTTGCTCTTCCCTGCCATGATTGATTCACAATCACAGATTCTATCTTTAAGATTGAATCAAATATCCCTTGGATCGTACTTGCTCTTAGATACCACTTTATTGGGTTATTCACTCTAATCCTTTGAACAAAGAATGAGGGAGATGAAGTTTTGGAGAGATGAAAAACTATGAAAAGAATAGAAAATGATAAAAGGGAAAGTAAAAAATCTTATTCTTCCACAAAGGGCCTTATTGTTTATATACAAGTGGTTGTTACTTGTTCTGCAAGTAACTGCATAACTACCTAAGACAAAACAAATGCTAACTACCTAACTGAAATGACAACTGTACATGCCAGCTAATAACTAACAGTTAACTAACTAATTGCTAACTGTCTACACAGAACAATGTTACAACATAGTACAGAACATCTGGTAGAGCATCTGAGAGGTAGAGCCTCTGACTGATAGAGCATCTGAAAGACAGATGTTCCAGCATCTGACTCAACATTGCACAATCTGAATTATAAAACTAATATAATAAACCTAATAAGAAAATATAATACTACTAATATACTAGTTTTTTTCTTCTTTCTACAGAGAAACCCACTGGTTGTTATTGTCATTTAAATAGGGACTAGTTGTGTTTTTTATTATTGTGCGGACCTATATGAGATATACTGAGATGAAATTTTAAATTTTCAACCACATTTTTTATAATGGATTTTGACAAATTTAAACATAAAATGAGGTGGAATGAGAAACTATCTTGTTTTAGATTTTATATATATATTTTTTTGTGAATCTTGTTTTTAGAGTTCTATTACTCCAAAATTGGACATGCCCATTAGTGACCCGAACAGCGTGCATATATGTCTGGCCCAACTGTTACCTCGTGTAACAGTGTCAACACCTCCCCGCTGCGGCCCAAAACCTCTCAGTATTTGTTTTTCCTATAAACACCCCCCTTGTGTGTGTATATATAGACTAAAAATACCACTACCCTTGTATTGTTTTGGAATTCACCGTCAAATATTTGAATTTTAATTCCTCAAAATTGTGACCAAACTTATTTTTATGCACTCAAACTGTGACCAGGCACTCAAACTGTTTCCTGTAATCTGATACATTAATTTTGTTTTTAGTAAACTGATCTATCTTCATATATAACTGCCGTGATTAACTAAAATTCATTTAGGGGAGTGGAATAACTCAACTGATTTGAGTTTTTTTTACTATAACATAATATTCATTTATTCAAATCGATGAAGTATATCAGATACAAACACAAATTTAATATTAATAAAAATGAGAAAAATGAATCTAGGAACAAATTCACAGCATCCAAGTTAATAACATAAAATAAGATACTCAAGCCTACAAATAATGTGACAAAATAAAAGTAACCGAAATACTCATGTTTCCAAATCTACATCGATGATGACCTTATCATTGATTGAATCAGTAGTTGAACGATCACCACACGAAGACGAAAAATCAAGCAATGTTGCACTTAGACGACAAAATCACAATAAAACAAGAAACCCCTAAACTATGTAAAATCCAATTATTTAGATTAAAACAAAGGGAAAAAAAGCTCAAGGGTGATTCCGATAAAACCACCCCTCTTGAAGCAAGAAAAAGAATACTCTTTGGGAGAAAAAAAATCTCAACTAACATGAGTTAAATGTTAAAAAAATTGAGTAACTCTAATCATAAAATCTGACCTAATAATTTAAGCATTGTAGGTTATGTTTGATAAAGTTAGATTTTGAGCTCATAGCTTATAAGCCCGAATAAGGAAAAAAAAGTGTTTGGTAAGCATTTTTTTTAAAAAAACTTATAGCTTATTTTATTAACTTATAATAAATTTTTTTTTTCAAACGCTATTTTAGGTAACATATGAACTTATAAGTTATCATTTTTTTCTTCCAATTTTTCCCTTGTCAATTAAACATATCTCTTTTATGTCATTTCATATTTTTTTTTTTACTAATTCAACCGTTAATTTTACTAAATACTACAAATTCAATTGATTAACTTATTCATAAACTATACACTATAAATTTATCCGCTATAAAACTGCCTTATTAGCTATCCGCTATTTTTTGGATTTGGATTAAAAAATCCCACGTTCACATGCATTTAGTGGCACTTTTCTTTTGGTGAATTGGTACAGTGGTGGTGTAATCTTGGTGTATCATTCATAGCAAGGGAAACTCTTGCTATCATGGTTCCTCTAATGTTGATTATAAGCATTATAAGCCTAGTCTGTTTCATTGCAGGAGTTGCTAAGCTGGCTCTGTGATATTAACTGGTTTCAATTCTTCCCGACTTTCGAGCACATGATTTGGCGGATCCTCTGTAACCTTTTATAGATGGTGGGTAGTTGATCTCACTATGATGCTGGGTCTGAACTTTATCATTTATAAGAGTTTGAGTATCCCTCGCACTCTCATTAATAAAAAAAAATTGTCAAAAAAAAAACCTTTAAAAATACACTTAAATATAAATAAATGTTGGATTTTTTAATAAACAGAATAAAAACCTTAATTTTTAACTACCATAGCTTAATTGGAACTATACTAGATTTGACAAAAAGTTGCGTGTGTGTAAAAACCAAACCACGTAGCAATAATAGCATTCCAAGTTGTTTCAAATAAAATAAAAAAATAGCATTCCAAGTTCTTTCAGAAAAACAAAAAACAAAAAAATGAGCGTAGAGTGGACTGAACTACCGCCAGAAATCATCGAAACAATCTCCAAAAGATTAACAATCTACGCCGATTATCTCCGATTCCGATGCATCTCTCGCACCTTCCTATCTTCCATTCCCAAAACCCCTCTTCATCTTCCACCACAACTTCCATGTCTCATTCTTTCTCACCAATCCTTCTTCGACCTTTCCACTCACAAAACTCATCTCTTCAATCATCCCTTACCTTCTCACAATCGCACTCGTTTTTGCGGTTCTTCTCATGGCTGGCTCGTTATTCTCGATCAAACTCCTCAGATTCTTCTCTTTAATCCTATAACACGCGTCACTCTTTTTCTACCTCCAATTAACACTTTCCCTAACGTGGTAAGCTTCGATTATTCAAATATAGGTCGCGAGTATTTCGTTAGAAACCCTAGCGGTGAATTAGTTTATTTCAATTTGAAAGAAATGTGCAACGATTTCCTTCGGAAAATTGTTTTATCATCGAGTCCTTCGCTAAACGATGAATTCACTGCATTTGCTATTGTAGGTTGTAATGATAGTAATAATTTAGCTTTCTGTAAAAAAGGTTATAATTCTTGGATTTTATTGAGTGAAGAAGAGATTTACCACTTCTGGGAAGATGTTGTGTATCATAATGGTTTGTTTTATGCTGTTAGTAAGGAAGGAACAATTGCTGTGTGTGATGTTGAGGTTCCTCGGGTCTCTATTATTCACATGACGGCACCAGTTGAATTCTTTGGCGATATATTTTACACTGTGTTTTCCGGTGAGGAAATGTTGTTGGTTACTCGGATTTTGGAACAAGATTTTTCTGATGTGGGCGGTGTGTCTGTGTATAGGACGGTGGGGTTTGAGGTTTTTAAGATGGATTGGAATGTGATGACATGGAATAAAATTGAAACTTTGGGTGATAAGGCTTTGTTTGTTGGTGGAAACTCTTCTGTGTGTTTTTCTGCTAATGATTTTATAGGATGTTGTGCAGACTGTATCTATTTCACTGATGATTATTCGGAGTCTAATCAAGACGATGTTTGTGGGAAACATGATTTTGGTATCTTTAGATTACGCGATCGGGTCGTTGACCCGTTGTTGCCTAGTGATTCTCGAAATTCATATTCTCGGTTGGGATGCCCGCTTCCAGTTTGGATTTCACCAAATCCTTGCTGAATTGTGTAAGTCTAGTCGCCTGTGTTTGTACTTGTAGTGTCATATTTAGGCCAATTTCCAAATGCCCTGTTTAAAAGCTTGTCTTATTGTTATATTGTGTATATTCATGTCATATAGAGATTGTATGTTGTAAAGAAAGATCAATATATTAATTCAGTGAGCAACATATTTTATGTACTGTAAACTTGCATTATATGAAATATTTATTATATACTTGGTGAATGAATTTGGTCTGGATTAGATTGGAGAAGCGACTGTATATGTTTGACTAAGAAGGCATACTGATATTATACCAATAAAATTTAGGTGAATGTTTTAGGTTAAATTATGTGTTTTAAATAACTTGTCATTGTGTGAATTGAACTCGGAACGCCTAGCACCCAAAGTGAGAAGCATGATACCACTAGACAAATGGCCTTGGATACTGGGATATGTTTTCATATTTACATACTAATCATGTCATTCAGAATTCAGATTTGTTAGAATATTTGTTCAGTATATATGTCGGTTTCTCGGCAATGTCCCCTTGGCGTTTTCAGTTATATTTGATCTGCGATTTGATTTCTGATCAATACTATGAAAAGATGCTATGCAGACATGTCGAGATGAGTCAGGGAGGAACAAGCACATCATGTTCAGATTTCGGTTTTACAATTAGTTTTTGTGAACCCAGGTTTGCGCTCTCTTACAATTTTTTCTATAGTTATGTTGAATATTAGACCAGTGCGGTATTATACAACAATGAGTTGTTTCAAATTTATAAGACTAGTTTTGACACTTCATGTTTAAATTTTTTTATAAATTTTATTTCACTGTCATAGTTTTGAGTTTTCTGTTGTGTTGTCATCTATTTTCAATGCTCTATCATAAAAATACCGCTGTGAACATCGGAAGCTTTTTACCTTAACATTTGGAATGTGCTGCTTACATATGTTGTGCTCAGATCTACTTTGATCATCTTCGGTTACAAATGAGAATCTTGAGACTCCTGAGGAACATGAGCAAGGTAATATTAGAAGATGTATTTGATGATATCTTTTTATTTATTATTATATTAAATTATGGCTTTACACATAATGAGAAGATTTTGTGTTCCACAGAAATTTTCTCTCAACAAAATGTTGGTGGTTATTTTGCTTATATCGTGCTTGATGACAATTGAAGGAAGTTCTCATCCATTGACTTTGATGGAAGGACATTGATGTGGTGGATAGATATTCACCATACTGTTAAAATCTGTTTGAGCAGAGATTACATTTCACTTAACATAATTTGTATCGCACCAAAGGTATGATGCAATTGCTGGTCCATTCTGATTGTTATAAAAAATCACTTCTATACTTGAGAGGCAGGGTTATCTAACACTATATTTCAGGGTTCTTCTGTCACTCAATAGTCAATACTGTAGTTTGAAATAAATTTCAATTAAGCAGTTGTATAGGCAAGGTTATTGCTTACTGCTGTTGAGTGAATGATTATAGTCTACTACTAGTACTATGAGTATAACCTTGCAGGCGTGTCTTGTCATTCTACCATATTGTTGAATGTTTTAAGCATTTAACTTTCTGTTAATTTACCATATCTGTCAGTTTATGACATTGTTTAATTATAGTAAATGTCATTTGCTTGTCAATTTTTGTTTGCATTCAATTTCTCTTCGATCTCTCGTTTGCCATACATACTTACATTTCATCTGCCAATCTCCTTTTCATTATTCTGCATGTTCCTGGTTACATTATCTATTTGAATAACTGTCATTCAAATCTTAGTCAATGCACCTATTCAATGGAGCTGACTGAGAACTTGAACTAATATATATAAGGTTGTCGTAAAAAAATTAGTCTCTAATCCAAAATAATATCTAAAGTTGTTTACCGTGCCTTGAGAAATTCGTCTGGGATTGGGAGGGAAGCCTTTGTTTCACTTTGCATTTACCATCGACATACTTTTAGCTGAGCTTGGATATCATTCTTCTATCATTCTATGCCTCTGTTTTCCTCTATGTTTCTTTCTGTTTTAGTGAAATGGGTTTGTGAGACCAGGGAGAAAGATGTATCCAGTCCTATTTAATTCATACGGTACGTGGCTCTGTGCATGTCTACATCATATTACATTGCATCAATTGCTACGCTTTTTACAACAATAAAGTAGCAGTTCCAACGAAGTTGTTTTCTAACTGCAGTTAAAATAGTGATGAAAACGCTACACTTGTTTCTTATTTTTAGTAATTTGATCTTGGTTTTTTCTTGGTGTCTTTATTTCATTGGTGGAATCTCAAACATAGAAAACTGACATTTCTTTTGATTACTTGTCTCTGGGATCTTGAACTGTGGTTACAAAAGAGATAATGTTATACAACAAAAACCTTGTCCACATAAGCTTATCTTTTTCATCCATGACATTATTTGACGATTGCCGTGATGCTGTAGGTGGAATATTAGTGAATATTTTCTTTGGTTTGTGAGTATAGTTGCATGGTTTAGGATGTGTTATATGGAAGTGATGACAATTGTTTAACATTCATCTGGAAACAGGCATCGTCTGTCTTAACATTCACTCTCCCACTCTTCCTGAGATTTTTATCCTCTTTTGATAGGGAAAAAAAATAGACTACATGTTCACTTTTTTATCCTGAAATTTATTTCAATTTTAACAGGTTCCGTTACTGAACAAATAAGTTAACAGAGGAAGAGCATCAAAAGTTCCTTGAAGCTTTGCAATGTGATTGTAGCCTAATGTCATTTGCACCGAGGCCTTTTTGGATTCTAAGAATTTTGTGGAGTCTCAACCTGTGACCATGATAACCAAAGCAAGTTTCTGGTGACTCCAAAGGAGAAAAAGAAAACCAGGCTGCTGCCACTTCATGCACACTAGTATAAGCTGCAAAATTTAAGGACTTTCTAGTCTAAGAACTCAGTTTCATATTGTGTAGTCCACAAGTCATAATGCTGTATATAGTTGCAAAATGGATGGGTCGTTTGTGATTATAAATATCATTTTTGTAAACAAGTTTAAATAATAAAATTGGGCTTTGCACTTCAAGTTAAGGATTAAAAATTAAATGACAAACCAGTGTTAAAATCAATTTAGGGAAAACTGGATTTTGTAATCGATCTGCTTGAAAACCAATTCAAGGGAGAACTAAATTTTGTAATCGACCAGCTTGAAAACCAATTTTAAAACCAATTTAAGGGAAAGGTAGATTTAATAACCAATCTGCTTCAAAATTAATTTGAAAACTATTTTAAGAGAAAAATGGATTTTGTAACCAATTCAATTGCCTTTTGGTTTAGAATCCTTTCTCGCTCTCAAATCGTATGTGACAAATAGTTTGGTTTGAGCGGTAAAATGACTTCGTTAGCCACTCGCACCTCTAGTAACTATCACTAATGCAAAGAAACAGCACTCTCAAAAATCAAATATTAGCAGAAGTATATTTGTTTGTATTTCAAGGCACTGGCAGGCATTGCAGCAATGACAGAACGGAGAAAGAACTTTGTTGGTCTTTCCATTTTTGTCATCTCAAATTAGCAAGTCATTAACAACTCCTATAGCTTTATTTTAAATTCCTTTCCCTACTCCTATCTTTTTTAGACGCACTAATGAATGCCTTATGTTTGTGGTGAAATTCTTCAGAGTGATAGGAACTCCATCCACAAGGATGGTTTTGATTTGATCTTGTTCTTGTGGAAGCTCAATAGAGTGGGACAGAACCTATTCTTTACGAGGTAGTATTTTTGTGCTCACATCTTATTGTAGTAAGATTTTTCATTAGTTTGTTGTAGCTGGCTGATTTCTTCTTGCTTCATATCTTTCTTGGTAAGCTGTTTGGAGTAGATTGAAGAGTCCAGTCTTGATGTTTTTCATTGTTTGAGTTCAAGAGTTGTGTCTACGAGCTCTTGCCTTAGTTCATGTTCCCTTTGACAGGGAAATTTTAGGAAGATTAAATTAAATATCTAAGCGGATCCTTTTCATGAACTATTATCTCAACTTTCTACACACTTTCATCTCAGTCGTTAGAATATTTTAACTGTAAAAAGATTAAAAGCACAAAAAACATAATAATGTAGGTGATTTGCTTTCCAATGTTTTTTAATTATTCACAGTTCAAATTATCATTAGTTATCTCTCTCCACAAGCCTAGAGTGCCACATGCGACAGCGATCCACAGGTACTACAACAATGGTGAAATGGAGAAAGAATTTCGTTGGTCTTTCAATTTTCGCCGTCTTAAATTAGCCAAGTCATTGTTAGTCTTATAGCTTTATTTTAAGTTCCTCTCCTTACCCTATCTTTTTTACACGCACTAACGAATGTCTTATGTTTGTGGTGAAATTATTCCGAGTGATAGGAACTGCATAAGGATGGCTTTGATCTGGTCTCGTGGAAGTTGATCAATAGAGAGGGCTAGAACCTATTCTTTACAAGGTATCAATTAATAAAGGCTAGATACGAAAATCTTTCGATGTAGTTAAAAAGTGGATTTTTTTCTTATATTTTTGGCACCTAAAATCCTAGTGATCATTATGCAAATTCAAATTTGAAGGATATGCTCAACAGTAGTCATTAGTCACGTACAAGACAATAATACAGTATATCATTCAAAAATTTAATCCAAGCCAAATTCAGCAAAATATTTCAATGACCATGGTAATCATAAGTCACATACAAGACAAGGTAAAGCAACAATGTTGAGATGCACAGAACTCCATATATATATGTGCGGCGAGCAAACTGTTAAAACAAGAAAACATACATAAATAATATTTTTCTTTCAAAGGAAAGAACCCTTATTCAAAACAGATAAACGCAAAACAGCTGGCTATAGACTTATACCATTAACATTCTCAGCTCATCGCGGATTTGGTGTAACCCAAATTGGATATCCTAAAAAAGTATTTTTCTTTCGTGGATAACAGGGCAATGGCACAATCCTACAATTTGATAAATTATAGATACCAGAACCAGATTCAAGTTTGCGAACCAAATTATTAGTGAAATAGATACAATTTGGACGACACCCAACAAAATCAGCAGCAGAAAAACAAAGCGAAGAATTCTTCCCTGTAAACAATGAGTATTCACCTAAATTTTGAATCTCTTCCCACTTAAGCACATTCCAGTTCATCTTAAAAATCTGGAACCCTGTCAACCCCATATCACCCAACTGTTTAACCAACAACATGTCCTCTCCGGCATAGACGGTGTAGCACTTATTAAAATTGTCAGAGATAAAGATATTCTCATGAAGAAAGACTTGAGAACCTTCAAGATCACACCACGCAATTGTTCCACTCATGCTCATTACGAAAAACGAATCGTTCTTGTATACAGCGTCTATCCATGTGTGATTATTTTCACTCACTCTGAGGGGAACCCAAGAATCGTAGCCCTTTTTGCAGAATACAAAATTACTACGATTGAGAATAGCGAATGCGATGAAATCATCATCGCTGAGCGAGGGGTCAGATGACAAGACAACTTTAATAAGGTGAAGGTTGGTATTATAGCCCCAAAACTTTTCAACAAAGTCTGGATAAGTTTTGAGTGAAGGAAGAGAAATAGTGGCGCGTGTTATAGGGTTAAGAAGAGTTACTTCAGAGGTTAGTTTGAGAATGACGATCCAGCCATGAGAAGAGCCGCATATACGGGTCAGCCGAGAAGGTGGAGGAAGATTGAGGCGGTGGATTTTGTTGGTGGAGAGGTCGAAGAAGGAATTGTGAGAAAGCATGAGCCATGGGAGTTGAGGTGGTAGATGGATTGGGGTTTTGGGTACAAAAGAATTCCAGCTGCGACATACACATCGGAATCGGAGATAGTCGACATAGATCGTTATACTTTTGGAGATTAATTCAATGATTTCCTGCGGTAAAGCACTCCAATCTACGCCCATTTGATATGACATATTTGGGCTGTATATTGGGGAATGATTTCTATGATTCTATATATATATATATATATATGGATTGCGGAATTTTTTGGGATATTTTTATGGAGAAAGCGGAGAAGAAAATAATTGTTCCGGAGAGAATACTCTCATGTTTTTTGTTTTTGTTTTTCATATTATTCATAACTATATGGCTCCGTATATAAAGTTACCTGAAAACAAATCATATTTTTTTAAATAACACACAAATCCTATAAATTCTAAAAGAATACTTAAAATTCTAAACAAATCTTAAATATTCTAAACTGAAATATAAATCTTAAATCGTAATATTATTTTATTTCAAATATAAATCTAAACTATATGTAAATCTAAAATCTTCTAAAAAGATATTTAGGCATTATTCTCAACACATATTCCATTCCATTATTATTTTTCAAATTCAAACCATGAAACATTATTATTTTATTTCATCCACTCCGCTTCATTCCATAAATCTAAACAGGGTTTAGATCATAAATTCTAATATTATTTTATTCTAAATATAGATATAAATTATATTTAAAATAGTTAAAAGATATTTAGATATTATAGCTTTAATGTAGATATTTAGATATTATTCTCAACACTATTCTCATGTTTCTTTTGTTTTGTTGTATTATTTTTTCTAATTTTACATTCGTTTAATCCACCATTTATTTTCTTTTTCAATCCCCCCCCTCTCTCTCTCTCTCTCCCCATTATATATTTTATTTAGAATAAAATATTTAAAAATATGTTATAAAACATTTTTCAAATATTAGCGAAATTATTGTGCAATTTCATGTAAAGTTTTAAATGAATAAATTTATTTTATTAAAGCTATTGTCTTGTGTATATTTTATCATAAATTATAATTATCAATGACAAATATTTATCTAATTTTTTATATATCAGTGACAAATAATAGTCCCTATCATAAATTATAATTATCAATGACAAATATTTATCTAATTTTTTATATACCAGTGACAAATAATAGTCCTATGTACATTTTTTAATCATAAATTACAAATTTGATTAGGAAAATTTAGGGTCATTTAGTAAATTTGATAGTAATTAATTTTATTATATTATTATTAGAAGTTGCTTTTTATTAAAGTAAAATTACATAGAATGGTAGAAAATTTAAAATATTATTAAAACTGATGAGGGTAAGTTATTAAACTTGATAGAAATTAATTTTATTATATTAGTGCACTAAATGAGACTCATTAGTGCACTTAATGAATTAGAAAGCACAATACTGAAAAATGCATTAAAGAAGAAGAAGAAGGTTTCATTAGCTTGTGTATACTAATTAGAAATTTTTAAAAGCAGCATGCTATTGTGTTTACATTTGATACCTATTGTTTGTTTTGGCGAGCAAATTGTAGAGATGGGACCATTTCAATCGTACATATGTGTGGCGGGCGAGCAAGCTGTTAAACAAAAAAAAGACATAAATAAGAGAGTAAGGGTTTTAAAACAGTATCTAAATACTCTTTTTTAGTTTTCAAACGTTAAAAAAAAAAAAACATGTCTGGCGGCCCTTTTTTCAAAAACTGTTTATCATTTTATAGTTTTAAAAACTAAAAAAGAGAAACATATTATAGGTGTTTTGCTTTTTAAAAAGTGTTTTTAAAAACTAATTTATAAAAAACATTTTAAAAACTAAAAAACAAAACTATTTCAAACATGAAAGAACCTATACAAAACAGAGCAACTAGCTAAGCTTACACCATTTAGATTCTCGGGTCATCACTGATTTGGTGTAACCCAAACTGGATATCCTAAAAGAAAATTTAAATTTTGTGGATAACAGGGCAATGGCTCAATACTATGATTCAATAAATTGTAGATACCACAATTCCGACCCAAATTATTAGTGAAATAGATGCAATTTGGACGACAGCCAACAAAATCAGCAGCAGAAAAACAAAGCGAAGAAATCATCCCAATAAACAAGCAATATTCATCCAAAGTTTGAATCTCTTCCCACTCTCAAACACATTCCAATTCATCTTAAAAATCTGGAACCCCGTCACTTTCCACGGCATATCATCACGCTGTTTAACCAACAACAAGTCCTCTCCGGCAAAGATGGTGTAGCACATATTGAAATAGTTAGAGATAGAGATATTGTCCTGAAGATATAGAGATGAATCTCTAAATTATTACATGAAGATATACTTTAAAAATGTACTAAATGAGACTCAAATGTTAATGAATTTGAAAGCACAATACTGAAAAATGCATTAAATAAGAAGAAGAAAGTGGGAGATTGAAGAGGTGGGTTCTGTGGCTGGAAATGTATGAAGAAGGATTGGTGAGAAAGAATGAGCCGTGAAAGCTGGTGTGACAGACACATCAGAATCAGATATAATCGGGTCAACCATTTTCTTTTTGCTTACACCTGTCAAAACTTCAAATGCTGAGCAAGTAACACTCAAAACATTAAAGTGAAGAGTTTAACACAATATTATGAAACTGAGATTTTCATCCAAACAAATAATAGGCATAAAATGTAAACACAATAGCGTGTTGCTCCTAAGCTAGCAACTTGGCACTAAAACTCTTAAGCATACGCTGCATACCTCAGAATCAGATACAAGGATTTTACTTAAGTTTGCTTAATTTATTTCTGGACAAATGTTATACTACATAACAGAAGGGTGTGTAACACTAAAATTATTTGGCAAAAGAAACAGCAGGAAAAAATAGTCATATCAAGGAAAAAAATCAACGATTTTTTTTTTTCACTTTGCAGAAAACATCAAAAACTTGAACAGAGCATCCAAAGAACTTGTTTTTCTCCTGGTTTTTAGCTTCTCTATATCTGTTGCAAAAAACAATTCCCGTACAAAAGAGAGTATACTTCAAAACTCGATGGACATGCCGAAGAGACATGCTATTCTCACTCGGACCAAGACATAACTTTACTTGTTAAAAGAACAATTAAGGTGAAGCAGAGTCAGGAACAACGAATTCATTTATGATAAACAGATTCATTTTGCAGTGTTTTGGGGTTTAACTACATGTTCAATTGACAATCGGTTTTTATTTAAAATGGTAATGAATAATGGAGAAGTTTATTTAATTTTTAACAGGTTCCATTACTGAACAAAGGAGAAGTTAACCGTGGAAGAGCATCAACAGTTCCTTGAAGCTTTGCAATTTGTTGTGCAGTGCAGCTCATTTTCACTGTTTCTTCTTTTGTTGGGGCAAACTTGTAGCCTAATGTCATTTGCACCGAGTCCTTTTTGGATTCTAAGAATTGTGTTGAGTCTCAACCTGTGACCAAAATAACCAAAGCAAGTTTCTGGTGACTCTGAAGAAGAAAAAGAAAACCAAGCTGCTGCCACTTCATGCACACTAGTATAAGCTGCAAAATTTGAAGACTTTATAGTCTTAGAACTCAGTTTCATATTGTGTAGTCCACAAGCCATAATGCTGTATATAGCTGCAAAACTATTTCAATTCAATTGACAATCGGTTTTTATTCAAAATGGTAATGAACTAGATCTAAACTGGTTTAGAATCCTTTCTCTCTCTCAAATCGTTTGTGACAAATAGTTTGGTTTGAGCGATAAAATGGGTTAGGACTTGGTTCACATGATTTCGTTAGCCATTCACACCTCTAGTATCTATCACTAATGCAAAGAAATACCACTCTCAAAAATCAAATCTTAGTAGAAGTATATTCGTTAGAATTTCAAGGCATTGGCGAAACGGAGAAAGAATTTTGCTGGTCTTTCAATTTTTGTCATCTCTAATTAGCAAGTCATTTATACTCCATAGCTTTATTTTAAATTCCTCTCCCTACCAATGAATGCCATATGTTAGTGGTGAAATTATTCTGAGTGATAGGAACTCCACAAGGATGGTTTTGATTTGTTCTTGTGGGAGCTCAATAGAGGGGTCTAGAACCTATTTTGTGCTCACATCATTGTCTCAATTTGGCACCTAAAATCCTAATGCTCATTATACAAAATCTAATTTGAAGGATATGCTCAATAGTAGTCATTAGAGTCACATACAAGACAATAATACAGTATATCATTAAAAAATTTAATCTAATCCAAATTCATCAAAGTATTTCCATAGTAATCATTCAAAAATTTAATACCAGAATACATTGATCTTACTATGATGGTACCTAGACCTCTTTAAGACATACAATATCATCACCATTAAAAGAAGAACAAAAACGAATGGCTATTGGCTGATTATAGTTATGAATTCAAAATAGTGTTTAACTAGGGCTTTAATAAAAAATTGCATCAAATAGATCATAAAATCTACATTTGAATTCGCTCCATCTTTCTCAATCGGACAGGTAAAGCACCACAGGTTGGGATGCACAGGATGCCATATCTATGCGTGGAGGGCAAACTGTTAAACAAGAAAACAAACATAAATAAGAGTAATGTTTTTCTTTCAAAGGAAGGAACACTACAAAATAGATAAACACAAGGCAACTAGCTAAACTTACACCACTTAAGATTCTCAGCTCAACACGGATTTGGCGTAACCCAAATTGGATATCCTAAAAGAAAATTTAAATTTCTTGGATAACAGGGCAATGGCTCAATACTCTGATTTGATAAATTATAGACACCATAACCAAAATCACCTTTCCGAACGAAATTATTAGTGAAATAGATGCAATTTGGACGACAGCCAACAAAATCAGCAGCAGAAAAACAAAGCGAAGAATTCTTTCCTATAAACAACGAGTATTCACCCAAAGTTTGAATCTCTTCCCACTCCAACACATTCCAATTCACCTTAAAAATCTGGAACCCCGTCATTTTCGACAGCATATCATCACACTGTTTAACCAACAACATGTCCTCTCCGGCAAAGACAATGTAGCACTTATTGAAATGGTTAGAGATATTCTTATGAAGAAAGACTTGAGAACCTTGGAGGTCACACACAGCAATTGTTCCAGTGATGCTCATTACAAAAAACAAACCGTTGTTGTATACAGCGTCTATCCATTCATGTTTATTTTCACTCACACTGAGGCGAACCCAAGAATCGTAGCCCTTGTTGCAGAATAGCAACTTCCTACGGTTGAGAATAGCGAATGCAACGAAATCATCATCGCTGAGCGAGGGATTAGATGACAAGACAACTTTAATAAGGTGAAGGTTGTTATTACTATGATGGCAAAGCTTTGCAACCAAGTCTGGATAAGCGTCGAAAGAAGGAAGAGATAGAGTGGATCCAGTTATAGGGTTAAGAATACTAACTTCAGTTTCTTTGAGAATGACGAGCCAGCCATAAGAAGAACCGCAAATACGGCTCGGCCAAGAAGGTGGAGGAAGATTGAGGCGGTGGATTTTGTTGGTGGAGAGGTCGAAGAAGGAATTGCGAGAAAGAATAAGCCATGGGAGTTGAGGTGGTAGATGATGGAGTGGGGTTTTGGGTAAGAAAAAATTCCAGCTGCGACAGACACATCGGAATCGGAGATAATCGAAGTAGATCGTTATACTTTTGGAGATTAATTCAATGATTTCTTGTGGTAAAGCACTCCAATCTACACCGATAACATGAGTTCTTGACATATTTTCTTGTTTTTTTGTTTGTTAGAAGTTTCTTGACATACACCACCAACTGCTTTTGTTAAATTTATTTATTTGTAAAATTAAGCTATCAAATAGTAGCCCATAACTAAAAATTAGAGGTTGATAAATCTAGTTGTGGCAAATTAAAATATATGGTAATTTTAGTGACTGAGCAGTTATTAAAATATGCTATAAATTAGCATATTTATTGTTCTGGATACATCAAATAGTCTCACATCGCTTGGTACTCGAGGCAAAGTTTAGTTTATATACAAAATCCACACCTTTCAAACCACCGAGAAGCATTTTCTATAAAGGACAAAACCGTGATGGGTTAATCCCAAAACAGACAATCTCTCAGAGATGTTGGGACTTAAGTTCGAATCTGAACATTTATGTTACCAAACCTACACTAACTCATAAACTTGCCTTATTTTATAAAATATCACTCTCTCGTCAATTTAATTCTTAAACTATTAAAATTAACTAAAATATTATTAAAATTCACATGGGATGGTAGTGTTGAAGACTTGATATCTTGGTGTCACTATTATGCCTTTTGGATAAAAAACTTATAAAAATAATTATAGCATTAGAACATAATACATTATGTATACTAAAAAGTATTTATATAAATTGAAGTGTTTCGATATATCATTGCATAAGCAACTAATTATAAATTAAAGATAGACTAAAAAAGATAATTTAAAAAAATAATAATTAGGGGGACAACTGATCTGGACGGATCAAAGATCCATAAGTCAATAGCTCATGTGTGCATTAAGTTTAACATTATCTCCATCAATATCATTAAGGCGCATCGTCCTCATATAGCCTCACCCACAACGTATAAATGACATTACTCGATCATAGCGGGTAAATAACTCACATAGTGGGACCCACAAGAGAGTTATACATGTTATCTACTATATATACATGCACTTTTCCTCAAGGTACACTCATTTCATATGTATAAAGCCAATATTCTAGTATCACAAGTTGGCTAATTTACATGTACACTTTGATGTAAAAGATATATTACATTCAAATAAAAAAATAAAAATTTAAAATAAAAAATATTATATTATGTAAAAATTAATTTAATAATAATATATAAAAGTTATATTACATTAATGAATTTAAATTACAATATCTTAAATATAAATTTTATTATTAATTAAAAATGTCATTTTATGTCATTTTACATCTATAATGTATTAAACTGCTAATTTTACCACACACTTCAATTAACTTATCAGCTATAAGTTATAAGCTATCGGCTAGCTTATCTGCTAACCGCTATATTTACCGAATAGAGCCTAAGTCCACATGAGATTGTAGTGGTGAAGATTGTCTTCTTCTTTTTTAATGGCAGTGGTGAATATAGTCTTCATTATTGTTCTTTTAAAAGTTATGAACATTTTTATTATGAAAAAACCACATATTTAGCAATTAATTATAAAAACATGAATAAACTACTGTAATTTCTAGCATTTAATTATAAAAACAAATACAGTAAATCACCATAAAAATAAAAAATTACTCTGAAAATATAATGTGCTATCACCTAAGGTCATTGCAGCTATCTAAAAACAATTCCCAGAGCATGCCTCATATTTAGCAATTGGAGCATGTCTCTGTTTAGTTTGTGGACCACAAAGTAGAACAACGAAGAAAAAATGCAAAAGCAAGCAAACTATGTCTCATTATGCTCTTCAATTCAATCAATATTAGTCAAAGATTAAGCTGAAAATAAGACAAGGAAATGTTTGATCAGGAAACTTAAATAAACTCTTAAAATTCTCTCTATATTTACCTTCTCTTGTATGTTTGTTTCCCTTTTCAATAGACTTCCCATCGATGCCAAAAAAAAAATTAGACCATTCAATAGCAAAGTTTTAAGGAACCAGCCACAAAAGCTGAGTTGGATTATAACTTCAAGAACAAGCAAGCAGTTGGGTTTGGGACACAATCTATTTCAAGGAATGGACCTTCTCTGCTAATTAAAACATGCAAATTTCAGCACCATCCCTTGAATAATAGGAATCTCAACAATTAGCCTCATTTTCAGGCTTGCCATTAAAAAAGCTAAAATTGTAATCATAACTAAAATAGAAAAAGCTAAAATCTGCAAACTCAGGCACCAGAAGTATAAAGCATGCACTATACTATTAAAAATGTTATCATAGTTATTAGAAAAATGGAATTTGTATCCACTCAATTGGAAATTCTCAAATTTTTTCCATTGTTAATCTGTACCACTAAAACACACTATCCACTTTTCTTTATAGGAGTACTTTATATAGTAGTAATTTATCTTAATCTAACTCTTATTTTCTCTCTCAGGTTGGATGGTTGAGATTCCACACCAAGAAAATTGAAAGAAATTCCAACGGAGAGATCCAAATCCAGGGAAAAAAAAAAGGATACATGAAGCCACCAAGAAACTACATCTAAAATATGTAAGAAATTGGTATTATTCCTTCAAAAGCATACACAACCACACCTAAACCATATAAACAATCATATTCTTTTTATGTCTCATAGCATCAAACAACAACGTCACTTGGTTGGTACATAGCATTGGTTAGTGCAAAAGGAACGTAGCATGATCATAAGAAACTTGAGTTCATAAACTGTCAATAAAAAATGTTAAACAGGAAACCATTCAATACCTTAACTAATAAACTCCAATCACAACAAATCAGAAAGTACTAAAAAAATAATAAATGGTGTTCAAGGAAACATCAATAATCCATAAAAGTTAAACTAGGAAGATTTAAGCCTTAAATTGCTCTGCTAATGTTAACTGGTTGATAATTATCAATTAACATCAAAATACTAACTTCATCAAGCATTTGAATTCGCTCCATGTTTCTTAACTGTACAAGTAAAGCAACATATCTTGAGATGCACAGGACTCCATATATATGCATGGTAAGCAACCTGTTAAACAAGACAATATGTAACTAAGAGAGTAATCTTTTCCTTGCAAACAAAAACTAAACACAAAACAGGTAGCTAAACATACATCATTAAGATTCTGAGGTCATCACGGATTTGGCATAACCCAAAATGGATATCCAAAACCACATTTTGATATATATGAATCACAGGGCAATGAGTCAATGCTCTTATCCGATACACTATAGATGCCAAATTCAAGATTCCCTTCCACATCATCCACAGCAAAATAAATACAATTTGAACGACACCCAACAAAATCAGCAGCTGAAAAATAATGCGAAGAATTGTTCCCTATAAACACCGAGTGTTGACCCAAAGTTTGAATTTCTTCCCACTTGTGCGCATTCCAGTTCATCTTAAAAATAAAGTACCTCACTGTCAACCTCTGAGGCTTCTCTGTATATATCCAATGCCGTTTGACCAACAACATGTCCTCCCCGGCGAACACCATGTAGCCAATTTCATTGAACTGTTGGAAAGAGATCTTGGCCGGAACCTCAACAAAGGAGACTCCAGAATCCTCAACATCACACACAGCAATTGTTCCAGTCGTGTTCGTTACATAAAATGAACCGTTATTATATATGGCGTTTATCCATTCATGCTTATATCGAGTCGAACGATTGAGTAGAACCCAAGAATCGTAGCCCTTTTTGCAGAATATCAAATCCCTACAATTGAGAATAGCAAATGCAACGAAATCATCATCGCTGAGAGAAGGGCTTGATGACAAGACAACTTTAATAAGGTGAAGGTCGTTACTATTATACCGGAAAAGCTTTGCAACCAAGTTTGGATAAGTTTTGAGAGAAGGAAGAATAGAAAGAGTGACACCTGTTATAGGGTTAAGAAGAGCGAGTTCAGAGGTTTGTTTGAGAATGACGAGCCAGCCATGAGAAGAACCGCAGATAATTCCAGAAGGCATAGGAAGGTTGAGGTTGTGGATTTTGTTGGTTGAGAGGTCGACGAAGGAATTGTGAGAAAGCATAAGCCATGGGAGTTGAGGTGGTAGATGATGGAGTGGGGTTTTTGGTACGAAGGAATTCCAGCTGCGACATACACATCGGAGTCGGAAATAATCGGCATAGATAGTTATTCTTTTGGAGATTAATTCAATGATTTCTTGCGGCAACTCACTCCAATCTACAACCAGTCCCATTCTTCTTTTTTCGTTTTGTGAAGACTGAAGACTAATATTCTTGTTTTTGGATAGGAGTTTCTTGACATATACACCACCAACTGGTGTTCAATTTATAAAAGGTTCTTGCTAACAACTCAAATAGGTCAATAATAATTTATTTATTTTCACAATTGGATTGAGATTTCAATCAATTTTAAAAGACTTTTTTATGTTAAAAAATTCTATTGGTATTCAATCAAGACTTTTATAAAATCAAATCAAATCTTGTGGTATTCAATTAAGACAATTAAGATTTTTTTGTAGGCCAATGAAATCCGATTGAGATTTCTCACGATTTATAAAATGTCACTTGGTATTCAAAAATCAATAGATTTTGGTGGATTTTTATTTATTACTCTTATAATTTCTTTTATTAAAATTTATTGAATCTTTTGAAATTTTCCTAATATATATTGAGTCTTTTGAAATTTTTCTAATATATAAAGTATTATGAAATCTTAATGGTAAAAAGTTTTTTTAAAAAAATCTTTCAAAATCCATTCAAATCATGTGTTAAAAATCTTGATTGTAAAAATTCTTTTGAAAAAAATCTCTTAAAATCTCATAAAATCAATATAATCTCAAAAAGTCATTTGACTTTTTTTTGTCAAAATAATCTCTTATTTCAGTGAATTTACTTTATATTAGGTTAAAATTGATTATAAAAAAAAATATTAGGTTAAAATTGGATTAGAAAATAAAATGTTATACTCCCTCCGTCCCAAATCTTTGGTCCTTTTACCTTTTTAATTTTGTCTCAAATCTTTAGTCCTTTTAAGAAACCAATGCGCAATTAGTAATGTTTTATCATTTGTACCCTTACTAAAGCTAAAACATTAATTAAATACATTTTCTCTTTCTTAATAAAGTAAGGGTAAAAATGACTTAACTTATTAATCTTTATCATTTCTTAATCTCCGTGCAAAACTCTAAAAGGACTAAGGTTTCGGGACGGAGGGAGTACTAAATAATAAGCTTCAATGCTACCTAACAAAAAAGAAAATATGATTGAAAGATTAAGGGTAGAAACAAAAAGGAAACTATGCAAAAGCTAGGACTTAATTTAATTAACATTGACTTGATGGTGATTTCTTGATTATAGAATTGGATATGTTAAAGAACTCATTCTGCTCTTCAAGTCAATCAACATTAGTCAAAGATTAAGCTGAATCTAAGACAAGGAAATGCTTGATCAGTAAACTTAAATAAACTCTTAAAAATTCTCTCTATTTACCTTCTCTTATCTGTGTGTTTCACTTTTCAACAGACTTCTCTGTCGATGCCAAAAAAGGTAAACCATTCAAAAACAAAGTTTATAACAAGAAAAAACAAGCAAGCAGTTGGGGTTGCGTTGGGACACAATCTACAGACCTACCATTAAATCATGTAAAAGTCAGCACCATCCCTTGAATAACAGGAATCTCAACAATTAGTTAAAAGGAATATAGCATCATCATAGGAAACTTGAGTTCATAAGCTGTGAATGAAAAATGTCAAACAGGAAATCATTCAATACCTTACTCCAATCACAACAAGTCAGAAAGTTCCAAAAAGTAATAAATGTTTTCAAGGAAACAACGATCAGCCATAAAAGTTAAACCGGGAAGATTTAAGTGTAAAGCACATAAATTAACCTTAAATTTCTCTGCTAATTTTTATTGGTTGGTAATATCTGCTTAAGATCAGAATGCTAACTTCATCCAGCATAACACACAACATATCTTACAATATCCAGGCCAAATTCACCAAAGTAATTACATAATACTAGTAAGTACTGCTAGTCACATACAAGAGTAGAAGACTAGGTTACTGCAATAATATATACCATCATTACCAATAATCTAAGACAGCAAAATGTTTGAACAGGAAACTTAAATAAACTCTCAAGAAATTTCTCTATTTTCCTTCTCTTATTTGAGTGTGTGTTTCCTTTTCAATAGACTTCCTTATTGGTTCAGAAAAAAAAAATGGTAGACCATTCAAAAACAAAGTTATGAACCAGCCACAAAAGTTTATAACTTCAAGAATGGACACAATCTATCTTTAAGGAATGACCTTCTCTGCTAATTAACTCAAGCAAAGGTCGGTAACATCCCTTGAATGATAGGAACCTCAATAATTAGACCGTACAAACAATCATATGCTTTTTATGTCTCATGGCAACAAAGTCACTTTGTGCAAAAGGAATATAGCATCATCATAGGAATTCACCAAAGTATAATTAATCAAGCATAACACACAATATATCTTAAAATATCAAGGCCAACTTCACCAAAGTAATTACATAATACTAGTAAGTACTAGTCACATACAAGACAAAGTTACTGCAACAATACTTACCATCATTACCATTAGAAGAACAACAACGATTGGCCGTTATAGTGTGTCTAAAAGGGGCTTTAATTAAAATACGCGTCAAATAGATCATAAAGATTACATTTGAATTCGCTCATCTTTCTTAACCGTACAAGTAAAGCAACATATCTTGAGATGCACACGACTCCATATATATATATATGCATAATAAGCAAGCTGTTAAACAAGACAACAGACATAACTAAGAAAGTAATATTTTTTTTTTCCTTTCAAAGGAAGGAACCTATATATAAAACAAATAAACATAAAGCAGCTACCTAAACTTACAACATTAAGATTCTCAAATGCAAGAATCTTAGCCCTTTTGCAGAATGCGAAATTCCTAATATTGAGAATAGCAAATGCAATGAAATCATCATCGTTGAGCGAGGGGCTAGATGACAAAACAACTTTGATAAGGTAAAGATTGTTATGCCTATAATCGAAAACCCTTGTAATCAACTCTGGAATAGTTTGTAGTGAAGGAAGAGAGAGAGAGTGGCTTCTGTTATAGGGTTAAGAAGAGTGAGTTCAGAGGTTTGTTGAGCCATGGGAGTTGAGGTGGTAGATGGAGTGGGGTTTTGGGAACAAAGGAATGCCAACTGCGACATACACATCGGAATCGGAGATAGTCGACATAGATCGATAATTTTTTGGAGATTAATTCAATGATTTCTTGTGGTAACTCACTCCGGTCTACACCCATTTCCATTCTTCTTCTTTCCATTTGGGTTGGGAACGGTGAATGAATGTCTTGACATATGATAACCCCAAAAAATTGGTTTTTAATTAATTTTTGTTTTGCTGTCAAAAAACAATTAATTTTTGTTTGAGTAATTAAATTTTGAATAAACTTTCAATTAAGTCATCGATTTTTTTAAAAAAATTAATTTATATACACTGTCAGTGTAAAGTTATTTTACACGTACGGTTAATAATATACCAACACATCATGTATTGTGTTTAAAAAACATGATGCGTCACATATATAAAAGAGTTTTACACTGACAGTGCACAACAATTAGAAGAATGGCCACATCAAGCATAACACAGTACTCACATACAATACAAGGTTACTCCAATAATACAGGGTTACATTAGAAGAACAAAAACAAATGGCCATTATAGTGTCTAAAAATGGCTTCGATCAAAATACGCATCAAATAGATCATAAAGACTACATTACATTTGAATTCACTCCATCTTTCTTAACAATACAAGTAAAGCAACAAATCTTGAGAAGCACGGGACTCCATATATATATATGCATGGTAAGCAAGCTTTTAAACAGGACAACACACATAACCAAGAGAGTAATCTTTTCCTTTCAAAGGAAGGAACTCATATACAAAACAGATAAACACAAAGCAGCTTGCGAAACTTACACCATTAAGATTCTGAGCTCATCATGGATTTGGCGTAACCCAAATTGGATATCCAAAACCACAATTTGATTTGTGTGGATAACATGGCAATGGGTCAATTCTCTTACTGGATACATTATAGATACCAAAATCATGTTTCCCAGCATCATCAGTGAAATAGATGCAATTTGGACGACAACCAACAAAATCAGCAGCAGAAAAATAAAGTGAAGAATTCTTTCCTATAAACACCGAGTGTTCACCCAAAGTTTGAATTTCTTCCCACTCCAGCACATTCCAATTCATTTTGTAAATCCAGAACATCTCGGTCAACATATCAGGATATGGCTCTAAGTCCTGAGGCTCCTCTTCTTCTGTAACATACCGGTGTACCAAGAACATATCCTCCCCGTCGAACAAGGCGTAGGAAATATAATTATCATCATATTTAGAGGTTTTCTTCTGAATAAAGGAGACTCGAGGACCCTCAACATCACATACAGCAAATGTTCCACCACTCATGCTCGTTACATAAAATGAACCGTTATTATATATGGCGTCTATCCATGTTTGATTTTCAATCACATCAAGTAGAACCCAAGAATCATAGCCCTTTTTGCAGAATGCGAAATTCCTACGATTGAGAATAGCAAATGCAAAGAAATCATCGTCGCTGAGGGAAGGGCTAGCTGACAAAACAACTTTGATAAGGTAAAGATTGTTATGCCTATAGTCGAAAACCCTTGTAACCAACTCTGGAAAAGTTTGTAATGAAGGAAGAGAGAGAGTGGCTCCTGTTATAGGGTTAAGAAGAGTGAGTTCAGAGGTTTGTTTGAGAATGACGAGCCAGCCATGAGAAGAACCACAGATCCGGGTGGGCCCAGAAGGCATAGGAAGGTTGAGGTGGTGGATTTTGTTGGTGGAGAGGTCGAAGAAGGAATAGTGAGAAATCATGAGCCATGGGAGTTGAGGTGGTAGATGGAGTGGGGTTTTGGGAACGGAAGAATTCCAGCAGCGACATACACATCGGAATCGAAGATAATCGACGTAGATCGTTAATTTTTTGGAGATCGATTCAATGATTTCTTGCGGTAAATCACTCCAATCTACACCCATTTCCATTCTTCTTCTTTCCATTTGGGTCGGGAACGGTGAATGAATGTCTTGAACATGATAACCCCACTTAGAGTGTTCAAATCCAATCCAATTCAAATAAAAACCGCAAACCGATACAAAAAAGCTGAAAACTGCAAAAAATCGAATATTTTTGGATGTGTTTGGATGTTCTTTTTAAGAAAACCGTTGGATCGGATCGAATTTCAAATTGATTTCTCAAAACCGATCTAAAACCGAACCAACCGCATACATATAATTTAATACTTATTTATATTTTTGTTAGTATGAATATTTGTTGAATTAAACTATTTTTTGTTCATTTTAACTTTTGATAATACTATTTGTTAGTTTAATTTAATCTATTTCTTAGTTTTCAATATGAAATTTAATATGTATTATATGTTATATTTTACATCAAATTTAATATTTATTTCGACAAAAAATTCAAACTATTACTTTATGGTGTTTTTTATAATATTAATATTTAATAAAAAAATTACAATTTATAATTTGGATATCCAAAAACCGATCCAAACTAAACCGCATAAAATTGGATCGGATCGGATTTTTTTATTTGTCATCCAAAACCGAACCAAACCGCAAATAAAATTAATTTTGGATCAGATGAGTTTTTGCCTCAAAACCGATTCAAACCGAACCGCGAGCCCCCTAACCCCACCAACTGGTTTTTAATTAATTTTTTGTTGAGTAATTAAATTTTGAATAAACTTTCAATTAAGTGCATATATTTTTTCATCAATTTTTTTTTAAAAATAAATTAATTTATATACACTCTCAACGTAAAATTATTTTTACACATACATCAAATAATATAGCAACACAATATATTATGTTTAAAAACACATGATGTATTTAGTCAAAAAAAAAACACATAATGTATCACATTTATTAAATGATGTTACACCGACAATGTACAACAATTAAGTTTTTTTTTTTTTGACAAACAATTAAGCTCTTTTAAAAATTGTAAATTATTAATATATCAACTAAAAGTTCTTAAGTTGTTCTTTTAATCACCTATTTTTAAAAATTGTAAAGTAGTTTTACACATATATCCATCGAAACCCACCAATTTGCCACATTACCCCCTTTTGTATGGTTATTTTGAATCTACTTGTATGATATGGAAAAAAAATGATTTCTTATTGGACGTCGGTTTAAAACTATTTTACACTGACGATTTATGACCATTAAACTCTTCTTTTATTAAGATTAGGCTCAAATAATTTTTGAGGTTGATTGGTTGAGTTGCATCGAGTCGGCAAACACAACTCAAGTGCTATTATTTTAGTCGTGTTCTATTATTTTATCACATAATGTTTGTGCGAAAACAGACATATGATAATGAAAAAGAATAAAAAAAATGAGTAAACTGTCAAATTGGTCCTTGATTCTGTAAGTCACTCTCAAATAGGTTCTGACTCTTCAATATCTCAAATTAGTCCCTGTCTCTGTCAAACATTTCTCAAATTGGTCCCTCCGTTAACTTTTGTATTGCTGATTCCGTTAACTCTGCTGACGTGGACCGTCAAATTGGTCCCTCCGTTAACTTCTGTTTGTTGGTTATATTCTTGGTTTTGTAATTTATAGCATTTTTTAGTTAATGGAGGGACCGATTTGAGAAATGTTTGACAGAGACAGGGACTAATTTGAGATATTGAAGAGTCAGAGACATATTTGAGAGTGAGTTACATAGTCAGGGACCAATTTAGCGGTTTACTCAAAATGAGTAATAAAATGACAAAAGGGAGCAATAGATAAATTTGTTTGTAAAAGAACCTTTAAATAGTGATGGATTGGCCGTGGAAGAAAATAACATTGAACAATCTAATAAAAAATTGAATGATGATATTACCAAAGATATAATAGTTTTGTAACTTATAAGATAGCTTATTTATATTACCAAAGATATAATAGCTTTTGAGCTATAAGTCAACGACTATCGGTTATAAGCTAATTTTTCCTGGGTCAACTAGTTTTTTAACTATGAGTTAACTTTACCTTAGTTTATAAAATACAATTCTTAAGCTATATGGCTACCAGAAGGAAAAAAAATTGTAAGCTATTAAAATCAACTAAAATATTGCTAAAATTCACATGAGATTGTACTTGTAGCGTTGAAGACTTGATATCTTGGTGTCTTTATATGTGTTTATAAGTCTATTAATGATCTGCAACAATACATTGATCTTGCTATGCTACTACTATGATATTTGAACACCACATAGTGTCTAAACTGAGATTTTAACCTTACAATATTCGAATTCACTCCCCCTCTCTTCCCGTAGAGGTAAAGCAACACATCTTGAAATTTACCAAGACTCTGTATAATGTAGTGTGCATCATCGATACCGTATATCGTTTTGTGACAAATAGTTTGGTTTTAGTGGTAAAATGGGTTGGACTCGGTTCACATGGTTTCGTTAGCCACTTGCATCGCACCTCTAGTAACTAACTATCACTAATGCAAAGAAACACCACTCTCAAAAATCAAATACTAGTACAAGTATATTTGTTTGTATTTCACAAGGCATTGGCGGGCACTGCAAACTTTGCTGGTCTTTCAATTTTTGTCATCTCAAATTAGCAAGTCATTGACATTAAAAGAACAAAAACAAATAGCAATTATAGTTATGCGTGGCTGGTAAACTGTTAAACAACAAAACAGACATAAATAAGAGAGTTGTCTTTTTCTTTCAAAGGAATGAAACAATACAAAACATATAAACACAAAGTAGGTAGCTAAACTTACACCAATGAGATTCCCAGCTTATCGCGGATTTGGCGTAACCCAAACAGGATATCCTAAAAGAAATCTTATATGTTTTGGATAACAGGGCAATGACTCAATACTATGATTCGATATATTATAGATACCAAAACCAAATTCACGTTTCCGATTAGTGAAGTAGATGCAATTTGGACGACACCCAACAACATCAGCAGAAAAATAAAGCGAAGAATTCTTCCCTATAAACAACGAATATTCACCCAAATTTTGAATCTCTTCCCACTTAAGCACATTGTCGTTCATCTTAAAAATCTGGAACCCCATCACTTTCGACGACCGCATATCATCAGACCAAAATATCATCAATCTGTTTAACCAACAGCATGTCCTCTCCGGCAAAGACGGTGTAGCACGTATTAATGGAAAAGATAGAAAAAGATATAGAGATATTTTCATGAAGAAAGACTCGAGAACCTTTCATGTCACACACAGCAATTACTCCACTCGTGCAAATTACAAAAAACGAACCATTCTTGTATACAGCGTCTATCCATTTACGATTATTTTCACCCACTCTGAGGTGAACCCAAGAATTGTAGCCCTTTTTGCAGAATACAAAATCTCTATGGTTGAGAATAGCAAAAACAACGAAATCATCATCGCTGAGCGAGGGGCTCGATGACAAGACAACTTTAATAAGGTGAAGGTTGTTTTTGTTATAATGGCAAACCTTTGCAACCAAATTTGGATAAGCTTTGAGAGAAGGAATAGAGAGAACAGCACCTGTTACAGGGTTAAGAAGACTGAGTTCAGAGGATTCTTTGAGAATGACGAGCCAGCCATGAGAAGAACCGCAGATACGGCTCAGCCAAGAAGGTGGGGGAAGATTGAGGCGGTGGATTTTGTTAGCGGAGAGGTCGAAGAAGGAATTGCGAGAAATCATGAGCCATGGGAGTTGAGGTGGTAGATGGAGTGGGGTTTTTGGTATGAAGGAATTCCAGCTGCGACATACACATCGGAATCGGAGATAATCGGCGTAGATAGTTATTCTTTTGGAGATTAATTCAATGATTTCTTGCGGTAACTCACTCCAATCTACAACCAGTGCCATTCTTCCTTCCTTTTGTGTTGGGGATGCTGAGTTTCTTGACATACTAGTACTAGTATAATACACCAACAGCTTTTAAACTTAGGGTATGTTTGCTATAAATTAGTTGATATAATCGATAATTTATACTATGTTTTTAAATTCAAGATCTTCTCAATTTTTTTCTTCTTTTGTTACAAGATTCTCTTTCAATTTTCAAGCATATCTATTATTTTATTTTCTTATCAAGTAATTTAGTTGATAGAAATTTACCTTTTTCAAGTAAGTGGCAACAATAGAATTTGAACTCTTGATTCCTACATATTTACCACATCCAATGTAATAGAAGTATAGAACTATACTCCCAGGACAATTTTAATATATTTTAATCATGCGAATTAAAATACATTCTTGTTGAAACTTAACTGTGCAATATGCAAATTTATTAATATTGCTTTATTATTATTTTATCTCTTTTTTTAATATAATTTTACTTCTTTTTTCTTACATCTTACTATAAATATTATGGTAAAACACATACAAATTATCTCTCTTAAAGGATAAACAAATAAAAACAACATTCATTTTCAATTTGCTTAATTTGCTATATTCATTATCAATTTTCTTAGTTTTTGTGATTTAGCTAACATGATATTATATTTAGAGCATCTCTAATGCGTGTCTGGCCTCAAGGTGTCGCGTCATCACCAGTTGTCGCTGACATTTCTCCGCCACGGCTAGCCTTTAGAGTGCTTGCCAGTATCGTTTTTGCCGGCAATTCCGTGGTTGTTTTCGTTTTCTATTATTAAATAATTAATTAATAATAATTAAAAATTACTAAATTATCCAAATATATAATTTAAAATCAATAAGCTACCCAAATATATAATTAAAAATTATCCAAATATATAATTAAAAATTATTAATTTGGGTAATTTTTAATTATATAATTTTTAAATATATAATTTTTAATTATATATTTGGATAATTTATTAATTTTTAATTATATATTTGGATATTTTATTAATTTTAAATTATATATTTGGGTAATTTAGTAATTTATAATTATTATTAATTATTTTAATACTTTTAAAACATAATATTATTTGATTTAAAGAAAAAATAATGACATGGAATATTATATGTCCACATGGACATTGCGACGTCATCGATGAGTCTGTCACGCAAGCAAAAATTTGACCAAATTGAATTGAAGGATCAAAAGTTCAAGTTTTTCAAAATATGGGATCAAAAAGTTGGCTTTTAAAATAGAGGATCAAAAGTTCAAATTTTTCAAAATATGGGGACCAAAATTGCATTAAAGCCAAACTTATTTATTTATATACATTACTTTTCATAGAGTCGAGAATACGTCAAATGTTAATCCAAACACGGGTTTTTGACCCATATGCCACACTTTGAAACAAATATTTCCAACATGCCACACATTAAAAAAAAAAATCCTCAAATGCCACACTTTCAACCGCACTTTGACTTGAATTTTACTCCTATACGGCCACACAGTGTGGCGATATTCTATTGCTTTATGTCTTTTGTAAAAAAAATTCTTTTAGCCACACTACGTGGCGGTATCCTACTGTATTTTGTTTTGTTACGGTATTCTATTGCTTTATGCACGACTCACCGCATTTCTCAAAACCCTCCAAACACGCCTTAAATCTCTTTAGCCAGTGAACTATTAAAAACATCATCCAAATCCTCATCACCCAACAACAAAAACCTCAAAATCACAAACTTTGCATATCAACATTGGTTAGTGCAAAAGGAACATAGCATATCATAAGAAACTTGAGTTCATAAACTGTCATTAAAAAATGTCAAATAGGAAACCATTCAATAGTACCATAACTAATAAACTCCAATCACAACAAATCAGAAAGGACTAAAAAAATAATATATGGTGTTCAAGGAAACATCAATAATCCAGAAAAGTTAAACTAGGAAGATTTAATCCTTAAATTGCTCTGCTAATGTTAACTGGTTGATAATTATCAATTAACATCAAAATACTAACTTCATCAAGCATTTGAATTCTCTCCATCTTTCTTAACCGTACAAGTAACATATCTTGAGATGCACAGGACTCCATATACATGCATGGTAAGCAAGCTGTTAAACAAGACAATAGATGTAACTAAGAGAGTAATCTTTTCCTTGCAAACAAAAACTAAACGCAAAACAGGTAGCTAAACTTACATCATTAAGATTCTGATGTCATCATAGACGGATTTGGCGTAACCCAAAATGGATATCCAAAACCACGTTTTGATATATATGAATCACAGGGCAATGGGTCAATGCTCTTATCCGATACACTATAGATGCCAAATTCAGGTTTCGCAACCAAATCATCAGCGAAATAAATACAATTTGAACGACATCCAACAAAATCAGCAGCAGAAAAATAAAGTGAAGAATGTTTCCCTATAAACACCGAGTGTTGACCCAAAGTTTGAATTTCTTTCCACTTGTGCGCATTCCAGTTCATCTTAAAAATAATGTACCTCACTGTGAACATCTGAAGCTCTTGTAGCCAATACCGTTTGACCAACAACATGTCCTCCCCGGAGAACACAGTGTAGCCAATATCACTGAACTTTTGGAAAGAGGTATTGTCCGGAACCAGAACAAAGGAGACTAGAGGAACCTCAATGTCACACACAGCAATTGTTCCAGTCACGCTAGTTACAAAAAACGAACCGTTCTTGTATACAGCGTCTATCCATATGTAATCATTGTTTCTCGCATGATTGAGGTGAACCCAAGAATCATAGCCCTTTTTGCAGAATAGAAGATCCCTTCGATTGAGAATAGCGAATGCAACGAAATCATCGTCATCGCCAGGCGAGGGGCTAGATGACAAGACAACTTTAATAAGGTGAAGGTTGTGATAAGTGTTGAGAGAAGGAAGAGAGAGAGTGGCGAGTGTTATAGGGTTAAAAAGAGTGAGTTCAGAGGTTTCTTTGAGAATGACGAGCCAACCATGAGAAGAACCGCAAATACTTCCAGAAGGCATAGGAAGGTTGAGGTTGTGGATTTTGTTGGTGGAGAGGTTGAAGAAGGAATTGGAAGAAATCATGAGCCATGGGAGTTGAGGTGGTAGATGATGGAGTGGGGTTTTGGGTATGTACGAATTCCAGTTACGGCAGACACATCGGAATCGGAGATAGTCGGCATAGATCTTTATACTTTTGGAGATTAATTCAATGATTTCTTGCGGTAACCCACTCCAATCTACATCCATTCTTCTTATTTCGTTTTGTGTCGGGGAAGACTAATGTTAACCTATTTTTGTTTTTGGATAGGAGTTCACACACACACATATAGGTATTCTTTGTTGGGCAGTGAGTTTAAAAAAATTAATTGAAAAGAGGATGAAGTGATGTTAAATGATGTAACTTAATTATTTTATATTTAAATTTTATGATTTGTGTGTGTCCAAATAATTTTTATTTAGGGTTGTGCGTATATAAGAATTCCCTATATATATATTTCTCTTAAGAAAGTTTGTTTTTGCACCGTATCTTCCTGTTATACTTTAATTTTAATCCACAAATACATTTCTTCATTTTTTTACACACTTTCTCTTTTAAATAAATTTCATATATTATGTTAAAAAAAAATTAATATGTACAAAAAAATTTAAAAAATCTTTAGATTTTGAAATATATAGCATGAGTTAGTTTTATTGAAAGGAGGCTATAATAAAAAAAATATAACATTAAATTATCAAAACGTCAAATAATTTGAAACGATTTTATTTTCTTTCTAAAACGAAAAATAAAAAGGAACGGAGGGAGTAATACATGGGGTGTAGTGAGCCGGTTTGAGTTAGGTTTGGTCAAATAAAAAATAGTACTCCCTCCGTTTTTTTATAAGTGTCCATTTAGAATTCTAACAACGAATTAAGAAAGTGTATTTTTGCACCTTATATTCCTATTATACCTTAACTTTAATTCATAAATAAATTTCTACTTTTTTGCACACACTTTCTCTTTCCAATAAATTTAATATATTATGTACAAAAAAATAAAATATATTTAATATGTTATGTACCAAAAAAAATAATTTAAAATTTAGTTTTCCAAATATATAGCATTAATTAGTTTTATTGAAAAATATAAGAGTAATTGACAAACTGTACGATTGACAAATCGTATACTTAAAACATTAAATAAACAGTTAATTAGAAACGTTAAATCTGACGAAACTCGACAATTAAAAAAAAAACAGGAGGGAGTATAACTTATTAAAAATATTTAACGATCAAATGAAAAAATCTTTTAGTATTTTCATAAAAAATATTTCAAAAAACATAAAACTAGTGAGTCAATGAGTTTTTTGAGTTGGGTCAAGTTTTACCCGTAACCCAATTTTTTTATGGGTTTTTCATATTTGAAATCCATATGCACCAACTTGTCCGATCTAACCCAATTTTTTGAATTGAATTGGATGGATTTGACCAGATTAATTGAATTTGTCCAATTCATATAAGCCCCTAATAATACACCACCAACTGTTGTTCAATTTATAAAATGAAATTTACTTTTGCCACCCTACTGTTACTCGCACGCCCTATGCATTTCCCTTTTTACACTTCCTCTACTTAAGTATCAAATTTTTTTTAGACGTTACAAATATAGTGTTTTTGGGGTGGCCGCTACTTGACGGGCGTATTTTAATAAATTCGTAGGGCGTGCCCCAGAATCAGTCCCCCTTAGAAAATTAGGCTACAAACAGCCCATAACTGAAAAGTTAGGGCTTGGTAAATTTAGTTTACGGCAAATAAATATATATGGTTATTTAAGTGAATTTACTTTATATAAGAAGTTATTTTATTTTTTTAATAAAATTAATAAGATTAAAATTGGAATAGAAAATAAAATGTTATACTAAATACTAATAAGCTTCAATGCTACTTAAAAATTAAAGTAGCATCTTAAAAAAGTTACAAGTCCGATTTTTTTTCTTTTTCGAAACATATTTTATTTTATCAAACAAACTTATAATAATTTGATCTACTATGCTATAAGCTACTTATTTGTGTCATCAAACATATACTAGCTTTTCAAAAGTCATCAACTATCAATTATTGGCTATAGACATAGTTTTGCCTTAATTTATAAAATATCATTTTTTTGTTTGTCAAGTAGTCTAGTCGCTAGAAAATCCACTTTAAAGGTGAATAAGTGGAATCCGGACTCTACCTACCAACTTAAAATATCATCTCTCTAGTCGGTTTATGTCATGACCCTCTCAGAATCATGACCGGCGCACAGGCTAACCGCTCCTAAAGAAAATAAATAAGCCCGGCAAGCCTAGTATAAAATACACATACTCATAAGTCTAGAATCTACAAAAATTTGGTAGAGTTTCCCTTGTTTTTCTTACAATTCCAAACTATCCTTATATTGACTATTTACAACAAAATATTTTCCCACAGCAGTTCACGACTAATATGCTAAAACATCAAATATTCACAAGGATAGTGACTATACATATAGCGCTTACAAACTTGTATTACTACCTACAACTAGTGACTACTAAACAAGTTCTAATTAAAATATAGCTGCATCATACTGAAGTCACAAAATAATGACCTCCACCAAAGATAGAAGCCTACCAAAAAGAACACTAGTTGGAAGCTACGGTTATCAAGAACGATGTACGCTGCTGCTACTTGTAAATCTGAAAAAAAATAAAATAAAATCGGGGTGAGTCACATAGACTCAGTGAGAGCATAAAGTACCAAGTGATCAGGAAGGAGAAACAATAACCGTATGTCCCTAACTACCTCACTTCTCGCATTGGAGGTGCCGGAGCGTCCCAAACTGTTGAAGTCCATCTTATCCACTAAACTAGCTAGAAGCTATCGCTTCGGGTCGAAGCACTAAAAGAAAAGGATCGGGAAACGCGGCGAGCTAATTCGTTCAGAACTCAGTTGTCAATCCTATTGACATAGGGCAAACGACGGCGGGATCAATTATAATGATAAAATAATAGTAAAATTAGAAGCAAAAAAAAATATAAATAAATAAAAGAGGTGGGCAATTCTTTTATACGGACAATACATATTTCCCTTTCATTTTGTTTTCAACCCAAAAGAGAATCACAACACACACAAGTGACAACTACTTCCCTTTCTCGGTCTCTCAAACCTCACCTCTCCATTCCAACTTTCTTCTTTATTTCTTACAACTTTTCCCTAATTTCCATCATATGTTCTACATTTGTTGTGAACTCAAGCTTGAAAGGGATATTAAGTGAGAAGTAGAGATACCCATTCATGGAAATGTTGCTATTTGGTGTTCCTTGAGGTAAATGTTTATGATTTATGAAATTTAGAGATGATAATTAACTTGAATGAGTGGTGGAACTAAAATAGATAGTGTAATTAGATTTTTATGAGTCTCTTTTTAAACCCTAAGTCTAACAAATTGGGGGTTTCGTCAAATTCTTGTATCTATCATTATTGTGGTCTCAAATAAGTTTCTTTTAAGTGTTGAAATTATTGTATGATATTCAGATTCAGTGGAAGTTGCTCCGGTGGTCGTTCCGGAAGGCGTTGCTAGGAACGAAGTTGCCTCTTCATAGTTGTGAGTAGATAATTTACCTTGTGGCTAGATTTCTAATTATTCTTTTATTTTATGGGAGAAACAAAATATTTTTTTAAAAAAGAATAAGCTTAATTCACTCAAGAGTAGTTTCACAAATGTATGCATCTTAATGAATTGGTTTTAGTTATGGAAATTGATTTAAACTTTTGTTTTAAGCTTTATTTGGAATATAAAGTTTACCGTTCGCTGCAACGAAGAGAGAATGCAGCCTATGAACAAAATAACCGTTCGCCACAACGAAGAGATAATGTGGTAATACCGTTCGCCACAACGAAGAGATAATGTCGTTTATGTGCGTGAAAACAATTAATTTGATTTTACACATTTTTAAGTTGTCTAAGAGTTTCAGAAAAAATAACTTGCATTTTTGTTTTTTTTTACGAATTTGGTTTTATGTCATGTGATTTATGTTCCTTTTAAAAATACTCGTGCGGTTATTGTTTCTCCTTCCTGATCACTTGGTACTTTATGCTCTCACTGAGTCTATGTGACTCACCCCGATTTTTTTTTTTTTCTTTTCAGATTTACAAGTAGCAGCAGCGTACATCGTTCTTGATAACCGTAGCTTCCAGCTAGTGTTCTTTTTGGTAGGCTTCTATCATTGGTGGAGTCCATTATTTTGTGACTTCAGTATGATGCAGCTATATTTTAATTAGAACTTGTTTAGTAGTCACTAGCTGTAGGTAGTAATACAAGTTTGTAAGCGCTATATGTATAGTCACTATCCTTGTGAATATTTGAAGTTTTAGCATATTAGTCGTGAAATGCTGTGGGAAAATATTTTGTTGTAAATAGTCAATACAAGGATAGTTTGGAATTGTAAGAAAAACAAGGGAAACTCTACCAAATTTTTGGTAGATTCTAGACTTATGAGTATATGTGTATTTTATACTAGGCTTGCTGGGCTTATTTATTTTCTTTAGGAGCGGTTAGCCTGTGCGCCGGTCATGATTCTGAGAGGGTCATGACAGTTTAATTCTTAAACTATTAAAATAAATAAAAATATTCTTAAAATTTACATAGGAATGTAGTGTTGTAGACTTGATATTTTAGGGTCACTATGGTCCTATTTGAATAAACTATTTATACAAATGTTTATATCATTAGAGCTTATACCACTATACTTAATTTGCTCGCTATAGGGGAGGGAGATAGTTTACGCGTCAGTTGAAAGTGGAAACTTTTTACATTTGAATGTATTATTTCATAAGCAATTAACTATAAAGTTAAGATTGACTAAAAAAGATAAATTTTAAAAAAGATTAGAGGGCAACTATTCGAGACGGGTGAAAGCCCAAAAAGTCAATAGCTCATTTGTGCATTAAGTCCAACATTATCTCCCAACATTATCTCCCTTATTATCATTAAGATGTATCCTCTTCATAGAGTCTCACCTACAACATATACATGATATCCATGCTTCATTCACTTCAATAGTGGGATTCAAAATACGGTTATGCATGTTATCTACTATATATATACATGCACTTATCCTCAAGGTATACATTTCATCTATTTCATACACTCTAATCTTGACCAAATACTGACTTGAAAATTAAAGTGCCAACATTTTTTCAAGTACCCTTTCCTGTGGAATTTGAGCTCATCAGCATCGCCAGATCCTTCATAGGAACCATTTAATTATGCCCATTCAATGCATAATAATATTTTTAAAAAGATACATGCAAAAAAGAAAAAAGATAATCGTATAAAAACAAAAAGATAAGTTTAAGATTGACTTTTAAAAATAAATTTTAAAAAATATACTAAAATTGTGTATAATGTAGCAAGCAGAAATCGAAGGTAATATTTTTTCATAAGTTTCATATTAAGCTCAATGATAAGCATATTATGAGAGCTTTTTTTTTAATAATATTATGAAAGCTTATTAAAATGTGGCATAGGTATCTTATGAAATTATGATAAACACTTTTTATTAATTTACTCAAAGACTAATATAACGATTTTTTTTACAATAGACTAATATAACGACTTTTTTCTTTATTAGTTTTCTTTATTAGACTTAAATCCCTAATTCTTTCATTTCTTTAAGCTTAGCTCAAATCGGTTAATTTATTCACCACCGATTCTTAAATTATTTTCTTATACGTACAGCTACAAATATTTAATCCCTAAATTTGAGTTAAGAAAACACAATACCAGACCAAATTGTGAGTATAAGTCCAACAATATGTAGCAAATTGCAAGATGCTGGTATGTGCCCCCAAAAAAATTATATGACATACACTTTGAGTTGAATTCTTTATTTCATACGACCTAATAGATTAGGACAGAGAGAGACAGAGACAGAGAGTTGTAACCAAAATAAGATTAGGATAAAGAGCAAGAAATATAGTAAATGCAGTATAGACAAGAAACCATGTTTTTTTATCCTAATAGCAAAGTGCATTTCCAGAATTTCCTCCTTCAACGGAGACAAAATTTTTTTTTATCATTACGTTTGGTTCCATGGAAAGAAAGTGGAAAGAAAGAAAATTACGGATACCGATACATGAATTTGGACAAATTTTTGTCTAAGTTCATGCACCGATTTCCGTAATTTTTTCCCCTCTCGCTTTTTTTCCATCCTACCAAACAGACCCTATAGTTGAATGAAACATGCTTCCCATTCGGTGCTGAAATCTATAGTAAAAGGAAAAGTCTTCCTCTATTTAGATCACTGATACCATAATATTCAAACAATTTTTCATATATATGTATATATTAGTAAGAAGGAATAAAAATGAAGCCACCTAAGAAACTGCATCTTAAACCACACCTAGACCATAAAAACAATCATGTTTTTGGAAGGAAACAGATTTGATGCTGTACAATTTAACACAGTTTCACACTGTTTTTATTTACAACTGTCCGATCTAAAATTTACAGTCAGGATTGTTTTAAGTGATTTTCTGACTGGGTCGATCTGAATCGTCAGATCTATGATCAACAGTTCCGATTGAGAACTGCGTGAAAAGCTACAGCAGCAAATCCGGATCCATGTTTTTTGTCTCATGGCAACTGACAATAAAGTCACTTTGTACATAGCATTGGTTAGTGCAAAAGGAATATAACATCATCAAAGGAAACTTGAGTTCATATGAAAAATATCAAACAGGACAGGAAATCATTCAATACCATACTCACAAGTAGTCAGAAAGTACTAACGAATAATAAATGGTCTTCAAGGAAACAGCACTAAGACATAGTAAAAGTTTAACCAGGAAGATTTAAGCCTTAAATTGCTCTGCTAATGTTAACTGGTTGATAATTATCAAGTAAAATCAAAATACTAACTTCATCAATCATTTGAATTCGCTCCATGTTTCTTAACTGTACAAGTAAAGCAACATATCTTGAGATGCACAGGACTCCATATATATGCATGGTAAGCAACCTGTTAAACAAGACAATAGATGTAACTAAGACAATAATCTTTTCCTTGCAAACAAAAACTAAACACAAAACAGGTAGCTAAACTTACATCATTAAGATTCTGAGGTCATCACGGATTTGGCATAACCCAAAATGGATATCCAAAACCACATTTTGATATATATGAATCACAGGGCAATGAGTCAATGCTCTTACCCAATACACTATAGATGCCAAATTCAGGTTTCCCAACCAAATCATCAGCGAAATAAATACAATTTGGACGACAACCAACAAAATCAGCAGCAGAAAAATAAAGCGAAGAATTCTTCCCTATAAACAGTGAGTGTTGACCCAAAGTTTGAATTTCTTCCCACTTGTGCGCATTCCAGTTCATCTTAAAAATCAAGAACTTCACTGTCAACACCGGAAGCACCTCTGAATCTATCCAATTCCGTTGGACCAACAACATGTCCTCCCCGGCAAACACTGTGTAGCAAATTTTATTATAATAGTCGAAATAATGGAAATAATTGAAATTGACAGGGGTAATCTCCGGAACCTCAACAAAGGAGATCACTCGAGTATCCTCAACATCACACACAGCAATTATTCCAGTCATGCTCGTTGCGAAAAACAAACCGTTCTTGTATACAGCGTCTATCCATTTGTGATTATTTTCACTCACTTGATTGAGTAGAACCCAAGAATCATAACCTTTTTTGCAGAATACAAAATCCCTACGATTGAGAATAGCTAATGCAACAAAATCATCATCACTGAACGAGGAGGGACTAGATGACAAGACAACTTTAATAAGGTGAAGGTTGTTATTGTTATGATGCAAAAGCTTTACAACCAACGCTGGAAAAGTGTTGAGAGAAGGAAGAGAGAGAGTGGCACGTGTCATAGGTTAAGAAGAGTGACTTCAGAGGTTTGTTTGAGAATGACAGCGAGCCAGCCATGAGAACAACCACAGAAACGGCCCGAAAAAGGAAGATTGAGACGGTGGATTTTGTTAGTGGAGAGGTCGAAGAAGGAATTGCGATGAAGCATGAGCCATGGGAGTTGAGGTGGTAGATGGAGTGGGATTTTGGGAACCGATGAATTCCAACTGCTACATACATATCGAAATCGGAGATAATCGGGGTAGATCGTTAATCTCTTGGAGATTGAATCAATGATATCTTGTGGTAACTCACTCCAATCTACTACACCCATTCTTTTCTTATATGTTGGGGACGATGAATTTCTTGACATACTACACCACCAACTGGTTTTTAATTATTTTCAATAAACCCTAATTCATACATGAGATCATGCACTATTTGATAATTCTACGATGAGTGTGATTTGATGAACACTATTTAATAATAATGTAGCAAATCAAGAGATCATATGCACATAAATGCAATATCATGAGATTATCTATACTATATATAAAAATGATACACAAAATTTTTGGTGTGGACTTTTCATAATACCAAATCCCTTGATTTTTTTTAAAAAAAAAAACATAAAAAACATAAAAAATTCACCATAACTTAAGACACATTTTTTTTTGTGCAACAAATTTTTTTTATTAACAAACTCACCATAGGGCATGTATTTATTTATTTTTTGACATAAGTTAGACACAGGCAGGCGCGGAACGCGCCTGTCTGGCCCGCTAGTGCAGATAAATACAATTGATCACATATTGATTCAATTAGAAATATATCAATATTAATTAGTATTGATAAATATTTTATTTATTTCCTTATCGGAATATAATAAATAGCATTTATGTATTTTTTTTGGGTACATTCATTCATGTATATTTTATTCATTTTCTTATAAAAATATATATACATATAAAAATATATGTATATTTTCTTATCCACTTTAAGGGTGGAATTTCAAGCCGCTAGGCTACTTGACAAAAAAAAAAAAAAAAAACTTAATATGCAAAAAATGTTTGATTCACAATACAAATAATGAATTTTACCAACATAATGTGTCACAAGTTGTAGATAATTATGTCCCTTAACCATGTGACCTTGAGTTGAATATCTGGTCAATGTGTATGGATAAATATTTGTTCGGAGATGTCAACCCCTTAAACGAGTCTCAGTTATCTTGAGAGAATTAATCTATGCAGTTGTACGGAAGAATACCTTTCATTTAAAAAAAAGAAAATTTAATTAATCTTCACCTTTTATTTCTACTTAAATAAGTGACGAATTTGCTTGCAATCATGATGTAATCCTTATAACACTCTCCAAAATTAAGCTACAAAAGTACCTAAGATTTTTGCAAAGCCACCAACCCACTCACAATAGCTAGCACGGATAATACCTCGACAATCAGCAGGATGGATCAGTACTAAAAATCATTTTCTCACCAATTTAATCTTTAAACTATTAAAATTAAGAGTGAAGAATCATTTTAGTCTCACAAATTTCTGACAGAACAATTTAGTCTTCAACAAAAATAAAAGACAAATTAGTCCATTACGTTTTCATGTCGGGGACAAATTAGTCCCTTTGTTATAACGAATCAGAGATTAGTTTGTCCCAAATATAAAAATGTTAGGGACTAATTTGAGTTTTATTTTTGTCATACACTAAATTGTCCCATAAAAAATTTGTGAATGATCAAAATGGATCTTCATTCTAAAATTAAAATAACAGTAATGTTCTGGATACACCAAAATAGTCCCACATCACTTGGTACTCGAGGCAAATGGTAGTTTATATACAACACCCACACCTTTCAAACCACCGAGGCGCCTTTTCTACAAAGGACAAAACTGTGACGGGTTAACCCCAAAGCGGACAATCTCTCGAAGATGTGGACTTGAGGTCAAATCTGAACATGGCGCTGTCTGTGGGAAACGACTTGTGGGTGCCCCGCGCATGCCCGTGGTCGACACCCGTTAGCCCCTTAGCCTCGACTGGGGGCTTCTGTTCTGGATGCACCAAAATAGTCTCACATCGCTTGGTACTCGAGACAAATGGTAGTTTATATATAACACCCCACCTTTCAAACCACTTATGCGCCTTTTCTACAAAGGACAAAACCGTGACGGGTTAACCCCAAAGCGGACAATCTCTCGGAGATGTGGACTTGAGGTCAAATCTGAACAAGTAATATATTTAAAATTTATATGAGGAGGTGAATGCTGAATACTTGATGTGTTTTGTTCGTGTCATTTTCACCTCCTCACAGCAATTGGATCAGCAGATGAAATCTTTGTAGTAAACTGTTTAGTTTTGAGGACTACAGGATAGAAACAAAGAAGAAAAAATGCAAAAGCTAGCAAACTATGCAGAGATTTTAAGGGTGGAAACAAGGAAGAAACTATGCAAAAGTTAGCACTTAATTTTATTAACATTAAATAAATTTACTTTGACTTGATAGTGATTTCTAGAGTAAAGAATTGAATCTGTTAAAGAACTCATTCAGCTCTTCTATTCAATAAACATCAGTCAAAGATTAAGCTGAATCTAAGAAAAGGAATTATTTGAACAAACTTACATAAACTTTTCAAAATTCTCTCTATTTTCCTTCTCTCTAATTTCAGTCACGTTTACAAGTAGGTAAATTGTTTTGTTGATGGTTTAGCAAAGTTAGCTTTTAGTTTAGATAATGATTTTTGTTTTTTTTATGAATGACCTGAGCAAATTAGAAGGCTCTTTGATGCTGATTTGGCCACAGTTTACTACTTCGAGACTGATTTATATGCGATAGTTTTTTTCTTGGGGCTTAGCCCTGAATTTTTTTTTCCAAAAAAAAAACTATTTAATCCTCCACTTAACACTGATCATGACTGTTAGTAGTTCTTGAACTATGAAATTAGATCAATTTGATTTCTAAACTATTATGAAAAACAACCAAAAGCAACCATCGGTTTCAATTTCTTTATATAAGTGATGAACTGTTGTGGTAGCACAAACCCAAACAACATCCCTCATGTTAGCTGGATATCTTGAAGTCAACTTAATTGCACTATATCAATTAGCCATAAATTAGCATACTACGTGGAGTTAATTTTGCAAATCAGATCAATCTTCATTATACCAATTAGCTGTAAATTAGCGATCACTAGGAATTGATTTTGCTGAATTCATGTATATATATGTGTACTGCTGCTTGTATCAGATATAGAAAAATAAACTCTTCTTCACCAAAGAGTTGTCTTTCGTGTTATGGTATCAGAGCACTTTCTGGGAACCTGAGATCAACACAATTTTGCTGCCATGAGTCATGACGGCGAAAACAGTGTTGATGATGAGCAGAAAAACATCAACGAAGAAGGAAAGAAGAAAATTGTTGGCGATGTAAAAGGGATGAAACGTACCATCTCTCCCTATGATATTACTCCCAACGACAATCCTGGAAGCTTACTAACGCAGGTGCAATTGAAAGGAGAGAACTATGACGAGTGGGCACGTTCTCTCAGAACCGCGTTACGAGCACGAAAGAAATTTGGGTTCGTCGACGGAACGATCGAACGCCCAGAGGAGGGATCGGCAGATCTCGAAGATTGGTGGACCAACAACTCATTTTTGGTGTCTTGGACAATGAATACGATAGAACCATCACTGCGTTCAACCATGTCTCATATGGAAATTGCGCAAGATCTGTGGCAGGATATTAAAGAGCGTTTTGACGTGGTCAATGGACCAAGAATACAACAGTTAAAGGCTGAACTTGCTGAATGCAAGCAAAAGGGGTTGACAATAGTTGCTTACTTTGGAAAGCTGAAGAAACTATGGGAATAGCTGGCCAATTATGAGCAATTTCCAGTGTGCAAATGCGGAAAATGCACTTGTAATCTTGGCGTAGCTTTTGAAAAGAAACGTGAAGAAGAAAAGGTTCATCAATTTCTCATGGGACTTGATGACGTGGTATATGGGATGGTAAGATCAAATCTTCTTGCTCAAGATCCGCTGCCAAATCTCAATAAAACTTATTCAACACTTGTGCAAGAAGAAAGGGTGCGGACAATGGTTCGAGGCAAAGAACAACAATGCGAAGCTATGAGTTTTGCTGTGCAAGCTGTTAAACCTCGCGGAAAAATTGACGGAAAGGAAAAGAATGATCGTTGTAACCGCTGCAACCACCCAGGCCATGATGTGAACAATTGTTTTGAAGTAATTGGCTATCCAGAATGGTGGGGTGATCGATCTCGTAGTACTGGGCGAGGAGCTGCAAACGGAAAAGGAATACAACAAGGTTCTACGTTGAGCAAGGGAAGCGGAAGATTCATCAAAGCAAATACTGCTCGTACTCTTGTCAACAAGAGTGACATGTCCTCAGAAGGAGAACAAAGTGAAGTTGCTGGCCTTAGTGATGAGCAATGGAAAACATTGATGCATCTCTTGAATAGTGCCACAACAGGTTCCACTGAAAAATTATCAGGTATGCAATGGATTATTGACACAGGTGCATAACGTCACATGACTGGAAGATTGGATTGTCTCTCTGACTTGAAGAATATAGCTCATTGTCAAGTTGGATTTCCAAATGGAAATCAAATAGCTGCCATAAAAGAGGGAACTTTGGTTCTTAGTGAAAAATTAAAACTAACTCAAGTTCTTTATGTGCCAAACTTACAGTGCAATTTGATTTCGGTGTCACAATTAATTGATGATCATGAATCCAATTACACTGTTCAGTTCACTAACAAATTTTGTATTATTCAGGACCTCACTTCGAAGATGGTGATTGGAGCGGGTGAACAACGAGAAAGGCTCTATTACTTCAAGCATGTGGCTGTAGCAGCAGCGACAACAACAATAAATACTCCAAATTCTCTCAGTTTGTGGCATCAACGTTTGGGACATGCATCATTTCAAGTCATGGAAAAGATTCCAAATCTCTGTCATGTATGAAGCAAGGCATTCAGATGCTGCCTGCAACATTCCATCTGTTACACGACGAGCTCCAGACAGAAGTGATCCCAAGCCAATCCCTGGGAACAGGTACATGTTGTTGGCTTGATTTACATGGCCTACTCTTCCATTTCCAAGATCTACATTTTCAAAAGGGCTTCCACTTGCAAACTGTCGTACCCTAAATTTTGCCCGTTTTTATTATCATATGTTTACAATTGCATTTTTCTTTGAATATGTGAGTTAGCCCATTTGGTAGTGAACAAATTGTTCAAAGGGTTGTGAGTGCAAGGTCTTGGGATCAAATCCCATCTTTTCCAAATTTTTGCATTCTTTTTTTTGTAACTTTATTTTTATTTGTCATTTTTATTATTTTTATTTATTTATCCATTGTTATTATTGATTATTATTATTCCCAAAGTCAAACAAGCAGAAGGAGGAGAAGTTAATAGGAATAACACGTATTGAAGGCAGGATCAAACAAAAGGGGAATTTTCTCATTCCATCATAACTCAAGTTAAAAGCCATATAATATCATTCCAAAAATCAATCAATCAACATTGGTTTCAAAACCTAATTGAAATTTCAATCCCATATATAAACTAAAGAATTTCATCAATGAAAGAGGGGCAGCATAACAAAACAGAACATAAACCACAAAAGAAACAAAAAGAACAACAACAGTGTTGTTACAGTGCTGCCGCGCCACTTTCAATCACAAACATTACAACCACCATTCACCACCAATTCCCACAAGCATAACAACAATAATCACCCACAATTTTCTATCCATAAACAAAGTAAAAAACCAGAAAAGTAAGGAAATAGTAGCAGAGCAAGAAGAAACAAGAAGAAGGTCCCAACCGCCGCCGTCGATTGCGTTATCTCGCCACTCGCAGAACGTCACTGCCAATCTCACCCTCAAATAGAGCACCACCACACGCAGTCGGAGAACCGCCGCCGGCACCACTGAGGTTCACCACCACCGGCGATTCCCTCGTTTCCGCTCCTCATACGATTTCTCTCTCGGTTTGATTTTCATTCATTGTCTTTTTGTATAAATTTATGTTTGTGTTGGGTTTTGTTGTTAGAGTAACATGATTTAAGATTTGAAAAAAATTAAGGAAGGGAAAGATGAACAGAGAGGAGCAATTTGTGAGAAGAAGGAGAAAATCTGGAAAAAATAAGAAATTCGGTGGATTTGGTACATATATAGCCTGCGATCCCCTGCGTGCGCCTGCATCACGCCTTCCGTGCGCCAGCTTCTTTTCAGCCCTTGATTCTCGATCAGGCAGCCATAGGGCTTCCTTCCCTGTGATCAAGCCAAGACTGTCTGATCTTAATCAGACAGTCATGATCATCCATCACCAGGATCTCATCAAGACCGTGTGATCAAATCAGACGGCTGAGATCATCCTCCCTGTTTTTTTGTTTGGTCAGCGTCTGGGCTCCCCTGTTTGGGCCAGACCTGACTTTTGCTGCTATCTGCACCCCCCTTATTTTATGTTTGCACCCCCTCTGCCTTTCTTGATTTTATTTTAATTTTTTTTTTCTTGATTTCATTTATGTGATTTATTTAATCTAATAAAAATATCAAAAACCCAAAAAAACATGATTTTAAATTTTATTCTTTGCACATTACAAATCGAGTTTTATTAAAAAAGCTTGGAATAAAGAGGAGATTGGCGAATGTACATTCGTTGGTCTCTCGAACAATCGGGGGCTTAGCGTCACGCTTTGTCGACAGGTTGTTCGTCTTCCACTCAAATATATTATAATAAAATCTTGGAATAAAGAGGGGATCGACGAATGTACATTCGTTTGTCTCTCGAACAATCGGGGACTTAGCGTCACGCTTTGTCGACAGGTTGTTCATCTTCCGCTCAAACTAATTCTAATAAAAAATCTTGGATTAAAGAGGAGACTGACCGAATGTACATTCGTTGATCTCTCGAACAATCGGGGGCTTAGCGCCACGCTTTGTCGACAGGTTGTTCGTCTTCCGCACTTAAAAATAACTCAACTCATCAAATCATTTTTGCCCCGGCGCATCAAATAAAAAAAACAAATCATTTTCAAAAAATAAAATCAACCAACTCACAAACATTTTCTACCCAGAACTGCGTGTAGCTTTGAATTTCCCATTGCACCCGGGAATACGTAGGAGCGAGATTCATACATCTTGTCAAGCACACTAATAAAAAACTAATTTTTCCCCCTTGACATATAATAAATAGTTAAAAGCATGCAAGTAAATTAAATATTTTTTTAACCCTAAAATTAACGAGGAGGTTCCCGTTGAGTACAACGGATATGAGGGGTGCTAATACCTTCCCCTCACATAATCGACCCCCGAACCTGGAAATGGTTGCGATGACCATCTTTCCATTATTTTAAGGTTTTATCGATATTTTCCTTTTCCTCCGGGAATAAATAAAATTCGGTGGCGACTTTACTGTCTAGCGAGCACTTTCCTCTCGCGCATTTTTCCACCCGCTTCAGCTGGCGACTTCACTGGGGACCTTAGAGAGTCAAACCTATCCTTGTTAGTTTTAGGGTTGAGTGTATTTTGTTTGCTTGCATGCTTTCCTGTGTTCTTATTTTATTTTTCATGTGTTATCTTATTATTGTATTCTTGCTCTTGTATTTATTTTATATTTTGGTTATTTCTTCTGAATATATATCAATTGTGGGTTGGAATTATTATTTGAGAGAAGCTCTATACCCGAGCTTGAGTAAAACCCTAAATTTAAGTAAGGAGTTAGTAGTATGGGCCTATGGGATGTACATCCCAATGGGTGATTTACGAAAACTTCGCCTAGAGTAGATCGGTTCAAAAGGTTCGTCAGGAATTGGCTAGCCCATCCGCTTGACGAAATTTTGAATTTGGTCCGTGACTCTAGGAACCTCATCTAGAATCCAACAACTCCACCTAAGGGAGACCCTTTGAATTGGCTAGCCCAATCTCATGGTGAAATTTCGAATGAGGGTTGTGACCTTAGTTGTCGCCCTTGAACGAACAAAAACCCTATAGTCTACATGTGAGGGGATTGGGTAGTAAAAATTTAGAACCGACCTATCGTAGGGAACCCCCTATTTAGGTTCTGTCAATTTCCAATTATCCTACAAACCTGTCCGGGTCACACCCTGACCTTCTTTGGTTACATTGCATCATGGCATGTCATTAAAATCTTTTAAGCATGCCTTGAAAACAAAAAGACATCCTTTTTGCATACTCATGCACTTTCATACATCTGCATACATGCATCTTCATGCATTTGCATCCCATATCAAAAAACTCATATCATTCCCCTTAAGTCTCACAGAAACATACTTGCTTGCTCTTCGACACTCAAACGGGACACGTGCCAACATTTGAAGGACTATGGAAAACTTGAGAAGAATAATGCTGCGCTAAGGGAAGATGTTGACTCCATACAAGAGAAAATTGATAAGCTCCTTGAGCTTTTCCAAGCTATGGCAAGCAACGAGAACATTCTTCAAGATGGAAATAGCTCACCCAATCACACTACTGAAGGTGTGAGATGTTCTATGCCACACCAAGCTACGCCCGTCAATGCTCACCCGAATGTTGAATCTGCTCAAAGGTATCGGGCCTTGGAAGAAAGGTTGGAAGCTATAGAGGGTTTTAGTGTCTACGGATCCAATGCTTTGGATATGTGTTTAGTACCGGATGTAGTCGTCCCCCCAAAGTTTAAAGTGCCTGACTTCGAAAAATACAGAGGGATCCATTGTCCGAGGAGTCACTTGAAGATGTTCTGCAGGAAAATGGCTGCACACGCCACTGATGAGAAGCTTATGATCCACGTGTTTCAGGATAGTCTAAGTGGGGCATCACTGGATTGGTATATGCAACTAGAGAGAACACAAATCCAGACGTGGAAAGATCTCACAGATGCCTTCATGAGACAGTACAAGTACAATCTAGACATGGCTCCTAATCGGATGCAATTGCAGAGCCTTACTCAGAAGAGTGGTGAATCTTTCAAAGAGTATGCTCAAAGGTGGAGAGAACTTGCTGCCCGTGTGCAACCACCGCTTCTAGAAAGGGAATTGGTCGATACGTTCATGAGCACTCTGCAAGGGCCCTACTATGAGAAAATGATAGGGAACATTTCATCAGGCTTTGCTGATATGGTTGTAATCGGTGAACGAATAGAGGAGGGGTTGAAGAGCGGCAAAATACAAGGTGCCTCCAATAATCAGGTTGGGGAAAAGAAGTTCTTTAACAATGGCCCAAAGAAGAAAGAAGGCGAGGCTAATGCCGTTCAACATAATCATCGGCAACAGCAAAACGTGCATCAACAAAAGGATCCACCTAGTCTTGAAAGAAAGAATATGCCATTTGATCAAGTACGCTTTGATCCTATACCCATGTCGTATGGTCAAATCTTGCCGTACTTAATCCAGAAAGGAATGGTTGAGCCGAGACCCCTTCCCCCTGCGAAGCTACCATACCCGCCTAGTTTCGATGTGAACGCTAGCTGTGACTATCACGCTGGGTCACCCGGGCATGACGTCGAAAGTTGTAGGGCCTTCAAGTATAAGGTGCAAGAACTCATCGACCGCAAGCTGTTGTCTTTCAAGGAGGAATCCCATCCTTGAATGGTCCCTCATTATGCGTGCAAGAAAGTCGAAGGGGCATCTCTTAAAATTAACAGATCAACCAGGAGGCTTATCCTTAGGGCCCTTTAAACTTTTATCATTTCCAGCTGTAATTTTCTTTCTGCTAAGACGTTGATTAGTTTTTGAAGTTGTACTCTTTGATCAAGTGTTTTAATAAAAGTCGCATGCATGTTTTTGGATCTCATCCATTCGTATTCACTATTTTCTTATACCATCTCTCGCTCTGTCATTTCACTTCTCACATGTTAACGAACTTGGTGGGGAGGATGATGTAAACAAATGATGGAATTTGCTGATATATGCTTTTATAAGTAAAACCCGGCTGATGATGTAAGGCATTGTTTCAATTCCCAAACACTGGAGATATAAGGAGATAATCCGTAGTCAACCCCTTTGAGCCCGAAGTCGGTGTTCTTTCTATTTTGCTAAAAAACCGTAATCTTAACCAGGGGCAGGGTAGTTTTACAATTAACTCAATGATGCATTCCGATGCAAGAGAATCAATCCAGTTAATCACTTCAATAAGAGGTTTAAGCACATTATCTCCCTCGTGTACATCATCCAATATGGAGGGAATAGTGAGAGGATAAAACACATAATCATTGATGTGACAGTCATAACTTTGCTGAGCTAAAAGCAAGATTTCATGAGAGCTGTTCAAAAAAAAACTGAGAGAGCCCGCTAAGCAAAAATTAGGGCATCCCGATGGACCGCAAATTCAAAAGAATTGGTCCATGCAAAATAGGGAGTAAAAATAAAAATGAAAACAAGCTTGTTGAGGAAAAAGAAGTGACTGCCATCTCAGAAATCTCATCAGTGCTTCGACCATTGTCTTTACCTCCATCAGGGTAACTAACAAGATTCTCTTGCCGACCAAAGGCATCTGTTGAGTTAATTGAACTTAAGAATGAAGAACATTAAAGTAGATTGGGAGGGTTAAAATAACATTTTGAGCCTTATATCTTTTGTTTCTTAAAACCGTGAACTAAACCACGTTACAACACTCAAAAGACCTAATTGAAGCTAGGTTGACTATAAAAGCATATTCAGCAAAACTGTTAAACTGACTCCTCATGTTTGTGGAACATCAATAACATTTTTCTATAATTTCTGTCACTCTCAATTGGGCCGATCTTCTGGCCAAATATCACCCATTGTATATAGCTAAACAATTTTCAAATTCAAAACTTGCATGCGCATTGCGTCGAAATTACTTTTCAAGAGAAACAATTTTACTCGCAAATCAATACTTGGCATCGAGGGAACTTCAACAAGGGTTTGATCAAAAGGTGAATCATTACACGATACTCCCAACAAGGGGCAAATCGCCTAAGGGTCCTACCAATCAAGAGCAAATCCTTATAAACAAGCGGCAGATCATATGGAGATGTTGCTTACGGGGGTCAAGATGTTTTGAGAATGGATCAAGCCTTCAAAGTGTCAATCAATTAGGAGCACATCTTTCAACAACAAGTGATAGGGGCATTCCGGGTCAAGGATTTAATATGGGGCATACCGTTCAAAGATTCAAATGTTGGGGCAGCCTGTATCTATCATCCCATTGACAGAGAGGAGCCTTCGCTCACGGCTTGATGCAACCAAAAGTAAATGCCCAATAAAAAAGAGATACAAAAAAAAAAAAATCAAAAGCTCGCTAAGTCGAAAACTCGAAAGGGCGACTTAGGCAATAGAGAGCGTCCCGGTGGACCGAAAACCTGAAAAGCGGTCTAGGCAAAAGTTAGGGGCACTAAAAAAGGAAATATACTCCCGGTGGACCGAAAACTCGAAAGAGTGGTCCAGGCAAAAGTTAGGGATTTTCGAAAAATATAAAGGGGAAAAATGGGCTAAAGTAAAGGACAAGCCCTCTCCATACTTTCAAGTGTCTCAAGTAAACTCCTCTATGCATCAACGACCCTTGAGTTCAACATGGGTGTCGGGAGAGTGCGCTAGCCAGATATCCCATAACCGCTAGCCAAGAATCCTTGTTACAAAACACTTCAGTACCCACCAACAGGGAACTTTTCATACATTCAAATCATAACCGTGCATCATGCATCACTCTAGCATCAAATCAAGCATCTTATTGCACTCATCATCATTCATGTGTCTTACATCAATCATGTTTGAATTCCTCTAACATCAAATTGTGCGCCGAACCATATCCAGTAACCCCGAAAGTCCAATCGTTATTGGTACTCGAAAATTCCAATCATCGTTGCCACACTCAAAGCCTAATCTTCATTGGCACCCTAAAAGCCCAATCTTCATTGGCACGCATAAAGCTCAATACCCGCCGACATTCCCTATATCCAGAGCTCCATGCCATTCAATTCAATATACCATGACATCGATTCCTTGCCACTTAACACCCCTAAACCAGATCTTTGCCGATATTTCATGCATCGGCCATACATCACGCATTCATATCATGCAAGTACATCATCCAAAAAAAAAATCATGCATACATACACACACACGCCCGTACATAGCATAAGTAAGCATTTTGTGACCACTCAAGGTACTTCAGTTAGTTCAGTTAGTTCTTTGCCGAGGTCCACTACTACTATTGAAAGAGGTTCTTACCCTAGATAGACTCGTTAGTTTCCCCAGTAAACAAGCATTCAATCTGAACTTAAAAAGCCAGATCTTATATGGCAATATTTCAATCATTGGGCGGTTCACACACCAATGACAACATACCCTTGCCTGGCTCATACGCCTATGGAAATTCAGTGTCTCATGTTCTTAATATTCAAGAGTCTTACCGAAGCACTGCCTTTGTTGGCATTTTGGAGTTCTATCCACCGAGTTCTATATGAGTCTCATCCTTGTTGGCATTTCTAGAGTCATACTTACCAAATCCTTTTAGAGTTCAATCTTCATTGGAAATTTAAAGTCCGGTCGTCGCTGACAATTTAAAGTTCAGTCTTCACTGGCAACTTAAAGTTTAGTCTTTGCTGACAATTTCAAAGTCCAATCTTCATTGGCATTTAAAGTCCAGTCTTTGTTGCCAATTTAAAGTTCAGTCTTCGCTGACAAATTCAAAGTTCAGTCTTCGCTGACAATTGAAAGTCCAGTCTTCACTGGAAATTTATTGTTCAGTCTTCGCTGACAATTTCAAAGTCCAGTCTTTGCTGGCAATTTAAAGCTCAGTCTTTGCTGACAATTTCGAATTCCAATTTTCCTCAAACAATTTCTAGTCTTCGCTGGCAATTTAGAGTTCCATCATTGCTGAAAATTCAGAGTCCTACCCATATTTTGCGAAGTTCAGAGTCATACCTTATTTAGTGAGTCCTACCATATTTGGAGTTCGGAGTCCTACTTTATTTGGAATTTTCGGAGTCCTACCATATTTGGAATTTTTAGAGATCTACCCTATTTGGAATTTTCAGCGTCGTACCCTATTTTAGAATTTTAAAATCCTACCCTATTTTGGAAGTTTTAGAATCCTGCCCTATTTTAGAATTTTCAGAGTCTTGTCCTATTTGGAGTTTTCGGAGTTCTATCATATTTGGCATCTTTTGGAAGTTTAGAGTTTCATCTTTGAGTGACCAGCAATTTAGAGTCTCATTCGCGCTGGCACTGGCAGTTTAGAGTCTTATCCCCGTTTGGTTAGCAATTTAAGAGTCCTGTCCTAGTACACCCTTCCTAGACAAAATTTGGGTCCTTTCATATTTAATTATTTTCCACCATGAGTACATGAAGACAGCCGTCGATCATGTCCCCGGGTGAAATATAATTAAATAGGGGCAGCTGTCGTACCCTAAATTTTGCCCGTTTTTATTATCATATGGTTTACAATTGCATTTTTCTTTGAATATGTGAGTTAGCCCATTTGGTAGTGAACAAATTGTTCAAAGGGTTGTGAGTGCAAGGTCTTGGGATCAAATCCCATCTTTTCCAAATTTTTGCATTCTTTTTTTTGTAACTTTATTTTTATTTGTCATTTTTATTATTTTTATTTATTTATCCATTGTTATTATTGATTATTATTATTCCCAAAGTCAAACAAGCAGAAGGAGGAGAAGTTAATAGGAATAACACGTATCGAAGGCAGGATCAAACAAAAGGGGAATTTTCTCATTCCATCATAACTCAAGTTAAAAGCCATATAATATCATTCCAAAAATCAATCAATCAACATTGGTTTCAAAACCTAATTGAAATTTCAATCCCATATATAAACTAAAGAATTTCATCAATGAAAGAGGGGCAGCATAACAAAACAGAACATAAACCACAAAAGAAACAAAAAGAACAACAACAGTGTTGTTACAGTGCTGCCGCGCCACTTTCAATCACAAACATTACAACCACCATTCACCACCAATTCCCACAAGCATAACAACAATAATCACCCACAATTTTCTATCCATAAACAAAGTAAAAAACCAGAAAAGTAAGGAAATAGTAGCAGAGCAAGAAGAAACAAGAAGAAGGTCCCAACCGCCGCCGTCGATTGCGTTATCTCGCCACTCGCAGAACGTCACTGCCAATCTCACCCTCAAATAGAGCACCACCACACGCAGTCGGAGAACCGCCGCCGGCACCACTGAGGTTCACCACCACCGGCGATTCCCTCGTTTCCGCTCCTCATACGATTTCTCTCTCGGTTTGATTTTCATTCATTGTCTTTTTGTATAAATTTATGTTTGTGTTGGGTTTTGTTGTTAGAGTAACATGATTTAAGATTTGAAAAAAATTAAGGAAGGGAAAGATGAACAGAGAGGAGCAATTTGTGAGAAGAAGGAGAAAATCTGGAAAAAATAAGAAATTCGGTGGATTTGGTACATATATAGCCTGCGATCCCCTGCGTGCGCCTGCATCACGCCTTCCGTGCGCCAGCTTCTTTTCAGCCCTTGATTCTCGATCAGGCAGCCATAGGGCTTCCTTCCCTGTGATCAAGCCAAGACTGTCTGATCTTAATCAGACAGTCATGATCATCCATCACCAGGATCTCATCAAGACCGTGTGATCAAATCAGACGGCTGAGATCATCCTCCCTGTTTTTTTGTTTGGTCAGCGTCTGGGCTCCCCTGTTTGGGCCAGACCTGACTTTTGCTGCTATCTGCACCCCCCTTATTTTATGTTTGCACCCCCTCTGCCTTTCTTGATTTTATTTTAATTTTTTTTTTCTTGATTTCATTTATGTGATTTATTTAATCTAATAAAAATATCAAAAACCCAAAAAAACATGATTTTAAATTTTATTCTTTGCACATTACAAATCGAGTTTTATTAAAAAAGCTTGGAATAAAGAGGAGATTGGCGAATGTACATTCGTTGGTCTCTCGAACAATCGGGGGCTTAGCGTCACGCTTTGTCGACAGGTTGTTCGTCTTCCACTCAAATATATTATAATAAAATCTTGGAATAAAGAGGGGATCGACGAATGTACATTCGTTTGTCTCTCGAACAATCGGGGACTTAGCGTCACGCTTTGTCGACAGGTTGTTCATCTTCCGCTCAAACTAATTCTAATAAAAAAATCTTGGATTAAAGAGGAGACTGACCGAATGTACATTCGTTGATCTCTCGAACAATCGGGGGCTTAGCGCCACGCTTTGTCGACAGGTTGTTCGTCTTCCGCACTTAAAAATAACTCAACTCATCAAATCATTTTTGCCCCGGCGCATCAAATAAAAAAAACAAATCATTTTCAAAAAATAAAATCAACCAACTCACAAACATTTTCTACCCAGAACTGCGTGTAGCTTTGAATTTCCCATTGCACCCGGGAATACGTAGGAGCGAGATTCATACATCTTGTCAAGCACACTAATAAAAAACTAATTTTTCCCCCTTGACATATAATAAATAATTAAAAGCATGCAAGTAAATTAAATATTTTTTTAACCCTAAAATTAACGAGGAGGTTCCCGTTGAGTACAACGGATATGAGGGGTGCTAATACCTTCCCCTCACATAATCGACCCCCGAACCTGGAAATGGTTGCGATGACCATCTTTCCATTATTTTAAGGTTTTATCGATATTTTCCTTTTCCTCCGGGAATAAATAAAATTCAGTGGCGACTTTACTGTCTAGCGAGCACTTTCCTCTCGCGCATTTTTCCACCCGCTTCACAAACACTATGTTTTCTCCAGCATGATTAAATGCATCAATAGCAGTGCACTCAACTGCTCATTAAAAACACCACCGACCCCAAACAATCCAAGCAGCACATGTGGCTTAACCTTCTTAACCACTTCAATGATGCTAGCACCCTCTGCGAGCCCTTCAAGATCTCTTGGATTCCTAGCAAATGGAACTGCAGCGGGATCTAGATTACTCCTTTCTGTCGTGATAAGACCATCTTTATCAATTAAATAAAATTGACTTTTAGCATCGGTTTCACTACACCCTAGCATCCTTGAAACTGCCTGGACAGCCATGTTAAGAACCCCAAGTCCTGCACTGCCAGCTCCAACTATAATTATCTTTTGTTTCACAAAATCAGACAATGGTCGACCTTGGGCTCTTACAGTTCCCAGTAGTCCAGCAAGTGCAACACCAGCTGTGCCCTGTATATCATCATTAAACATGCAAAACCTTTGGCGATATCGTTTCAGGGTTTCAAAAGCCCACTTCATTTGGAAATCCTCAAACTGCACAATAGCCTTAGGCCATCGTGCGTGAACAGCTTCCATGAATTCATCCACAATGACAGATACTCTTCACCTTCCAACCTAGGTTGTCGAACTCCTAAATAAAGGCGATCATCAAGTAGCTTTTGATTGTTTGTGCCAACATCCAGCATGACTGGAAGTATTTTTTGTGGGTTGATACCAGCAGTTGCAACATACATATCAAGTTTTCCTATAGGTATTCCGATGCCCTGAACTCCAAGGTCGCCTAACCCAAGAATACGACTACCATCTGTCAAGACAATCATGTCAAAACACATCGAAGTCGACTGTCATTTTGTGCGTGACGAGCTCTTGTGTGGGAACAACTCTACTCATTATGTGTCGACACGTACTCAATTAGCTGACATCTTTACCAAAGCATTGGGCAAACAACAGTTTGATTATTTCCTTGGCAAGTTGGGCATTCGAAATTTGCATGCTCCAACTTGAGGGGGGGTGTTAGCTGGATATCTTGAAGTCAACTTAATTGCACTATATCAATTAGCCATAAATTAGCATACTACATGGAGTTAATTTTGCAAATCAGATCAATCTTCATTATACCAATTACTATTAGCTGTAAATTAGCAATCACTAGGAATTGATTTTGCTGAATTCATATATATATATATATATATATATATATATATATATATATATATGTGTGTGTGTGTGTGTGTGTACTGCTGCTTGTATCAGATATAGAAAAATAAACTCTTCTTCACCAAAGAGTTGTCTTTCGTGTTACCTCATATTGGTTGTGGATTAGAGAAGAAAACATTTACAACAAAAAGTGAATATTTAGAGACTAATTGAATGTTTTTTTTATGATAATTGATGAACTAAAACATTTACAACAAAAAGTGAACATTTACATTTTTTTGTTGTTGTACTACTTCTGATAAAAAAATTGTGAATTTCATAAATCATTAGATATTGGTTCAAATCATTAGGTAAGATAGAAGAAAAACGAAAATTGGACAAAACTTCATTACAAACTTTTTATGTGATTCTTCACTTAGAATTTACATTGGAGTAATAAATTTTGAGAAAATTGTATATTTGAATAATCATTGATTGTTATGAATATATTCTTTTTGTGAACAATAACCATATCTTTGAGTCTTTACCTAACTCATTTTTCTAACCGGCTGTCCTTTCCACCCAGTATCAATTGAGAAATGAGAAGCATGTATCCAAAATATATATCCATTCCTATATATCATCGATGTAAAGAATTTTTGGTTAATCCTAATGTCAAATTAACAATGTTAGAAATTGGATAGCAACAAACCAAATAGACCAAATTAAAAACGAGATACAAAAAGGACATGGTGGTTTGCTTGTATAAACATGTCCATTCTAGTGAGAAAACATAGTGCTATGTATAACAATTTTTAATTCTTCAACGCAACAAAGTTTGAACAAAAATAAAACAAAATTGGGGCATTCGGAGAATCGAACTCCGGACCTCTCGCACCCAAAGCGAGAATCATACCACTAGACCAAATGCCCGCTGTGTATGATTTTGATATTTGTTTGTATTTGTACTAACTATATATTCGGAGTTCAGACGTGTTATGTGTTGCCAGGTCAGCAATAGTAGACCACCCAGTCCATGTTATATATTGACGGCTGAAGCATTTTCTCAAATGGATAAGATGATTGGCAAACATATTCATGAACAAATTTTAGTTACAAAGTACTCCTCCGTTTTTTTTTAAGTGTCCAGTTTTGTCGGATTTAGCGTTTTTATTTAACTGTCCATTTTGTGTTTTAAGGGTATGATTTGTCAATTGTACCCTTTTTTAATTATACTTATCTTTTTAAATAAATATTTATTTTTTATATATTTGAAAAACTAAAAAAAATTTTAAAAACAAAAAACAAAAAAGTTTGTTTATTGTTATATTTTATTGATAACAATAATCTGAAAATATTATTTTTGTATAACAATAAATCTATTGATGAGGGTATAATAGGAAGATAAGATGCAAAAATCCAATTTCTTAATTTGGTGTTACTATTCTAAACGGACACTTAAAAAAAAACGGAGGGAGTATTATAGGACACATTTATTACACGATCAATATAAAAAGGATATGGATACTATATTATATAGATTAAATTAGGATGAACAAATTTAATTTATGGAGAAAACAGAAAAATTGTAAGGACTAAAATCAAATAACATATTATCCACTTTATATGAATGAATTAACAAACAAATCATATCAATTTTCATTCAAAACAATAGACATGTAGACAAGTACTTAAAAATAATGAGAAATTTTAAGATAGTTAGACGATATTTTTTTAAGACTGTTAGATGATATTTTTTAAAGTAAAAATTAATGATTTCATTCATCATTTTTTTTTGTTGATAGATGAAATGACAAAGCTATTGAAAACTCGCACACACAAAATGAAGTGACGGGAGTTCAAACAATACAAGTTAGCAAGATAGTAACCTAATTGATTTCGATTTAATGCAATTTTTTTATTGTTTTAATCAAACTTATATCAATTAAATTATTATTTCAATCGTAAAAATGTGAAGGATCACTTTCAAAAGACAATGTTCGTCATTGTTGGAGTTTTAAACATTTTCAAACACATATCACCATCTCTTCTTTTTTATTAAAGACTGTCAATTTTTAGATTTATTGAATAATTGATATATAAACAGATTTATAATATAAAAAACCTTCTATTAAATAATTTTAAAATAATTACTTACGCAAATTTTAAGAAAATATATTCATATTTATCTTCTTAACCTGCATTCTCTTGAGATGCATGTTAACATTTTTTATTTATTTTGCTCAATATTCAAATTTGAGGAAAATGTTTCTATATTAAATTTTTTATAATGCACATGTTAATGTTTGCAAAAAATTATTTAGGGTCAAGAACACTATTTAAATCTGGCAAATGCTAACGAGTGCCTTCGGGACACTTTTTAAGACCTTAAATAGTAACTTTTTAATGTAAATTTTATGAAAACGTGTAAAGTCAATGCATTGAAAATTGAACCATTTAACTTTTTAAATAAATAGTTTCTATAATTGGAATCCTTAGAGAGTGCCCCGAGAACACCAGTTAGCAAGATTCTTTAAACATAAATTTTTAAGATGGATGGATGGAAAATTATTACCTCCCGTTTTTATTATAAGAAATTTTTTACTTATTAGACTCAAAGAATATTTGTAGTATTTAGATCATATTATGAACTAGTTACATCAAACATTTCTATGAATTTAAAAAGTAATTTTTTTTTCTTATAATAAAAATCGAATGAAGTACTATTGTACCATATGGATGGAGTAAATACCACCGGTAGTAGTACATGATACTATCATGGATTTGATTCTTTGATACTAGTTTGATCTTTGATGTATGGAAAGATACGTTTCAGGCATCGAAGAGCATAGCAGTAGTCAGAAGCACAAATCCATGTCAACGCTACCTATCTCTACTCGTAGCTTGGAAGCTGTGTTAATGTCAGCCTGCTACTATCACCCCCACAATACTAAATTACAATGGAAAATAAAGGTAAACAAACACCAAGCGTGTAGTGTAAATCATCCAAAAAATTCAACAAAATAACTTACTTGTATTGTGATGGAGTAATTAAATTCATTTATAAGTATGTGAATATTATTATTTATTAGATTAAACGATCATAGTCTCATAAACTTAATTCGGTTGACAAATATATTAGTACATTGTATATACAGTGGATCGAGGTTCGAACTTCAATCATTTTACTACCTAAAAAAACCATTTTATTAGATTTTGAATTGTAAAAAAACAATTAAATTAAAAAATCTAAAGAGTAAAAATAAAAGTCCTCAACTTAGGAATTTGGACCGTACTTAAGTCATCCATCCATCCAACTAGAAAATCAGAAAAAGCAAACTCAGCTCTGCTGCGTAACCGTTCCCCCCCACGCGGCAAATCACCTTCTTTAATTCTCTCAGCTTTTCCTTAATTGCTTATTGCTTATTACTAGTACTGTCACTATATTTTCATTTTCCTCTTATCTCATCGTTCCTTTTTTTTTACTTTTACTCTCCTCTTCTGCTCTAATCTATCTATCCGCCATTTTTTTCTACTCTCTGTTTTTCCTTTTTAGAATTTCAAAACACAACGGTTCCAACTTTCATTCTTCACTCCCTCCACTCTTTCAACTTACTATTAGATTTTTAAGCAGTTCCGGCGACGCGAAGTGTTAAGAATGTCATCGGAAGCAAAAAGCAATGTGTCCGGCGGTGACGAAGGAAAACACTATCCTCCTCCACTCGCTTCTCACAACGACATCATCAATGACTCTACTCTCTTCTGGAACACTCTTCGTCACTTTCACTTTCTTATGACTACTAAATTCATGTAACTTTCTATTTCTCCATTTATTTATTATTTTTCTTTAATACAAAATTATTATTTCATTTCACATAATCAAAATCAATGTGATTTCATTTTTTGATAATTTGCATAGGATTCCTGTTATTGGAGGTAAGGAGCTAGATTTGCACGTTCTTTACGTGGAAGTTACAAGGAGAAGCGGTTATGAGAAGGTGAATTTATTAACCTCCTTATAAGATAAAACTGTTTTATAATCTACTATTTTGTTCACTCTAATAATAATGAGTTTAATTGTACAAAAAAAAAAAATAATGAGTTTAATAGACATGTATTAAGAGTATAAAATAGTTTTACAAGATTATCTAATAAGAAACTACCAATTTACCGTATCATATAAATATCTGTGTGATTTCACGGAATACAAGATGTTCATCGGATGTTACTGTATAACTAAGTTTAAAACTATTTTACACTATCGGTGCATTTTTATTTTCTCTAATAATTAATTTTTCAAAATTCAGGTAGTTGTGGAGAAAAAATGGAGAGAAGTAGGTAGTGTATTTAGATTCTCATCTACAACTACAAGTGCTTCATTTGTACTAAGAAAACATTACTTGAATCTTCTTTACCAGTACGAACAAGTTCACTTCTTCAAAGTTCAGGGTCCTATATTCACTCCCTCAGCAGGTAGATACTATTTCAATATTTTTCCTACATTTATTAATGAATGTAAATGTAAATGAAATTTATTTGTATGTACAATCTTGCAGATGCGTTTTCTGGAAATAGTCCCTCGTGGCGACCTGAATTGGCTATTGTTCAATATTCACCTAAGATGGTAAATGATAGTGCTGAATCTCATGATGAAGGTAATTAACAGTTAGTATAAAGTTAATGGAATTTAAATTAATGTGAAGTAGACATTGAAATTGCAAAATTGGAATCAGGATTAGGGTGAATTGTTTCAATTTCATTTTTAGAGTTTAGACAATTTAATTCAACTCATTACGCATGTGTGATTCTAATAAGGAATGTGTTTGTTGTAATGCTGCTAAGAGTTCATAATTGGTTGGTTATGCGCGAAAAGTAGTTTAATGATGTTAAGTAATTGTAATTTGAAATGAATAATGATGTGGCGAGAAATTTGTTGAAATATGCTTGTTGATTCAAGTTGAGGATTTAGTTTAACCTGTCTGCATATTTGTTAGTGAACTTTGCAATGCTGAAAATTTACTGTTTATTTGTTTGTTATGTGCACAGTGAATGTAGATAGTTCATGTCTTTTGGGAAAAGGAACAATAGAAGGAAAATTTGATTGTGGTTATATAGTATCGGTGAAATTGGGTTCAGAGGTTCTCAAAGGGGTGCTTTATCATCCAGAACAAGTGGTTGCTACTCCATCATTGGTTCCACAACATGCTATTGTACCATTCAATCTTCAATCTCATAGTTCTGGTAGGAGGAAGAGAAGAAAAAGAAAGTGGGACCCAAACTATCCAAAACCAAATAGGAGTGGCTATAACTTTTTCTTTGCTGAAAAACATTACAAGCTCAAAGAACTCTACCCAAACAGAGAAAGGGAATTTACTAAAATGATTGGTCAATCCTGGAATAGTCTTAGCCCTGAAGAAAGAATGGTAATTAAAAGGGTCATTTGTGTGTTTTTTAATCCTAATTAGTTTATTTCATTGCTTCAAATTATGTTAATAGTTTTGATTAGAGCAAGATATAAAATGTAATTATATGTATGGCTAACAATGCAGATTTACCAAAACATTGGCTTAAGGGACAAAGAAAGGTATAAAAGAGAATTGACAGAGTACAAAGAGAAAATGAAGGTTGGGCAGACCGAAGAACTTGGGCTTCCATAAATCTCACTGGTAGCCTTGTTGGCAGCTGAAGAATGGCTTAGAATTCTACTTAGTATAACAAACGTTGACTTTTACGTGCATATTGCTGCGGATAATGGTCCACTCTGGACTGAGGTTTACACTTTACAGGACTAGTTTATTCCTTACAAAAAGTAATTCCACGTGTCAGATCCTTTTGGTTTGTTTGACCAATCTATTAAATATTCGAACTTGGTCCATGTCTGACACTACTTTATTTAAACAGGCTTAAGAAATGAGGAGTGTGTATTCTCTAATTAGTTAAATTTAAATGGTCCACTAAATTATATAGGTCACCCAGAAATTTAGTAGAATTAATTTGATTTTTTTTGGTAGGCTTAAATTTATAGAAGCTAGATCTTGTTTGTGTTCCATTTTAAAGGTTCATTTATTTCCAAGTAAGCTAAAATTATACAACAGAACATGTATATAGATTCTTAATAAAACTAATTGTTCTTTTTTTTTTGACAAAATAAAACTAATTGTTCTAAAAAATCATTTAGCGTCAAATGATTAAATGTGTACTATACTAAACAGGAAGAGAAGAGATAAGGAAGAGAAGATTGTTCAACAATTTGAGATTGTTCAACAATTTTTAATTCATCAAAGTTGAAAAACTAGCGTATGGACTTAACTAAACAGGAAGAGAAGAGATAAGGAAGATTAAGATAGTGACTAAAAGAATGAGTGACCCCATGAATTAGATTAGTGGATAAATTATTATTTTATTATTAATTTAGAACCAAAAGTTATCTTGTTTGTGAATAAGAAAGTAAGAATGGTTGCCGGACCAAATATATATAAACAATAGAATATTGTATTAAGTTAATTTAGTTGTGTCTGAGTGTGATATGATGTTGAGTTTAGCGAAAGAAACAAGGGGCACCACTGTTTAGTGGTGGTGATGCCATCAAAGGATTACATGATTAAAGCATTAAAATACCTTGCATATATAAATGGTTGATGTTGGATTCTTCTTGTACAAGAAATGGTGATATAAGCAAAGCAAAATATTGCTGTTGTGTGTGTATAATCCACATCAATATATATATATATATAGGTGCACATTTTGGGTTTCTATTTTTTTATTGAAGAGCTGGTTTGGTTTGATGTATATGGGAGATACAGAGAGTTGTTGTAATAGCAAAGTAGTTTTGGGTTCTGAATGGAATCAAAATGGCAAGGAGAAGCAGAAGATTGAAGTTTACATCAAAGTTCTTAATCGGCTTAGGGAATTGAATGTCCCTGAGGCTATGGTTTCTGGTTTTGAGGATGATCTTTGGGCGCACTTCCATCGCCTTCCCAATAGGTAGGTACCTTCAATTTCAAACTTCATTAGTTCATACTCACCTTCAATCTTGATTTAGATTATGATCAACTAAGTCTTACTTGGCCGCAATGGACAAAATTAGAAGTGGATTATACAAGAGCTATACTATTTGAACATAAAATTTTTACGAGGCATTTGACAACCTATGTGTTTATTTCTATTTCTTTCATACTTTTTACTTCCTACACTTTAAATACATTTAAAAATGAACAAAAAATTGAATTAAAAAAATACACAAAACAATTTATCAACAAATTTGTTAATAATTTTTTGATGTCCAAATATTATTTATCTTACACTTTAGGTATGCTTTAGATATGAATGTGGAGAGGGCTCAATATGTTCTCATGCATAAAAGGTTACTGCATATCGCACGAACCTCAGCTACAGAAACTGGACCTGCACTTGAAGTCCGTCTTGTACAGGTGTAACTTGGAGGAGCCAAAATTGATTCCATATGTGCAGAATTTGATTTTGATACGTTTTATGTCCTGATTTCAATAGTATCTAGAAAATTAATGTGTTGGTTTTATCAAGATATGGAAATTTTTCTGGTATCTACCTGCATTAGCCAATTGATTTGCTAGATCTTGGCAATATATATTTTATGCAGGTTCGTTCTGCTTCTGGAGTGAGTACTTGTAGTAATTCTCTTCATTCAAACTCACAAAGTGAAGTTAGTCCTCAAGATTCTGATATTCATGGCAAAATGATGAGGCATGATTGTGTGAATAATATATTTACTTGTTCTTCTCCTTTTTGTAATTTATTTACTATTTTATTGGTTGCAACTTTTTATTTTGTCATTACTTTTCATTCTACTACCTTTTGCATTGCAGGCATATGCATGAAATTACAATTTCAACAAATGACAAGCCAAAACTTCTTAGTCAGGTAGCTAGCTGATATCATTGATTGCTGTGTAAACATTTCTAGCTGAAATCAAGGTTTTTATAGTTTTAAAATGTTGTGTTACAACTATAGTTGACTTCCTTACTGTCTGAGACTGGGCTGGACATTCAAGAAGCACATGCTTTTTCGACATCGGATGGCTATTCGTTGGATGTTTTCGTTGTTGGTGGTTGGGCAGTTGAGGTATTTCTCAATATTTTCTTTACCGCAGTTCAAAATTTGAAGTTCCGTTATCAAAGCCTATTTCCTTCAGTATTTTCCTTGAAGTTAAATACTAAAGGAAATAAGCTTTGATCATGAAACTCAAATAAAAACATGTTTGAAGTTTGAACCAAACTATATATAATCCCTTTTAAGTTTGAGAACTTAATTGCTCTTAGGCTTCAATAGGATGTGCTATATATTGAATCTTTTATTAACATAAGAAAGGAGAGTATATGATTATACTCTATTTTTATCTTCATTTCTTTGTATAAGTTTGATTGACAAATGGTCCGTGCTTGGAATCTATAGGAGACAGAAAAGTTAAAGCATGTACTAGCTAAGAAAATTCAGAAACTTGAGGTAGGCCTATTTTATACTATTACTAGTTGTGGTTACATGTTTACGGAATATATTCTGTTGTGAATCTAGGAGCGGTCTCAGTTGAAAGAAAATGGCAGTCTTCCTCTTGCAGAGCGAGAGAAAATTAGGATGAACATTATATCTAGACATGCAATTATTCCGACTCGTGAATATGGTGTCTCGACATGTGAAGCAAGTTGGTTTAGATTTGAAAAGAAAATTGCATCTGGACCCTCCAGTTACTTGTGAGTAGTATATTTTAATTTCATCTCCTTGACATGTTTGTGGTTGAGTATGTTGAATTACTGATAACTGAAACAGGTATAAAGGTACATTATGTAATCAAGATGTAGCTATCAAAGTCCTTAAGCAAGAAAGTTTGAATGAAAATATACAAAGGGAGTTTTCTCAGGAAGTCCATATCCTAAGGTTTGTCCTAAAATATTCAATATAGGTCACTGTGTCCTTGAAGCATTCTTGCTGTTGAAATAGAATTTATGATCTATATCCAATTCATTTTTGTTAATTTAACTGTTGCAGTAAAATTCATCACCGAAATGTTGTCAAATTTATCGGCGCCTGTACAAAACCCCCATACCTTTACCTTGTCACAGGTCAAAATTTTCTTTCCCAAATTCCTAGTTACATTTTTCCTATTGATTATGACTATATCAATTTCAATATAACTTGTTTTTATCTCAGAATATTTGTCTGGTGGAAGTATTTACGACCTATTGCATAAAGGGAACACCGTCCTTACTCTTCCATCTTTGCTCAAAGTAGCCATCGATGTTTCCGAAGGAATGAAATATTTACATCAGAATGATATCATACATCGAGACCTCAAGTCAGCTAATCTTTTGATAGATAAGACCGGGGTAAGTTGACAATGTATCATTACTTTAAATTTTACTGGCTATTTTTTTTATTGATGCTATCGATTTATATGTAGACTCGTGCTATAAGTTTATTTGTAACAGATAATCAACTAACTATATTGAAATTCTTCTGATATATCTTCAAAAATTATCATGCATTGTGTTTTTTCTAGTTCTGTTACTATTTTTGTCTGCAACAAATGTTTTGACCTTCGCTTGACAGTACTTTACAGAGTTTAGGAATAGTTGATTTTATGAGTTGTGTGAACTTATGCTGTTGTGCCTATATTTTGACAAACTTTTCAGGTTGTTAAGGTTGCTGATTTTGGTGTAGCCAGAGTGCGTAATCAGTCTGGTATAATGACTGCAGAGACTGGAACTTATCGGTGGATGGCTCCGGAGGTGTGTGTGTGTATAAATATATATATAAGCATTGCCATAGCGTAATCAGTCTGGTATAATGACTGCAGAGACTGGAACTTATCGGCGGATGAACTCAAAACATTAATGAGAAAAATTGAAGGTTTACTGACGCTTTGTATCTGTTCTTCCTAAAGCAATAAGAAACGCTTTGTATCTGTTTTTTCCTTTGATCTTTCAGCTTTTGTGTGGTTTACTGTCATAAACAACTACAATTAACCTGTGGTTACTCTGACATATGGAAGGTTATTGAGCATAAACCATACGATCACAAAGCCGATGTCTTTAGCTTTGCAATTGTTCTCTGGGAGCTGCTTACAGGAAAGGTAATGCTTCTTGCATTTTTTTTTTTCACTCTTTGGTGTTCTCTTGCTTGTGATCATATAGCCCTAGAGTTAAATCTTCCCCATTAAAATTGACTTACTCTCTATACTTCGTAAAATTTGTAGCAAACTTTTAATTTCTTTTTACCAGCTATAATATCTAATCTTTAATAAATTAACATCATTTGGGCGAACTAAGTGAAGGGCGAGTTCGCACCCTAGGATGCAAACGGGTTTTTTTTCAAATCAAGTGGTTGGTTAACCTGGGGGGCATGATGGGTGCAGACATTGGGGTTGGGCAAAAAAAAGAAAATGCAACTCGCTGCTAGGGTGCAAACTCAGTTTGCATGCTACATAGCGAGGGAGATATTTTGGTCATTTCTGAGGACGTGTGGGAAACGGTGGAGGGCGCGAAAAGACGAACTCAATTTCTAATCCTTAATAGAATTGGAGAATAAAAAGATGATTGAATGTTTTAAAGATATTATTAAGTGTTGTTTTGGCTCAATTCTACTTCTAATTATAGTTGCTCAGAATTTACACATTTCATGAATGTTTTATGATTGAATATCAGCTTCCATATGAGCATTTGTCCCCATTGCAAGCAGCAGTTGGAGTGGTCCACAAGGTATTCATTCACTAGTAAATTATATGTGCACTGCATATTAAAAATATTGGAATATAGTAAAACGTATATTGGTTATAATCAAATGTAACTCATTGATAGAAGAAATAAAAGTAAATTCAAAACTCTATGGTAGATTGGTAGCTCAACATTAATTGGATGACTTTGGGGGGATAAATTGCAGGGTTTAAGGCCCAAAATTCCAAGGCATACTCATCCAAAGTTGGTGGAATTGCTTCAGTGGTGTTGGCACCAAGATCCATCTTTGAGACCTAATTTTTCAGAAATTCTAGAATCTCTGCTGTACATTTCTAAGATGGTATGTGAGGGAAAATCTTGACTTTGCATCATTGTTTTTTAAAATTATTGAAGTTTCTACATTGTTGTGTTTCTTTTCTCTCACTATGTGTACTCAAAAAGTGAACTACACAGATCACTCCGAAGTGTGGTAGTAAAGGGAATGCGCAAGAAATGGTTAGTCAAAGGTGAACAATTCGATACACTTAAATTTGGTTGAATATGTACTTATTATCTGATTATTCAATGTCATATTTTATATTAATTTCACTTTTTATCATTTTCCTATGGCCTTATTTTTTAGTACCTTTTATTGATCCACTTATTTACACATTATCTTTGTAGTGAAATTCTATGATTTACAATTGAGATAAATCATGTATCAGGTGAAGGCTAACATAACATGCACAAATATCTTAAGTGTTTTAAGGGAGTTTTGTTTGGGGGTTGTTGCAACCGATTGTTGGCATATGCCCTGCCTCTGCATGTTGTGATTGGCAATGTGAGTGGTGGTGGTGCATGGTGTGACGCGCCAATGTTTTTTGGCGGTTGACTGTTTTAAGGTTTTTCTAGCGGCCTTGTTTACGCCGGTAGTATTTAGTGGTTGTAGTTTGTTGCGGTTCTAAAATGAGAAAAAGAAATGTTATTTGAACATCAATTTTTGGACAACATTCTCTCTCATACTCACATTATATTTTTATTCTCTCTCTTCCTTTTTCTCTCTCTATTATTTTTATCCAATAAGAATTTAGGAAATCAAAAGTGTCACAAAGTTGTCTACCAAATTGATGTTCAAATAACACATCTCAATGAGAAAATATTGGAAAAGTATGGGATGTGTGAGCAAATTAAAATAATAAAATGCAAATCACATGGATAATATTATAACCATAGCACATGTTTTTCCGAAGATATACTCCTATAATTTAAGCCACCAATATCTCAACCAAAAAAAAATAATTAATAAGCCACGAATATCTCAACCAAAAAAAAATAAGCCACGAATATTAAATTTTTATAGTAGATTAATTATTTCAACGACACTTGTATTCGATTAAGTAATGTTATCTTCTTCTGCATCTTGTCTATAATTATCTCATTATTTTATATAGATAAATTCTAAATATTAAATTTATTTAATATTTAGAATTTAAAATATTTAAGATTTTAATATTAAAGTATTGAATATTTTAAAAGCATGAGAATATTTATAAATAAAAAAATCAGAAAGAAATGTATTTGTTTTTTGCAATAATCAATTTTTTTTTTGGTAAAAATCATTTTTTTTTATTAAATACCAAAATGCATCTTTAAAATGTATATTTCGTTGGTTAGTTTTTAATTAGTCTGTTCTTCGAATATATCTTTATTGTTAGTTTGTGTATACAAAATTACTAACAAAAATATATATTAAATGATGTGTTTATAGTTTTAATATATTTATTAACTATTATGACATAACTTCAATATTTAGGGACTAAATTGAATATTTACTCTATTAAAAATATTAATTATGGATTATAGATAAATAAATTATATAATATACGGTGATAAGAAGAAGTGGGATCAGGTCGAACACCAAAAAAAATGCAAGTTCAAATTATATGTTCAAAATATTCTATTTGAAATATAAGGTCCATAGAAAAGAATATGCATCTTGACCAAAAAAAAAAAAAAAAGAATATGCATCTTATACCAAAAAAAGAAAACACACGTTCCTTTGAAATACTAGTCTACTATACACGTTAATTTAATATTACACACGTTATAATGTATTTTGTTTATTAAAAGAAAAATTAGACACGTTAATGTATTGTAACAATTTGAAACTTCCATATACAAAATATATATTTATATCTTATCAAAAAAAAAAAAAATTATAAGTTAAATACATTAACAAGTTAGAGCAAAAAAAAAAAATTATATGATCGTTTCTTCGTGGCGGTGGCGGAATTTCACAACCAATGTGTATATATATGATCGTTTCTTCATTCTAGCTCCAACATCCAATTCAATCATAATTCCACATTATTATTATTGTTATTACTTCTCCTTTTCTGTCACCTTATTAGTATAATTAAGCTGCTATAAGCACTTAAAGAAAAAGCCCAAAAATGCCTACACTAGTAGCTGAAGAACCCCACGTTACCAACTTGAAGCTCATTTTTGGTGCTTCAGGAGTGAAAGGCCAGAAAGTGACAACATTGTCCTCACAAGTCACTATATCTGATTTCATTCAATCCATCATTAAAGATAGCTCAACTGAAATTGACTCGCCATTTAGTGTCCTTGATTTAAGGGTTCTAATTGATCTCATGAATAAATGGACTACCAACCTTCCAACCGTCAAGCCTTTCTATGCAGTGAAATGCAACCCAAATATTTCAATTATAGGTGCATTGGCTGCACTCGGCTCCAATTTTGACTGTGCTAGCCGCGCCGAAATTGAATCCGTTTTATCACTCGGCGTTTCACCTGACAGAATTATTTACGCCAACCCGTGTAAATCGGAATCCCACATTAAATATGCCGCACGTGTTGGTGTAAACGTAACAACTTTCGATTCTGTTGGAGAAGTTGAAAAAATAAAAAAATGGCACCCGAAATGTGAATTAATCCTCCGCATTAAGCCGGAGGAAGACAGCGGAGCGTGGTGTTGTTTGGGTCTCAAATACGGTGCACTTCTTGAGGAAGTTCCCGAGCTTCTCAAAGTTGCTGACATGGCAGGACTTAAAGTAATCGGCGTGTCGTTTCACATAGGTAGTGGAGGAGCCGACTCACGAGCCTACAATAATGCCATTTTATTGGCTAAAAATGTTTTTGAAACCGCCTCACGCCTTGGAATGTCGAAAATGAAAATTCTCGATATTGGTGGTGGATTCACTTCTGGGTCAAAATTTGACGAAGCATCATTAAACCTTAATGATGCAATTAATTCTTATTTCGAAAACGAAGATGATCTTATTATTATTGGTGAACCTGGTCGTTATTTTGTTGAAACAACATTCACCTTAGCAACAAAAGTTATTGGAAAACGTGTGAGAGGTGAATTAAGAGAATATTGGATTGATGATGGGATTTATGGAACCCTCAATAACATTGTGTTTGATAATGCTATTCTCAAGTGCATGACACTTAGGTTTGGTTCAAAACCTGAAAACATTGCATGCAAAGATTCCAAAACTTATCATTCAACAGTTTTTGGACCCACTTGTGATTCATTTGATACAATACTTAAAAAGTACCCATTACCCGAACTTGAGGTGGACGATTGGCTAGTGTTTCCTAATATGGGTGCTTATACAATTTCATCTGGAACTAATTTGAATGGATTTAGTTCCTCAGCTAAACATATTCATCTTGCATGTTCAAGTTCTATCGCGAGAGAACAAATCATGTTCTAATAAGTAGTATATATCCTCTCATATGATTGTTGCATTTGGTGTTTAATTTAATTTAAATAGTATTTTATTTTGGATTGTGAAAAAAAAAATAGTGTGATTATGTACCTTTCAATATTTATTCACCGTTACTCAAAACAAAATAATTTTTTTTTATTTTATTTGGCAATACCTTACCAACCTACGTACAGTATCTTTTGAGATTTCGAATGAAATTTTGTGTGATTATTTTGAGACAATGTACTGTCTTTTACAAGTTTAGGCAATAAAACTTCTTCTTGACTTTCTCTTTTTGTAGTTATATATATTGATAAGTAATTGCTCCCTCCCGAATATAAATAAGAGTCGTAGACTAAATTATATTAATAAAAAATTGTTAATAATATTAAGGGTCCGTTTGGCCCGGCCTTTTTAGGTCTCAGAAACTAACTGAAAGCTAAAAGTGAAAATAAGAACTTTCAAAAAAAGAGCAAAAGTTGTTTGGCAATTGTTGTTTTTTTAACTTCAAAGTTATCTTTAATCTAAAATTTGTTTGGTAAAATATATTTAAAAAAAAAAGATTTGTACCAAAAAAAACAAATTAAAAAAAAAGATAATAACAACTAATAATATTTAAATGAAAACAAACTAAAAAATAATAAAAAGAGCCTTTAGTAGGATTCGAAGCGTGATCATTGCAAAAAAAAACTCCAGATTGTTTTTTCAAAAGTAGGTTTCAACCTTTTTCTAGAAGCTCGTTTAATCCAATTTTGCACATTGAAATAATCTACTTTTTACAGTTAAGAGCTTTGTTAAATATGTGTTTGGCCCAACTTTTGATTAAAAAGAGAATTTCAAGCTAAAAAAAGTCGGGCCAAACGGAGCCCAAGTAAGAACTAATGTCAAAAAGTAAGAATTACTAATGTCATGCAAGAAAGTGGCCAAGTGGGTGATCAATATACCTGAAATTATTCAATTAGTAATTTCAGGTAAGAGTTTAAACCAATTTCAGGTGATCAACCTCTTTTCCTAGAAGCTCATTTAAACCAATTTTGCACATCGAACAAAATCTGCTTTTTACGGTTAAGAGTATTATTAAAAATGTGTTTGGCCCGACTTTTGATTAAAAAGAGAATAAAAAGCTAAAAACAGTCGGGCCAAACGGAGCCTAAATTTATTTATAATTAATATTGTTTTTACAAATTTTCTTGTCAAGAGGGATATAATTAATTAATGTTTTTATCAAATATTTACCGTTGAGGGCAGAAAACATGTTAATTATTCAAGATATTGACAATTCCGCATTTGGACTCCAAAACACGCATATTACAATTTTTCTATAAATTGAGCTATATTTCAAGGGGTTAGACATTTTTTGTTTTTGAATGGCAAATAACATTATATATAAAACGCAATAAGAATAAAAATAAGAGAAAGTGCATAACACAAAGGGGTTTTAGAAGTACACTCTGTCAACATCTAACAATTTGATAAAGCCACACAGTCCTAAAAGAAGATACACTATAAGCTAAACACTTGTAATCCATCACCACAAGAAGGTCCTAGGACCCCTTATAGAGATGTGCAAGGATCAACCACCAAGAAAGATAGACACAAGAGGCCTCCAATCAACCATACCCCATGAAGACCCAACTCAACACCCTGACAGACTCTATCGAATCCAGCAAAAAATATGATGCATACCCCACTCGTAAAAGGAACAATGTGAGCCCGGGTTTTTAACAAGGAACCACTTCCAAGATGAAAGTTTCACCCTATCGACCAGACACTCAGCAGAAAAAGTTCCTTCAAAAAAGAAAACATCTTTTCGGGAGTTTCAAATGGTCCACACAATAGTTTGCCAAATTAGCATCCACCCCAATCTATTTTTCCTACTCATACCCATGGCCGGTCACGAGTTTTGAGAGGTCATATGCAAATTTTAAAAGTGGCCTCTTAAAACAAAATAAATACCAAAAAAAAAAAATCCTCAATTTTAAATTGAAAATAACATGAAAAAATAATTATCCTTGAAAATTAACATAAAAAATATTCATATTCTATCGATAACAACAAAAAAATTTTAATTTTGTTTGAAAGACTGGGCCTGTCAAATTGGCCTCTAAATTTTCCAGCAATATATTACGTTTTACACCCCTATTTTACTTATAGTACTACCCGATAAATATTTTTTTGAGGCCTTCAGATTTAAGAGGCCCACTGCCATAGAACTTGTTGCTCCTGCATGTGGGCTGGGCCTGCTCATACCACAATGAGACGAAAAGTTCTCTTCACACCCCCTCATGTCTCTTTCACCCCCACACCCCCCAAAAAAGTTCGGGCCGTAGAACCCGAACTTTTTTCTAGTGTAATTTACACTAGAAAAAAGTTCGGGTTCTAGAACCCGTGTTTTTTGGAGGGTGTGGGGGTGAAAGAGACATGAGGGAGGTGGGATGAGAAATCTTCCGATGAGACATCGGGGCTTAGACATAGCTTTTTTACATTGCAAATAAATTATAACTTAATTTTCAAGACTTTTAAACATTTTGAATATAGGTGACGTATAAAGATAGTAAAAAATAAATAAGTATTTACCTCGAGGGAATTAGTCTCTGCAGTTGCCCATAGAGAATACCTTTAGTTTACCAAAAAATAAAAAAATAAGCTCATCATCTCTATTGTTGGTATTTTGGTCCCCTATGTTTTATATGATTGAATGTTCAGCTTCCTTAGTTATGAGCATTGTCCCCATTGCAAGCAGCAGTTGGAGTGGTCCACAAAACCACGAGGTAACTCATTTGATAGAAGAAATAAAGTAAATTGAAAATTCTTGGGGGACAAATTGCAGGGTTCAACCTATGGTAGCTCATCAATGTTTTATGATTAAATGTTTCTGCTGCACATTTCTAAGATATCATTGTTTTTTAAAATTATTGAAGTTTGTACGTTGTTGTATTTTTTTTCTCCGACTATGGCTCTGTTTGGTAAGCACAAAAAGCTAGCTTATATCTTATAGCTTATAAGCTAAAAGCTCTGTTTGGTAACGACATTTTCGTTACGAGCTTATAGTTTATTTTGACTAGCTTATAGCTTATTTTCAAACGCTATTTCAATTAGCTTATAGCTTATGTACTCACCGGAAAATGTGTGGGTGGAAGTAAAGGGAATGCGAAAGAAATGGTTGGGAGTACTCTCTTATTTCATGCAAGACAGAAAATGCTTATACAAACTTCCCTTTTTAATAGCAACCTCTCTCATTTCTTCTTCAATAGGGGTAGCTAATGCTATTAAGCAAATCACCTTCTAAAAGTGATTATATAAAAACATATATTAAAGAAATTTGAGTTTCGAATAAATAAGTATTGAATACAAATTATAGTACATACAAGAAAATTAGAACACCTTAATTAAAACACTTACAAATCAAGTAAAAAAAAAATGAATGTGAGAAAGTATTGAAAGTGACTTAGCATTCCTCCTACCATGTTTTCAGCACAACAAATTGATTTAATTGGTTACCGAAATTTCATGAGTCATTCGTGGGGCAATTCTTTGCTTGATTATGTGAAACAATCTTCTAAGTCTCGGAAATGATAAATATTTCAAAACAATTCATTCTTAAAATTTGACAAATAAAGAGAAATAGAGAAAAATACACGTTTAATCCCCGTGAGCTTAACTCAGTTGGTAGGGATATCGCACTATATGTGCAGGAGTCCGGGTTCGAACCCGGGATACTCCACTTATTCACCTTTAAGGTGGATTTTTTAGCCACTAGGCAACTTGACCAAAAAAAAGAAGAGAAAAATACATGTTTTTTAAATAAATATAAATATATATATTCATTTTTAAAATTCTTAGAATGGATAAAAAACAACACAAGTCCAACATTGCAAACTTTAAAAATAATTCATCTGCGAACAAATTTAAAGCAGACATGTTAATTTTGAAAGAATGATAAAATATTCACAAATGTGAAAAAAATTAAAGTCATACGAATAAACATGTCTTTAGACCAATAACGTTGCCGCTCAAGTCATTTATTAAATTTATAATGGATTGAAGTTGATTTGTCAATCTGAATTGAACAAACATCATAATAAGATGAAGAAATTAAACAATGTTTCGCTAAGATGACAAATAAAAAGTAATGTCACTTTCAAACAATAAATTCATTAAAAGAAAATATCAATGTGAAAACTACTATTTTTTTTTTCTTTCACCATATGTAACCGATACACTAGACCGCCTAATCTGGTTTGGAGGTCAGTTCTAGAATTAAGTGGTTCCAACTCTCTCCCGATCATAAATGCGGGGAATCGAATTGTGGTCCTTCCTATTGAGTTAAGTGTTATTTATCACTGGACTAACTAATAATCGGTAAAAGTAATATTTATTTAGATGAAGATAAAAGAGAGAATAAACTATGTAGAGGGATGATCATGGAAGAAAACGAAAAGAAAAAGAGAGATATTTACTATATCAAAAAACAATTCATCTTCTAGATGAGCAAGAAGAAAGAGAATAGTAAAAGGAAAATTCAAAGAAAGACGCGGCTATGTTTATTTTATTTTATTTTTGACAGCAACTACTATGTTAATTCTAACATTCACAAAATTTATATTAAATTTTGTGGAGACCTACCTATATAGTGAGACTCTATCTTGTGCATTATTGTTCAGTCCAAAAAAAATAGTCTTGTGCATTGTATTGGTGTGGAAATTGGCTTTAGCCTTTAGTGATGCTCTGTAGATGAGTTGTGCTGCTATGTCTCTTAATTGTCTGAACTAATTAAATCTCCCCATATATATTGATAATGACCAAACATAAGAGTTGATAGACCAATATGACCGAAATTCAAACCGATTAAAGTGCATATGCAGTGTATTGATGTTGTATCCAGACTCTCTCCGGTACTCTTTGCACCTAGGGTCTTTACACTTAGGGTCTTTCGCTATAATAATTATTCTTCGGTCTTAAATATAAACAAAAATTATATTTTTTTTTAAGAATGTAGATATATATTAATAAATCTAAAAAACAATTTTTATTTATATTTAAGAGCGAAAGTGAATTATAATAGCAAAAAACCTAATGTACAAAGAATACTTGATAGTCCAGATACAACCTCAATACACTCAAAACCATTTTGCTCTTTCAAAAAAATAATGAGACTAGTATACAAATATGTGTTTGGTGATCATTTTTCAATTTTGAGAAGAATCAGATCTAATGATCCACAAACTTACTTTCAATGGTTGGCCCTTCTAAATTGGATGAATAGTCGATCCTGCAGTAGTTGGCAGTTGCGCCCAGCTCTGCTACGGCGAGCCCTGCATTGGTTATATTGGTGTTGTGGTGTTCGCTGTGTATTGGCTGGATGAAGGTCAACACTGACGGCTCCATTTATAGTACCTCTGCAGCGTGTGGGGGTTGTTCCGTGACTATTTGGCAAATTTTTGTTGGTGGATACGTTAAAAAAAAAAAAACAGTTTGTTGGTGCTTCATGCCGAAATTATGGCACTAATACTTGTAATGGAAGTGGCTCACAATAGGAACTGGCATTACCTTTGGATGTAGAGTGATTCGGTGAACGCACTTCGCGCTTTTGATGATATATATGAATGTTGTTCCATGGGATTTGCGAAATAGATGGTCGAATTTGTTGCATCTTGGTCTTACATTGAAGTGGTTTCATATTTTTCGTGAAGGAAACGTGTGCGCGGATAAACTGGCAAATCTAGGACATGCATACACACAAATAAGGTGGTGGAACTCTTTACCGATTACTCTTCAGGATTATTTTTTACGTGATAAGTTAGGACTCTCACAATACCGTACCTCTTGACATTGTATTTTTCCTTGTTCCTTTGGGGTAAGGCCTAGTCCCCCCTTGTAATTATTTTTTTTTCCTTTTTAAATAATATGAGCTATATGTACACGATAGAGACGGCACAGGGTGTCAACATAATTGGAATGTTACCCCTGAACTTAATATCTAGATACTCTTAATTTATAAAAAATAAAAAAAATCCACATACTTACTCAAAATATTTAAAGGTCTAAAGTGACTTATACCATGTGAAACCTTACGAAACAAATAAAAAATACATAAAACTTTAATTCTTTATAAATATTAAAAAAAATACCTAAATTTTCTAAAGCCAAGGGTTGATCGTGGGTCATTTTGAATGTGTGGCTCTAACCCTTACGGCTAACCAGGGGGAACGTTTGTAATTAATAATTAATCGTCATATTACATGTTTATAATCAAATTAAACTTAATTAGTCAATAAAATAAATTGGACTTCTTTGATATTTTTCTTAATACAAAATTTTGAGATAAATAAAATAAAGCTCTAGTTTTAACAGTTTGGCCCATCGTTTGACTTTGATAATTTGGAGTCAGTCGAAAGATAAATAAAATTTGATCAATAATGATTTGAATTTAAATTCTTCTAAACAATTTATCTTTAGATGTAATTGAATAACGGCTTAAATTTAATCACTTAATTAGACAAACATAAATTATGTTAATAGACATACTTTATTATTTATTTTTCAAGAAACTAAATTAGTTCACTTAAATTAGCCCACTTAGAAATACATTATTTTTGTATAAAGAAATGTAAAGAACTCTAAAAAAATAATTAATTTATACACTATCGGTATAAAGTTATTCTACACAGACATCCAATAATATAGTGACACGTATGTAATGTGTTTTAACTTTTAAAACACATGACATATCACATTTATTAAATGATTGAATGATTGGACAAAATATTATTTGATGGATGTGTAAAATAACTTTACATTTACAGTGCAAAACAATTTAAACAAAAAAAAAAGTGTCCTTATAATAAATTGTACATTTTTTTTTTGTCAAGTACAAATGGGATGACTGAGGTTTGAATCTGACCCCCTACATATATAATGCAATGTCCAACCAATTGAATCAACTCCATTGGACATAACACATTGTACTTTAACTATAAAAAATATTAGTATATTGAAAGTGGTGTATAAATTCATGCTTAGCTAGCATTAATCTTTCATTTTGTAGCGAATATCCTGTTCTTTTCTTACGGGGACCGAACAGAATATCCATTATTATCTACCACAATGAAATCTAATATTTTAAAGAAAAAGCAAAATTTTCTGACAGTATAGTTCGCCGCATATATATAACTCAATTATTATCATGGACCTTAGCTGCATTGGAAAAACAGTTTTTAAATTTTTATTTTTTATCTTATGAAAGACACATGTTATGATGTTAAAAAATTAAAATAATAAGTTTGTACTATTTTAAAAAGGGTTAAATATGCTTTTGGTCCCTATAGTTTCGCAGAATTTCCTTTTTAGTCCCTAAAGATTTTTTTCGCACTTTTTAGTCGCTGAAGTTTTTTCAATCAGTGTTTTTAGTCCCTACTTTTCATTCAACTCGTGCATATCATTCGAAATTTTAAATTTTTTCCGCGGTCATGTTTAGTACATTATATGAATCTCTCCTACAAAAATTTAATTTTTTTTAACAAGAGATGAATTAAATATGAATTTTTTAGTTTTTTGCACATAAAAATTCATAAATAATTTATCTTATGTTAAAAAATTCTAAATTTTTATCGGAGATGTTCTTATAATATTATAAACATGAATACAAAAGATCATTCAAAAGTTTGAAAGTATACAAGAGTTTCATTAAAAACATGGACTAAAACCACTGACAGGAAAAACTTCAGGGACTAAAAAGTATGAAAAAAATCTACATGGACTAAAAACGAAATTCTGCGAAACTATAGGGACCAATAACATATTTAACCCTTTTAAAAATAGTTTAATTGCTATATGTTCATATTCGACCTCAAATCCATATCTATAAGAGATTGTCCGCTTTGGGGTTAACCTGTCACGATTTTGTCCTTTGTAGAAAAGGTGTCTCGGTGGTTTGAAAGGTGTGTGTGTTGTATATAAACTACATTTTGCCTCGAGTACCAAGCAATGTGGGACTATTTGGTGTATCCAGAACAGAAGCCCCCAGTCGAGGCTAAGGGACTAACGGGTGTCGACCACGGGCATGTGCGGGGCACCCACAAATCATTTCCCACAGACGGCAGAAATGTTGAGATTCGACCTCAAGTCCACATCTCCGAGAGATTGTCCGCTTTGGAGTTAAGCCGTCACGGTTTTGTCTTTTGTAGAAAAGGCGCATCGGAGGTTTGAAAGGTGTGGGTATTGTATATAAACTACTCTTTGCCTCGAGTACCATGTGATGTAGGACTATTTGGTGTATCCAGAACACTATAATTCCACTTTAAGATAAATAAATAGAGTGTATAAAGTTTCAACTATATTTTTATCAACCGAGAGTTAAATATATGAGAATTGAAAAATAGTTTTTTTATGATAAAATGATATGTTGAATGTCTTAGTAAGTTTAACTCAATTGATAAACAAATTACATTATATATTTAGAGTGACAAAAAAAAATACTTTCATTTATATTTTTTTTGTTGAAAAGTCAATACTCCAATTTATTCTAATATAGATTTTAATATAACTGGCAGCCATGTGTGTAATTAATTAATTTAAATATAAAATAGTTGTCTAGTATAAAATCTTCAAAAATAGTCCAAATATAGATCCTATCATTTTTAATAAAATGTTAGAAACTTATAATAATATAAAAAAAAATGTATTTATTTGCCTAACTTTTTTTGTATAAGATCAAAAATAAGTTAATTTAAACGGGTCCTTTGACACTAATGATAGCTTATGGTTTAATTCAAACGGGTCCTATTGTATTTATGAGCGGCATTTTTAGTAATAAGTTTGGTCTGCCTAATTTTTAATTTCCACCTTAAGGAAAGTTTGTTTGTTTTTCCCTCCTATATAGGAGTATATTTCTCTCCCTTTTTATATTAAATTTCTATAGACCGACCACTTTGACTTTCCTCTTTTGTATAATAAATAAATAAATACTATATCCTAGTTTATTGACAAAATTACATTTTAGGTCTTTTATCTTATTTTTTGATAACACATTGGTAATTTATCTTTTTTTGTAACACTTTGTTACTTTGTATTTTTATAACACTTTGGTCCTTTATCTTTTATTTGTAACACTTTGGTCCTTTATTTTATTTTTTTGTAACATATAAGTCTTTATTTTTTATAAATAAATAAGATAAGAGACCAAAGTATTACAAAAAAAGGACTAAATTGTTACAAATAAAAAAAATATAAAGAAGCAAAATGTTACAAAAAAAAATATCAAAGTGTTACAAAAAAAAAAGACTAAAATGTTAATAAAATATATAAAAAACAAAAGTTTCACAAAGAAAATAAGATAAATGTCCTGCAATATAATTTTGGCTAGTTTATTTCCATTCCCAGTTTATTCAGTCACATGTCTTATGATAAACTATAAATTAGTAATTGAAAAGAAAATCGAGGACGTTATTTTTTGGCTTGCTCCCACATGAGACTAGAAGCCGGCCATCATTAGTAAAAAAATGGAGAATTTTTTTTTTGAACAAGCCAAAATGGAATATATTAATAAAATAGTCTCCTCGGCACAAGGTGTACCGAGATAGACTATAAAGTTCTACAAATAGTCATAAACAAAGAATCAAAAAGAAATCAATCAAGACCCAGACAGAGCAAAGGACAAGACCACCATCTATGGTAGTTTGAAGCTAAAGTAACACTCGTCGTCTTCAACCACCTAAAGGAAAAAAGCTTGATCTTGTCGAACAACTGAAGGGAGCTGCTTGTTGAGCCTCGAAATAATCTGTGATTTCTTTCCGTCCATACAACCCACACACAAACAAGCCAAATGAGCTGCAAAAAGGAGCGTCGCGCCCGAGATCCACCTGCTGAACATGTAAACTGAACAAAGTGATCACGTATAGAGGTGGAATGCACCGGTGTGATGCCAATCCATGAGCACACTGATGTCCACAGGGATCCAAAGGAGAATTTTAAACTATCATTCTTATATTTGACAATAATATTACAAAACCAGTTAAATTAAATAAACATGATTCAGGTGGAATTTGTAGTCATTAGTGATGGGGAATTAGCACAATAATAATAATAACGAGCAATACGCAGCGGAAATAAAATTCCCCAAACTTGTAAGAACCTTGAGGATCAACAACAAATAATATGGTAGACAATAAAGCAAAATAAAGACACCGGAATTTTAACGTGGAAAACCCTCGATGTGAGAGTAAAAAACCACGGGTCGTTCAGACCAAAGAAATAGCTCCACTATAATCAAATATGGGTACAAAAGAGTCTCAAAGTGATGCACAAAACAAGTGCTAACAACCAATTACACAACAAGCACTAAAGCTTGCAAAACAAGAAGAAGAAGATGAAAAAATCCCCAAAAATACTGATGCACTGCGATCAAAATATCTCACGATCCAGACCTGATTTCGACGATCCGAACGGTGAAAGTGTAGCCCCTGAAGCTGCGAATATGCCCTCAAAATTTGAGCCAATTCCAACGGTTAACGAATCAGGAATTTCAGTTTTAGTGAGACTGCTGTGTCAAAAACGGAAATTGGTTTCTCTCCTCTTTTCTCTCTTTTTGAAGGTTGTTCTCTCACAAAATTTACTCTATTGATAACCTTAGTATGACCACTCTCCACTTATATAAGTGAGACATAATGGGCTAATAAAATTGGACTTTTCTCCACATAGGAAGGGAGCCCAAAACCCAACAAATCTCCCCCTCACAACTATGTGGAGGAAATCGCCAAACCGGCGATATCACAACATGTTTCAAATTTTCCCCTTGGTAACGCCTTGGTCATCATATCTGAACCATTATCATCCGTATGAACCTTAGCTAGTTCCAACAACTTAGCATCCAAAACATCACGTATCCAATGATACCTCACATCAATATGTTTGGACCTATTATGAAAAGTCGGATTCTTACCAAGATGAATAGCACTTTGGCTATCAACAAATAACACATATTTGTCTTGAACAAAACCAAGCTCCTGCAAGAATTTCTTCAACCATAGCAACTCTTTGCATGCTTCGGTAATGGCAATGAACTCTGCCTCTGTAGTAGACAGTGCTACACACTTTTGCAATCTGGACTGCCAAGCTACAGCTCCCCCTGCAAACTTAATCATGTAGCCCGAAGTAGATTTCCTAGAATCAATGTCTCCAGCCATATCTGAGTCAGAGTACCCTTCCAAAGTAGGCTTATCTCCCACAAAGCAAAGTCTCATACAAGTAGTACCACGAAGATACCTTAAAATCCATTTTACAGCATTCCAATGCTCTCTACCTGGATTTGACAAAAATCTACTGACTGTACCAACAGCATGTGCTATATCTGGTCTTGTACACACCATTGCATACATCAAACTACCCACAGCAGACGCATAAGGAACACGCTTCATATCAAGTGTTTCATCTTCACTTGAAGGACTTTGTTTAGAACTCAGCTTGAAATGAGTAGCAAGAGGAGTGCTTACCGCCTTAGAATTTTCCATTTGGAATCTCTGCAACACTCTTTTGATATAGTGTTCTTGTGACATCCAAAGTTTCTTCTCCTTTATGTCACGCATGATTCTTATGCCAAGAATCTGTTTAGCTGCTCCCATGTCTTTCATGGCAAATGACTCGCCCAACTGCTTCTTTAATCTGTCAATGTTAGAAATATTTTTCCCTACAATAAGCATATCATCAACATATAACAACAGGATAATGAAGTCATCATTAGAAAATTTTCTAACAAAGACGCAATGATCTGAAGTAGTCTTCTTGAATCCTTGTTCAGACATAACAGACTCAAACTTCTTGTACCACTGCCTTGGAGCTTGCTTCAACCCATATAGGCTCTTTCTCAGTCTACACACATAGTCTTCTTTACCTTTGACTTGAAAACCATCGGGTTGCTTCATGTAGATCTCTTCCTCCAAATCACCATGAAGGAAAGCCGTTTTCACATCCATTTGCTCAACCTCTAAATCAAGAGTAGCAGCCAAACCCAACACGGTTCTAATTGATGACATCTTCACAACAGGTGAGAAAATCTCATTAAAATCAACACCCTTTCTTTGACGGAAACCTTTCACCACCAATCTGGCTTTATACCTTGGAGACTCTGAGTTACTCTCATGTTTGACTCTATATATCCACCTATTTTCCAAAGCCCTTTTGCCTTTAGGCAACTTCACTAAATCATAAGTGTGATTATCATGCAAGGATTTCATCTCATCATTCATTGCATCCAACCACTTTTGATTTTCATCACTTTCCATGGCTTCTTGAAAATACTCAGGTTCACCCTCATCAGTCAAAGTCACATATTCATCAGAATTATACCTTGTAGAAGGTTGTCTCTGTCTGTTGGACCTCCTAAGTTGAACTTGAGATGATTCTGGAGCTTCACCAAGATTCTCATCCTGTGACATATCATTCTCCTCATCATTATCAGCTGGAATATATACCTCTTCTCCAAGTTGTTGATCATCAACATACTCATGTGGCTCACCATTCTGAACATCACCACCAATAGTATCCAGATTATGAACAGGCAACCGAACTGGATCAATATTAGACAAACTAACATCTTTCTTGGGTGTAGTCTTCTCCACCTTATCAATGTCTTCAATAGTTTGGTCTTCCATGAACACAACATCGCGGCTTCTGATAAGTTTCTTCCCTAAAGGATCATAAAACTTGTAACCAAACTCATCCTGCCCATAGCCGATGAAGATACATTGTTTTGACTTTGCATCCAACTTGGATCTTTCATCCTTTGGAACATGCACAAAAGCCTTACAACCAAAGACTCTCAAATGATCATACTTGACATTCTTACCAAACCAAATTTTGTCTGGAACTTCACTGTTCAAAACAACAGTAGGAGTGAGATTAATAACATGCACCGCCGTGTACAGTGCTTCACCCCAATAATGTTGAGGCAACTTAGCTTCTGAGAGCATACATCTAACTCTCTCAACAAGTGTTCGATTCATCCTCTCTGCTAAACCATTCAACTGAGGAGTTTTAGGAGGAGTCTTTTCATGTGCAATACCCTGCTGCTTGCAATAGACATCAAAGGGACCACAATACTCACCACCATTATCAGAACGAACACATTTCAGCTTCTTACCTGATTGCCTCTCAACCAAAGCATGGAATTCTTTGAATTTCTCCAACACTTGGTCTTTTGTCTTTATAGCATATACCCATAGTTTCCTGGAACAATCATCAATAAAAGTAACAAAATAAAGTGCACCACTAAAAGATTTTACCTTTAATGGACCACAAACATCAGAATGCACCAATTGAAGCAACTCTGACTTTCTTGAGGGAGGATGCTTCTTGAAGGATACTCTAGTCTGTTTACCAGTCATGCAATGAGAACACTTCTCCAAATCTGCATTCTTTAATCCCGGAAGCACATCCTTTTTGGCTAAAACATTCAGCCCCTTTTCACTAATATGACTAAGCCTACGGTGCCACAAAGATGCTTTCATGTCGATAGCATTCACACTGTCTCTAGCAACCAAAGCTTTTGTCCAATACAGTTTAGAATTTTTCTCCCCTCTAGCCACAACCAAGTTACCTTTACTGAGTTTCCACTTTCCAGAACCAAAGTGATTATCATAACCACAATCATCAAGCATATGCACAGAGATCAAATTAAAACGGACATCTGGAGCATGTTTGACATCTCTAAGCAACAATTGCATTCCCATGTTGGTTTGCAAGCAAATATCACCAACACCAATTACCTTAGCTACACCATCATTACCCATCTTCAACCCTCCAAAGTCACCGGAAGTATAAGATGTGAAGAACTCCTTCCTCGGTGTAACATGCAATGTAGCGCCACTGTCAACAATCCACATGCTCTCATCTGATACAAGATTAATGGACTCGTGATCACGGAGAATAACAAGATCATCATTGATAGCAGTAGTAACACGATCATCATCATGATCTTCATGATCTCTTTGTTTCTGCTTACCCTTCTTGCCTTTGTTATCTTTTCTCCACTGATAACAATACTTTTGTATGTGCCCTGATTTATGACAATAATTACACTCCATATTCTTGTATCGCCCTTTAGACTTGCTTCTGCTATTCTCTCTACCACCTTTCGGTTCTTTCTTCTGACTTCTCCCCCTATTTTCAGTGACAAGTACCTCGGATTGAGATGAAGTACCTTGTGCCTTCCTTCTCATCTCTTCATTAAGAATACCACCCTTAGCCGTTTCCAAAGAAACAACACCTTTAGGAGCAGAACTTGTAATAGAAACCCGAAACGTCTCCCAAGACTCTGGTAAAGATAGCAATAGAAATAGTCCCAAAAGTTCATCTTCAAATTTAATACCCATTCCTGACATCTGATCAAGGAGCCCCTGAAATTCACTCAAGTGATCTGAAATAGAAGTTCCCTCCTTATACTTCAAACTTATGAAGCTATTCAACAAGAACAATTTATTATTCCCTGATTTAGAGGCATACAAGGACTCTAACTTCTCCATTCTTCATCAGACATAGAATTCGGCTTTGCGGAACTAAATACCGGTAAGTGCAATTTCTTCACAAATAACAAGTCTTTCATCTTGCCCTTCCACAAATGGTAATTAGAACCATTCAACAATACCATCTTCATATTTGTATTTGACTCCATCGCTCAAACAAGTAAAATTGCCCTTAACCAAGAGCTCTGATGCCACTCTGATGGGGAATTAGCACAATAATAATAATAACGAGCAATACGCAGCGGAAATAAAATTCCCCAAACTTGTAAGAACCTTGAGGATCAACAACAAATAATATGGTAGACAATAAAGCAAAATAAAGACACCGGAATTTTAACGTGGAAAACCCTCGATGTGAGAGTAAAAAACCACGGGTCGTTCAGACCAAAGAAATAGCTCCACTATAATCAAATATGGGTACAAAAGAGTCTCAAAGTGATGCACAAAACAAGTGCTAACAACCAATTACACAACAAGCACTAAAGCTTGCAAAACAAGAAGAAGAAGATGAAAAAATCCCCAAAAATACTGATGCACTGCGATCAAAATATCTCACGATCCAGACCTGATTTCGACGATCCGAACGGTGAAAGTGTAGCCCCTGAAGCTGCGAATATGCCCTCCAAATTTGAGCCAATTCCAACGGTTAACGAATCAGGAATTTCAGTTTTAGTGAGACTGCTGTGTCAAAAACGGAAATGGTTTCTCTCCTCTTTTCTCTCTTTTTGAAGGTTGTTCTCTCACAAAATTTACTCTCTTGATAACCTTAGTATGACCACTCTCCACTTATATAAGTGAGACATAATGGGCTAATAAAATTGGACTTTTCTCCACATAGGAAGGGAGCCCAAAACCCAACAATTAGACTACTTGACCCCAGAGATAAATAAATAAACAAACGTGATCCATGCAGAATGTAGCTGGTTTTGTTTTCTTAGTAAATAAATATGTTTCAACAAAAAAAGTAATTAATAGTACCAATAATTGATTAAAAAATAGAAAATAATTCCCAATAATTATGCGAGAGACAACTTCCATGTCAAATGACTTGTGGCGAGAATAACCATAGATTTAAGTGTGGCAAGAGTCATAAATAAGCGTGAAAAAAATAGAGAAATGTGAGTTTGAATCTATAAAGCACGAGTACTCTTAAAATTGAGAAGTATTTATGCCGAGTAGTACCGGTATTCGGTACGCGTTTGGTACTCGTACAGTACGTATCAATTCGTATCCATTTTTATTTGGTTCATCTGGGACGGTGGATACAGCAAAAACCTATCGACGATCAAAAAATCTCTTAAAATATTTTGATTATTTATTATATTTCAATTATTTCTCTCACGTTTGATAAAAATAGTGGAACTGTTGGAAAGAAAAAGTAAGTCTCCAAAGATTATGAATGTAACTCAGTTAAAAAATAATGTTTATAATATTTAATATTAAAATACCGATACAGTAAATTTTCTAAAAATATCGTACCTCGTATCCGTATCGAGTACCAATACCGTACCAATACCTAGACAACATAGGTTTGAATCATCGTTCCAATACATCTCATTTATGCAGTCAGAGATATAAATAGAAAGGAGATGAATAGAGACCATAATTTCCAAACTTTTCAATTTTTTATACCGATATATTATTATATTTTTTTGTCTCTATGTTTTTTTTTCCCGAATTTGATATACCGAGGAGTGTTATTTTGACACAGTTTTTGTTACACAAACATCGTTCATACATACTTGTTGTAAATATATTATTATTATTATTATTATTATTATTATTATTATTATTATTATTATAGATTCTATTTAGTTTTACTTAGCCTCTAAGTTAGGCCCATTAGGTATAGCATAGTCTATTTAAACTCTTTAGTAATTGTACTCAAGTGATAATTCTTATGTTACACATATTTTATTCCTCATTATTTTATTCAACATGGTATCACGAGCTCCCGATTTTGGGAAACGCTTCCGCATAAACCCTAGCCGCCATAGTTGAATTTTTTTCCTCTTCCATTCTTTCTTTGCAAACAACCATTAACTTGTCATTCTCGTTTCTCATACTTCTAGTGAACCTATCAAAACTTCATATACACCATCGTAACCGTCTCCATATTACGAGTCCGAAGCCGAAACAAATTCCGCCAAAGCCCTCCGCACGCGCCCTCACGCGCCACTTCTATACCGGCGCGTGACGACCACTTGCGCCGCCGTCACCCGCGCGTGTTGTACACGCGCCGCCCTAGAAGTATCTGTTTTTTACGATTCCGGTGTCAGTTTTCTCGTCTCGGCCTGCTCTTTCCATTGGTGTGTTCAAATAAATTTTCTGAGATACTTAAATTTTAGGTATTTTTATTATCTCGTTCGACGTTATTATTATTTCATTGATCGGTTGCTTTTTGCTTCAATGGAACAAGTGGACAACAATCCTCCACCACCTCCACCCCCACCACCTCCGCCCCCGCCTCCGGTTATTCCACCTCCTTTTAATGCGAAGGATTTTGTCATTCAAAAAGGTTATTGGCTTCACGGTGAAAAAAATTATTTTCAATGGTCTCAATTAATCCGTCAGACACTTAAAGGTTGTGATATGATTGACCATCTTGAAGGTGATCCTCCTGTGGTCACTGCTCCTAATTTCTCTTCTTGGGATAAAGATGATTCTGTTATTATTACTTGGCTTTGGAACTCCATATCTCCAGAAATTAGTAGAAATTGCATGTTTCTCTCTACTGCCCGAGCAATTTGGGATTACCTCAGTTGCAGTTATTCCATGAAACAAGACATGTCTGCTTGTTATGACTTAAAGAGGAAAATCTTCAACAGCAAGCAAGGAAATCTTCCGGTCACCGACTATTTTGGGGCTCTCAATGCTCTTTGGATTGAACTTGATCAATATCAGAATTTGAAGATGGAGTGCAGTCACGACGCTGCCATTCTGAATGCTGTAGTTGAGAGGGATAGGATATTTGATTTCTTGGCAGGTCTAAATGTTGAGTTTGACCCCATTCGGGTCCAAATTTTGGGAAAGGAAAAACTCCCCACTCTTACTGAAGTGTTTTACACGGTTCGTAGCGAAGAAACTCGTCGTCATGCTATGCTCAACCAACATCCTCCTGATGTATCCGCACTCGTTGCTGGCAAAGGACCACAACCATCTTCTGAAATATTCTATTGTGACTACTGCAAAAAGCCTTGGCATCACAAGTCCATGTGTTTCGACCTACATGGAAAAGAACAAGTTCTTAGGCGACGGGGAGGCTCTCGTAATATGCAACAGAATCGGGCACACGTTGCAAAGGGAGAAACTGACTTGTCCTCTTTCAGCCAGAATGATGTGGATCGTTTACAGTCTCTTCTTGCTTCCATGAGTAAGCCTTCTGGATCTGGGTCTTTAGCAATTACTGGTAAGAATGTGTACTCCCGATCCTTTACTGTTTGTGGTATTATTCCGAAAAAAGCTTGGATTCTTGACTCTGGTGCTACTAATCATATGACTTTTGATTCCACTTTACTATCCTCTTATACTTCACCTTCGAGTACTCCTTATATCACTGTTGCCGATGGCTCTCATGCTCGTGTTGTTGGCATTGGACATATTGACTTGCAACCTTCATTCAAGTTGCAATCTGTGCTTCATGTTCCTACACTTTCCAACAATTTAATTTCTATCCATCAGCTTACCCGTGATCTAAATTGTAAAGTAATTTTCTTTGCTTCTCATTGTGTTTTTCAGGACTTGACCTCGGGACAGACGATTGGAATTGCTAAACAAAAGGAAGGGTTATACTACTTCTCTGATGAGCCAGATGGTCCGAGGGTATTGTCTTCCTCTCTTCAGTCTGAATCTTCCTCTTCTGCCTCACAAATTTGGTTGCAACACAAGCGTCTTGGTCATCCCCCATTTTCTATACTTAAGTCTATGTATCCGTTATTGTTTTCACGACATTCTGTTGAGTCGTTTAAGTGTGATGTTTGCGAGTTAGCAAAACACCACCGTGTTTCCTTTTCTCCTAGTTTTAATAAAAGTGATGAACCATTTAATATTATTCACTCTGATGTTTGGGGACCTGCCCCTACCACTAATGTTTCTGGTGCAAAATGGTTTGTTTCCTTTATTGATGATTGTACTCGATTAACTTGGGTTTTTTTGATGAATACTAAATCAGAAGTACCGCAATTATTTATCCAGTTTTATAATATGGTAAAAACACAATTTGGGAAAGGTATAAAAAGACTTCGTTCAGACAATGGTAAAGAATATGTTAATCATACCTTGTCTGACTTCACCAGTAAACATGGCATACTCCATGAATTCACATGTGTCGACAGCCCTCAACAAAATGGCGTCGCAGAAAGAAAAAACCGTCATTTACTTGAAGTTGCTCGTTGTCTTATGTTTCAAATGTCTGTTCCCACTTCATATTGGGGAGAGGCAGTCCTTACCGCTGTCTATTTGATTAATCGAGTCATATCTCGTGTTTTAGGTAATACCAGTCCTATTAAATGCATGCTCTCACATTTTCCTTTTGCTCCTATTTTACAAAATCTTAAGACCCGTGTGTTTGGTTGTGTTGCCTTTGTTCATGTTCATAAACAATATCGCAACAAGTTGGATCCTCGTGCAGTCAGGTGTATCTTTCTAGGTTATGCTCCTAACAAAAAAGGGTACAAATGTTATCATCCTCCCAGTCGTAAATTTTTTGTCTCCAAAGATGTCACTTTTCATGAAAATGTGTCGTACTTTACTCGTCCTCAGTCTCAGGGGGAGAATGTAAATGACTTAGAGTCTGAGTCCAATTTTCTGGTCTTGGGTCCCAGCCTCCCTAGAACACATGTTCATGTACCCACTTCTGAACCTGAGCCTACAAGTGTTCCTGGTCCTTCAATGTCTTCTGTTTTGGAGGAATCAACACCTTCAGGACCAACTCGGGGGTATCAAAGAAGAAGTAAACCCGTTCCGCTCCAACAGCAAACTCAATCGTATGAACCGGTGGTAAGCACTGAAAATGATCATCCTATTGATAATTCTCATATTTCTGATACTGACCCGAATGATGTACCTCTTGCTTTGAGAAGAGAAAAGAGATCATGTCCCTCCATATATAGACGTCCTACTTCTAATTTTGCTTCTTATAAACAACTCTCACCACAATGGGAAGATCCTATGAAGTTATGTTACGATAATAAAGATGAGTTTACCAACAGAGCAATTCAACCAGCGCGCTTGCAAGCTTCGAATGATTGATATCTATTCATCAGCTTGAGGGGGAGTGTTGTAAATATATTATTATTATTATTATTATTATTATTATTATTATTATAGATTCTATTTAGTTTTACTTAGCCTCTAAGTTAGGCCCATTAGGTATAGCATAGTCTATTTAAACTCTTTAGTAATTGTACTCAAGTGATAATTCTTATGTTACACATATTTTATTCCTCATTATGTAACTCAGTTAAAAAATAATGTTTATAATATTTAATATTAAAATACCGATACAGTAAATTTTCTAAAAATATCGTACCTCGTATGCGTATCGAGTACCAATACCTAGACAACATAGGTTTGAATCATCTCAGAGATATAAATAGAAAGGAGATGAATAGATACCATAATTTCCAAACTTTTCAATTTTTTATACCGATATATTATTATATTTTTTTGTCTCTATGTTTTTTTTTCCCGAATTTGATATACCTGTTAGAAATATTATAAAACCATTGATGTAGCCTTTCCTAACAGCTTAAGCTTTTGGGGTAGTCGGTTATTTGACATGGTATCAGAGCCTCTATGACTAAGTGGTCTAGAGTTCGATCCCCGCTCCCCTCACTTTCTAATTAAAAGTGGAATTTAAGCATATGGTAGGTGGGCCAATGCATTATCCACGCTTCAAGCCCAAGTGGGCTCTTGCGTGAGGGGGCGTGTTAGAAATATTATAAAACCATTGATGTAGCCTTTCCTAACAGCTTAAGCTTTTGGGATAGTCGGTTATTTGACAATACCGAGGAGTGTTATTTTGACACAGTTTTTGTTACACAAACATCGTTCATACATACTTTTTGCTTTTTTCATAAGAAAAAAGATGAAAATTACACAAATACCTTTATGTAAGTATTGTGTATGAAAAAATGTGTACGAATATCATTTATCATTTTTATAATGGGTCTTTTGATTCAATATATTGAAGCTTAAACACTTGAATTTCTACTATTCAAAATCTTTTAACCAAATAAAATACGTACAATCATACAACAAAGATAATTTTTATTGGGTTTTAAGTGTGAGTGGTTAAGTTTCACATTGACTATGTATGGGAAAAATCTTAAATCTATAAGATATGTCCTCCATTAACCTAATGCCTTAAGGTTTTGAATGGAGATGTGACGCATCCTTCTCTTATGGTCCTAAAGCATTGACATCATTATTTCTCCCGAGCTTTCTCGTACTCCCCAACAATTTGTTCTCTTTTGCAATTCAGAGCAGTCAATTAAACTTGTTCATGGTGACACTATGGAGCATTTGGCAACAAAGAAACAATAAGTTGTAGAGGAATAAAATTTAACCAACTCATGTAGTTTGTAATAGAACCACCAACTTGTTAATTGACTGGAAAAATGTGCAAAAATACAATAAGGGAAATTCGTTGGCATAATAAGCCCCATAGAGTGGCACAATAAGCCCCATAGAGTGTGATACAACTGTATATACATTAGTTAGCGAATAAATCTAAAAGGTTAAAATTTGCTTATAATTAAGGACGGATGGATTATAACTTATAAGTTAAAAAACCTGTTTGATAACCATCTTTACATCATGGTTACTCTTAATGGGCTGCTCAACACGGTCCATTAAGATGACTTTTGACGCAGAATTGAGAGCTCTATAAATACACTCCTCTACGGGAGGTTCAAGTATTCTATTGTCATTCTAAACCCTAGCTTAAACGTGTATCTATGTTCTTTGAACTGACTTAAGCATCAGAGTGTCTGTAACTACAAACCTCCCATTCGTTGGTCAATCGCTTGCTGATGTCATTGGCCATCATCGACCTACTTTGATCATCATGTTAGATAAAAATTTATTTTCAGACGCTATTTTAAGTAGTTTATGAGCTTATAACTTATCATTTTTTCTTCCACTTTTACCCTTATTATTTTAAATAAAATCCACTCCACTCTTTATATTTTCATACTCAAAGAATAATTTAATAAATATACAAAGAATGTACACATTATTATTTGTATGGTGAGTAATGTACACATTATTATTAGCTATCTATTTTTTATTTTTTGATAAAACCTATCTACTTTTCTCATTGATAAAAAAAAAACCTATCTACCTGTATTAATATATGTAAAATATAAAATGAGTTCTATATAAAGGAACGGAATAAATAAAATATTTGATATACTTTTTTAAAAAATACTCTCAAATCTTTAAAATATAATAATAAAATAATGAGATGATTATAGACAAGATGCAGAAGAATATTTAGTCCAAAAAAAATGTTATCGAATACATCTGTCGCTGCAATAATTAACCTACGATAAGAATTTAATATTCGTGGCTTAAATTATAGGAGTAGTATATCTTTGAAAACACATGTGCTATGATTAATTGATTATAATATAATATTATCCATGTGATTCGCAAGTTTTTTTTCCCGTACTTTTTCAAGATTTCTTTTATTGAATTATAAAAGGGGTCTAGACCCAGAAACAAAAATTACACGAAATATCCCTGTACTTTTTTTGTTTATAAGAGATCTTTTTATTTTCTGATAAAGGACTATCTTTGTATTTGTTTATTAATTAAATATTTTTTTAATTAAATTAAAAAATAGATGACATCAAAAAATAATCTTAGGACCAACTAAACTGGCACTATCACGTACAGACCTCAACCTCTATCATAAAAAAATTTGTACCAAAGATTAAGAAATGTAAAAATTGTGTAGGAAAAGGTTATTGATAAAATGATGATTGAGATTAAAATACTTGTTATTCTTATTTTACGAGCTCGATGTGGTTCCTGGAAGGTGTAGAGGATCATCATCTGGTCCCTTGTTCACGGCCACATTCATTGATAGTACTATACTAGCTAGTAGTGGTGCATTTTAATTTTTTTGTAATCATGATTTTATTTTTTAAAATAGTATAATGGTTAAAATTTTATACCTTAACGTTCTGGATTTTGATCCATACATATATTATAATATTTCTATATATTGAACTATTTTTATTAGAAAATGTTTAAACGTTGTCATTATAGTAGTACTAGTGTTTTTGAATGCATGAAAATTACAAAATTATTTATTTATGAATATATATTTGCTAATTTTGTTAGCTATTTGAATGCATATTTCATCGGTTAGTTTCATTTTCGAATATACAAAATTACTAATAAAAAGTATATTCAACCATGTGTTTATAATTTTAAGACATTCATTGACTATTATGACACAACTTCAAATATTTAAGGACTAGATCGAAGATTTACTCTACTTAAAATATTAGTATTTATAGATAAATAAATTATGATATGGAGTAATCAGAAAAAATGGTCGAACGTTAAACACAAAGAGAATGCAAATTCAAAATATAAGTTCAAAATACTCTATTTAAAATATAAGTTGTATAGAAAATAATATGCCTCTTGTACAAAGAAAAAGGAAAAAGATCGAATATGCCTCAAAATATAATTTTATTTTAAATTGTTAGATAAATTTATTACCTTATTAAAAATATATAAGTAAAGTCTAAATTTTTTTTTTGAACAATCAAAAATGAAATATATTAACACCAAAAAGCAGCCTTGATTAGCACAAGATGTGTCACTCAAAACCTCAAAGTTTTACAATGACACTTGGATACAAAACTTAATTTATACCCAGACAAACCAACGGGTTCGACCACCACATGTGAGTATTTATGCCCAAATGAGCATCATGGGCTTTCAGCCACCAATACGTACATAATTTTATTTTATCTAGCATTTGTTGAATTGTAGTGCCTGCGGCCTTGAAAACTCTATTGTTCCGCTCATGCCATATTACTGAAATGCAACACAACCAAATAAGTTGTAAACATGAGCGTCGAGATCGAGACCCACCCGAGCTAACCATGAAATGAGCAAAATGATCTTGTACCAACTCTGCATCAACTGGAGTACCACCTAACCAGGACCGAACCTTACCCCACAGAGGTGAAATACCAGGGCATGCCAGGAACACGTGGTTTACGGTTTCCAGTTCACCGCATCCATTTACACAAAAACGAGCGTCAAAAGGAATAATGTTACGCGCCACCAAATTATCTTTAGTTGGTAACCTGTTGTGAAGTAAAGTCTAAATTTGAACTACAAGTACTCTATTTAATTATAAATTCTAATCACCAGCTTACTTAATAAAAAAATAAAAAAATCTTCATATTACCAATCTTATAGTACACATTTATTTGATCATGGAAATTGTCCTTAGCTTCCGTTGTGATTTGGAATGGCCCCCCTTTGTTTATTGTGAATTTGTGACTGATGTCTTGCTAAGAAGTAAGAACAAACTAGAATTTGTGGTTTGGCCCCCTCATTTGTACTTTTTTTTTCATCTCTTTATATAATATATATTTTGGGGTGAATAGCACTTAACTTCCACCTTTTGGTTAAAAAATTAAATAAATAAATAAATAATAGTCACGTTCATGTATTGTGTATTTGTATTGTAGCCAAAAAAGAAAAGGCACGTTCACGACTTCATGTAGAAATGACTAATTTGAAATTTTTCATACAAAATATATAAGTCAAATATATTAGCAAATGACCCAACACCTCTTTGATAAAATAGTAACAGTCTCCGGATTCAAACTGCAATTGAGAGAGGAGCTAATATCACTTGATGATGAAAGAGTTAACCTTTAAACATGACTAAATAGTCACGTGAACTAAAATAAACTGATATTCAATCAAATTGATTGAATACATAAAATACAACCACATATTCAATATGGCTAAAAACATAAAGGATGAATCTGTGAACAAACTCACATTATCTGAGTTAATAGCATACAACGACAAAATGCATACTACAAATAATATGATAAACTTAAATTGACCGGAATATCCATACTTCCGGATCTGCAACGTTGATGCCCAAATTATTGATTGAATCTGTAATCGACTGAAGTTGATCTTGCAATATAAATCAAACGAACACTGTAACAATACGAAAAATCAAATAACACCGCATAAAACGACAACTAAAATACAACACCGCACAAATTTGACGCTCATTTAAATCTCACAAAACTCAATAAAATTGTCTCCACAATTAAACTCGCTCGGAATACTTCATCTATTGAAGCAATATCTTCTATAGTTTTCGCATAGTACAAAATTAAAATACATTATTACCACAGGTGTAAGACCTGTTAAATTATAAATTATTGAAAGTACAGTAAGTGGCAATAACTATCAGTTATGATATGCGGCCAAACGCTCATGTTTCACGTGGCGGGGGAGGATTTTCACAGCCAATGTGAACCTTCCTTTCCATTCCTTACATGTGATTTATGTGTATATATATGATCGTTTATCCGTTCTAGCTCCAACATCCAACTCAATCATAATTCCACATTATTATTACTTCTCCTTTGCTATCACCTTCTTAGTGAGAGCTACTATAAGCACTCAAACAAAAAGCCAAAAAATGCCTACACTAGTAGCTGAAGAACCCCAAATTATAACCAACTTGAAGCCCATCCTTGGTGCTTCAGGAGTGAAAGGCAAGAAAGTGACAACTTTGTCTTCACAAGTCACTATCTCTGATTTCATTCAAACCATCATTAAAGATAGCCCAACAGAAATTGACTCACCATTTAGCGTCATTGATTTAAGGGTCTTAATTAACCTCATGAACAAATGGACCACAAACCTTCCAACTGTTAAGCCTTTCTATGCAGTGAAATGCAACCCTAATATTTCAATTATAGGTGCATTGGCTGCACTCGGCACCAATTTCGACTGCGCCAGCCGAGCCGAAATTGAATCTGTTTTATCACTTGGTGTTTCACCTGATAGAATCATCTATGCCAACCCGTGTAAACCAGAGTCACACATTAAATATGCTGCAAGTGTCGGTGTAAATGTAACAACTTTCGACTCCGTTGGAGAAGTCGAAAAGATCAAAAAATGGCACCCGGAATGTGAGATGATCCTCCGCATTAAACCAGAGGAGGAAAGCGGAGCACGGTCCTCTTTGGGCCTCAAATATGGCGCCCTTCTCAACGAAGTTCCTGAGCTTCTCAAAGCTGCCCACATGGCAGGACTTAAAGTAACCGGAGTGTCTTTCCACATAGGCAGTGGAGGAGCCGACTCACAAGCCTACCATGGAGCCATTTTATTGGCTAAAAATGTTTTCGAAACGGCTTTACGACTTGGAATGCCAAAAATGAAAGTTCTTGATATTGGTGGAGGATTTACTTCTGGATCAAAGTTTGACGAAGCATCATTACACATTAATGATGCAATTAAATCTTATTTTAGAAATGACGAGGATCTCGTTGTTATTGGTGAACCTGGTCGTTACTTTGCGGAAACGACGTGCACCTTAGCAACAAAAATTATTGGGAAACGTGTGAGGGGTGAATTAAAAGAGTATTGGATCGATGATGGAATTTATGGAACTCTTAATAACATTGTGTTTGATTATGCAATTGTTAAGTGCACAACACTTAGGTTTGGTTCAAAACCTGAAAATGTTACATACAAAGATTCCAAAACTTACCCTTCAACGGTTTTTGGACCCACTTGTGATTCAGTTGATACGGTTCTTAAAGAGTACCCATTGCCTGAACTTGAGGTGGACGATTGGCTTGTTTTTCCTAATATGGGTGCATATACAACTTCTTCTGGAACCAATTTCAATGGGTATAGTTCCTCTGCTAAACATATTTACCTTGCATGTTCAAGTTCTGTCGTGAGAGAACAAATCATGTTTTGATCCGTATATCCTCTCATCATGTGATGTTGCATTGTTTTGTTAAAATTTAAATAGTTTTTTGTTTGTTTTGTTTGGAAACCCAAGTAATAATAGTGGGATGGGTTGATTCAGAAAAATAATAGGGGATGATGGGTGGTGTGGACGTGGAATTGTCATTTTTCTTCCTAGAATATAATAGTCATTGTAAGAAAAAAAAAATCATTGTATCTTTCAAGTATTCACCTTTCTTTATTTGGCAATATCTTACCAACCTTCGTATAATATCTTTAAGATTTGGAATGAAATTTTGTGGGCTTTCGTTGAGACCTATGAAGCATGGACACCGACACGGACACCGGACACGACACGGACACTGACACCTCGACACGGATAATAATTTAAAAAAATTACATAATTTAGTGTAATCATAAGTGTCGGTGTCGGTGTCTGACACCGACACGGACACGTGTCCGACACCGACACGCCTAATTTGAGAGGTGTCCGTGCTTCATAGGTTGAGACAAATATATATGTATGTACTTCTTTTTACAAGTTTAGGCAATATAGACTTCTTCTTGACTTTCTCTTTTCATAGTTATATTAATTAATAAGTAATTGATCCCTCCCTAATATAAATAAAAGTTGTAGACTAAATTATACATTAACTAAACGAAATTTAGAGCACATGTTAAATATAAAAATATTTTGTAAACTGTGTAATTAATTTTTCTAACATTAAATTTTATAATATTTAATGTTAAGTTCATTTATTTGGATAGTTTGTCATGTGTCCTTGTAACACATGACACATGTTAACATGATCTTTAATTAAAAATAGTTGATAATTTTTGTTTTACTAATAATACTATTAAATTTTTGTTTTTGTTTATTATATTGTTGGTAATTATGCATTTTATATAAATTCTTTTAGTCATGAGTTGAAGAATATTTTTCTTTGACAGTTGAAGAATGTTAGTCAAATTGATCTCTCCACTCAAATATTTTTTATACAATATTCTGTAAAAAAAAATTCTAAAAACAAATATTAACTCATTTTTTCCTTCAAAGATAAAATTATAAAAACAATATGAATCGTTAACAAATTTAATAGCGCAATTCTATTTTTTTATTCTCTCTATTTTTTTAATATAATCTTATATATAGGTACAAAGGTAGTAGTAGTCTTAATTAATATGGTTTGGGCATCAATCGGTTTCGGACCAAAAATCATAAAATCGATAAAAATTCTAATAATTTAAGTTTGACCCAATTCCGACTGTCTACATCTTCGTTTTGTTCGAGTGGTCGGCCGCTCGAATGACAGGTAGAACGAGTTACATTTAAAACTCTAGTATCTAAAAATTCCTAATTTCAAATAGGTCAATATCTCGTACACAATGTAACAAAAGATAGAAAAACTAAATTAAAAAAACAAAAAGGGTGAGATGTTGTTACTTTGTTTCAAATTTATAGATCTAAAGACAATAATAGAGTTTTAAAGATCCACATATATTCGTTCGTATCCAACTATTCACGCTCAATTTTTTGCAATTGTTGACCCAAAATCCGATTCCTACCTAATCAAATACTTAAATGTATTGTCGATTATATCAATTTCGAGTGGGATCGCTGGTCCGTGTTCTGCCCTAATCTTATAGAGTATATAGTAAGTTTGAGCACCCATAGGACGGATCTGGTAAGAGAGTATCGATTTGTGAGGGAGGTTGCATGTGGTGCGAGCTAGATCATCAATGATCAAATCAAACCAGTACTGTACTGTACCTGGCTGCTACCTGTCCTGTATAAAGTATAATGGAAATTGAAGCATGTGAGAAGATCCGACAAATCCTTATCTTGTTAAATACTTTAATCAATTATTAATCCCTCTAGGTTGCATATTCAACTTGGCTTTTGTATAAGCTTCTATGTGTTTGGTGAATGGGTATGTGTACATGTGTTTGTATTTTTTGACCATTCAAGCATGTCTTATGCTTGGTGGATTTATAGTGGCTTTAATCTTTGCTTCGCCAAAAAAAATTATATACTCCCTCCCTTATAACAACCTTTCATAAAGAATTTGTTCTTAGATATAAAATTATTTACAATGTTTTAGATGCTTTTATTAGAAGTTCTTATATTTAAGGAGTTGAGGAATAGTCAAATAATGCAAACAGCCCTTGTGCTATACTCCTTTCGATCAATATTATACATAAAAAAAAAAATACTTTTTAAGTTCATAAAAAATTTAATGTATTTGTTCTATATTATAATAAAAAATACATCAATTTTTTTAGTTAAATCTAAAAAATAATGTTTTGTTTAGAAAAGTGATTAGAAAGAAATCATGATTCATGTGTAAAAGAAGCATTGTCCTCGTTAAATGTTACTCCCTCCGGTCTCATATATAAGAAACAAAAAAAAAATTATAAAGTCTTAAATATAAGAAAAAGTTACTACAATCATTACATTTATTTTGAATATTCCAATTTTACCCTTTGTTTTACTTTTCCCCATAATAAATAATAATTTAATTTAGGGTAAAAGTGAAAATGACATGTTTTTTCTAATCATTTACTCCACTTTCTTAAAGGGTGTGCCTTTTTTTTTTGTTTCTTATATATGAGACCGGAGGGAGTAGCTCTTAAGAAAGAGTGATTGGAGAGGGTTTTGATTTTTTGGTCCCCTCTTTCTACTTTGTTCTTTTTTGTTTGTCTATCTCATCTTTGTGACCTTTTTTATGACACACTTGTTTATATATATATAAAAAAATGAAAGAAGTGAATGTATAACAAAAGAGCGCATTTGATCGATTGTTATTTGGTACAATGATGATTGACGTTAAATTTGGTACGGAATATGATGATTCGATCTCTCACAACTGTGATAGAGAGAGGTAAAACGCTTGTTATGAGAACTAATCTCCAAACCAAAAAGAAAAAATGTCAACAAAAAAACAAAAGAGCGGCAAATAACAATAACTGTATGTTTTTTAGTAAAAAAAAGTAACAATAACTCAATTAAAAAAAAAAGTTATTCTAGAAGACATGAAAGTGAAAATGAAACCTACCACTAAAAGACATCAAAGTAAAAAATGAAACCTACCGCAACAACCAACAAACAAAAACATGTACCTAACATAATTAACATTCTCAGACATTTCAAATGATTGGTCCACCACATAGAAAAACTCTAAACAAAGTTTTTAGTTTTCACTTGAGTTCTTAAAAATCTAGTTGCAAATCCTTAAATACTAAAGTTTTGAGAAGTAAAAAATTAGAGATTTATCAATATAGGGTAGCACAAGTGGTAGATATTTGGGCCTTTTAATTATTTGGTCTTTGTTTCGATCTCTGGTCAAAGCGAATGGAAAAACATTTATCGGAATAGGTCAACCTCTTAAATGAATCTCAGTTATTTCGAAGGAATTAATCTCTCAAATTACGCGTGAAGGACACCTTTGATTTCTAAAAAAAATAAAAATAGAGATTTAAATTTGTATATCGAAATATCAAATAAATATAAGTTCATATGCGACATTTTTTAAACTTTTTTTTTTTTTTGAATCAAACAAACTTACTGCATTTCATTAAAAATTAAATGTTCAATACAAAAGGGAATATTCTCAAATCTATGGAAGCTAGCCCAAGAATTGGCCGCCCTAGCAAGAGTATGAGCAACCAAGTTCGCTTGCCTCCTAACAAACTTAACCTCAAAGTTTATAAAAGACGACATAAGACTAAGAATATCATGAACAATTGACAGAAACTCAGAGTTGCCTCTACGCTTCATATGAATGGCCTCTACCAAAACTTTCGAATCACTTTCAAATTGAACTCGATCCAGTCCTCTATGTCTAGCTTCTTCCATTGCTAAAAGTAAAGCTCATGCTTCTCCTTCTACAGATGAAATCACAGTTTGCTGCCATTGTGTCGTACCAGCCATGAACTGACCACTATTATCGCGAAAACACAATCCCACCGAGGTCCTTCCAGATCCAGACACAAAGGCAACATCAACGTTACATTTTACCCAATCTAGAGTTGGTTTCTCCCACCTTACCAAATCTGCTTCTATAGACCCGCTCACATTATTACTCTGTAACTTATGTACTGAGTACCAATCATTCCAAGCATCAAAAGCATGTCTTCCAATTTTACGTGGCAACTGGACATTATCATTCCAAAGCTTATCATTATGGTTGTGCCAAATGCACCAGAGTAACATAGCCACTCTACCAACAATATTACTACTTTCATTGCTGCAAACAGCGAAAATACGATCCATGGCATTAGTTTGTTGGTACATAACATTATGTAAGACAGACGACAGATCAGCTGCACTCCAACTATCTCGGGCTACTGCACACCTAAAGAATATGTGAAGCTCATCCTCAATCTCCTCATCACACACAGGACAATTGAGAGTACATTCCGCACGCCTTTCCAACAATCGAGAACGAGTCGGGAGACATCCTCTACATAAGCGCCAAAGTAAATGACGTGCCTTGTGCGGAGCTTGAGCTTTCCAAATACCATTCCAATTGCCCACAATATGATATTTGTCGCTACCTATTATGTAACGCATAGATAACTTATACCCGAATTTCACTGAATAACACCCATTTCTTTCCTCCTCCCAGACCACTTTATCCTCACGGACCGATCTAACAAGTGGTGTTTCCAGAATCTTCTCCGCTACATCATTTGAAAACAAGTTTCGAACCTTAGCTATATTCCACGCTTTATAATTTTCGTGTAACAAATCTCTGACAGATAACTGATATACACCTGCTGGTTGAGGCGAGGACACCCATCTATTAGCACTCTCACGCAACCAAGGGTCATGCATAACACGAATATTATCCCCACTCCCAATCCGCCACCTACATCCAAGAGAAAGAATTTGTCTAGCTTGCCACATACTACGTCATGCAAAGCTGGGGTTGTATCCCAATGGAGCCTCAAATAAAGAGGAATGTGGAAAATATCTGACTTTAATTAACTTTGCTACCAATGTGTTCGGATTCTGGACGATATTCCAAACTTGTTTTGCAACCATAGCCTTATTAAACGCTTCAAAATTACGAAAGGTTAAACCCCCATGAGCCTTCGGGCAAGCAAGTCTCACTACAAGAAAAAAGGAAAATAGCGGCGGTCAAATAGCGACAGTTGGTCTATAACAGCAGCCGCTTTCACATATAACCGACGGTTGTAAACTGCCCCTGTTTGCGCTTTTTTATTTCTTTATTTTACGGCCAACTTTTTTTTTTGAATGGTTTTTTTCTCTTTCACTTACCCCAACAAAACGCGTGTTTAATTGCCAGAATAAGAAAAATAAAAATTGAGTGAAGACCTTGAACTCTCAGAAGAAGCACTGGCCACCGTCGTAGCTCTAAATCTTCCGATCCACAGCTGTTGTTCCTCTCGTCGCCGTAGCTCCTCAACACAGGTTTCGCCACTCTCTCACTCTCACTCTCTCTCTCTGTCTCCGTCTTGTTAATTTGTTGTTAACTTGATTATGATGATTTTGAGTAATGTTTGATTATGATTCTTCTATGGTTTAGTTAATTTCTTGGATTCTTCAACAGTTTGATTTTAGGGTTTTTGAGTTTAGTGGTTTAATTTCTTGGATTCTTCTGCAATTTGATTTTTAGGGTTTTTGAGTTTAGTTGTTTAATTTTTTGGATTCTTCTACAGTTTGATTTTAGTGTTTTGATAGTTTGTTAATTCTCTTGGATTCTTCTACCTTTCAATTTGATCCAGATTTCACATCTTTTTTTGATTAAACATACTGATCAGATTTATATAATGAACAAATTTGTAAAATATAGAAAAACACACATCAGGAACCTATATCATCTTTATATTATTGATGAAAGAATCATGTAAAATTTTCAATAAGGGTAACAAAAATTGAACCAAAATACATTATAGGAATGATTATAATGGGATATGGTTGGATTTTGGGGGTCAAATTTTTATGCATTTATTCTAGACATATTATAACTGACCTACAAATAGGTAATCTATATCTATACCTATATATAAAGAGGATACATTGGTTTTGGTGTGGATATTTTATATTTATGAATTCGCCCTTTATTACTTGCAGCGGTTAATTGAAATGATCACTCAAATAGGTAACTGCATATACCGATACAATCGACGAGTAATTTAACACATAACACAAAAATGCGAAAGAGAGAAATAGAAGGGAAAGAGAGAAATGAAAAAGGTACCACTCTTTCTTAATTCTAAATCCAACATTGTTTTAATCGCATCATCTCTAAATATTGTCTAATTTCTTCTATTGTCCAATGTTTGTTTATGACATTTCTTTCTTCACTATTTTGATGATTTCCATGTAGTGATATGCTCCTCAAATCTTAGGATGACCAAACTTTCTTTAAAATATTACTGTAGGGATTTAAAGTATCAATATAACCATGAAGTCTTATGAGATAACATTAATTTTATAGTGCATTTTTTGTGTTAGTGTTGATGCTTCATGAATTTAGTTTGTTTGGATTGTCAATTAAACTTGAGTTTGTCTCCTATTGTTGATTTTCCTATGCAGATTCTACTCTTTTTATGGCTGCAATTCTGCACATAGTTGTATATATAGATAAAAGAAAAATTTGGCTTGCACAACTCTGACACTCCAATTAATTGGCAAACAGTTGAGCCATAATGAAAATGCAAATGATTCACTGCATACTAATTATTTTGCAGGTCTTGACTTATGCTCGGCAATCAAGGGAAAGGTCCAATTATGAGCAAGCGGCTCTTAATGAAAGAATGCAAGATTACAACAAACAGTTGATTGATCGAGAAAGTAGGTTGGCTTCTAAATGGTTCTAATGGAGGCGGTATACAAGCCATCAGTAGAAGTTCGCATAAGATTTTTAATTTTTCCTTTTGTTTATCATTATAAGTCTAATGTGAAGAATAAGTTGGTTTATGAAGGACGTAATTAAGCCGCCATACTTCTTTGTAACAAATTTCATCTTTGTCGCGGTGATTTTTGGATATCGAGTTATTAATTAACTTCGAATCGCAATTTAATATTCCACCACCGATCTTTAATTTATCCGAGGGAAAGGGAAAAAGTTCGAAAAAACCCTATTTTTTAGAGAACAAGGTTCGGGGGTTAGTTATACGAAGGGAAGGTATTAGCACCCTAAGTATCTATAGTACTCTATAGGAACCTCTTGTTTTTATTCTATCTACGCGCTTTATTTTTAACTGCTTGTAAAAATGTATAAGTATGGGAATTAAAGTGATGATAAAAAAAGAAGTTTAAAGTGATGGAAAAGAAAAAATGTTTTTGTTGATTTTATTGATTGAAGAGATAAGTCTCATGCCTACGTACCCGAGGGATCAAACCACCGTAGTTCGGGATAAAAAGACGAGTAAATTTGTTTATTTGATTTTAAGTTTTTTTGAAAATGGTTTTAAAGACCAAAAGCCGAAAATGGCAAAATGTGAGTTTGATTGATGTTAATTTGTGAAAAAAGTCTATATGGTTAAATTGATTGAGATTTGATTATGAAAATAAGACGCGGACACTTGGTTTAAAATCCAAGGTTTGTTGAGAAAATATTTGAGTGATAAAAGACACTTGGTTAAAAATCCAAGGTTTATGCATGATTAATGATGTATGAATGAGACAAATGTACTTGGTTTAAAATCCAAGGTTTTAGGCGAGAAAAAGGGACACTTGGGTTAAAGTCCAAGGTTTTAGCGATAAAAGGAGCCGTTGGTTTAAAGTCCAAGGCACTTGGTTTAAAATCCAAGTTCGCGGTAAAAAAAAAGACACTTGGGTTAAAATCCAAGGTTTTCACGATAAAAAGACGCCGTTGGTTTAAAGTCCAAGGCACTTGGTTTAAAGTCCAAGTTTCGCGATAAAAAGAAACGTTTGGTTTAAAGTCCAAAGTTTGAAAATATTTGATGATAAAATGATTTTGATGCTTGACGATATTTGAAACTGAATTATGTTGATATTTTTTGAAGAGGTGTTGACCTCATTTTTGAGAATAAAATGACTAATTATTTTTGATTGGAATGTTGGGTTAAAATTAAAAGGTAGCGCGAAAAATGATACAACCGTCGCAATAGGCAAAATAAGCGCGAAGACGACCCGTAATGATATTTTGATCAAAACGGTGTCTTTTCCCTCGGGATTAAATATGTTAACGTTTTTTTGCGGAAAGCGATAAATAAATATGCATGAGATGCGATTTTTTTCATTTATAGTGTACATTTGCTCCTAATTACATTCTAGAGTATTTGCAAGGAAAGATAAATATGAAATGAATGCAAAAGTATGCTATGTAATTTAATTTAAATTTACATCAAGTCCTAAAAAAATACAATCTAATGTCTTTACAATGCAATAAATAAATAATTAATTATGCAAAAATAAAAATAAAAAACAGAAGGGGGTGCAAATAACAATTAAAACAGAAAAGGGGGTGCAAATAGCAACTCTGGGCCCAAGCCCAGCTGGGGGGCGTGGCCCAGAGGGGGTGTATGAAGTAAAATGTGAAAATCAGATCAGAGCCGTCTGATTGATCAGACAGCTCTGATCTGATCACAGCCAAAATGAAATCAGAAGCGTTTAATCGTGATCAGAATGACTAAGGCGCGCAGGTGCACCATAAGACTGTGCACCTGCACGCACAGGATTATGACAGGGGTATATAAATTCAAAACCCTAAAATTAATTCAATCTCTTCTCTCTTCTTCCTTGGCCGCCGGCCAAAACCTTCTTTCATCTCTCTCGGCTGCTCTGTTTTCTTTCTTCCATTTCCTCTTTTCAAATAAAATCAAACATCAAAAATTCTTACAAACATCTCAAATCAAACTCAAATAAATCAAACAAAAACCCACAAACCGGATCAAATCAAAAATAGCAAGGGAAAGGGAACGAAAATTGATTCAACCTTCATGTTTTCGATTTGGTTCTTCTTCTTACTTTCATTTCGTTTTCGATCTGGAAAAACGGATGGAGGTTTGGTTCGATTTGATCTTTTGGGTTCGTTTTCTTTCTGATTTCGATTTGCGGTTTCTGGATTTGAGATTTGGGTTTTTTTGGTTTGGTTTCGAAGAATAGTAATGAAGATGATGATGATTATTGATGTTCTGGGTTCGTTTATGGTTTTGGATTTTTCTTCTTTTTTCTTCGTTTTTGATTCTGGGTTTTGATGGTGGAAGTTTATGATGATGGAAATTGTGACTTACCGTTTTGGATTGCACATGGTTTATGGATGATGAATGATGGTTTTTTTGATTTGGTTTATTTGATTCTGTATTTTTGATTTTTTCTGATTTTTGATCTGGATTCAGAGATGAATTGCGGCTGAGGCTCCTCTTTTCCCTTCTTGGAAACTGTGCTATTTGTACTGTGTCAGAGACCTAGGGTTTGCAGATGAATTTTCCCCATTTGGACAAAATTGCCCCTTTGGGCCTGGACAAAAAACACCTGATCTGGACTTCCATAAAAAATTGGCAAAAACACCAAAAAGGAAAAATACACAAATAAACAATTAAAATAAAAAATAATAATATATTAATAAAAATAAAAACGAAAATGAATAATAATAATAAAATAAAAATTCAGAAAATAATAGAAAATAATAATACAAGGAAAAATAAAATGTAACCAAATAAATGAGGTATTTTAAAATACCTCTCTGCCGAAATTTCGTCAGAAACGAACGAAGAAAAATCCGTCTTAAAAAAGACGTATAAAAGCGATTGGTCAAAAAATGGGGTATGACAATCTTATATTATCATGGCTATTCATCATTTGTAGGAGTCTAGCAGCCAACATTCTGATTAGAGGAATAGTTCGGAGCTTGGTTCTGGACTTTTCAGTCGACAAAAAACTACACTTTGCAGGTTATTTTAATAACTTTTTGCATAATGTTTTAACCATATAAAGATAGCGAGCACTTTCCTAGGAACAAATGAAACATATTGTGTTTATAGTTCAGATGTTGCAACTGGTTATGGAGTGGGAACTTTCCTGTTTCTTCTTTCAAGTGAATAACTACATATGGGTGTGACGAAGTGCATTTCAATGATTTCTGAGGTATAGTGATAGCATTAAGTTTTTCAATTTTAGATTATATTCATATTTTGTTTAACTGAGAATTGGAACTAACATTTTAATGACTTATATGTATCAGATTCCAGATTTTATCAAGAGTGAGGTTGAATTTCGATTTCTTGTTGTAAGCTAATAGATGTTCTTCATTTTGAGTTCTGTGCTATAAGCCCGTTTAAATTGGTTTATTTGAGTTTATCTAGCTTATGACATGTTGATAAGCTATTATAACTTTTTTAAGTGGTTTAAGATGATCAATTTTTTGTTTGTCTTAGGTTCTTCCTGAATAGCTTGATGGCAAGTCTTTTGATTTTTCAGTAGTATGTGGTGGCTTTAAGCATATAGTACTATTGTCTAAGCCGAGTTCCATTCATGAACATCAAGAAGATGGTAAAGAGTATCTTGGTGATCAACATGATGACAAAGCTGTTGAAGATGGTATGTTAGATTAAACTAAGATGAACTGTGTAAAAAATAAAAATTGATTGCAACTTTTCCTCTTCTTAGACATTGATTTTCTTCCTGTATCTGGATGGTATAAATTATACAATGTAGAGTCACTGTTTGAGTTTTGCACCATGGAGGTAGCTTTAGAAGCCATTTATAGTTGCATGCACAACTGAATTGGAGACGGATGCTTGTCTTGCATTAGATGAACTTGCTTTCAAGGTACATTTATAATTGAATTCATTATTTATTTCTTTCTTAATAGTCTTGATGTCTTGGCCACTATTCTTTACAATAAAGCTTGCTAGAAACTAGAAAGTCAACAACACAATTAACTTGCATCTTAATAAACTCAACCCTGCATTTGAGTTGAACATAAATACTATTCCTGTGGGAGCGAATTCTCTCCTGCGGGAGTGAATTGTCTCCCATAATAACCGGACCTTTAAATTAAACAATAGCTTTTAAAAATACTAAATAAAAAAGGAGAGGAATTTTAATGGTTATTATTAAAACCAGATGAAAAACCAGTGAGAAGTACATTGAAGACAAACCATTCCAAATTTGTGGGACAAGGATTGTCTCCTTTAATGTGTTATCCAGTGAGATCTAGACCGTTAAAAATGAATTGTACGGTGTTGATTTGCACTGGATTTTATCCCACGGGAGAGGACCCTCACCCTAATTCTTGTACTTAGATACAACAAATCGAACTTCATTCAGAAGATATTTATTGCTTTCTATTGAATCACAACGCACTTGGAGTCCGTCTCAAAAATGATGTTAACCAACTGCAAGCTTCTCATGGAAGAGTATTGTTTTCACATCATAAGGCAGGTATTTGACTCAAGGCACTTGAATGAAAAAATCTAAACTTCTAAATGAGAATCTTACTTAGAGGCCAAAAATATATCCTATGAAATGTGGCTAGTGCCTCAAGATTCAAGAATAATGTCAACTCCCTTTTATTCAACCAAAAAGATAAAGAATATAAGTATACCAAAAACGAATAATAACTACACAAAACTAAGCAGAATATATATAACATATCCCTAATACAACAGACCAAATTATCACAATGTAACATTCATTTTGTAGTTAGGACTATTAAAAAAAAATAGCAACTAGTAGCTTTATCCAAAGGGTAAATGACTCATAACACAAATCTAAGGTGAACAAAATCTTCTATCATTAGCGTCCTCGAAATCCAAACATTGATTAACATTAACATCAAAAGTGATGCAGGACAAGATCAATGAATTTTAACAAGTTATTGAGGAATTTTAATGTTATTGAGGATTGCCAATCCTCCAAACAAAAACTTTCATCCATAGAATGAATGTTACTCTAAAAATAAGAACTTCATTGTAAGTGGTTAACGAAATCAATTCTTTCTCTCCTTCAGTTCAGATATCTTACGAGTTATGAGTTATGCTTTTTATTCAATTGTTATGAACTTTTGAATTATATTAACTAGCTATCTTAATTTAACTAGCTATCTGATTATGTTCTTCAATGTATTTAATTAAATATATTGTTTTACATTTTATAGTTACTTATTAGTTTTAACCATTGATTAACTTCTATTAATACTTCCCAGGAATATTCTATATTTAGAAATGGTGAAATTAAAGATGCAAAGAGAAAATCAGAGGCATTGTTAATGTTTTAAAGAAAGTGATTCATGTTCAGCATACCATGCTACCTGCTCCAAAGTAAACTTGTCTGATACTTGCAACAATGCTAGTTTCTTTAGAGTACTTTGGTATCTTTTGAAGTACATAGGGCAACATTAATATTTAGAAGTACTTGAGATTATATGAAATTTTGTTGATAATTTTTGTGTATGTTATTGTTAAGAGATAGTTTTGTATAGCATTACATCATGTAAAGATGTAAAATGCTAAAATGTAATCCACACAAATTTATTGCTGGTTAAATATTACAGTGGGAAATGAAAAGGAAAAAATGGATTTTTTTTTATTAAAAATGTGCAAATAGCGGCGGTTTAGACCGACGCTAAAAGCTCAAAAACTGGGAATTTTTTTTACAAATAGCGACAGTTCGGAACCACCGCAAAATTCAACACAACCGACCCTAAAAACCTTGCGGCGGTTATTCCGGCGCTTTGCTAGAACCGCCGCTAAATCTCTTAGCGACGCCTCCATTTTCGACGCTTGGTTAACTGCCGCAGTATGCTTGTAGCGACGGTTTTAGCCGACGCTAATGCTTATATTTGAGGGTCGCCGCTTTCCTCTTTCAATGTAGTGTCTCTCCCATGCTAACCAATGAATACCTTTATGACTACTATTATTATTAGTATTACCGCCCCTCCACAAAAAAACATGGCTAAATTGCACTTTTAGCCCCCTAAGTTTCAGAAACTTGCAATTTTGGTCCCTTATGTTTCAAAATAGCACTTTTGGCCCCCTAAGTTTCAAAAAGTTGCAATTTTGACCCCTTATGTTTCAAAATAGCATTTTTAGCCCTTTAAGTTTCAGAAAGTTGCAATTTTGACCCCCTATGTTTCAAAATAGCACTTTTGACCCCCTATCTTTACCCTTTTTGCAAAAAGTCAATTTTGACCAAATCAAAGTTGATGTGACATAATAATATATAAACTTGTTAAGTATAAACTGCAGAGGCAAAATAACATAATTAAAATGACATAACAAGTTAAACTTATTACATATAAGAAATTACATTCAAAATAGAAGTTCAAGACACTTTTCTAAATCAAAATGACATAACAAATCAAGTCATTACATATAAGAAGTCATAACATAATCAAAATAACATAATCAAAATAACATAATCAAAATGACATAACAAAAAGCACGAAGGGTTTCCAATTTCCATTGTTTCCTATTTTTGGATTTGGGATTAGGTTATTTTTTTTACGTATAGTGAGAAATCCTTTTGAATAAACATCACGAAGGATTAGGTTAATTCTTTAGGATTTAAGATTATATATGTGTGTTACTGAAAGAATAAATTTAAAGCACGTGACTCGATCAAAATTGACCTTTTGCAAAAAGGGTAAAGATAGGGGGCCAAAAGTGCTATTTTGAAACATAGGTGGCCAAAATCGCAACTACTGAAACTTAGGGGGCCAAAATTGCTATTTTGAAACATAAGGGGCCAAAATCGCAACTTTCTAAAACTTAGGGGGTCATAAGTGCTATTTTGAAACCTAAGGGGCCAAAATTGCAAGTTTCTGAAACTTAGGGGGCCAAAAGTGCAATTTAGCCAAAAAACATTTATCATTTTTTCAATATCATCAATAAGTGAAGCAGGAAGAATAAACATACTCATTACATAGGAGGGTATTGCCTGCAGAACCGACTTTATCATTATTTCCTTGTCTGCCTTTGACAGCGCACGCCCTCTCCAGGAATTAATTCTTTTCCAAATACGATCCTTGATGTAGGAAAATATTGCTTTTTTACTTCTGCCAACCATGGACGGTAATCCAAGATATATACCCGTACCTAATACAAGTTTGACCCCAAGGATACGAGAGAGATCTTCTTTAGCTGTCTGAGACATATTCCGACTAATAAAAACTTCTGATTTAACTAGGTTAACTTCCTGACCTGAAGCTGTTTCATAAGTATGTAAAATCCTCATGAGTTCATTTGCCTCAGCTACATTAGCCCTACAGAACAAGAAACAATCATCTGCAAACAAAAGATGAGAGACCTCTGGAGCACCACGACAAATCCTCAAACCATGAAGGTCACCCCTACCAACAGCCCGGTGAATGAGAGCCGTTACACATTCTGTTACCAAAATAAATAAATAAGGAGATAATGGATCACCCTGTCGCAATCCTCGACCCGGCGAAATAGGACCAACTCGGTCAGAATTTATCAACACCGAATAGTTGACTGAACTAACATACATCATAACCCACCGAATCCAGACATCAGTGAACCCCATCTTAGTCATAACTCCACGGAGGAAACCCCAATCCACCTTATCATAGGCCTTGCTAACATCAATCTTTATTGCCAACTCACCTCTTCTACCCTGGGTCTTCCGCTTCAAAGCATGAATAACTTCTGTGGCAATAAGAGCATTATCAAGGATCGATCTTCCTTCCACAAAAGCTGACTGCTCTTGAGAAACACATTTATCTAGACAACACTTCAACCTGTTGGCTAGCACTTTAGAGATCATTTTATACAAGACATTACAAAGTGAAATAGGGCGCAAATCCTTCATTGATGTAGGATTGTCACATTTAGGAATAAGACAAAAATTTGTTTCATTGAGACTGGTAGGGAAATATCCCCTCTCTAGCCAAGTAGATGCGGCACTAAATATATCATCACTACACTGTTCCCAAAACCTCTGATAGAAAGCTGGATTAAACCCATCTGGTCCAGGAGATTTGTGGATGCATCTGAAACAACGCTTGCTGAATTTCAACTTTTGTAATAGGCGCCGTCATAACGAAATTATCATCGTCGGTCACTCGCGGCCGAATAAGATTCAGTACGGGGTCATGATCTTCATCTCTTGGCTTGAATATTTATGGACATTTTTTCATACTAATATATATATATATATATATATATATATATGGGGTTTACTAACTTAGACCCACCTAAAAACATGAAGGTCTAAGTTAGCAAGGTGCACCTTTTCACTTTGGACAACAAAACCATTTATATTTATTATTCAAAACTAGTCAAAAAGGATAGTTTAGTAAGTTTCATTAAATTATTTAACACCCACTTGCTAACTTAGACCCACTTAATGATAAATATTTGCAACCTAAATAAACAACCTAGCTAGGAAATCAAAAAAGGACAAAATCCAAACACAATTCCTTGAAATTAACAAACTTTAACATCAAACTGTAACATATAATCAATCACATTAATTCTACCAATCACATATAATCAATCAACAAAATTAACCTGAAGGAAAAGTATCGTTTTATCTTTTTTTTAAAACCAATATTGTCACGCTTGTTTTCTTATTTATAGTCAAGCCTTACGTGAATTTAAAAAATCTGGAACATGTATAAAAAAGAAAATTGGAATATGAAAAAATAAAATTGTAGTTCACATGAATCAATGATTTTAATTAAGCCATGAATTTGAATATATATTCTGGTTTTCTTTTTGGTACATGAGTTTTCATGTTTATAACCACAAATAGCATAGGCTTAAATATATTAGAAAATATATCGTTTGCTTAAATAAAATTAGAAAATATTCCATAAAAAATTAGAAAATAAATTGTTTGCTTAAATAAAATTAGAAAATATTCCATAAAAAATTAGAAAATAAATTGTTTGTCCTTTTTTGATTTCCTAGGTTGTTTATTTAGGTTGCATATATTTATAATTAAGTGGGTCTAAGTTAGCAAATGGGTGCACAATATTTAATAAAATTTACCTAACTAACCATCAATTTTCTAGTGTAAAATAACTAAATATCAAGGTTTTTTTGTCCAAAGTGAAAAGGTGCACCTTGCTAACTTAGACCTTCATGTTTTTAGGTGGGTCTAAGTTAGCAAACCCCTATATATATATATATATTATTTTCAGTTGTTTATAAGAAAAATTACTTTTTAGTAAAAAAAAAATCTTTGGTGGTAAAGTCTCTTCATGTGTCGGGCCAAGATAGTAAGTTAAGATGAGAGACATTTTTCTATGGATACAATCACAGGATCGTGGTGGGGTATGGAGGTGGCGTATGCGTCTTTTTGTTTGGGAATAAGAGTTGAGTGTGGAATGTTGTGCTGCCTTGACAAATTTTTTTATTACAGGTACATGTTCAAAATAAATGGAGTTAACAACTGGATCCGGAGTAGTTAAAGGAGTTTATTATTTTTCAGACATATTAATGAAGGAGTGCCGATGCTCATAAAGATATCGTTTGGTACAAAGTTGCGCCTTGGAAGGTGTCTTTGTCGCTTGGAGATTGTTATATAACAGATTATCAACTAAAGACAACATAGTGCATCATTGAATGTTTCATTTGATCTTATTATTGTGTGTCGGTGGTTGTGGAGTTTCATAAATCTCCAATCACATGTTTCTTGGTTGTGATTATTCTAGCGTGCTTTACCAACTCTAATGCTTAACCACACTTTAGTCTTCAAACGATGTGGTTGGCATGTTTTTGGCACACTCGGAGAGAAAGAAATAATATGGCCTTCTCTCAGAAAAGGATACCGATTGATGTTTTATTTGCTAATAAAGTCAAAACTCTTGTTTGGTGGTAGTTGAAGCCCCGAATGAAGGACTTTTGATATGATTTAAATATATGATGATGTTATCTTTTAACTCACTTAAGAGTGAAATTTAATTAAAGTGACGTATTATTATCTATTTACTTTTGACGTGTGCTATATTCATGTAAACTTTTATTGTTAGACATATCTTGTGTGTTTAACTATTTTTAATATACATCTGGGAGGAAAAGACAACAATCAAATTAAATAAACTAGAGAAAAGACGGAAATTAAATAACAAACAAATGTGGCTATATTTGATGATGTAACAAAAAAAAAAGTGGCTATATTGATTACTGATCAGTAGTAGTGTAGTACTGATGTGTGGTGATGATATTTTAGGGTGTTAGGTGTATAACTATACGGCGGGAAAAATCCCCTCAAGTGTACTATATTCTACCGGAGAGCAGGGAAGATTATTTTACCGTAAAATTCTATCTTTTAATTCTTTTGAAAGTTTAATCTAAGGGCTAAAATTTCACTCCACGATCATATGACCGGAGAGAATCAACTACCTATAAAACGGTATCAAATAATTGCCTTCTCGTGAAAAAAAGTAGGTTATGTCACGAGTAGTAGCGTTAGTGGTGAACGTTATCTAGATAGTTTCCAACTGAGGGATATTAACTTAGATTGATCTTAGCTTCAACTCGTGGTCTTCGATCACTCTTCTTTTTATCCCATTGCTTTCATTTAGGGATGTCAATTTCATCCGTAAATGGAGATCTGAAGATGGGTATGGAGGAGAAAGTTTCACCGAGAGGTTTGAGGATGAGATTTTATCCACAGCCCGCAGAGACACTGTCCTCGAAAAATTTATTAAAATAACATATATGTATACTTTATAAATTATTTTTAATTATATTTTCACACCACATGTGTATACATTTGTTTATATATGATGTTTATTACTGTCACAAGATTTGCGATAATATTTTAATTTTTTATGGGTTTTAATTGAATACCGTTAATCTTGATGAGTCTCAATAACATATCAAATGATTTTCAATTTTTTAAAAAAAAATTATGGATGATCTATATGATATAAGCTTTCAATCCAACGGTACATTTTGTAAAATTCGTATTCGTTATAATTATATTCGAAACTTGTGCACCATGTTAGCCAAAGCCTATAAAAGGTGTTTTTTTTTTAAGTTCTTGTGTTTCTTTTGGGAGGGGGTAGGAGTATAAATGGGGAGTGTCTGAAGTTAAATCTTCTAATAATAGTGGACTAGTGGAGTGACGTATGGGTTAATCCAAGTGGGCTCTCTCTCAAATAGGGCTCTATTTGAGGTGAAGTTCTTCCCCTCCTCTTCTCTTCCGACGCCCCCTCCCATTTTTTTGTCAAAATTATCCTTTCAAATTCTACAATTTGAACGCATTTTATGGGTTTATTATAGATTCAAAATGCTGGTCTGATTATAGAAACCTAACATTTTTAATGCAGGTCCACGTTAGACTTTGTAAAGCTTAGTCAATTCTCACCCTAACATGTATTTTTACCATAATTTCATCTTGTATTTTGTTTTTCTATACAATAATGGATTAATTACGTCGTATGGATGCTTTTTGGAGCATACATTTTTATGCAATGTATTAACAATTTGAGCATTGATTTATATGTATTTTTTTTTTTATTTGTTCAACTTTGACATTGACAATGATAATAACAAAGTTTGGAAACACAAGCAAAATTTTAAGCCACCTCATCTTTGGCATACTATGAGCTTTGCTATCTACCTCAAACTAGGGGAAAAAAATCTAAGCCACGTAGGAGGATAACATTCAACCCAACCAATCACAACAATCTTCATTAGATAAGCACTTTAAGCCCATGCACTCTGTGGCACATCTACATTATCTAAATCACACATTCCTCCACACATCTTAGCCACACAAAAACCAATCCACACCTTTATCATCCATTCTATAAAAAATCACTCTTTGTGTGTCTCCCCTTTGATTCCCTTCAAACACATACAAAATTCAGTAGAGAAGAGGCTAACTAACCTTTGAGAGAAAATGGCCACAGTCACTTCCATTGCTATTCCATCATTCTCAGGCCTTAAGGCAAACACAATCAAAGTTAATGCCATAGCTAAGGTTCCAACTTCAACTTCTCAATTACCAAGGCTTTGTGTGAGAGCTTCACTCAAAGATGTTGGAGTTGCTGTTGTTGCTACTGCTGCAAGTGCAATGCTAGCTAGCAATGCTATGGCTGTTGAAGTGTTGCTTGGTGCTAGTGATGGGGGTTTGGCTTTTGTTCCAAACAATTTCTCAGTGAGTGCTGGTGAGACTATTACATTCAAGAACAATGCTGGTTTTCCTCACAACGTTATCTTCGATGAAGACGAGATTCCAAGTGGGGTTGATGCAGCAAAGATTTCCATGCCTGAAGAAGATCTTCTCAATGCTGCTGGTGAGACTTACAGCGTTACTTTGGATGCTAAGGGTACCTACAAATTCTACTGTTCACCTCACGCAGGAGCTGGTATGGTTGGACAAGTCACTGTTAATTAAATTAAAATGTCTCGTCAAATCTTTTTATAATATGGTTCATTCCTGTTGATTTTGTTCTTGTAGAAGAGCTTAATTAATAATCGTTGTTGTAATGGAATACTTATTGTATGAAATGAACTGGTGTAATGTAATTCATTTACTTTAGTGGAGTCAACTTTATAAGTGATTAATATGGTTTAAATATGTGATTGATTACTTTTACTAGATAGTTAATGGATATATTATGTATTGAAATTCAGTAACTATCAACCAGCATAAGGAATTTAGACGTAGTTAGCTACTAATTTTCAGCTGTTCAAACTTCAAATACATGTACCTTAATAATCCCCTTTGATAAATGATACTACTAGTACACCAATTAGGAAGGAATAATAATAGGGTAACACTAATACAATATCAGAGGATGGACATCCATTTTTATCCAGGAAAAAAAAGAGGAAAAAAAAAGAGGATAGACATCCATCTCATATTGATCTTAAGTCTCAACACGACTTTTAAAAATAAAAATAAAACACTAAAGTCTAAAATTTTAAACTCCTGTTTTACCGGGTAGGTGTGAAGTCCTCGTTGGAACAATTGTGAACACCATCCTAGAAATCAAGACGCGTTGGGACTGGCGTGGGGCTAAGAAATGATGGTTTATTATTAAGTACTTGAAGCCCCAAACTCTATGTAGCAAGCAATCGTTACAAACATATATATAGTGTGGTTGTGGCATACACAACACATTGCATACTATACAGTAGATAGTTATAAAAAATCAGGGGCAAGGAGGAGCCGTTAAATTTTTGCCTAGCACATTGGGTTTTCCAGAATCACAGGCATTGTGATTTTGTAGCTACACTTCCTTCACTTCATAGCTCACCATGATTCTGACAAAAACTCGACATGATACCAAACATGACTACATCTATGTAGTTAGAGCATCGGGAAAGGTAGAACGGCAACCAAGCACCTTGCCACCGACATCTGGGAAATACTCAAATCCAGGTAAAGAGGTTACTTTCCCATGTACATTCACTTTGATGGGATACTTCAGAATGTGCCCTTGCAATGGCTTAAAATCATCAGATGTATACTTTTTCCAGTTTTCTTTAGCAATCTTGTTCACATTCTCCACACAATCCAAACTTTCAGGCTCCTTGAAGCAGTCATATATGGTCCCTAAGTGCTCTGCCCACAAGGACATTCTATACCCATATACCTGCAAATATCTCTATTAATTAAGTCTTTGTAAAGTGATATCTGGGGTGAATTTCTTAGATCTCTAAAGGGTAGAGGCCTAGAAAGATGGAGAGAGCTTCATTTCTCACCTAAAGTCACTTTGAAGGTATACTTTCGGGTAAAACAGTTTTTACGCCATCTGAAATTATACTTCCAGAGAAAACACAGTTTTATGCTGTTTGGAACTATACTTCCGAACAAAACATTTTATTTTCATCCAAAAGTATGCTTCTGGACGTGTGATTTTTTTAAAATAGGGTGATAAAAGAAGTTCTTAACATGGAACCATAACTACATGTAGATAGGTTTGTAGTACTATATTTAGTAAATTTATTGTACAAACCTGGCCATGAGGATGTCCCTTTTTCTTGTTCCATGTGTGACGGGGTTGATATGCACCCATTGCTATCTCGGTATCTCTTGAGCCAGCCAAAGATCGTTGATTGATATTGGCAGACCCAACTATCACATATTCATCATCCACAACCATTCCTTTGGCATGTACATAAATCATAAATCGTTGGAACTTTTGTGAAGCTGAAACCTAATGATTATTGCAGGAAAATATTAACCTAATGCCATCAAAATAAGAATACCAACCCTGAACTACATTTCGACCAACTAGATTGATCATATACTTCATATTCACAATCCAGTAGTACTCTAGGAAATGCAGCAAGCAAGAACTATAATAAATAATGGATTAACTATTTGAAGTTTCAACTCCTTAAAACATATGACCTTCAGTATTTAATTACATCCTAAACTCATTTTTTTTCCTAATTGTTACAAACGAAAAACTTAAAGGACTTCTGGATCCATCTGCCCTAAATATAACTAGAACAAGGAAACCTATTAGATGAGTCTTATTTCAATAAATTAATTAAAATAATGATGAAACTTTTAGCACTTTTTACCATTTTAGCTTTAGGGAGAGCAAAAACTAGATAGAAGTCCCATATCAAATAAAATAGTGAGACTAAAAGGGTTTATAAGTAATGTGAGGTGAAAGTTCAAAAAATTTAGACCAAACCCTAAAGTTAAAATCATTTTGAACAATTACCGTGTCGCCATTGTCACAAGGTGGATTCCTTGGAATTGAAACTTCAGTTGGAAACTTCTCTCTGTTACCAAGACAGTAAAAATTGAGGTAATCTTGTGGATGGCTATTGTCAAGTTTCATAAATTTTAATTCCCGAGCTATGATTTCATACATCATTTGCATAGTTTGTCCCTGAAAATGTGAATTCCTCTTTAATAAGCATAACAATAACATTTGATATCGAAAATGTATCTCCTATTTTAAAATTTTACATACTATGCTAGCCACATTTTTTACACTATATTACCTGAAAATAGAGCATTTCTTGCACGGCGGCAGAAGAAGGGACGCCTTCAGGCCACATTGGAATGACAATATAGACAGCAAATCTCTCCCGTGATCTGATCTTACTGACAATCTTCAGCGCCAACTCCATTGGGATTAAGTTATCAGCACCTGATCATAGAATGGATTATTAGTATTAGTAAAAAAATGTTATAATAAAATACTAATATAATAAGAAAGATCAACGATAAAAAACAAACCATGTCCCACTGAACAGATTTGAAGGTAAAACAATGATAAAAAAAGAAGGATATTTCATGCATGGTAATATGAAGTTGCATGATTACACAATGTAAGCAAAAGAGCATGAGCATGGTTTTGCAAACACTACAAACAATATTGAGAAACATTGTTAAGTTAAAAGTAACAAAAATTCTATCACATTCTAATTATGAGCAATCAAAACTGTAAGCAGATGCAACAAGTTACATGAATAAACATCAATATTCTGCCAAAACCTGCTTCTTTGTAAGATGGCCAAGCAAAGGATGATCCGATGAAGTATTGATTCTCGATATAGATAAAATGCTGAGCGGATCTGATGGCATGTATGTAAGCTGTTTGAATACTCTTGTCTATGACCAAATTTTTAGCACAAACAAGATTCTGCAATGGGTGATTTTAATTAGTGAGACAGGAAAACTAAAGGCTCTATAACATATAGCCATAGATCAGCTCTATGTTTGTTAAGTTCATCTTATAAAAGATTAAGTCACCTGAGCTCCAGCTTCATATGTATTCTTAGGAAATCCTTTCAAAGAGCCTGAATCTATGGATCGAAAAACCTGTGAAAAACAAAAATAAAGTAATCAAATTATCTGTAAAGAACAAAACAAAAATGCAAATAGAAACTATACTTTAAAGACATTGAACTGGTAACCTGAACATGCCAATTTTCAGGGTCATCGTCCTTTGAAACCCATAATTCAGGATCATCATTTGGCACTGATTCAGAAGGACTAAGAATCCAAGAGATGCGTTCTAACTTGATCAAAGAATCATCGTGCCAGTGAGATACTCTTTTGAATTTTTGACCCAACTCAGACCATTTGGTGGCTTTCTTCCAGCGCTGCTCAAAATTAGCGAGTATATCATATGCAGCGGGCCCTTCTATTTTGCAATGTAGGTCATGCCATGGTTGCCTTGGACCCTTGGTTCCTTCCTATCATCAAAATGGAGGATAAAAAGAAATTTTACTTGGTAAGAGTGTCCTGTCGATCTCAACTTTATAAAAGAACCTCAAGACAATTTATGTTTATGAAGTATTAGAGTATATGTATTGGTTATATAGAAAGCTTCACCTAAGCTATTGTAGTTACTTACTGTTAAGTTAGTTTGGGATTAGTTGAGTTAGTTAGACACTCACTGAGTCACTGATCCCTTCACATGTGCATAAATATCTAACTCATGTTTTCATTTTTGTATTGTAATCACTTCCTAAAGATTCAATGACTGTATTATGCTGTTATATTCATTCTCTTTGAAATTCTGTGTTTCTTGAGTTCTTTCTTTTACTACTATAACTAGAATTCTAACATGTCAAACTTGCTGAAAGTTTTGTGTCTCTACTTTAACATGTTAATCATAGTACATGCTAAAACATGGTCATATATGAATATTAAGACTTCAGACCAAGAAATACTACCACTAGTTTTAATCACAAAGGAATTTTTCAACTTATTAGATAAGGAAACAGAAACTGGACATGTCAGGTTAAAAACTAAAAGTTCATAATGATGTCATTTGGAATGTTAATAAGAAGAAGTGATAGATTTTTAATCTTTTTGACACTAATGACATAGATTTTTAACTTACCGAAAATGTCGGATTATGATAATCATCCTTATAAACAGTGTCAAGATCGCGGAAAAGTCTATGCTCTGGTGTATCATAACGGCCATCACAAAGATCAAGACCACCTATAAATGCGGTTATCTTCCGATTATTGCCATGTGCTTGGGTATCAACGATCACACATTTCTGATGATGCGTAAAAAGCGTTCCGACAACCTGAAGTGCAGTGCAACAAATATAGTCAACAAGTCTTCCAATTTTTTTAAAAGCAAAGCAATATATTTTTCTTTCGAAAATTTCTGTTGGGATTCATAAAAAGTCAATTATTGATTGTGAAATGGAAGAGTTTTTTTTTTTGTTTGCTTTCAAATTTCAACTAATAGGCCATACAAAGGAAAGGATGGCCACCAATCTAGCATTACGCTAGTTGACATTATAAGGATTGAGGAAAAGAAAGAAGATGGGTAAAAGAGACCATAATATTGTTGTGTGATATGCTGTGATAAAAAGAGACCAGCATTAAGCTCTACTTGTATTGGTTTACCATGTTCTAGTTAAATATGGAGGAGAAAATTGATGAATAATAAGAAAATAAATTATGAGATATAATCTAATGATAAAAACTAATACTAAGAGATAATCTATGATATTCTAAATTGTTCTAAGATACAGTCCGTATAACATGGGTTTTCTTTAATATATCTCAACAATATCAATGCAAAGATTCAAGAAGTTTATCCTATGCATGGGAATAGACCCCCTCGCGTTAGATTTTCACATGAAAAATTTGTTATGCATGTGAGCATCTCAGATGAGTGTATCCAATCTATCCTGTATGGCCAATACTAATATATCAAAACTAGAATGACATTATAAAAGGATGGAAAGAATGATAAAGTATGCAGAACTTCTTAACAGAAACATAAAAAAGTCTAGGAAAGCTACTAAACCATAGCATAAAGCATGCCTGCTGCTTGAAAATGCTAAGCTTACTGCTGGCATATCGTGGTGATAACACACATGTAACTGAAGAATGCTTGAAAAACTTTCGAGTTTCTTCATCATGAGTCTGCATTATTCCATTCTGCAACCAAATTATTAACTCGTAAGGTTCGGAAAAGGCGCAACAAACAACAAATGAAACTTGGCAGCATGCCAAACAAAGTAAATATGCCCAAACAGCCAAACCAGTAACTCTATTCAAGTAACTTGTATGTAACAATCCATTAACAGTAAAATTAATGTAAAATGAAGGTGACAACAGATGAGTGCGATGTTCCTAAGAACAATGTTTGATGTACTAAAGTTACTTTTAGTGGTACCCAAGTTTTTTCACATGTGATTTAAGAACAATCACTTATTTTAATGCTGAATAATAGTTGTGTTCTTAATTTACCTTAAAGCGTCCCACAATCCACCACTTTTTGATTTAAGGGCATGTCCTTGTATAGAAACTCTACTTGCATATTATTGACATTTTACTCAACATCTTACATCAATGCTAGAAAAAAATATAAACTGTTTGACAGCATTGCATTGGAGATGCTAGCTAGCCTATATCATAAATCATTGACCAACATGTATGGAAGTATCTGTCACCAGGTATGCATTTAGATCTTTATTGAAAACTTGGATTGCAGTATAATCCAAGTTGAATTAAAGAAGCAGGGACATCAATATCATTAAACTGTTCCTATATGGAGTAAGGTAAAGTAAGGATTTACTTAATCAGTCACTTTTTCTTCCATTTTTGGAAAAAGGAAGAAGTGGGGGAACCACTTTCTATTTGTTTTATCATCAAACCATTTTTTTTGTTTTCACCACTACTATCCGGCTCACTGGACTGCCTAATCACAGTTGCGGGGATCGAACCATGCATGATCCTCCTTACCAAGTCCAGCACCAATCACCACTAGACCAACTAATGATTGCTATCATCAAACAATTCTAATGCATAACATCAACATATCATAAATTATATTACGACTTAACACTATATTCTCTTCAAGCCTAGAAGCATGGAGAAGTCATGAAAATCAACTAAAAAATATTGAAAAAACCCAATGAATCTATAACTTTCACTTAATTAAAATGATTAATAGGAATACAAAAAAAAAAAAAGTACCGTATTGATGAAAAATTTGCTGTGTGAAGTTTTATCATCCCAAACCAACAGTAAAACTCGCAAACCTTCTTGTGATTTATACTTGAGTAATTCCCCCAAATTCAAATTTCCACCACTTGGTAATGGTTTTGTTGGTTCTCTAACTAGCTTCACCTTATGGTAAATTGACCAACCAACAATATACACCATATGATGTGCTTCCAATATTGCGTGACAGATATCTTCCCAACACTTCCCCTGCTGAAATTCAACACCATCATCCAATTCAATCCCCGGCAACATCGAATCCGGAACATGTGCATCTTGATACAACGTCACCGATCCTCCTTTCCGAACCGGAAAATACGAATCCCGAACCGAAAACCTCTCAATATCAGGCCCAATGCCGGAACGGTAAAGAGGATTGTCATCACACCTGGTGAATTTCATCTCAAGAAAAACCGCGCAATCAGGTTTTGGAGGTTTACCACTAGAACCTATAATCGGAAACCAATCACTTATAGCTTCACCTGATAAAATCCTCTTAGCAGAAACGGTTGCGATTCCGATTAAATCAGCACCAAACATGTCATTATCTTTCACATAGAATTCAACCTGAGAAACAGGATGAGCCAAAGGAATCTTAAAATGCTCTTCCCATTTAGGTGATTGCGAATTTGAAATAACGCGCGTACGCGCCACCGTAGCACCGGCAAGACAAACGGTTACGTATGGATCACTGGTGATTATTTTATGGTGATGATGACGTGGCGGATGGTTTTTGTTTTTACCACTGATTGAATTGCTGCATTTATTAATAGCGGAGAAGAATCTTCGTAAACGCTCTGAAAACATGTCCATGTTTGGTAAATAACGAGCCTCAACGATTTTTAAATCGAGGTTACCGTGAAGGTAAACAACGACGGAGTCTGATTTCTGAGGAGTCATGTTGTTGCCGGTGACGGAACCGTTAACGAGAGATAGAGAATAACAAGAAGAAATGTGAGGGTGTGATAGGGAGCGTTGAGGAGGAGGAAGATGAAACGCTCACTATCACCGATCGCCGTTATGGAACGGCGATAGCCTACCGCATTGCCGTTAGGAAACAGAATTTTGTTTTTTGGTGTAAACTGGTATGGGAGAAAAATGAAATGAAATCGAATATATAGAAATAATTAATTAATTAATAATGTGATGAATGAATATAGATTGGAATTTGGAAAAGAAGGTTGGTTGAGCGGGAGAGAAAAAGCAAAGATTAGCCACCACCAGTTTTGTTTATTGTTTGGACTTTGGCTTCTAATTTTGAACTTAATTAATGATTATTATAAATATAAATATAAACAAAGCACGTGTAAGTAGCGGGAATGCGAAGATGAACTTGAATTAGTTTAAGGTCACTCTTTTTGGCTGAGGACTGCGTTGGACTTGGATGATGATGTCGACTATAGTTCAAAAGAGAGACTCCATAAATCTGCAGTAAAAGATTGGGGACAGAGCATGACAAAGATAAACAAACAACTCAAAATTAATTTATATTTTTGCACGCATAATTTTTTTCATATGAGATTTATTATTGTCGTGACTCGCAATAATGTTTATCTTTATTTTTATGGGTGTGAAAAATTAATTTTAATATTTTTTTTAATGTTGATGATCGATGTCTGCAAGAAAATCTATAAGTATGAAAATAAAGAATGAATACTCTTTGAAGCAGAAAATGGAAATTGGATGTCATCATTATAAATAGCGTAGAATTGTGTGGTAATGTACTCCTCACTCGATCTATGTCACATTGAACATCCCTAAACATAATTGTGATTTAGATTTTGATCTTTACCTTGATCAGAGTCGACCAGACGGTGGTGCACGGCTGTTCGTGATGTCGAGCAGTCCAAATATACCCGGAGGGGGGTTGTGTACCTGCAGGCGCTCCGACGCTCAAGTCAGTTGAGGAAGGAATAGGTTTTCAATATAGAATGTTACGTACCTTTTACAAATGAGAGGTGCTCTATATATATAGTCCCAGCGCTTGGCCAAGGCCGTGATGGGCAGTTAATGCCCATCAATGGCTGTCGGAAAACGGCTGAGGAGCCGTGATGAGCATTGAATGCTCATCATTCCGATGTCGAGCGTTACAGAACGCAGGGGAGACGTGTGCTGTCCAACGGTCAAGTGGACCTGGACCTTGTGCTTTGGACCTTGCTCGACGGCCCAAAAGTGGATGTCCTCAACGCGTTGGGCATTTAGGCCCAGCCCAGAACAGGAGCCCCCCAAGTCGTCATGCTCGGGCACGAGGATGATGACTTTAGTTGGTCGCAGCTCTGGTACTTAGGCTAACAACGTTGAGGCTTTGGATCTTTAGCGTCGAGCATAATGCGGTGTCGACGAAGAGGCCATTCGCTTGAAGGTAATGTCGACGTGAGGCCTATTGCTTGAAGGTGATGTCGACGAGAAGCCTCTTGCTTGTTGGGATGTCGATGACCTGTTCGCTTAGGAGAAGCGAGTTTGTTGAGATTTTGTCGAGGAGGGGAATGTTTGAGGAAATATCAAGGAGTTTTCGCGCGGGATTGTCGCGCGTTTATTGCGATCCGTAAATGACGCCGAGGAGTAAATACAATGAGATTTTCGATGCGATTTTCTCTGATGTTCGGCGAGATTTGCGAACAGATGGATGTGATTTGAACGGACAAGCTGCTCCACCATCTTCTGCCACGTGTAAAGGCTATGCCTAGCACTCAAGTGCCTGTTAGCAGGTTTGAATCTCGAGGACGAGTTATAGCCGTTGGATCTTCGCGCCTTTCCACTTCTACGATGAGTGCGTTTGGACCGTTGGATCTTTACGAATCGTGGCCTTTGGATCAAAGCAACGATCCAGATCTCATTGGCGCCTATTTGCCTTATGCAGATGCGCTCGTAGATGACTTCCTATATATAGGGAAGTGGAGGGATTTTTGAACATTTTACTGTTTTCTCTCCAACTTCCTACTCAAACTCTCTCAACTTCTCTCAACTTCACAGACTCCCTTCAACTTCAGACTCCCTTCATCTCTCTCAAGCTTACGGATCGCGTCTTTTCGCCAGATTCTTTGACGTTTTCGTTATTATCAAACTACCAAGTAAGTGTTTTCTCATCTCTTTTCGCTTGTTTGAAGCTTTTGATTTGGATTTTGCAAGTTATTTCAAGCTTTCCCGTTGCATTTTCCTTTATTTCTTCTGTGGTTTTGTTCTGTGGTTTAGGTAGTGGTTAGCGCCTTCCCTCCCACAAAACAGAACTAAAAATATTGTTTAGTTGATATTAGGCCTTTGTTTTAAGAGTTCACTAGCGATTTTCTCTTTGTGAACTCACTTTGGCTCTCTGGTTTTTGACGATTCAAGTCGAGCATTCATATGAATGTGCGAGCATTCATATGGATATGCAGAGCATTCGTCCCTTTGGGAAGGTGAGATGTTCGTCGACCAGTTGTGCATGCGAGGACGATTGTTATGCCGAGCAATAGTCTTTTAGGGGATTTAGATAAGCGTCGCGCACAAGTGGTCGTAAAGATTCCTATATCCTCGCCCTTTCACTTGAGTTGGCGGTGGAAGGGTGGATTTGATGTTTTAATGTCGAATTCATCTTTCTCCTCTGCTTTTTCAGGTGTTATGGCTGAGGAACAAGCTCCTGCCTCGACTTCGAATACGGACGGGGATGACTATGCATGGGTGGCCGACGAGCCGAGGACCACTGTCTCGAAATTCTCCCTGAATGGCGGGGAGGGAATGTTTAGGACGATTGAACGCCCGCCCGCAGACGACTGGAAAGCATGTATACCGAATACCACTCGTCGAATCTGCAGTAAATTCCAGTGGGGATCCTTCCCCATGTACCAAATTGCATTCGAGCACATGGGCTATAGATTGCCTTTCAGTGATTTCGAAGTCGCGGTTTTCAGGTACCTGCACCTTACACCTTCCCAGCTGCATCCGAACTCTTTAGCTTTCATCCGGGCTTTTGAGATGACAGCGGCATATCTGGGATTTATGCCGACCATTCCGCTGTTCTTCCACGCCTTCCACCTACAAAGGTCGAGGCCCAAAGGAGACGCCGCCAACAAGTTCGGCTGGGTTTCGCTTAAGCAAAGCGTGAAGTTGTTCGAAATGTTCTTAGAGTCCGTTCGGGGCTTCAAGGACAGCTATTTTTTTGTCAAACCCCTTAACTCAGTATCTTGGCAAAGTGTTATCTACCAAGGACCGGCCAAGGATGCCACCGGGGCTCCGTTAATAGGTCCAGATGGCCGACCGGTTTTGGAGGATTATAGTCGATTTCCCCTGTCGTGGAGGAGGAGTCATTATTTGAAACCGGCCAGCGATTTTATTTACTCCACGGAAGAACTCTCAGTCGAGGAGCTGTCCAATTATGAACAAATGAAAGTATTTGTAGGCGGCTTCCCTCGCAAAAGTTATGAGGACGAGCAAGGGAACCCTGTCCTCGACGGAACGGGTGTACCCGTAACAAAGAAGACTTTCATCGATACGAGGAGACTGCTTGCTTGCAAGAGCGTGGCGGAGATGGAAGCGTGTTTCCGTATGCTTGTTATACTTTATTTTAACTTCATCGTATTGTATATGTGAATTCAGTTTTCTCTTAAGTTTACTGATCATTCTGTTTATTTTTGCAGAGGAAATGTCGACGGTAGCAGCCAAGCTTCGGAAATCCAAGGCTGCCAAGGAGAAGAGGCAAGCCGCTGCGCTTGGGGCCTCGTCAGTTGCTGCCCCTTCCCCTGGGGGAGATCATGTCAACAATGCTCGAGCAAGTGTTGTGGTTGTCGACCTGGACGACGCGGCAGTTCGTGGGGAGGATCAGTCTCGTCCTACAAAGGTGGCAAGGGTGGATCTAGCGAATACATCAGCCACTGGCCGGGCAACCCCTTCCTCGCCGAGATTTGTACTCCCCCCGGCCATTGGCAGTCCGGACCTGGTCAGGAAGTCCCCAGTGGCTCTCTCTGATGCAGAGCAAGCCATTATGAATGACATGGGTCCTGAGGCCCTAAAGAACGAGCTTGCGGATGCTATGGTCGCCGCGTTCAAGTTAATGGAGATCTCCAGCTTCCTTAATGGTCGGGAATGTAAGTATCTGGAGGAAAGGGACAATGCCAAGGAGGAAGCTGCTCTTCTCCGACAGTCTCTGGAGCAAGCCAAGGTCAATCATGCGGCGTACAAGGATAGGTACAAGCTCCAGGCAGGTTTGGTTACTCAACTGACCGAGAAGGAAAAAGAAGCTGCCCGGCTTGTCGAGGAGAAAGCGATGCTGGAGGGGAAGATCAAGGACCTAACCAGCGAGAAGGAGGCCTTGGAGGGAAAGGTGAGAGATCTGGAGAGCAGGCCTTGCTCGAGTGGCACTGCCCCTGATGCTGACGAACTCGTAGTCGACCCTAATGGTGAATATAAGGGGTTCACCCGAGCAGCTTTGGTCTCCAGGATCTTCGAGCTTGAAGGCCAGCAATTGGATGTTGCGAAGTCGAGCTTTGACAACGCTGTCGCCCAGTTGATGGTTCTCAACCCTGGCGTCGAGCTGGTCGTAGAGGGTGCATCCGAGCTAAAAGAGGTCCAAGATGGTGTCATTGTCTCCCCTCCTCCGGAAGAAGAAGAAGATTAGATTTGACTTGTTTACTTTGTAATTATATGCCGGCGTTATGCTCGCCTGGCCTTTTGATTTATTTTGGCGCTTGCTCGCCTTTTTATGTACTACTTGACATCGTCGACCTATGGTCGCTTTATTTACAACTTCTTTTACTTCGCAATTTGTGTTTGCTTATAATTTGCTTTGTTTGTGGAGTGTTTATTTTGAATGCGTCGATGAAATTTTAATGTTCGTGCAATATTTCCCTGCGAATTTGACCGTTTAAAGTATACGAGGATACCTTTTAACACGATGCTCGATTCTTACTTAGGGTTTTAACTTAGTGTTTTTAGACGCTCTATTCGCTAGGTGGATTACCTTTGCGCTAGTGTCCGTCTAACAGTTTACGGTTGCTTCTTGATGTCGCGGATCGTAAGCACCGTTCCCGAGCAGTTTGTGGAACTGCACGAGTGTTTGGCTAGCTCCCAAACTAGAGTCGAGCAAGATTCCTTCGTTTGAAGGCCTCCTCGCAGCGTTGAACATCCCATCGCGAGCTGGGCGTTCCGCCGGGCATGTACTAAGCAACGATGGGGCTCGCATGGAGTATTCTCTCGTTGAGCGTGGACGTCAGTATCTAGGGCTAACGTCGAGCTTTAAGGATTTTAAGATTCCTGCCCGTACCTAGGCATTCCTCCGTTGTATAGGCGCGTCTCCTCGGCGGGATTTGCAGCCTTCGTTGAAGAGCATGTCGAATTACGCTATTTTCAACTGTAGTATTGTTTTAGCTTCTCGGCGTTCCACGTGCGAGGAATTTCTTTGCCATAGAGATCTTCGAGGTGGTATGCTCCGTTTTCTGTTTTTGCTCGGACTCGATATGGTCCTTCCCAATTAGGTGCGAGCTTCCCTTCTCGTGAATCCTTTTGGTTTCTCCTTAGTACCAAGCTTCCTACCTCGAACTCTCTTTTGATGACCCTTTTGTCGTGCCGAGCAGCTATTTTCTGTTTGAGGGTAGCTTCTCGAAGAGAAGCCCCTGTTCTTAGTTCCTCGACAAGATCTAGCTCTTCTCTTAGTAACTCGTCGTTTATATCCTCCTCGGGAGGATATTCGATCCTCGAGGATGGTTCTCCTATTTCCACGGGAATTACTGCCTCTGTTCCGTATGTTAATCGGAAGGGCGTTTCCCCGATTGTGGAATGAGGGGTGGTTCTGTAAGACCACAGGACGTTGTGCAGTTCCTCGATCCAGTTTCCTTTAGATGCGCCCATTCTTCGTCTTAATCCTCGGAGTATTACGCGGTTGGCTGCTTCAGCTTGCCCGTTGGTTTGAGGATGCTCGACTGATGTGAAGTGTTGAGTGGTGCCTATTGTGGCGAGGAATTCTTGGAATTTTTTGTTTGTGAACTGTGTTCCATTATCCGTTACCACCACTTGCGGAATTCCGAACCTTGCGAGCACGTTTCTTTTGAAGAAACGAAGTATGTGGGGTGCACTGATTTTTGCGAAAGGTTCTGCTTCAATCCATTTGGTGAAGTAGTCCACGGCAACTATGAGGTATTTGACTTGCCTCGCAGCTGTTGGAAAAGGACCGAGGATGTCCATTCCCCACTAGGAAAATTGCCACGGGGAGATCAGCGTTTTCAGCTCGTTAGCTGGTGCGAGGTGCATGTCCCCGTGTCTTTGGCACTTGTCACATTTAAGGACGTGGTCTTTGGCGTCGTTTTGCATCGTCGGCCAATAGTATCCTGCTCTTAGCGCCTTTCTTGCTAAAGATCGTCCACCAATATGTTGCCCATTGATCCCTTCGTGGATTTCTTGCAAGATGAACTCTACGCGTGCCTCCTCCACACATTTGAGCAATGGGATCGAGAACCCTCTTCGATACAATTTATCGTCGAGCAGGACGTGCGAGCACGCTCTTTTCCGGATTTTCGCTGCTTCTTTGGCGTCTACGGGCAGTGTGTTCGACTTCAGGAAATTGTATACCGGGGACATCCAGCTTTGTTCGTCGACAGCACAAATGTGCATGACTTCTGCTGTTTTTTCAATGCTCGGTTTTGTCAATGTTTCCTGAATGAGGGATTGATTGCCTGCTTTTTTGCGCCTTGTGCTCGCAAGTTTTGAAAGGACATCTGCTCGTGCATTATGTTCTCGAGGAACATGTTTCACCTCCGTTTCCTTAAACTTTGCGAGTTTTGCTCTGATGACGTTCAGGTATTCGAGGAGTCGTTCCTCTTTTGTTTGATATTCTCCTGATACTTGAGATGCTACTAGCTGCGAATCCGTGAATATTTTGATTTCCTCGGCTCCTATGTCCTCGGCTAGTCTTAACCCTGCTAGGAAAGCTTCGTACTCGGCTTGGTTATTCGTCGTTGGGAAAGAAAGTCCGAGGGATACTTCTATTAGGACCCCGTCCCCGTTTTCGAGTATGATGCCCGCCCCGCTTCCTTGTGAATTCGAGGATCCGTCGACGAAGATGGTCCATTTATTCTTTTCGGAAGTCGTCGACGTTGTCATTTCGGCGACGAAGTCAGCAAGTACTTGGGCTTTCAAAGCCTTTCTACTTTCGAAGCTTATGTCGAATTCTGCGAGTTCCAACGACCATTTCAACATTCTTCCGACCATATCTGGTCGTGCCAGCAATTGCTTTACGGGTTGATCTGTCCGGATGATGATGGAATGGGCGAGGAAATAGTATCGAAGTTTCCTCGCAGCCATTATTACTGCTAGAGCAATTTTCTCTATCTGCAAGTATCGGAGTTCGGGTCCTTGTAGTGCTCTGCTTACAAAGTAAACAGGCTTTTGCCCTTGCTCGGTTTCTCTTATGAGAACGGCGCTTATGGCTTCGGATGCTACAGCGAGGTAAAGATAGAGTTTTTCACCCTCGACTGGTCGTGTTAGCACTGGTGATTCGGACAATGCTCGTTTTAGGTGTTGTAATGCCCCTTCGCATTCTTCCGTCCATTCGAAAGTTGTTTCTTTTCTGAGGAGCTTGAAAAGAGGGAGAGCATGTTGAGCAGATTTGGCAACGAATCTGGCCATTGAAGTCAACATGCCGTTCAATGTTTGGATGGATTTCTTCGACTTCGGAGTTGGATAGTCGAAGAAAGCTCTGCATTTGTCGGGATTAGCTTCTATTCCTCGCTCCGTTAGATAGAAACCGAGGAATTTTCCTGCCTTAACCCCGAACGTGCACTTTTCTGGATTGAACCTCATGTCAGATCCAACGTAAGGAACTAAATTTTCCTCGGTAAGCTGCAGCACTTTGAAGAGTCCTGAGTACATGATGTCACAGGAGCTTCCTTGATCGACGAGAATTCTCCTTACGTCGAAGTTTGCCATTTTTGCTCTGACGAGCAAAGGGATTTGAAAGTTTGGCGACCCTCCGGGGACTTCTTCCCTGTAGAATGCCAAGGGAACAGAGCTTTCTCTTACCTCCGTTATCTTTATTTCCTCGACCGGGGATGCTTTTTCTAACTCATCGAATTTTCTTTTGATGGATCCGATGGTTATGGGGTTAAATCCTCCTCCGGAGATGACTAGTGCTCCGGGGAAGTTTTCCCAACTCCCATCTAGATGCGCAGCAAGGTAATCAAGGGCCCCTTTCTCCTCGTCAGTTTGCAGAGGAAGGAAATCTTCAGGTCTTGAAATGGCGAGGGCCACCCCACCGATCACTCGATTTTCGTCCTCGACATGTTGTTCCGGGCTTGCTGGATCAACCGCCAACTGATTTTGCCGAGGAGCGTTATTATTGGCAACCCTCGGCTGCCCATCCACATATTGTCGTGCATATCCTTTCTGAATAAGGATTTCAATGGCGTCCTTCAGATGCACACAGTCATAAGTAACGTGCCCGTAACTTTTGTGGAAACGGCAAAATTTCTTTTTGTCCACGTTTGGTTTTGCGGGCAGTTGTTTCGGGAATCTGATCCCCGCGCTTTTGAACTCGGCATTCGATATCTCGGATAGGATCCTGTCCCGAGGAGCATTCAGGGGAGTGTGGTAGGTGAACTGACTTTTTGGTGGTTTAGCCTCTCTGACTTTTCCTCCTTCTCTTTTCTTTTCATCTCCTCGACGCTCTTCTCTCTGTGAGGAGGGTCCACCGACCTCGAAAGTTTTAGGTCTCCTGACCTCTGAGGCCTTCTGCTTATCCTCGTACTTGATATATCGTTGAGCTAACTCGAAGAATGCATCGAGGGTTTGTACTTCGAGGATCCCAACTGCTTCTTGGAATTTTGTTCCCTCGCGCAATCCTTCTTCGAGAAGATACAGCTTCATCTTGTCGGTCGCTTCGACCTCGACAGATACTTTGTTGAATCTCTCGATGTAATTCCGAAGAGATTCTTCGGGACCCTGGACGATTGCCTTTAAGCTGGCCACCGTTTTTGGATGTCGCCGAGAGGTTGTGAAGTGTGCTGTGAACATTCGGCATAGTTCTTCCCAAGAGTCGATTGAGCCAGGAGGTAAGTTCCTCCACCAGGTTGATGCTCCTCGTACCAGGGATAGTGGGAACAACTTGCACTTAATCGATCCCCGGAGGTTCCTGTAGTCGAGGGCGGTTTCCACGCTCTGGACATGCTCGTCGGGGTCAGTCGTCCCATCATACTTGTCCAGCGTTGGGGGTTTTTCCAGTTCTCGTGGGAGTAGAATGTCCATGATTCTTCTCGAGAGGGGTCATCGGTGCCTCTCGTCTCCACTGCTCGGGGATTCCCTTCTTGGGGAATGTCGGGCATTTCCTCCACGAGCAGCTGCTTCACCGCTCCTCGGTGGTGATCGGTTATTTCTTCGAGGAGGGGAACGTCTGTTCCTTGGTGGGGAAACATGGTTGTTTCTTCGTGGAGGAGAGTGATTCTGCCTCCGATGAATGTCTCTAGGAGGACTTACTGGTTTCTCCGCATTTCGTCGAGGTGCAGGCCTCGGGGACCTAGACCTCGATCGTGAGCGGTTATTCTCAGGTGTCGACGATCGTTGTCGTCGAGCACTTCGCGATATTCTTGAAGCCGCCCGCGATTCTTCGACTGCTCGGAGTCGTCGATTCTGCTCGCGGATAAGCTCGTTCTGCCCACGCATGTTGTTTGCTTGCTCACGAAGTATCTGCCCCTGCCTGTTGATGGTGTTGACCAATGCAGCCATCACCACTTCCATGGGTGCTCCTGGTGGAACCTGGGGAACCACCAGTGGATCTTCTGGTTGTGGAGGTTGGTGCGGCGGCGGTACATCAAGCGGAGTTGCTTGTGCATGCGCAGCGCTACCTTCCGGCGTGACAGAGGCTTCCATTCCGTCAAATTGGTTTTCGTGATTTGGAGGATTTGGGTGATTTTCTCCTACAAATTCATGGTTTGCACCAGCCATTTTGGTCAGGAAATGGGTTTTGTTGTAAGTTTTGGTCTAATTCTGGGAAAAGACGGGGGAAACTTTAAGTCCCCACAGACGGCGCCACTGATCTTTACCTTGATCAGAGTCGACCAGACGGTGGTGCACGGCTGTTCGTGATGTCGAGCAGTCCAAATATACCCGGAGGGGGGTTGTGTACCTGCAGGCGCTCCGACGCTCAAGTCAGTTGAGGAAGGAATAGGTTTTCAATATAGAATGTTACGTACCTTTTACAAATGAGAGGTGCTCTATATATATAGTCCCAGCGCTTGGCCAAGGCCGTTGATGGGCAGTTAATGCCCATCAATGGCTGTCGGAAAACGGCTGAGGAGCCGTGATGAGCATTGAATGCTCATCATTCCGATGTCGAGCGTTACAGAACGCAGGGGAGACGTGTGCTGTCCAGCGGTCAAGTGGACCTGGACCTTGTGCTTTGGACCTTGCTCGACGGCCCAAAAGTGGATGTCCTCAACGCGTTGGGCATTTAGGCCCAGCCCAGAACAGATTTCTATGCTTTAGCACAAACATTTTGTAAATAGTTTTGCGACCAACCCATTAAATAATGCATTTACCAGATCAATTTTATACAATCTCTATTAGTATTGACCGGAGATTGATAACTACATGACACAATTACCACCGATGTCACTTGTCCGTGCAGATCACGTGGAGGTGGAACAAACCTAGCTCACGTCACTCGTCCGTGCAAATCACGTGGATCTGGAGCTCGTGTTATAGTTTAGCTAGGCCTGTTGAAGTGAAGCTCATGACGTGGTCGAGCTATGCTTGGAGGAGTGGAGTTCATGGTGACCTGAATGGTCGAACTATAATATTATTCTATGGTATGGTCTTCATACCAGTCCATTTTCAATGCATAATTTACCTTTTTTGTATCCTTAACTAGTGTCTTGGAGGCACCAATTAACATGACGTTATTTTAAAAACAATAAGTGAGAAATTATATGTTCAAATACCGATCGTTATATATTACAATTTTTTTATCAACTGAATGCTCACAAATACTATGTAATTCAACTAGTTAGTGAAATTCATCTATCTAAATTCAAAAATATCAAAGCGTTCTTATAAGTTTTCTTTTTGACTTTGTTTATGATATAGAAATGTCAAACCACAGAATGAAAGTTCACTATTCTTTTCCAAGTAAAAAATATTCATATTTTTAAAGTGTTGACTTTATTTAATGCTACCTAATATCATTTCATTTCTTTAATTGATGAAATATTAGACATTAGATTCAGAGGAATTTTCTATTATTGATTCATTTGCGATCGTAAGAACATGGCCTGATTTTTTATTTTATTTTTTAGTTTGAAAGAGTTTAAGACAATAATGCAAAGAATTGAGCAATTGCATGTTCGTTTCAACATTCATCACATGTCTTAGGAATGGAACATTTGGTATCATTATTCATTATACCGTAATTTTTTATTTTTTGTAGAAACTACACTTTATAAAATTATTACACTGATTCACTGTGAAACTATCAAATTTACCGTGAATGAATACACTTTTACATTTACATTTGATAACTGTTTTCAAATTGTTAAGAAATTAAATAGTAAAATATTTGGATCGAGTTCAATTTGAAAGCGACTCGAAAGTGTTGATTGATGTCATTCATATGAAGCGTAGAGACAATTCTGAGTTTCTTTCAATTGTTCATGATATTCTCAGTCTTATGTCATCTTTTCTAAACTTTGAGGTTAAGTTTGTTATGAGACAAGCGAATTCGGTTGCTCATAATCTTGCTAGGGCGGCCAATTCTTGGACTAGCTTCCATAGATTTGAGAATATTCCCTTATGTATTGAACATTTAGTAGTTAATGAAATGCAGTAAGTTTGGATGATTCAAAAATAATATGAATGACAACAAAATTTAAAATTTATCTGTGTCTTTTGATCTAAAGTCAAGATAGACAACAAAGTACAAAATAACATGATGTTTACTACTAGTACAGACCTAGAAAAGCTTAACAAATATATACTTATATCGATGAATATGCTTAATGAACACATTGCTTCATAATTGAAGACAAAACTCCTACAAATAAAGAAGAATTCCACTTTATGTATTCACCATCTTTTAAATAATTAGGGGTGAAGTGAATTATGTCCATCTGATCTAACTCAAAATGGGAGGATCCACTCTGAGCATCATGCTTTGAAAAAAAGATACCATCTGCAAACAAAACATGATCATATAAATTGTCATAGGAAAATATTTTACATAATAAAGATATATATCGAAACAAATTGAACAATATTATAAATAAAAATAGAAGTTCTTACCGAAGCAATTCCAATACACAATATACTGAAGCCAGGAAAATTAAAAGGTGCCCTTTCAGATAAAAATAGAGCTGAAAATTCAAATAACTTCTTGTTAATAATGTTCTATGGCAATATAAACCTAATGAGAAAAAATGACCTTCACACACCCGTTAATGGAGAGAAAACCAAGGGAGATACAATATGAGCAATTGAACATATGCCTGAGATGCAACCTTGAGCTCTTCCCTAAGAGAATAAGATAAGTAAGGGGAAAAAAAATAAAGATCATTCATTAAAATTTTGATTTGTAATTTGTAAACAATAATCATCAAAATTTGACATGCATTAATGATTTCTTTTTTAAAAAAATCACTATTTTTAGGCACAACTTTTTCCTGTTTTTATGAAATCATAAAAAAAATGATGACATAATTCCAATCATGTAACAAAAACATTACAAGTATTCAGTACTATTAAGATGATACCTGCTCGTGGGGATCAACTTGTTTAGACACAATACTTCTTATCTACAAAAAATGAAAGAGTAAATTAATCAAAACTATGTTTTCAAGAAACAACTCATTGACAATCAAATGGGAAAATCCATATTTAATTTAAATTAAAAATATATATAAATTGAGGAAAGAAACTCACACATGGTTGTGAAAAAACAAACAAAATTGAGAACATTGCAGCAGCATAAGGAACCTATCAACATGTACACATTAACAGTTAATAAACTGTAAAAAGAGAAGGCGAAAGTGAAAAGGGACATTAAAAGCTCGATTTATGCGTGTCATCCTTGTGCAGGAATCATGCTAATCTTTTCTGTATCGTTTCAATTTTATCAGATGTCCCTAAAAAGACACTAGAAAGATACATGGAAAAAGTAATCAAATAAACTACGCAAGCTCCGCTAATTATTATAGTTAACAATAGAGTAGCAAAAGACATACCCAAGAGGACCATGCTATGCTGTAAATGAACATCTGCATTCAATTTGATATCACCAATTTAGAATTTTATAAAATTGCATCTTTTTATACAACTTCACAAGAACAAAATTCTTACATATAAGAAATGAAAAAATAGTCCAATTGAAAGCAGCCTTGCCTCACCCAAAGCAGGAGCGAAAATAGGCATAAGCAAAAGCTGTGAACATCGATGTTCAATATTAATATTTACAATAAATTCAAAGAAACTAAATATTCGACAAGAAAAAAGGGAATCTAAAATATGGAATTACAAAAGTTACCTGTGATACAGTCCCTGCAATACCAGAAATGATCATTAAATCAGCAAAATGGTTCTTATCAAAATGAAACTGAGCCTTTAAGTAATACTGCACAAGAAGAATAAAGTGTTAAATTTAAATTACTAGTTCTAATTCATGTAAAACAAATATCAAAACTTGAACATTTTACAAAACATTAAAGAATATGTATAATAAAGGGAGAAAATTAGAAAATAGTACCATCATTGAACCATGAAAGCCAACATCTGCAAGGTTACTGAAGAATGCAACAATTGCTGCTTGAGTGATAATCTTGCTGCAAATTGGAGAATGCAATTTTTTGTTACATATAATTAGACTTTTTAGACCGCAATACCCGTACCCGAGAAAATATAACACTCACACATCCTGCGCAACAATCACTAGTACTAGACTTCGTTGGTTCACATGATTTTACTTGGTAGTGACAAAGTAGCTAAATTATAATTTGATAAATGGCTTAATAAATTTATCATTTGATAGTAAAATCTATTGTTTCTTCGATACTTATTCAAACTTGCGCGCAATGCATTAGTCCAAAACAAGTAAATAAAATTAGTCCTGAAAAATAAATAAGGTAAAGGTTCTAGGAATTAATAAAAATTGGCACACATACCTACTATTAAGGAAAGATGTTAGATCCTGCAAAGAACGCAATGCTTTCAACATCGACATGTTGGATTTCGATTTACCATTTATTTTAGAAACTGTTCCCTTTTCATGTGAAATGATTGGGGTACAAAGGACGTTGTTTTGATCTATGACTGAATCTCGAAGGAAGATTTGCATGTAAACTGCTCCGAGCATTGCAGCAAAAGTGGAAACCTTATTATTGAAGGAGAAAATATAATTGCTATTCATCAGTCTTTCGTTCATGTGTAATTATATATCTTAAATATAAGTATTATATAAAATTAATGTTTTGGTCAATAATTTATGAAATTTGAAAATAAATTAATAGTAGAAATAAGCACCTGAAAAGTTTGAGCAGTAGATAGAAAACGAGCTGCTAGAGTACCAAACACAAAAGCAGAGGATCCAATCCCTGAAAGAATTCCAAAGGCAGTACTTCTCCCCCCTTCAGGAACATTATCTGCCTACATTATATATTAAAACAAATGAAACTAAGTTAATTGGAGTTTTTGAATTTGGATACAAATGTTTACAACAAAAGTTGTTTGAAGAAATAAATTGTTGAGACTTACAACATAAGCTAGAGCGAGGCAAGGAATGCATCCATCACAGATCATGAAAATGATGATCCTAAACACGTAATACACATAGAAGAATGTTTTTGTCCTACTGTAAGCTAATATTCCTGTTAAACCATCACCACCAGTGCATTATCATAAACATTAAATCATATAAAAAGTCACATTAAATTGAACAAGTGAAAGAAAGTGAATGAAAAATTACCCAAGGGAATAATCATGAGGGTCATAGGAAGTGTGAGAATAGCTTTCCTCCCATACTTATCGGAGAGACTACCCAAGAGGGGCATTGTCACAAGGGTTCCCAATCCTATCATCTGCACAAATCACATAATTATTCACCCTCAAGAATGAGGAAATAAAGTATTGCATATACTATCTGTGTTCTCATGTATAAACAAAATTTTGTTTTTCGTCAGTTATTTAATGAATCTAGAAAGTAAATTGTAGAAAGTAAATTGTTGCTTATATATGAAATAGGATATGTATGAATTAAAGGATCATGTACCAAAAAAATACAAGAATTAAAGGATGGGAAGGGATTTCATGTCTCACTTGAGGAGAAATGGATCGATGAAGTGAGTAATGTGTAAGGGAATACATGTTGAATGTTTGCTACTATCTTTAAGCAATTTTAACTAAAATGCTACACTAGTACCTTGTGCCTTTGCTTGTAACATAATCTGACACACACCCCCACTCATATTTCTCTTACCCTCATAAGCCCAAATACTAAAAAAGCTCCTTTGGAAAATGGGGCCCAACAAGCAAAGGTTGCCCAACGTATCCAATAATTAGTCCAATAACCAATAAAAAATAATAGCCCAATAAAACTCGAGATTTACTTTTGCCACCCTATTAATTATCTTGCGTGCCATACAAATTTATCAAAATACCCTTCTCCGCTATTTAAGGGTGCGGGAAAAACTAGTAAAGTGGCAGAAGTATTGCTAGGAAGTTTCTGTTGTTGTACTCTTTTGGCTCATATATATATTTGTGGAATTTTTTTTTCCTTGAGGAAGAATCTTAATTTTGATTTTGTGGTAATGAAAAAAAAATATTTTAAATAAATTATATACAAAAAAATTTATATTATTTTGTACAAATAGGGGGAAAAAAACACAAAAACAAAAAAGAAACCAAATTATCTAGAAAGAAAGTCTCATTAGCATCAACTAATAGGAGTAGGTTCATTTCATGTGGAGGATACACTTATATAAAAGTGAGTTGAACAATAGTAAGTTGGAGTATAATATAAAAGTCATGTTTAGACTCAAAAGCTACGAATGCTGTCTTTCAAGTTAAAATCACTTAAATAGACAATTAATATATTTACTAAAAAAACAACCAAAAACATGTTAAAATTAATTGTATACTACCTCCAAACAAAAACATGGAAAGAGTTATCCATCAAAATAAAACCGCATACTATAAAGTAATAAGACAAGGCAATTGATAAAGTAACAAAAACCAGGAAAAATCGAGGAAAAGGTAAAGCAATGAATCACACTGAAACGTCCAAAACATTGGGCAACCAAGTCATGTTTTAACTTTTAAGTTAAAGATAAAGAAAATGAGACTATCGAAACTAGAAAGAAAGTTCTTTAAACTTCTTCTTTTGTTGAGTGTGGACAAGCTTACCAAAACAGGCAAAGGGAGCAAAGGGAGGTAATAATATAAGGGTCATGCTAAACAGTGCCCTCGGGACACTTGTTAAGCATACCAAAAAAGGAAATAAAAAATAAAACTAATATTGAAAAGACAAATTTTTATACTCTTGTCTTGAGGGTTTTTGACACAGAATTTCTATTTTAATATGCTTAACTAGTATCCCGGAGCACTGTTTAGCATTTTCCATAATATAATAACTTAATAACTTAAATTTTGACGCAAATATATTCGTAGTTGTTAGATTGAGGTTGAATGATATAAATATTAATATATATTTTGATTTTTTTAAATCAAATATCAAATTTAAATTACTCGACTCCAAACTGTATGAGTTCGGTCGCGATGTAAGAATTGTTTCCACCAGTCTACTTTCTCTCAAACAATTTTGTTTTATGAGGATCTCATCAACCAATTAAACACAATTACATGGTTGAAAAAAAAAACATCACCCTATATATATAAATAGAGGTGAATTAAAACAAAACAAAAATGAAATATCAAACATCACCGATTCATGGGTTCATGGCCATTCATCTAATCTAGCTATGAAAAAAAATATTAATTTGACAAATAATTATTAACTTTGGCACTTTAAAAAAAATCTAGCTATGAGAATTTAATTAATTTCAAATGCTTGCTTAAGTATCTTAAGATATGACACAACACAATTAATTTAGTGAAATGCTATAACAAGCAACACACAATAATTAGACAGGAAATTCAGAAAGCATAAGTATTTGAGGCTATTGGAACAAATTACATACCGCTTGTTGAAAACCAGTAAGGTAGATGGCAAGTGAACATTCATCTTGTCCGGGACAAAGCGCAGCCATTGTGACATCGGTGATGGCCGGTACCACCATGAATGTCGATAAGTTATGAAGAAAAACAGTAACGAAGAGATGGCTCAAACCATACAAATTCAATTTCTCCATAATTCCCATACTCATTATTAATTAATCAATGTGATGTGTGTGTCTTGCATGGAAAGCCATCATGCAATCTATATAACAAAATGATAAGCCATGTACAATACTACTATGCAAGATTTACTTAGAAACGCCAATATGTGCTATAGATTATAATATACGATATATGTGTTTGTGGGACCTCGAGAAGCTTAGTGTAGTGTACTCTTGCGATTGCTTATGTCGATAAATTTATTTATTGGTATCTATGATATTTAGTTGGATAGTTGTACATCAAATTGATTTTTGTGAAGTGTATTTAAAATCGAGAATATCGATACTCAACTGAACTTAAAATATCATAATACTACCATCTCGTTAGTGTGAATTTATATCTTTAAAATTTGTGGTACACTGTCCGTGAATTTAGGTCAGATGATAAGACATTTCATTATATATATATATATATATATGTAAGGTTGAAGTTTAACTTGGGTCATTTCACTTATCCACCTTAAAATCAAACTTTTTTTATTATTAGAACAATTATGTAGAGTTAACTATTAATTAATTTTATTTAATTTTTTTTTATGTGTGTTAATTCTAAATTAATGGAAATGATGCGTAGCTTTTAAGCTAAGATAACACAAAACCACAAAGAGGCAGGGTTACGCCTTGAAGCGTGCAAGTCTTGTGTATGTATGCGCGGCCAATGTCTAAGTGGGCCAAGGCCCAAACTCATCTCACGACCAATTAATATGCATGTCTAAGGCAGAAGGATAGATACATTAATTTCTAGTTAGTGGGGACACAATCATATATACAATAACGAGACAAAATATAATTTTATATACAATAAATAGTTTTTTTTAAAGGACAATAAATAGTTATATTTTCTAAAATTAATGGAAGCCTCACAAAAAAACTAATTTATAAAGTTGAGTTACTAGTTGATTCACAAGTAGTTGTTTGAACTCTCAAGACGGCTAAGTTGAGCTTATTAGTTTTAAATGGGGAGGATTCCAACTCTTCTATAATACATATCTGTCGCGAAGCTAATACTGTTGTAGATGCTTTAGCTAATATAGCACGTGTTAATGATACTGACATGATTGTTTATGAGAGTTGTCCTCCCCAAGCTAGTAGTTGTTTTTAAGCTGATTTTATTAGAATTTCTTCTTTTCATTTAGTTGCGATGTAATTTTTTTTTTTTGGCTTAAGCTCTCTTATAGTCCAAAAAAAACAACTCTAATATAAAAAATAAAAATAATAACATCATTTGTATGAAATAATTAAATAACATCATTATCATTAAGTGAGAAAAAAGAAATAGTACTACTATTGCTATGAAAAAACATCCAAGACACCTTATATAGTTACATCTACAAAATATAAATGCTATTTACTTCCCTTCATATTTGGAAAATATTATAGGAAAAAATTTCCTTATACCTTGTAAAAAAAAATCTCTCTTTATGAATGTAACAAAACAATCATTCAAAAATTACAACTATGCACTTGGTTCTTCATAAATTTATAAGAGAAGAACTCTTTTGTCCCATAAGTTCTCGCTCAACTGACAAAAATGTCGTTATTGTTAGGCCCATATATGAGTTCAATTTCAATTGATTATTACTTCATTTAAGACAAAAAAAAAAAAAAAAAAGAGAAAACTCTTTTTACAACTTTAATTTCCATTTAATGGAGGGAAGGCACTATTATTAGTGGGGAAAATTGACCATCCAATAATTAACAACAAAAAAATAAATAATCCCTGCACATATAGGCATCACGTACTTACCCTGTTATTTGATAATTGCATCTCTGAATATAACTGATTAGTAGTGTTTTGAAACATGATTGATCTATTTTGAAAGTTTTTTCTAAGACATTTTAAAACAATTTTTTGTTTCATACAAATTCATATTTTCACCTTTCCTTTTACTTTGTTTGTTCTTAGATGATTGGAGTACCATGTTTGAAAATAAAACTTAAACATTTTATAATTTCATATTAAGTTAATATGTTTTCATTGAATTAATAGTGTTTTCTGAAAGGCTGAGTGGTGTTATTAGGAGAGCCGAAGATCTTGGTTTGTATTCAGGCTTTAAGGTGGGTAATGGTGGGCTTTCAATTAGTCACCTTCAGTATGCTGATGATACTCTCTTCTTAGGGGAACCTTCGGTCTAGAATTTATGGTCAATTAAGACTATCATTCGTTGTTTTGAGTTGGCTTCGGGTCTCAAAGTTAATTTCTTTAAAAGTAGTATCATGGGAGTTAACGTGAATACTGAGTTCCTTAGCCTAGCTGAAAGGTTTCTTCATTGTAACGTTGGATCTCTCCCTTTCATCTATCTTGGTTTACCAGTAGGGGTTAACCCTCGGAGGGAGAGTACTTGGAAGCCTTTGTTGGAGTCTTTAGCCAGGAAACTTGGTGTGTGGCGGAACAGGTTTATTAGTCTAGGCGGCAGGGTGGTTTTGTTGAATTCGGTTCTTAATTCCATACCAATTTTTTATCTTTCTTTTCTGAAGTTACCTTTGAAAGTTTGGAAGCAAATTGTTAAATTGCAGAGGAATTTCCTTTGGGGGGTGCTAATCTGGATCGTAAGATTGCTTGGGTCAGTTGGGACAAGGTGTGTAGGCCAAAACCAGATGGAGGATTGGGTATAAGGGATCTTCATGCTGTGAATCTAGCTTTGCTAGGTAAGTGGAGGTGGAGGTTGTTGTCAGGGGGACACGCGATTTGGAAAGATATTATTTTTGCTAGATATGGCCTTTTGTACCCTTCGCCTCATTTTGGAGGTCGTCCTTCTGGTTTTAGTGGGGCTTCTCTCTGGTGGAAAGATGTTTCTCTTTTAGGAACTTCTGTTGAGGTAGCGTCTGATTGGTTCGCAGAGGGCATCATTAAAAGGGTGGGCGATGGATCTTCGTCTTCTTTCTGGTTTGATCCTTGGGTGCGGGGTGCTTCTTTAAAATTCCAGTTTCAAAGTTTGTTTCAAGTGTCTGATCAACAATTGAATTTAGTAGGGGAGATGGGTAATTGGTTGGACGGAGAGTGGCATTGAAATTTTAGATGGAGGAGAGAGCTTTCGGTGTGGGAGATTGAATTGCTCCAGGCACTTCTGGCTGCCATAGAGAACCACCCTGTATTAGGGGCTATCGGTTCCTGGTCTTGGAGACATGATTCTATTGGGATCTTTTCGGTTAAGTCAGCTTACTTATTGCTTACGGCTGGTGTAGTTCCTAATGTTTTAGATTCTCTCTTAGCTAAGGTGTGGAAATCCCGGGCCCCGTCTAAAGTGATTGTTTTCTCTTGGCAATTACTTCAGGATAGAGTGTCAACTAGACAAAACCTTCTCCAGTGTAGGGTGATTAGGGACCCTGGTGATGCCTTATGCGCTTTTTGTGGGGCTTCAATGGAAGCGTTTGATCATCTGCTCGTTACTTATGATTTTATTTCTCCTGTTTGGTACTCTATCTTTAGGTGGTTGGGCTTTCGTTTTGTGTCTCCCATTAGCATTAATAGTGTTTTTCAAAAAAAATTAGGTTTTGGGATGGGTAAGAAGAATAGGTTAGGGTGGTTGTTAATTTGGCATGCTACTGTTTGGGCTATCTGGAACTCTCGGAATGGTGTCATATTTGCGAGAGGAACTGTTTTTGTCGAATCTTTGGTGGATAAGGTGAAACTTTCTTCTTGGAAGTGGTATCTGGCGAAAAACCCTGGTAACATCTGCTCCTTCTATGAGTGGGGGGTGCAACCGATCTTGTGTTGGAGCCGATAGCGGTAGGTGGGCTTCTGGTTGTGAGTCTTGTTGCTTCTTGGCGGTGTTTGACCTGTTTTTTTGTCGGTCTTCTCTTCTTCTTTTTTTCTCCCTTTTGTCAGGTGTCTTGGTTCAGGTGTTTGTAGTTTGGTATTTTTGTTGTTATTAGTGGAGTTATTTCTAGTACACTGCATTGTTTCTCTTTTTGTATCGCTATCTTGCCGCTATATTTCTTTATATATATATCTTTGCCATTCAAAAAAAAAATAGTGTTTTCTGAAACTTTTTTTTTTTGAAGCATTCTGAAACATGGTTGATCACTTGATCTATTTGTAAAGGTTTTTCTAACACATTTTTAAACACTTTGTATGCATCAACACAAGGGCCAAAAAATGGGAAAGATCATTTGATGCTATTAAGGACGTCAATGACAAGAAGGAAATTTGGAAACTTGCCGTTCAAATCGTAGACAATGTTTGTCAGGTCATAATCATAAGCAAAAATTTACTTATAAATTTATTGAATAATTGACATATGTGGTCTATATTGTGATTACAGACATAAATTATTTAAATAATATAATTTTTTGCTTATAATTATAGTTGGATGAAGTATTGAAATGACAAAATGTCAAGGTATTATAAATATAAATATAGTATACGACAGTTAAATTTTAAGTATTTCTTTTGTTAAAGGCCTAAAATGTTGTTACACATAAGTTCAACCATTAACCTTAGTAATATTTAAATTTTTTTGTTATTTTTCATGAAGTCGTTTGTAATTTTTTTTGTTTTGTTTTGTCAAGCCTCACAATAGAATTTGTTTTAGGCCTCTAACTATATTGGATCGGCACTGAAGATGAGATCCATTACTGAAGTCGATTTCCCAAGCTTCTATAACCTTGCTCTCCTCTCCCTATTTTTGCTCGAATCCTCTCTATAGTCCTGAAAATGTGAAATTATCCCCCAACAAATGACGTTTTACGGTAGTTGAGCAAGTGAAATATTGCTTAGTGAATCAATTATATTCACAATGGGAACAATTGACAGTTATGTAAACCGTCTTCTAAGACCGGCTAAATTTGCTTACAAAAATTTATCCCATATTTCCAACCAATCTTTTTAACCTAGATTCACTTCACGAAATTTTCTAAATTTGCTAAGCCAAAAAAGCGGCGCTTAGCCAAAATAGCTCACTCATCCACAAAAGCGACACTAAACCAAATGCTTTCCTCTTTAATTGCTTACTCTTTTTAACCTACAAACAAGAGGCAAGATGTAACCTTTCTAAAATTCTAATTCCTAAACATATACAATAACTTGAGAAGTTCATATGTTTTCTATCCAATTATGTTAATAAGTGTCATAAACATCATATCTATGTTGCAAAATAGATAAAAATGACACTTATTACTGAGATGAGTTAGTTTTTTAGAATAACGTTTGTGGCAGATTTTTGCGTCATGTTACTCTTTATACCTAAGTGAACATTCCACTTCATATAAATGTGTAGTTGGAATATATAGAGCTTTTAAAGTGAATTCTCTTACATGATTGTCTTTAAGATAATTGAGTTGGCCTTTTAGGTCCATACTACTACGATACTCAATTCCTCATATTAGCATATAAATAAAAGAGAAATGTTATTGGAACACATTTTTTTGGATATATATACAGCATCAATGACAATGTTCATTCGCTCTCTATTCTTTCTCACTCACCTTCTCTCCCAACTGCAACTTTCTCTCTCTACACATCAATCCGTTCATACCTGACATCACCACCACCGCTGCCGACCTCACAGTCACCATGTACATTGAGTTGGATAAAAAAACAGTGCAAGACATATCCGTCCACCACCACTATAGGACAATGTATGTGAGAGAGAGATTTGGTGAATGAGACAAATGGAGGCCGAAAACGAGAGTAAAGGTGAAAGAGCCGGTGAGAGAAGATTCAGTGAGAGAGATGCGAGCGAACGACTGTTCTGATTTTTTATTTTATTTATAACGAAGTTGAGGATCGGACCTATGATCTGCATACTACGCAAAATCCCTCACTACTACACAAAACATAGTGACTTAGAACTATATATATTTATCAACCAAAAAATAGAACTATGGAGTATATTTTTACAACAAAAAAAATTGTTCTCTTTCACATATAAATGTTTTTAATTTTTTTAAAAATAAATAGAAAATGATTATAAAATAACAATGACAATATTGTATTTTGTTACAAAACTCTATGCACGTAACATTATTGTAAACAAAAATGTATACAGTATATACGAATAAAAAAAAAAATGTACATGTATTTAAGCTAAATAAATATACTTACGTATGGTGTAAATATAAAATTTTTAAAGCGAAAGCCAAACACATGTTATGGTTTTTCCTCTGCTTTTTAGTATTAATTAATTTTTTTTTTTTTTTACTTTTGTAAGGTTGATAGAGTGTTTGACGTATATAGTCCATATTATCAATCAAATACATCAAACATTTTATTAATCTATAATTTATTTTTATATAAAGTATTACTTAATATAGAACACAAGAAATGTGCTTACCATGGATTTGGATCCTCTCCAATTTTTTCTCTCATGTTGGTCATGTGGTAGTGATCTTAACCATTGAATCACTTTTCTTCTCTCTCTTCTTAAATGTTTTTTTTTACTTTTTTATGATTTCCCAACCATTAGATGAACAATTTGAGAGAAAACATGAGAAGAAAAATTGGAGAGGATCCAAATCCGCTTACCATTATTATTACTCTTTACCATTTCCATTTCCATCAATGATATGATAACAACACAAGTGATATGTCTACAAATCTTAGCTTAATCGGTAAAAATATTGAAATTGCTAGTGTTGAACGTTACAATTGGGGTTCGAATTCGATCACTTTACTTTGTGTGGGTGGGTTTTCAATTGTTTTGTCAAAAAAGATTTTTTTGCATAGAATAAGAAAACAACATTGTTTATATTTCAAATAAGTTAATTATACAAGTTCCAAGATAAGTATACTATACTCCCTCCCTCCGGTGACATTTATAAACAAAAAATTAATTAAATTTTTGGTCATTATTAAAAGCAAAAGTTAACTACTTTTAAACTAATAAAAACTGTTATACGTAATATACTCTTACTTTCCAAAAGGTTTATGTGATTTCCAAGAAAAAGAAGGGTTATTTTCTATAAATTTATTCATATTTTATATTAAATCAAGAAAATTAATTACACTTAACTAAATTCTTAAATACCGCATAAGTAGTTTTTTTGCCTATAAATATAACCGAAGAGAGTATTTGGTATCCTTAACTAGTGCCTTAACATTTTCCTAAAAAAACACATAAGTGATGGTTTTTTTTAGGTTTAATTACACTTTTGGTAATGGTTCCTTATCCAGTGTTTTAAAAATCGGACCGAACCGGCCGGTCGAACCGCGAACCGGAGGGGTCTCCGGTCTGGTTCAAATGTTGGACCGGACATGTAGTTAGACCGGAGTGAACCGCTAAAAACCGGCGGTTTTTTTTCCAAATCAAAAGGACGTCTTTTTTTTTTTTTACAGAATTCTTTTTTTGAAAGGAAATAGAAAAAACTAAACTAAAACAAATAGTGTCTTAAACAAATATTTCTTCTTGGAATTAAATTTATTATTCGACTCTTTGTTATTTTTTTTATGTTGCGATTAGATTATGTTGCAATTAAACTTTTTTTAAAATTTATTTGGTTTTGTAATTTGTAATATTTTATTGTTCATGATGACAATGTTTAATATTTGAATTTAAGAACTTGTGAGTTGTGACATTATGACATTTTCAAATTTTTAAATTTTTTAGGTGTCATGAACTTTTAAAGAAACCGAGTCATCCTGTTTGACCGGTTTAATAGCTATATAATTTTATTAAAGAGACCGGTTCATTCCACCGGTTTGATCCGGTTTAATCATGTGATTCGACCAGTGACTCGTTGGTTCGACCAATGAACCAGTGACCCAGTACCCTCACCGGTTTGATGACCGGTCCGGTTTTTAAAACACTGTCCTTATCTTTGTTTTATGTTTCAAGTTGGTACCTTATCTTTTAAAAGTTTCAAGTTGGTACCTTATCTTTTCTGCAGGTTTCAAGTTGGTACCTTCCGTCAATTTTTTAACTATAACCGTTAAATTTAGACACGAATAATTGATTTATACGTCCAAAAGATAAAGTACCAACTTGATAGAAGATAATAAAGATAAGAAACCAAAAATGTAATTAAGCGTTTTATTTTTCACTAAAAATAAAAAAACAAACAAAAAGAACACAAGAGATGTGCTGTGTTTGTTTGGTTGAGTTGTCTGTTGTCCCAATCTCTTTAATTATTAATTAATTAAAAACATAAATAAATGATGACAACAAAGCATGATTCACGCGCGAAGCACGTGGACGGAAAGATCAACGGAAAGATGCTGTTCACTGTACACACTAAATTAATCGGAACAGAAACAATTAATTAAAAAATAAAAATAAAATACCAACAGTTTCTCACTTCACTTAAGTAGTACTAGGAAAAAACAGAACCACCAAGTGAAACAAAAAACCAAAACACAAACCCTGTTTTTACTTTCCTCATAATATGGATTCCCTTTCTCTCTTTTGTACCGGAGCTCTTCTTGCCGGCGGCCTCTACTGGTTCGTCTGTGTGCTGGGTCCTGCCGAACGAAGAGGCAAACGTGCCGCCGATCTATCCGGCGGTTCAATCTCCGCCGAACAAGTACAAGACAGTTACAAACAATACTGGTCTTTCTTCCGTCGCCCAAAAGAGATCGAAACCGCTGAAAAAGTCCCAGATTTCGTCGATACTTTCTATAATTTAGTCACCGATATCTATGAATGGGGTTGGGGTCAATCCTTTCATTTTTCACCCTCCATTCCCGGAAAATCTCACCGTGACGCCACACGCCTCCATGAAGAAATGGCCGTGGATCTGATTGAGGCTAAATCTGGTGACAAAATTCTCGACGTTGGATGTGGTGTTGGTGGACCTATGAGAGCCATCGCAGCTCACTCACGCGCAAACGTTGTTGGAATCACAATCAACGAGTATCAAGTGAATCGTGCAAAAATTCACAACAAAAAAGCTGGTCTCGATTCTCTATGTGATGTTGTTTGTGGTAATTTTCTTGAGATGCCGTTTCCCGATAACACCTTCGACGGCGCGTATTCAATCGAAGCCACCTGCCACGCGCCCAAGCTAGACGAAGTTTACGCCGAAATTTTTAGGGTTTTGAAACCTGGTGCGCTTTATGTTTCATACGAATGGGTTACTACCGATAAATTCAAAGGTGAAAATCCTGAACATGTTGAAATTATTCAAGGGATTGAAAGAGGTGATGCTTTACCTGGCTTAAGAAGCTACGCTGATATAGCTGAAACGGCTAAGAAAGTTGGTTTTGAGGTTGTTAAGGAACGAGATCTGGCTTTACCACCAGCTGAGCCGTGGTGGAGTCGACTGAAAATGGGTCGGCTTGCTTATTGGCGTAACCATGTTGTCGTAACGGTTCTTTCTGCTTTGGGAATAGCGCCTAAAGGAACCGTTGATGTTCATGAGATGCTTTTCAAGACTGCTGACTATTTGACCAGAGGGGGTGACACTGGAATTTTCTCACCTATGCACATGATTCTCTGCAGAAAACCTAAAGAACAAGAAAATTGAGGTGGTGAATTGAAAGTGAAGTGAAGGTATCTTTAATCTTTAATTAAAATAAGAAATTTCTATCTCTAATCCTTTTTTTCATCTATAATTTTAATTTTATTTTGGTTTAGTTTGAACCGGATGTAATTTGGTTTTTGATTTTTGCAATGTAGTTTTGATTTAAACTTTGCTATGTCTTATCAGCAATTGCAGTGCATGGATTCTATTTTAGTCTTTAGTACTAGTAGTACTAGTGTTTTTCATTTAATGGAATTTATTTAACTTAATTTGGAGTTTTCATTGTTACTACTATGGTGGTGATGTGATCATAGTAGCAGTATTTGTTTTTATTTTTGGATAACGATCGGTATTTATTTAGTAGTGATGATGACTGTAGTTACAGTGTAGAGTGGGGAAAACGAAAATGAGTACTTTTGATTTTGAATGGTTGCGTATTAAAATTTCTTTATTGTTGGTGTTGGTGGCTGAATTGATTGATATGCAAATCTTAATAGGAAGAATATTACCCTACCATTTGTGGGGGTGGTTAATAAATACAGATTCGGCTTCTCCACAATGAGGAAAGTCACCTTAAATAGTAGTATATGAATTATTGATTAACAAATTGTTAGATCATACTAGCAAATCCACGAGTTAAAATAAATGTTAATATGAATTCAAATTCAAGACTTGATGGTTGGTTACAGTACTTGATTCATTTCACATTACTGATTTTAGATTTTAATTTGATTTGATTAAAATTGGTGTTGGTGAATTGGTCTTTGAGGAGATGATGAGGTGGAATGTTTGTTTGTGGTATTTAACAGCACATGTATGTTAGTTATGTTAAGATGGGTGTGTGTGGCTATATTAGCGTGTGATTAGGTGGAGACCACAATTGCCTGGCTTTTGTGGTACCGGAACGTGATTATGCTTTAGCTTTTCAGAATCTGGATCTGGATTTAAGCTTTTTATTTGGATTTATCTTGTGTCACGCTGTGCGTGGATATTTCCTCCTGGAGACCGATGGGCCACACATGCCACGACATTTGTCCCGCACTTTCGTTGGATCTGCCAATCTCACTCTCATCTTCTTCCCGTGAAACTAGTACTCTTATGTTGATCATGAATCAAATACTACATCATCAAAATTTTGCGAATTTAAATTATTACTTTTTATAATAATAAAGATTTTAATTTAAATAACTAATGCTCATTATTTTTTTTTTGACAAACACTAATGCTCATTATTTTATTTTTTTGACCAAACTAATGCTCATTATTTAAAAAAACTAAAAATGTAAAATTTACATTTAAAATATTTTAAAAAGATAAATTACACAAATTCGTATTAAACCCCTTTACTAGTGCCTCAAGGGCATTTTTCTTTAACACAATTATATATACAAGTTTTTTTGTTTATTTTTGAAAGCATTGTTATATACAAGTTTGACACAAGGTAATATTGCTATTTCAATTTAAAAAAAGATGTGACATATTTGTTAAAATAATAGCTTATGCATCTCTCTCTCCCTCTCTCCCCCTCACTCTCTCAAAAATAACTTAGAAATAAATAAGTTAGTTAAACTTAATTTATTATTGGTAATAAATAGAAGGAATATAATCCAAGTGTTATTTACCATGTCAAGTCAGTAGAAATATCAAAAAATTTGATTCATCCGTTTATGTAATTTTGATCAATATCGTCGTCGTTGAATCTAAAACAATGGCGATGGTCGGTGATGGAGGTGACAGGGTAGACAGAGACATCGACAAGTGAGTGAGATAGAGAGATACCAGTGTGAGACACAAAGATATACAAGGAAGATTGTGGTTGGTGATAATGGTGAACAGAGAGAGTGAGTCGGAGAAGAGAGAGATAGCGAAGGCATGAAGAGAGAAAAAAAGTATGAAACATTCTTATGTATGTATGAATGAACAATATGTTGTATTGTGTTTGTGTTAAAATAACACTACTCTATCTCACTTGTCAATGTCTCTTTAGTCCAAGTTCATTAATCAGTTTACTTAATTTTCTTTTCTCCATCTTTTTTTCTCTTCAACCAAACGGACCCTTAAATTTTTTACTGGGTCCAATGCTTTGATATTGAAGGTCAAGGTAAATTTCTTTAAAAAAAAAAAACAAGTTTGTTCTTGCGATGGCATATCTTTATGGTAATTGAATAATATCTCTACACGTTTAAAAGTTCATTCTTTTTTTTCCACCACCAGTATCTGGTCTAAGGAACAGTCTAATCTGATTCGGAAACCATTGGTTAAAAGTTTATTCTCTTCAACCTTAATTATAAGTAAAAATTTACTTTTTAAATTTATCGAATAACTAATGTATCTAGTTTGTTAAAATAGATCAAATAAACTTTTTTCTTATATTTGTAGTCGGAGTGAGTATAAGTCTTAGTTCAATTTACTAATATTGTCAGGTTTGACGCTTTTACCTCAATTTGAACCAAAAATTTAATTTTAGTGATATTTATTACTCCGTCTTCAGACTATAATAGTAGTACCAAAGAAAAGAAAAAACACAAATTGTAAAATTTAATACTATTCTTTTTGTATATAAAACATCTCCTTTCCAATGAGGGGCCATCCACTTTAATACAACTCCCTTGTAGTGTGGTATCTCCTCCACCCAACTATGCGCTGTATTTTGTTGAAATGGTTTTGTTGGGATTACGACTTATGAGGGAGGAACTTCTAATTTGTAGGGGGTGTTAGTGTTATTATAATTTGATCCCTAACTTTTGTACTTCTCTATCTCTTTTTTCGTTTACTTTTTCTCATTTCTTTTTTTTTTCCTCCCTATTTTAAGCATCATTCTCTCTTGAATTCTTAATTATTTTTTTTGAAATGGATAAAGTTATTAATGTTAATATTACTCCCTCCGTCCCATTTTCATTGCCACATTTGCAAAAAAAAATTGTCCCATAATACTTGACTCATTTCAATTTTTATGTTATTTTTCCATTTCTACCCCTTATAAATGTTTGCCTCTTCACTTTTCTCACCACTTTTTGCCTCTTCACTTTCTCACCACATTTTGCCTCTTCACTTTCTCACCATATAACAAGGGTAATTTAGTAAAATTAATATTATCTCTCATTCATTTATGCACTTTTCTTAATATGTGTGAAATAATCAAATATGTCAATGAAAATGGGACGGAGGGAGTAGTATTTTTCACTTTCATCGAGAGTTGAACCGTGAATCTTTTTCATTGAGACTTGAACCGTAAATCTTTAATTCATTATCTTTTTTAACCCTTAACTCAAATCAGTTGAACTACCCACACTACTCTTATATTCTCCAAATCAGTTAAGTCACTCTTAAAAGTTACTCTAATTTTCCCTCCGAAAATTAGAGAGGCTTGTTACTTTCAAAAAGACTGAACCAAACTCATTTGAAGTGTTGCTTAAAGTTTTATATGATCACTATTTAAAACATTCACAATAAAACTTTCCATTTTTTTTAAAAGAAAGCTCTCCATTTTTTAATATTTGAATTGGTTTCACATATACACATCACTAGTTTATAGCTTTTAGTTGTATTTTAATAAGGAAAATGCTAGATATCGCAAAGCCTTGTTTCATGAAATTCTGCGAATGATGTGTGCAGAGACGGAGCCAGAAAATTAGTTTAGGGGGGGCCGAATTTGAAAGTCCAATTCACTAAAGAAAAATTTAAAAGTATAACATATACAAGAAATTATAAAATAAATCAAAAGTTATTATAGTGAATATTCATTTTATAGGCACTTTTTTTAAGTCAAACTTTTAGGCCCTTTTATTTTCACATTTATTATAATTTTAGTCTCAACTCATGTGTTTTACCATAAGAATTGAGATTTTTTGTGTAAAAAAAATGTGAATTTTAGTCTAAAAAGAGATATTTAGTCATTAAATTCAATATTAAGGCAATAAGGCATTTTTTTTTAGGGGAAAACAGTCACTAAGATCAAATTTACAACAAATTTATACTAGTGCTCAAAATATTGGATTAATAAAGAAGGACCATATGCATAAGTTTAATAAAATAAGTGAGACTAAACCTGAAATTGAAACAATAGTATAACAAAATACTAGTATAAAAAAATTTATAAAAAATTTAGGGGGGACCGTGGCCTCTGCTAGTCCCCCTACTAGCTCCGTCCCCGGATGTGTGCTGCCTTAAATACTTCCTTTTTTTTCACACATCTCTTTTTTCCATCTCTTTCTGTTCTCTATGTTTCATGCAAAATTAACATATATTAATTGCAGTGGCTTGTGGGGACGAAGCAATACTCACAACAACTTACAAATACAAACTCATGGGAATACAGTAGGTTAATTTGAATAAAAATAGCTTCAAAATTATTCCATCTTAGATATTAACACTACCATGAAGTGTGTTCTTAGCAATGTGAGACTCAAAAGAGTCTTTTTTCAATTCACACTACACATGGTTCTAACACTTTGTGTTTACTTCAATACCAAGTTTCCTCCAAAAACTCATCATGTTCCAACAGAGGTCACTATCCTTTCAAGGAATATGAAGAGTATTCAAACAGTGTCGCTGTGTTGGAAACAGAAAATTATTGGTGATGATTTTGTTCATTGTGCTTATAGTGGATGCAAGTTGAAGGCTATGGCATCACAAGCTTCTGTCATACTCTCTTTTTGTGTGATTCGAAGCAGAAGATTTGGGGATGCACCGCCGTAGCAAAAGAGGTTTAATTTTAGGGATGACTTGGTAGTGGAGATGCCAACTTAGTACCTCTTGAGAATTTATTAAATGATTCCATTAATAAATTGTGTGCCTACTTGAGCACCTCCATTCAATAAGCAAGCACTATTAATAAATTATTTTAATAATGATGCGACTCCCATGAATCTTTTTGCCGCAGTGTAGATCCTAATGAACAGCAACATCCTAGATTGAAAAAAATAATTGTACCCATGCATACAGCAACAAACTTTTATTCCATTTTGTAATTACTCTGTTTCGAATGTTGAAGGTGAAAGCTGGGAGGTTTTATGCCTCATTTATTCCACCAAAAACATTCTGCAAAGTAAATAAAATATACTTATACATCCTAATCAAATGTGACTATTACTTTGATCATTGAAAATGCTACTGAATGTATTGAAATCGTAACCATGTCGACAAATGTTTATATAGTAGTCATTTTAATTCTCAAATGTATTTTTTAGGTAGTCAATTTTTCAAATGTATTTTTCATTGGTTAATTTAATCTACACAATTACTAAGAACATCTTTAACGGTAGAATTTTAAAGTACTCACTATATGATTTTTAATCAAATGTCGCCGCGGTGTTTGATTCCCGTCGTATTTGTTCGTTGTGGTTTTGATTTGTTTGGCTTGAAAGAGCCTTTTCTGCTTGTGTTATTGAAGGAGTTGTTGGAACATGGATATGTTTGTGCTAGCAGAAGACGATTAATTCACTATCTTGTACGGTTCATTCACTATCTTGTACCATTGCGAAATTTGTGCTCTCGTTCTTTGATCTTTGATGTTTACAAATTTGTTGAAGTCTGCAGGTTTCAAGGGTTTGAATTTCGCGTCAATGACATCTATTATCTGTATCAGTCTTTGTGGCTGATTTTAGCCTGATTTGATATCTTCATCCTATGCTAAAATCAGCCACTATGAGAAAGAGAGACATGTTTTAGTCATCAAGAAACACTCTTATACCATTATACCAACCATACCACGATCACCGGAAAAAGAAACATCCGCATTAAATTTGACAAAACCTAACAAACGTTTGATCCAATGAAAGATACGGTCAATCACAAAAGAGTTGCTACGACTAGCAGCAGAGACTGAGATTCACTGTTGTAGCAGTTTTGCACAGTTTTCCATTGTTATCTATTTGAACGATTGAATTTAGACCAAACAATTCAAATTAAATACAGTTAAATGATCTTATCTATTAATTCAAATCGAACGGTCTGTGGATCTGTAACTACGTCACGTAATTACAACAGAAAATTCATTTCCCTAGCAGCAGTGTCCGAGTTCTTTGCCACTATTCTAACAACACCAACACCTCTTGCCACCACTAACGACAATGAATCACGCTGATATTCCCAAACTTTTTGATTCTATGATGCAAATATTAGTTAATGCAATATACCCTCTTTGTTTTTTTACTCAACATTTTTTTACATTAAACAACAACGTTAATCTCGAATATCTCATATATCAAACAATTTATATTAATTTAACTAATAGACAAAATTAATGTACAAAATTACATACTTATATTTGTATCAATTAAATCTACCATAGTTCTGCACAAAATGTTCTAAAAAACTAAATCAACTCAATATAAAAAATAAAATAATAATTGAAAGAAAGAACAAGTCTTCATTTTAATGAGAAACTTAAGAACCAATTAACTTGGTTTAATTTACTGGATCCAATTGAAGAGGCCTAGGTGGAGCCATGGTTCTTCTCTTCCATAGATTAATTTCTTTTCTTGGCTTCAAATCAAGTCCAAGACCATTATAAGCACCACCAACCAAAATAGGTGCAGAAAAAGGAATCATAAACTCTTCCTCTTCTTCATCTTCATCATCATCACTATGTATCCTTTCTTCATCTGAATAATAATCATCTATTTCCTTTGGCTGAGTCTCCACATGAGCCTTCCAATCAAAATTAGCCAAAGTGCCACGTCCACTAGCAAACCGTTTCATTTGATTCACATGTGTTGCTCTTTCCTCAAGTGCATATTTCTTATCATGAACCACACTTACATCTGATTTTTTTCTCCCTTCAGATTTTGGTTTACCAACATGAAACAACATCTTTTGAAAAGTTGTAACACGTTTCTTAACTTCTATGTCTTTTGCTTTTTTGTTCTGTTTCTTCTTGTGTTTGATTTGTCCCATACATGATATTTTTGGTGAAGTAGGTTCTTCATAATCAATTCTATTAATATCTTTGAGCTTATTGGATACAAGTGGACCAGAAAATCCCTTTCCACCATGAGGTCTAGTTTGTCTTGATTTGTGATGATGATCTCTACCTGGACTGAATGGATGATTTTGAAATGTTAAAGTGATTGTTTTTGGTAATATCTTCAAGATCTTGTTCCTTAGCTTAATGTTTTTCTCCATAATCACACGTGTGTAGAACTAAAAGATTATAATGAATAGATTGAACTGTAGAAAGCAAATTAAAAGATTTTGAAATTTTGTATCTTGTATGTTGTGATAAGATGGAGTCACTTTATATATGTTGGATTTGTTGACAAAGTTTTGAGGATGAAACCAATTATTCGTAGAATATTGGTTGATGATAACGAGTTAGTATATTATATAGTATTTGAATTTGAATATTTGATCGTGTCAATAAAGGTGGCATGTAGAAAAGGTTTGGTCAACATAAAACTATGTGACACAATCGGGAATACTAAATTGAATTAAATTAAATACCATATACCATACCTCGTTGCTTCGACCCATAAACATAATTTTGGAAAATATCAATACATAATTAGTTTTACAGTAACAAATTTAGTGCACTTTCAATTTGTGTGAAATAAAAAAACTTACTCCGTCCGTCCAAAAATATAAAAATTATTTTGACTATTGCACGTATGTTGACGCACAATTTTTTATAAAAATTTGATATTTTGATAGTAATACTTATCAAAACAAATCAAACAAGATATTATATGTTAATATTTATATCTATATATTGTTAAAAAAATATAATCAAAGCAAGATAAGTGAATAATATCATTTGGTTAAAATAGTTCTTGCAAAATGCCACACAGAGAGTATATATGGAATAGTAATTTTATTATCATGTTATAAGTTTCACCACCACAAGGTGATTTCTTCTTTTTCAATTAAACTTCTCACCGGATACCTAATTAAGGAATCATACATTTATTAATTAGATCAATTCATCATTAAATGTATATTTATAATGAATTTAATTTATAATTTAGTAGTATCTATTTATGAACCAAATAGTGACGCTAATTACGTAATAGTATGATTATGATTTATTTATTTTGGCATTCAGCACAAGAATTGTTTCTTTTTTTTTTTACTAAAAATAATGATATTCATTCATTTCAATAATTGATAAAGTACATTAAATGCAAATACAAATTCAACATAGCTAAAAACGGAAAGGATGAATCTGCGAACAAACTCACAGCATCCAAGTTAATAACATACAACGGCAAAATGCCTACAAATAATATGATATAACTAAAGTCACCGGAATGTCTATGCTTCCGGATCTGCAACATTGACGCACAAATCATTGATTGAATATGCAATTCTTTGAAGTAGATCTTTCAATATGAACTGAAGAACACCACAACAAGACGGAGAATCAAACAACGCCGTACCAAGACGATGATCAACACAATACTGCACTTTGACGACGACAACACAACAACAAAAAGAAGCTAAAAAGACAAACTATGTGAAAACCACTTATTTAAATAAAAAACAACAAAAAAAAGGGGTGATTTTAGGCCAAGAATGACCTAAAATCACCCCTTACCGGTAAAGTAAGGAAGAAGAGGCTCAAGAGGAAAATGATGAAAACTTAGGGTCGACTGCAATTTGGTCCGAATGTGTATAATGTGAATAACATAATTTAACCGTACCTAACTAGATATTAAAGAATGAAATTAAAATTGAATAACACAAAATTTTAAATACGGTATGTTCATCAATTAGAAGAAGATTAATTTTATTTGAAATACGGTCAAACACACAATTTGGACATTTCACTTAATAGTCATTTCAATTTTGATTCGTCACATTTAAAAGATTTTTTTTATCTACGGTGGAATTGAAAATCGAATCCAACACCTTTAATATACCATCTAAATATTTTACCACTACTAGATGTGGAAATAGGCTAGGCCGAGCTAGGCTTTGCCAAGCCTGAGTCTGGCCTGTGGCCTGTCATTGGCTTATTTTTTAGGCCTGAGTCTGACCTTTTGAAAGCCTGGCATAGCCTATTAGCCTGTTTAAAAGTCTATTTCACATAAACATATTTAAATAAATAATTTTATTTAATTTTAAATATACTAATGAACAAATAAATCAATGAGATTAAACTTCTTTTTGATATTCAACATGATATTTTGGAGAATTTGACTATATAGGGCATCATATTTCGATTTTAGTTTATAATAATACATTTATATATGTGAAAAATTAATGTGGATTAATAAACTTGAATTACCGAAAAAGTTAATAGATTTATAATTTAATCAAAGTACAAATTTTAATATATAATAACAATAGATGTAAAAATATTATTCATATTTACTTAAATAGGTCGGCCTACTAGACTTAATAGACTTTTTTATTTGCCTGGAGCCTGGCCTTTTTAGCTAAATATGTCTATTAAAAAGCATTGGTCTGCCCTATTTAAAGAAATAGGCTGACCTGACCTGACCTGAGCCTATATAGACTAGGTTGTAGGCTTATGTAGGCCGACCTAGCCTCTTTCCACCTCTAACCACTACACCAAATCTAGTGCCATACATTTGTGAGATTTTTGCTAATCTTAATCCTCATCGGTAATCTTAATCTTCATTGTTAACTACAAATCTTATAATAGTTGTGAACAGCTTGTGCCATTCTTAATCGGTCATTAAAAATCAAGTTGCAGTTGATAGCAACTAGCTCGCTATCTCTTTCCTTATTGTTTTTTTTAATAGTGATTATAAATAAATAATTTTTATTTACTAATACTAATTTTTTTGTCCCATGAGCTTGACTCAATTGGTTGGACATCACATTTTATATGCAGGGACCGGGGTTCGAACCCTGGTCATCCCACTTATCCACTATAAGGGTGGAATTTCTAGCCGCTAGGCTACTTGACCAAAAAAAAAAATACTAATATTTCGTATACAAACTGTGAACATGACTTGCCCTTGGTATATTTTCTCAAGTTAAATCATTTTAAAGTAATAATCAATTTTAAAAATTAAGCAACAACTGTTTTTAAACGAAATAATATTAATAATTTCATAAATTTATTTCAATTTCCAAAATAAATTAACACTGTGAAGTATGAGTGTACTTGATTTCGTCTACTGTTGAGTTTTTGTGAAGATTTGATCCCATCATTGAACGTGGAATGTTGTTTTTTAAGATGAATTAAGAAAGACTGAGACAATAGTGTAATAAAAATAAGAAAATAAGTCACCAAACGTAGTTTTAAAAGAATTGTTCCAATTTCCAAATCATATTTTAAATTACCGGTTGTTGTTGACCATTGAAGTCGTTTAAAATTTTAAAAAATAACATCACAATTGTTATTAGGAGATAAATGTTTTTAACAAATTTATTGGTTACAAGCTACAACTTACAATATACCGTAGATATTCCTTCTGATACTTTTTATAAGAGACAATTTACTTTTCTATATTTATTGAATAATTAATGTATGTACTTTATAATATAAACTAAATATATTAATTATTTAATAAATCTAAAAAGGGGAATTGTTTCCTATAAAAAGAATGGAAGAGAGTAATAAACTTATGAAATTATGAGGAAAATATCTTGCAATAAACTAATGATTAACAAGGGAGTATTGTGAATAGTTGAGTCATCCAAAGTGAAGCAAATTCCTCGTAACTTAAACCACACATATGTGATGGTGAGTTGGTGACAACTTACTACTATTAAATATCAAACTTGTTAACCACTTGCATCAAAGATGTTTTTGGTAGATTCAAATATCTAAATATCACACGCTCAGAGAATTCTAATCCTTCCTGTTTGAATAAAAAAATGTACTCCTATATTTTGAGATGTCCAAATCCAAATTAAAACGAGTACGTACCTAACTAACCTAAGTTCCTTCCATGTAGGCGCCACACATTCTTGCTTAATCTTATCATCATGTGTAATGTGTAATATAGACACGACTAACTACACACGTGTATTACTATCAATTTAGTCATGAAAAGGATGAATCTCATTATTCTTATCTCCATCTCCATGTGTGAAACTGTGAATAATGAAACTCTACTATGACAGTGTGAACTAATGAAATACTACTATGAGATAAGCAACAAGAGTAACAAAACGAACTACGTGCTTGTCTTGTTACGCCGTAGTTTCCATGTCATTGTCATATCTGTTTTACACGGTTAATTATTTTTTAGGACTAATAGCACGTTTCCCTCTTACCATAAACTAATCAAACTTCGTTGCTACAAGAACCAAATATCAGCTACAACGCTACAATTGCTCCTTTCACATTAAACAGTATATATAAATCCTGATTATTAATTAAAAAAGACTAAGAGTCCGTTTGTTATAGCTTGTTTTAGAAAAAAATCACTTATTTTATAAATATAATCACTTTTAAAAACACTGCACCTGTTTGTTACAGATTTTTAAAATAATCAGAAGCTAAAAAAAATCAGAAAACAGCTAAAAATGAGAAGCTATTAGGAGTAGCTTATCAAATAATAGATTATTTTTAGAGGAGAGAGAAAAGAAATGTTAAAAGAAGAAAGTTATTTTGTAATTAAAAAAATCACTTTTACATATATCCAAACAAACTAAAGATTATTTTATTTAAAAAAGTGATTTTTCTTACGATAAACAAACACAAAGTAAATTCTATTTTTCTATAAAATCTCTAAAAACTAATCTCTAAATTATTGAATATCAAAATTACTATTTTTTTAATCTGTAACAAACGAGCCATAAATTATCATAGTACCAAAATTTAAATTGTTTTCCAAAAATAAATAAACAAAATTAAACGGGAGGAATAAAAACAGAAAAAACTCATTAAAAAAACAATGAACCTAACCTTCATTTAATCCAACCCGATAGATATTGTTACAATCATCAAACATTTTCTCAGCAAACCAAGTGTGATTTTTAAATATAAACTGGATAAACGGCCAACTAGAGCCTTACAAGCAGCTCCCTTAACTTAAAGGGGCTTTTTGCAGTTTCGCTACAACAGAATAAAAAACGAGTTTCTCGATCTGAGTAAAAACTGAAACAGACTGGTTCAATACTGATAGAGTTACCTCCTTCCACATATAAGAACATCTCAGTCTCTCTTTATTAGATATAAGATATGCAATTTGTGTTTCCTTCAGCCAAACCATTCAGGGTTTTTAAAGCAAAAATTTAGCAGTTCAGAATAGTACCGGTATATGGCAGTAGGGATAATGATTGAGGAAACGAGAGAATAACCTCAAATAGTCTCTTAGCTATGAATGCCACTCGTATTGACTAAAAATTTTATAACACTTAGACCAACATTTTGTCTCACTTATAGCAAATATCAGCACCACCATTCTATAGTTGTGGCCATTGAGTTAATCAAATTAAAAAGACTAAATAAAAAACACTAACTAGTTAAACGAGCATTTTGTCTCACTTATAGCAATTAACAACACTAACAGTCTATAGCAATACTTGGAAGTTCTTTGATTCAGCTCTATGATGTCAAGGACGAAGAAACTTCTACAAAGGGCGAGGAGAGACAAATCCTCTGGCAACCATCTTATCGACCAGTTCTTCATGCATTTTAAGCTGTCCAGCCTTCCTCAGCAGCTCCAAAACCGTTTCATAAATCGACAGATTTGGCTTTAAGCTTTTTTCTTCAACCATCTCCTTCATTAACTTGTACGCATTATTCCAGTGCCCCTTTTCACAAAACATCAAAATCAAAATTCGGTAAGTATTCACATTAGGTTCAACTTCACTCTCATCCATTTCCTTTTTCAACTTCAGAACCATATCAATAGATTTTGAGTCAGCAAACATTCTCATCAGTATATTAAAAGTCAAGGTATTAGGCTTGCACTTCAGATCCTTCATTTTAGCATACATCCGATGTGCGCCATTCACATCATGCAATTCAGCTATGCATCCAAAAATTGAATTGAAAGTAGATGCATTAGGAGCAACACCTTTCTTAACCATTGTATCAAGAACCTTCACAGCTTCATCGAGATTCTCATCCTTACAATGACTCTCAATTATGAAATTATAACTAATAGTATCAGCAACACAGCCAAGTCTCTTCATTTGATTATAAACCTGCAAAACCTTTTCAGTCCTACCAGCTTTCACATGAACCCTCATAAGACTATTGAAAGTAACAGCATTAGGAGAACATCCCGCATCAATCATCTCCGAGAAAACATCATGAGCACGAGTGATTTGTCCACACCGACATAACGAATCAATCACAATGCTATAAGTATAAACATTAGGTTTAACACCAGCCACCTTCATATCACTGAAAACCTCCTCAGCTTTCGATATGTCACCAGCACGACACCAACCATGCACTAAGCTAGTATAAACTATAACATCAGGTTCAAACTTATGCTTAAGACTATCGAAAAACGATTGTGCTTCACTCGCTCTTCTCTTCTTACATAAACTACTAATAACAATAGAAAATGAAACCTTATCAGGTTTACAACCATAGTCCTCCATTCGGTTAAAAGCGTGCACCGCCTCCGCAGCCAATCCGGCCCTAATGTATCGCCGGACAAGAACAGAGAATGTGCTGACTGTTATTTCAACTCCGCGTGATTTCATCAAATCAATCAAATTCCACGCTAAATCGAAATGTCTGAGCTTTCCAGCAAGATCAATCATTTCATTGTAGGGCTCCGGGGATGAGGGAAAACCTTCGAGTGAAGTGGCCCAATTGAAAAAAGCTAGGGATTGGAGAAATGGAATACCGTGGCGGACACCACCGCATTTCTCAATGACACGGCGTGTGATGGAGGGTGAAATTGAATGAACGGTGGAGATTTTGGAAAAATCGATGGAAAGATCGGGTATGGAGAAATTGTGTGAGGGTGAAATGGGATTAGGGTTAGGGTTTTTGCGGTAGTGATCTTTGATTATGGTGTGAAACTTGTCGACTATTTGAGTGTCTTCGGAGGATAGATTGGTGTTTCGAGAAGTGTCGTTGTCGGTGTCGTGTTGTGAAAGAAGAGGTGAAGAAGAAGAACATAGTCTGAAAGTGTGTGGTAAGAGAGGGAAAAGAGAGTTTTGCAAGTGAAAGTTTACCTTTGATTTGATTAATGCCATGGATGGTTATGTTATGTTGGTGTTTCGATTCAGAGAAATTGCAACAAGCCAACAACGTTAAAGGTGAATTTTTGAAAGTGAAGGAGAAGTGAGTTATTGGCGGCGGTGTGCTCTGTTTCAGTTCAGTTCAGTTCAGTTCAGCATGTTTGGCGGGTAACATGTTGACAAAGACAAGAGATGATTGTGGGCCGAGATGATCGTGGGCCAATTCAATTAGAGGTAAATGAATTACTACGCCCCCTAAAATACTTTTACTTAGGATGACCGAAGTCAACATTGGAAAAATCATACAACCAATCGTTAGTTGATCAATAGTGATTGACGCTGAAATTAGTAGGGAGGATCAAAGTTCAATCTCCTACAACTGCAATTGGGATGAGACTGTAACCGCTTGATGTCAAAATCGACCTCAAAACCAAATTAATCGGTCCAATAGGGTGGATACTAATGGTAAAAAAAATCATACAGAAATTATGTTTGTTTGTGACATAAAAACAAACACTCAAAACTTCAAGTGAGTGAATCTCCAATTCAAATTTTCACCCCTGCACATATAATGTTCATATAAATTGAATTATGATATGATTTATGCTCACGAGATTTGTGAGTGAGTTTTTACTTTGTTTCTATAATCTGATTCTATAAGAGTGGAACCCTACCCGACTTATTCTGTTATGGTTAGTTGATTTTTTTAGAATTTCGACATCACAGACTATTATGGCACAATTTATTTATTTATTTTTATAATGAAATTGACGATCGAACTCATAATCTCTTACTATACTATCTAAATCTTTTATCACTAAACTAAATCTAGTGTGTTATGGCACAATCCTTTCTTTCCCATCAAAATTCAGCCCCCTTGTAATTGATTTTTTTGGTATTTTGACATCACAGATTATTTTAACATTGTTTTTTCCTCATCAATCTTCAGCCCTCATGTAATAAAAAACAAATCTAATCTGTCAATTTTTTTAAATACTTCAAAGTTGAAAGACAAAACAAATACTAATCTGAAATACAATACATATATTTATTAAAAAAACTGTATTATAAAAAAACAGATTTGGACAAGAAATTGATGGTTCTGCTTGCAGCCGTTGAATAATCAATATCATATGTATGCTGTGCAGTACAGTTTTTATTTTTGGAAGAACAGCTGTTCAGTTCAGTTATGTAAGAGAAGAAAAAGTGTGAAAATAAAAGTGAAGCAAGCACAAGAGTTTCATTCAATTTTAGAAACATAAGCCATAGCCATTACCACACCAAACAACACTTCTCTCTGTATTTTAATTTTGTTAGGTAGATACTTACTTGAGTCAATGAAGACTTGATAATTACACCATTATCTTCGTTTATTTTATTTTATTTGAGTCAACACTAAGCAAATCCTTAATCTATTTTTGGTTAGGGTTTTCGAACAGATTCAATAAAATAATTCAACTCTATTTCAAAACCATGGCGAAAGGAAAGTATACACGTTCATTAGGGAAGAAATTATCGACGGTTACGTTGATTTTCTGGACTCTTTTCATGCTTACACTTGTCATAATCGTGCTTCTTGCACTCGGAATTCTTTATCTTCCAAGCACAGGCGATGATTCATCAACCACAGATCTCAGTGGTTTCAGACGCAAAACCTCTGAAAGGTGAGTGATTTGATTTTGATGTTATTTTGTTTGATTTTGATTTTATTTGAAATGTGTTTAATCTTTCATGTTTTGTGATTGTTGCTTTCGGAATTGATTTCAGTTTGGAGGAGAGGAAGGAACAGTGGACTGAAATTCTTTCATGGGAGCCAAGAGCTTTTATCTATCACAATTTTCTGGTCAGTTTTTGTCATCATTTCGTGGATCTAGCATCTGTTTGGATTGACTTATTTTGAGTTTATTCAGTGGTAGTAGAAGCACTTATGCAACTGTTTGGGAGAACTTATAAAAACAACTTTTGATATTTTCATAAGTTGTTTTTAGCTTATTTTCATAAACTCTTTGGAGTAGCTAATGAAAACAACTTGCAACTTATACGAAAAGAATTTGACTTTATTTTATCTTTTGGTATGGAAATAGTTTATGATAAGCATTTATGGAAAATTAAGTTATTTAGGTAATTCATACATGCAATATTGAAAAATCCAGAAAAACTCTATCTTCATATAAGCTAGACTCATGGAAAATTAAGTTATATGAAGATAGAGTTTTTCTGGATTTTTCATGATAAAAGAGAATCTAGGTAATTCATACATGCAATATTCAGATTGCAGTAAACTTGAACTTTTTGAAAGACTCCAGAGTTTGAGTGAAGATGTTAGTTTTTTTTTTTTTTTAAAAAAAAGAGAGATTTTAGTTTACTTCTTTGAACTATTGTGGTAATAAACTGTTGGAATTTATATTGTATTAAAATGTCCATTCTGCTTATCATTTTGAACAGTCAAAAGAAGAATGTGAGTACATGATCAATCTTGCCAAGCCTTTCATGGCAAAATCAAGTGTTGTCGATAGCAAGACTGGAAAGAGTACAGAAAGCAGGTTTTTCTTTGTGTTTTTTGTAATGGTTCCAATAATCGCAGATCATTTTTTTTCCCATATACATTTTCTCGAGAGACCAGTGTCTAGTTGTAATGCATCACTCTAGATATATCCCCTGCCTGTAGGGTTCGAACTAGTTCAGGAATGTTTCTGAAGAGAGGAAAGGACAAAATTATCCAGACTATTGAAAGAAGAATTGCCGACTTTACCTTCATACCAGTAGGTATGAGTTTTTGTGTGATACCTATGTCTACATGCTTGCCTCTTTCCCTTCATCTCTTAGCCTTTTTCTGTTGCTGCACTGCTGCACATATATTGAATTAGTTTGCTTAATGCACCAAGCTTGTTACATATATAACTTATTCTAGACCCTCTTAAGAACTTAGTGAGAAACACTGGATAAATTGTTCTTTCTAATTAAGTCTCGGACTATCTCAATGTGTTGGTGTCGGTAGTTGGTCCTATTGTGAAACATTAACTTTTCACAATCTTCCCAAATCTAAACTCTTGAAATTGTTGCTTATGCCAAGTAGCTCTAAAATGTATGTGTTTGACAAAAAAAAGTTTCCAGTAGCACATTTTATCCAGCGACCTGATTGATTGCTTGATATTTGTTCTCATTTACTGTTGTTAACTTTTTAATTTGAAGAGAATGGAGAGGGACTTCAGGTTCTTCACTATGGAGTTGGGGAGAAATATGAGCCTCATTACGATTACTTCCTTGATGCGTTCAACACTAAGAATGGAGGCCAACGAGTTGCTACAGTTCTTATGTATCTGTAAACCCTTATTCTCTTTCCATGCATGTTTTGCCGCGTGCTTTGTAATTGAAATGTATACAAATTTGACAGTTCCCTGTTTTTGCTCCTTATGCAGGTCTGACGTCGAAGAAGGTGGTGAGACTGTATTTCCTGCGGCTAAGGCCAACTTTAGTTCCGTGCCATGGTGGAATGATTTATCCGAATGTGCTAGGAAGGGTCTATCAGTGAAACCAAAAATGGGTGATGCTCTGCTGTTTTGGAGCATGAGACCAGATGCCACACTAGATGCATCTAGTTTACACGGTTAGAAACTATTAAAAACTGTAACTGCTTCAATTTTTTACTTACTAGTATAGCATGTCAAGTTCAGACTTCAGAGTGACCCGTTTTTTTATCGCCTCGAATCATGAGACATCTTTCTACATTTAGGTTCTAATGTTGATGTATGCTCTATTTCCACCTCTCCCATAAAATTTTATAAATAGAGTAAGAGTATAGACCTTATGTTGAAAATATTATAGCCATGTCAGTCAAACTTATATTACATTCCATTGGAAATTAGAAGCTATGAATGATGAAGTTAATTTATTTTTGCTTTCAGGCGGTTGCCCAGTAATTAGAGGAAACAAATGGTCTTCAACTAAGTGGCTGCATCTCGAGGAATACAAAGTTTAAGGAATTGCGTGTGCAGGTACTTCCAGAGACTAAGGATGAGTCAACAATTGTTCTCCTAAAAATAGGGTTCAAAATTTTATAGATGATTTATAAGATATTATGTGAAAAAATTGTTCTTAAAATCTCAGCTCTCAGTTATGTTTGACTAGATATATAGGATTGAGCAGGAGGATATACTGGGGTTCATTGTATTTTGTTCTTGATTTTTTATTTAGAAAATAATTTTATATAACAAATATCGAAACTTGTTTTTCAAAACAAAACAAGAAATCTAGCTGAGAATATAATTTCGAAACTGCTTTGAAGAAAGAGAAAAAAAACTTGATAAATTTGTTTTGAGAACATGTTTTTAAAGCGAAGAGGTGGTGGGCAACCACAACGGTGGTGGATGATATTGGGATGGTGATAGTGACGGTGTCACGTTGCAATGGCGGTGATACTGTTGGGTGGCGGCGCATTGGTAGTGGTTATCTCTGTGTTGGGCCATTTAATTAGTCTTGTAACAGAATATTAATGTGTTGTGTTCTTCACAGTTATGTAAGATTGGTTAACATATGTAAGATGTGTACATGAAAAATGAGCTCAGACGCTTTCCATTTTATTTTCCCATAATCAAGCCATTTTTGCATTTGTTTAGTAAGCATCCATATCATCTCATTCATTTACACTTTAAACAGTATTCTGCCTTTAATTTGCAGCTTCTACTACATAAACAAATTCTGTAATCTTAAGAAGGAAAATATATGGCTAGGGGAACTTTGAATGTATAAAGGGGAGAGAATAGGGAGGGGGTAAAATGAGTAGTTAAGTAAGCAATTTTTATCTTGAAGTTAGAAGATCTGTTCCCCTAATAATATGATATATGTATATTGTATAGGCTTTGTCTAACCTGCACAACCACGTTAAGTGGTGCACCATACACACGCATTATTTACCATTGGGGTTTGAATCCCATTGTATCTTATAGTGTTTGTTCTGTACTAAATCTCTTCTCATTTACCTTCAACCTCCAAGTAGTTTCTCTCTGCCGCATCCTTCTCCCGACCACCCAGAATGGCATCACCTCCTCCACTAATGCCAATCTCTCTAGTGCATCTTCACTCCAATTTAATGTACAGCCTACAATTTTGAGGATTCTTTGAGTTTGAAAATATTGGTGATTTTTCTTTTGAATTTTTAGTTTAGAAGATGAAAGTGAATATATTCAAGCAAAAGTGTATTTGAGTGGATATTTGTTTGATATTTGGAAAAGATGAAAGTGAAGATGTTCATATAGTTCTAAAAAAATAATTATTAATAACATAATTATTCAACAATTTTTTAGACGACAAACGGTAGCGCTTTTACTCTTGTAAGGACAACTTTATCGCTTTTACTCTTGTAATGACAACTTTATCTCATGTTCTTGCATTACTTTTGATGTTATTTCTCATCATATTGTTTCTATTATTTTGAATGAATAATGTCATAAGTATGCTTGCGTAAAAAAATAATTTTTAATTTAAAAATGATAAAAAGATTAACTTGTGTCTGTTTTGATAGATAAATGACCTAAATGAGTTAAAAAAACAAAACCAAAATATTGATGTGTTACAAATAAATAAGATAAAAGACAATTTTTTTTTTCAACTTAATTATAACTTTTAAGTTAAATCTGCTTGGTAAAATATTTTTATAAAATTTTAAAACAAATTTATCATAAATAATAGGCTTATGGAATTCATGTTTTTTAATAAAAAAAAATATTATATTATGTAGAGATGTGATTTTTAAAAGATAATCATCTTAATAATAACAAACTTAAAAAGCGATGCAAACAATATTTGGATAAATATCGAAAAGATAATAATAACAAAAAGCGATGTAAACAATATTTGGATAAATATCGAAAAAATAATAAATAATAATAACAAAGACAAAAAAAAGATAATAACAGATAATTATACTAATAACAAACTTAAAAAAAAAAAAAAGTTAATAACAACTAAACTAATAATAACAACTTAAAAAAAATAATAATCATAAATTCTTTTTTTCTTAAGTCACTTATATTGTGTTTTCATTAAAATAAAAAGACGCTTCTTATTTTAAGAACTTTATCAAAATTGTATTTGACCCTACTTCTCCTTAAAAGAAGTAGAGAAGTAGAAAATAAATAGGGTCAAACGTATTTAACATGGACTAGTAATTTAAAGTATTTTAACGTATAACTGTTATTTTTGAAGAATTTTAATGTATAACTTTAAGATACAAGTATCAAATTGCAAATCTTATTTTTTTTTTTCCTCATATCTTCTCTCCACCAAATGTGTTGGGTACTAAATTTAGACATCCTTTCTAATTGAGATTCAAACCTTAATTTGATGAGTTGTGGGAGTCTAGCTGTTTTATAATATGTGCTCTCCATTCCTAATTATCAATTATTTATTTACTCAATAAAAATCATATCAACATGAATACATTATTTTGAGAGACAATACCATAAATATTAATTTAAACAATTTACATAACTCTAACTGTTTATACAAAAAACAGTTCAAACTTTTATTTTTTATCAGCATAGAGGGTGATAGACTCGGGTATTATACGATTTCACTTCTAGCAATCATCATCATCATCATTCCAGTTGCTCCATCATTACTTCTAGAATTAGATCAAGAGCCGAAAGGCCACAAAAAGGAAAAAGGGTTGCTCCTTCTTCCACTATTTTGTGGCAATTCTTGACGGCAAACAGGGCAGGTGTTATGCTGAACCAACCACGGTATAATACAATCTGAGTGAAACATATGCTTACATGGCATTCGTCTTGCATTAGACCCAAGCTCAAATTTATCTTGGCATACTGGACAGTGTGGATCCGATCGAAGATGCTTCGACGCGATCTTCACGATAGGAATTGCATCTATAGAGGACCGAGATGCAGGTGGAGGGCCTGGCCGGTCATTAGCCGAAATCTGTTCAAACAGTTCTTCTACTCCAGGACCGGTAAAATAGTTAACCGAGTTACCTATCGCCACACCAGTTCCTGGAGTCCCTCTAAAGAGAGCATCAATGCCACCTTGTCTAGAAAACCTGTGTGGAATTTGGCCACCATAGATTAACACAGGAGCAGTAAACCTTGGACCATGTTCGGGAATTAGTTCCTCAACGTTGTCCACTCCATCGCTAGCATGGACCATATCATCGAGATCTTGAACAAATCCCCCATTACAACCAGAGCAAACCGCATGTTGCCGTCCCAGTCGAACTGAACTCATGCAATTATAACACCAATGAGTATCACCACTACTTGACATCCTCTTGTTCCTTATTCGTCTCAAACAACTGATTCCAAGACTCCTAGACAGTAGACACTGTTGTCTTAACTAATACAACATGTCAGTGACTCTACACAACAGTCAAATAAGTCAACAACTGTTATCTTACCTAATACCTGCAAATACGTTACATAACAATCAAACTAGTTAGATTTACACATTATCCATAAATTGGATCGTATACCATGATGCTCCTCTACACAACAATTTGCAGTGACATATAGAAACTGTCGATACTTAATTAAGAGAATCATATATAAATACCATAAATCAGAATTAAGTGCTGTTACAAGGATATAGAGGGGAAGCTTCGTGACATAAACACCTGACTTTTAGCAAATTCTCCATAATAGCTTACAAATATGAACTTAATGAAGTTGTTTACTAAAACACATCTATAAATTTTACAAGTGGATTGGATAGGAAAGATCGAGGAAGGTAGGATAGTAGATATGGAGAATGATAATTTCTGAAACGTTTATCCCAACCCACGTCACAAGGCATTGTCGAACTTAAACTCAACATCCATACATACAATATTTCCACTTTTCAGTTCCACGTCAATGTGAATCCACATGCGAACAAAGAAAAAACAACACAGCAAAATCTAAAATGTTTAAGCATTTTCTAATTTGACATAGACACATGACAAAAACTAGCCAGTGGTTCATAGTGACCCAGATTCAAAAACTACAATATTACTAGTTTGATGATGGATGATTGTCATTCTCAATAAACCGGGATCCTCGAGAGAGAGAGCTTTGAGAGATATTTAGACTCAAACAGAATCATATTAACAAAAGATAAAGAAAGTAACACAATTAGCACTCTATATATAGAGAAACTAGCTATCAATATAAAATCTAACTAACTGTAACAAACGAACTAATTCCTAACTGAATTACATCCTATAACAGCCAGCTCAAACTCAAGAGAGGGAAGAAAGCTTTGAGAGTGATTTTGCTTGTTTGGATTGACTTATTTTTAAGCTTATGAAAAATAATTTATGCAAATTGTATCTTCATAAGTTTTTCCATAAACTACTTTAAAGCTTATGAATAATACATAAAAGTTTGCTTATTTGCATAAGCTCAAAAATGAGTCAATCCAAACGGCTCGAATCAAATGAAGTCGTCTTAACAAAATTTGAAGAAAATAATATAGTGAGATCTCTATATATAGAACAACAAACTACCAATAAAAATCTTAACTAACTATAACAAATTAACTAATTCCGGGCAGAATTATATCATGTAACTAACAGTAACAATCATTGGCAATACCATAGCAGAATTCCAAGCAACATGTCAATGTCTAATTTTTTCATAATTAATAGTAAATTAAATTCCCATAATAAAAACTTGTTGTTAGTAATTGGTTGATGCATGTTTAATCTAGTTTTGCAATCTATGAGATTATCATTAAAATCCAGATGAGCAATAGGGAATTAAGTGAAGGAATTAATTTCAGGAATCTTGTTATTGAAAGTGAAAACCCATTCATTCAGATATAAGTATGTAATAATAAGAAACAAAAATAGGCATAAAAAATGCAAAGTAAGAAAGGAAACATCGTACCGTGCTCAAATATGGATCTCGTTCATCGGTGGGTGAGTGTGAAGTGTGAACAGAACAGAACAGAACAGCAATGCAAGGTGGAAAAGTTTGTCCTAATATAGTTTAACAATTTTATGTTTCGATATCCATAAAACAATTATAAATTATGGGTTAATTAGGAAGTGTTTTAACTTTTAAGTATATTGTGTTGACGTTTTAAATAAAATAGTATGTAATTTATTTAGTTTTTTCAATCATTTACCTATAATTAAGAAAGAATGGAGAGAGTAATTAATTACACTTTTAAAAATTATTTATCTCTTATCATGTGTTAAAATTTATTTATCTCTTATCATGAGACATGTTTCTACAATTATTGTGCATCGCATGCTCTATTTAGGCTTCTCAAATAAAAAATCATAAAAAACTTAATTGCATTTTTATTCTTTTTATTTTATCAAATACCCAAAAATTATTTCCCTATTTTAAAATCAAATTTTTTGTCCTCAATTATTACATATGTTGCAATTTTGGTCTGAACATTGACTTTTAATCCTTAAAATGGTGATTTTTTCCCCAAAAAATTTATAATTTATTAGCTCAATTGTAAATTTGAAGAGAAAATACGTTTTTAGAACCAAAATTCAACATATTTTAAGGCTAAAAGTCATAAATGGTAAAAATATGGGCTGATAAATCAACAAAGTCTCTTTCATCGCGACATGTTCGTGATGTTTTTGTTCACTACAGATAGCACCTCTCTTTAACTATATTGACTCATTTAATGATAATTTTTGTGTAAACACTCTTAGTAGCTCACGCTGAGCAACATTTTACTGAATAAACTATTACTCTGTCTACGCTGTCATGCTTTATGTTTGCCAGTGTATTCAAAATATTTTAATCAATAATGGAATAAAATAAAGTTTAAGCACAGAAGTGTGATAAGAAGGCCAAACCGGCTTACAAATTACAATACTCCTTTTAATAATTTGACTTTTGAGTGAGAAATTTTCTCACTACCAATTCTACGAAGCTGGCTCAAAATCTCATTAAAATCTCCAGGGGGTTCGCATGAAAAGTCCACCTGCTCCCCTGTATGAGGGTGCTGAAACCTACACGATAATGATCAAAACCAATATTGTTATCAAGTTTCATGGATCATGCAAATGAAATGAGAACCAAAGCTTAGCTAGGAAGTTATAAAAGCTTTTGTTATGTTACCCCAGAGTCAGAGCATGAAGGCAAGGCCTATCTAGCTCAGAAACTACTTTAAACATTTCGTTATGCAAACTCGCAGTTGTTCGTGGCCGTAGCAGTGACAAGACCATGCTTTTCGTCCCTCCGTATACCTCATCACCAAGCAGAGGTACACCCAAATACTTGGCATGTGCACGGATCTACAAGACAAGCGTGGATTTTTTAGGTGATTATAAGTTTAGATTACAATGGATATTCATTAAAAAAAATACATTTGATTTTTTTCCCTCTAAATATTTGGATCTAAATTCTAAAAACAAGCACAACCAAGTTTTATCCCACTAAATGGGATTGACAACATGATCAAACGATGCTATAATATTCTATTAAAAATCATGTCTATAACCAAATCATTGGCCTCTAAATCATTTTTAATAGTTTCAACTATAATTTTTTTTGTCTTCCTTTGCCTTTTGCGGTTGAGTTGTCCTACATCTAACCATGTTTTACTCCAATGGTAAAAAGCACCCTCCGTTCTCTTATTTACAACGAGATTTGGCCATATACGATTTTTCTACATTTTCTAACGATATGTACCTGATGAGTGCGTCCAGTTTCTAACTTCCACTCAACCAATGCACAGCTACCCCCAGCAAGTATCTCAATTACTTTGTACCTGACAGATAGTAATAAACTTTTAGATGAATAGAAAGCCATTAAGCAGTTGGTATAAAACCTTTCTGAATAAACATCTCAAAAAACATTCCTAGAAAATGTAATATAATGTAATAAATATTAAAATAATATTGCATTAGCTGAGTTTTTAAAACAACATCCTCTCCCCCAAGTTAAAATTAGTTTTTGCATTTCTAATTTTTCAGAAGCTCTCATACTCATTTAATTTTATTATGGTTATCGATCCCGGGCGATCCCAGTGGGATCCCGGTGGAGCGGAGCTCTGCTGGGATGGGTAGGGTTGGAGCGGCGCAGGTAAGGTTCTCGGTGGCATCCCGGTGGACCGGAGCGGAGCGGGTCGCGGCTGTCCATCCCGGGTCAGGACTGGGATTTTATCTTCATGGGTTTTAAAGAGTATTTTTGAAATCTGACTCATTCTAGTAAGGGTAAAATTTGTTTTTTACCTTTAAAAATGTTACTAACCCGCTTAACCCTAGCCGCAACTTGATTCTCACCATTGTATCATTGTATTATCGTACTCTACCTCTTCTCTCATCGATCCAAAGCTTCGTCTCATCGTGTTGAAGACTTGAGAGTTGTGTTTTGAAATTTTGATTTATGAATGTTTTATGGATTTTGAGATGTTTGTTTAATTTTACATTAATTATATGTTTATAATATTATTTATGTAATTAAAAAAAATAAAAAATGAAACAGCGGCATCCCGGCCATCCCGCTATCCGGGATGCCGCCATCCCGCTATCCTGGATGCCGCTATCCCAGTTTTAGGGCTGGCCGCTCCGCTCCGCGATCCGGGATTAACTACTATGAATTTTATATGATCATCTGCAAGCTGATAAGGAATTTTAAGCAAGTGAAAACTATAGACTTACTTTAACTAAGAAGTTTTATAAGCTAATGATCTACGGAGTAAAAGATAAATGGATCACAAAAGAAGAAATTTTTAACTGGTTTTATTAGTTTCTAATTAATTTGGTTATATAATGAAAGAACGCAAAAGATGAAATATCTTGTGGCCATTTGTCACGAATCATGATAATTGCTAGTTAAAAAAGTTAAACTAATTCCACTTGAAAGTTTATTGGCAATGTCACCCAGATTGAATAATAATAACAAGTTCGAATTTCATATATTGTGTACACAAATGCTTAAGAATACACATTTATGTCTATATTTTTAATTGATGCACTCTAAACTTTGCAGTACTCAATCAAATATGACCAAAAGCACCTAATATAATTCAATATTAGTAAATAACAAAATATAAATGAAGTGTAAAAGTACCATAAATCACCTACTAGCAGCATGACGGGCCTTCACAGAATTAACTGCTCCAACTACAGCGGTCATACGAAGCCGGTTATTAGGATCACGACCAACTGGAACCTCAACACGACCAGCAACTGGAGTAGGTAGCCCAGCAGTGAGACTAACATAGACCCTGTTGATGGTGCGTAGCTTGAATTGTTCAGACAATTTCATATGAGAATGTTCATCCTGATATCAAGGCATACAAATACTGGGTGTAAGATGAATGCTAATATTTTGAAGTGAAAGAATTTCATTCTGAGTGAAGTTTGGCACTTGTGACAAATTCTGAGTAAATGTAAGAGTACCTTAGCAACAACTAGTAACCCACTCGTGCCTTTGTCTAATCTATGCACAATCCCTGGTCGAATTGATGCCATAGAAAATGTAGAATCTAAACCATCACAAGAACTTTCCTGGGATGAGAAGCCATTAAGTTCATCATCAGAATCTTCTGTATCTGAAAGAGCCCCCTCTTTAGAAAATTCAACATTTGGCAGGTTGCAATGGTGAAGAATTCCGTTTACAAGTGTCCCAGATGTATTTCCAGGTGCTGGATGCACAACCTAGGTTGAAGAGAGAAAAACGACATTTGTCAATATCAATATTTTGAGTTAGTTTCATATGCCTTCTGAAAATTTCAGACATGATTAGAAATCAATTTAAAAAATAGCTCCTAGCAGTACAAAATGAAACGGTTGGTTAGTTCAGCCTGAATTTAATCAAGTATTGAACTCATGATAATTTAAGAATCAAGAGAAATCAAATTATAAACCAAAAACAAGAGCCTCACACTATCTACTGTACAATTATGCATGTTGATCAGGCAAGATTTAAAAATAACAACTTAGAGCAAGAGATTTGGAATTACCATGTGTGCAGGTTTATTTATGACTAGCAAGTGGTCATCTTCATAAACTATATCCAAAGGTATGTTTTCCGGCACAGCTCTCAACTGCTGCAACTCTGCAATTGTGCACTTGATCTCATCCCCAGCTCTGACATTAAAAGAAACCTGCTCAAGTATCACCATGCTGCTCAATTACAAATTAAGAAAGGAACACCAAAAACTATTGACACCTTCAAGGACCTACATAATTTCGAATGAATATATTTATGCTTTCCAAACAAGAACTTTCACCGTTCAGTGAATCACAATGTTCTGGTTGATGCTCCAATTGTTGAAATAATCAAACAAAAAACTGGGTGTATAAATATATTCTAGGTATAGAGCAAGTTTCAGAATCATCTTGGAATCATAATTTGTTTTTCCCGTTTTGAACATGTGTTGTGGAAGTAGGAAAACATACTAATTTGTGAAATCATATACTTTTTGACCAAAACCCAAACAATTTAAAATGCTCGAAAATAACTTTTGTCAAACACTTAACGTGCAAAATTCAACCATCATAATACAAGATAGATCATAACCACAATTACATCCATCATCCATGTTAAAAAAAAAAAACTAGAAACATATTCATATAGAACAAAAAACCAGAAAATTCAGCACCAATGTGTAAGTCCATATCTATCTTAATATTTGAATCATCATCAAGTCTCACACTCACACTAGACACGATACTACACTAACACATATACACCGCGGTTAATAATATAAGAAAATTAAAGTGATTGAATGTAACTATTATGTGTGACTATCGTGTTAGTGTCAAACACCGGACACAACTTCAATCTGAAATATCAGTGCTAATAAATTGGAGCTGTGTGCTACATCTAATTGCAAAGAAATAACTGACATCAACATAAAATAATATAACATGAAAACAATAACAATAATGAAATTGAGTTTTGTAACAGTTGGAATGGATAATGAGTTTATGACCTTATCAACAACACGGCCATTGACATGAACGAGTCCGGCTTTAATACTTGATTGAACGCGAGCTCTACTGATACCATTGATGCGAGAAGAGATCCAACTGTCGAGTCTAAGTTTTCCAGATTTGGTGGTTCCACCGTCGACGATATCTTCTAACTGCACGCCGGAGTAATTTGATTTTGGTTGTTCATTGGAGTTGGATTTATCGGAGAAAGTAGAAGTGGCTCTCGTAATGTTATAACGAAATTTATAATTGTTAGTGGGAGAGAAGAAATATTGTGATGGTGAAGTTCGGAAGTGAAATTGGAATGCTCTTGTTGCTGTGGAAATACCGCAACATCCACATGAGGTGGTATTAAGGGATAACATTTCAATTTCATTCAATTCAATATACTATTTGTCCATTGTTTTTCACACTACTCACTACTACAGCTTCCGCGGCTTTCAAATGAAAACTCTGATTGGGTGGTTGTTAATTTAGTATGTTACTAATTGGGCTATCTCAAATTATCAGAATGATGTTATCTTTGCGAGAGGATCTGTTTTTATCAAATCTTTAATGGATAAGGTGAAACTTTCATCATGGAAGTGATATCCGGCTAAAAACTCTAGTAACGTTTGCTCCTTCTATGAGTGAGAAGTGCAACCGATTTTGTGTTGGAGACAATAACTGTACGTGGACTATTGGTTGTGTGCCCCGTTACTTCTTGGTTTCTCTTCTTTTTTTTTCTAGTACACGGATTGTAAAAAAAAAAATTATACTCGGTTTTAGTCTCTACAAGATACTGTAAAATGCAAAGTTTGTTTATAACATTCTCATAAAAATAATGTAATTTTTTTTTTACTCAAATAAAAATAATCTAAAATGAATAAAAACATTTAATGCATTTTTAGTTTGTGTGAGTACACAACGAAACAGATGCCACATGAAAAACACAGAACAAAATTTTGGGAGAAAAATTAATCTCAATTAAATTTAACTATACTTGAATAGTTTCATCAAATTTCCATTCATTAGAATTAATAGAATAGAATATTGGAGAGCTCACATGTCATTTCTCAGCCTCCTTTCCCTTTAATAATTTGTCACACACATTTTTCTTTTAGTCATATTACAACAAGAAATAGAAAGCCATTAAATAATATGTAACCACCTAATTGAATGTGAAGGGAATTTCAATCCCTTGTCTAGATTAGGATTTGCAAGACACACTGAGACACACAGAGACACACAATTAATTGGTGTGTAGGTAATTGATTTTGTTACAAGCAGCTAGGGACTTGAATTTGTCACTATCCATGAACAGTTGTGACACATTTTGGGTGTACCTCATAGCCACATTGAAGACATTGATAAGCCCAATTAGACCCTTGTTCATCACAAACACAACAAATAAAGGGTCCTCCACCATTTCCATCAGACACTAAATTAAGTCCATGATGGTGTCCTTCATGTTGCACTAAATTTGGAAGATCCTTAGCCTCTTCTTCAAGTTGTTTCTCTAGCTGCTCCACTTTAGTAGCAGTGAAAGGATAAGCATTTTCTTGATACAAATTAATCAAGTTTCTTCCATGTATTGTTATTGTTTTACCATTAGGACCTATAATTACCAAACAAGGTATTCCTTGTACATCAAAGTGTCTTGCAAGGTTCTTTATTTCTGGATCACCAAATGGTAATGCTAACCATGGCATGGTGTTGTAGTAAGAGTCGAACGATTCTTGGTCGCGGTCGTTAGAAACAAGAACAATTTCAAAACCTTCTTCATGATCTTGTTTTTCAGCTAACTCTTGCTTGATTTTCAGATAAACTGAAATCAATTTGGGAGTGAATTTGGTGCATGGGACACACCATCCAGCTGAGAAGTATAGTCCAATTGTTTTTCCCACTAAAGAAGCAACAGGTACCTACAGGATCAATATAGTACCTAATTGTTATTTTCTACTTATATGATATGATGAATTATTGCTTGAGAAAACAATTATAATAAACCAAGTAGATACTTATTTTTTTGTATTTAAATTTTTAATGGATTTGACCGTTAGAGTCAGTTTGATATGCAAAAGATAAGTATTAGACAGAACATGACAAACTTTTAAGATATTGAACAACATATTGTTGTATACCATGTTTGATAGACAAAATATTATTTTAGTATATTTTAGAATAGATGAAACAAAAGTTGTTTTGTTGTTTAGTGACAGACAATAATTTTAGTCTTTTTGTCTCCAATTTATTGCGTCTCATGACCATTTTACAATATAAATTGTTAAAGAAATCTCAGATCGGAGTTGGCCTGAACATGAATTTATAAGCAAAAGACAATTTTCACTTAACAAGCCAGTTTTGCAGGATTGAGTTTGGTCCAATTTTAAGAGAAATTGTCATGTTCGATCACTTATTTTTTTAGCCGGTTAAACACACCTTAATGATTTATTGCATCTTTCTTAAAAGTGCAATATTTGCGGATCTGGATTTGATGTTGTTGTCTAATCACGCAGTTTAGTGTTGTTTTTGATCTCAGCCGTCCGATCAAGATCGGACGTCTGAGATCATTTATTGTCAAAAGTAACATCAATTGATCTCAGACGTCCGATCTTGATCGGACGGCTGAGATTCAAAACAGCACCAAACTGTGTTTTTACAACAGCATAAAATCCATTTCCCAATATTTGCAACATGAACTTACAGTAAAAAATAATGATAAACAAATCGTGGAAAACAGTACCATGCAAATGACTAAAATGAGTAATTAAGACGAAGATATTAATTAATTGGAACATTTTACCTGTGTGAGTAATCCACTTGTATGACTCAAAACATAATCTCTATGATTATTAGCAAGTAAATTAGCAAGTGTTTGATTTTCAAGCTTCTCTCTTTCAGCCTCATGCAATTGTTCCAATCTCTCTTTACTAAACGGATAAGCTTGAACACCATATCGATAAATAAGTTCAACACCATCACGAAGTGTTGCTTCACCTTTAGGTTGTAACATAACCAAACATGGAATACCTTCAACATCATATTTTCTATTCAATGCTTTCTTTGTTTCTAAGTCAGAGAAAGGAATTGCTAACCATGGCATGTTTTGGTAAAATCCATTAAATGCATCTAAGTCTTCATCAGAAGAGACATACACTATTTCAAATTGTGGGATATTGTTTTTGAGTTGTTGATAGATACCAATGAGCAATTGAGTGAATCCACGACATGGTGGGTACCAATTGGCAGCAAATAATAGACCCACTATTTTTCCTTCAAGTTCTGAAACTTTCACCTGCACCAAATTAATTCAACAAAATTTTATGAGTCCCACAAACATTGTCGTATGTTATGTAGTTTTCACATTAACTAATTGAAGAAATCATAAATGGAAAAAAAGTAACAATAAATTCATCAAATTAGTTTTCTTATTTATTATACTTCATGTCATGTCAATTCATTACATTAGATTGAATTTTTCCACTTTTCAAGTAACCTAATAGTTTTTGTCAAAAAAAAAAAGTAAACTAATAGTTAAACTTTTCAATAAATAAATTATGAATGGTTAGAGTTCGAATATTAGCTCTTGCATAAAAAAAAGTTATGTATTTACCAACTGAATTAATTAAGCTCACGAGACACATTAAATTGAATCTTAATATTCATTGATAATACCAAATGACTCATATTAGATATCGGGATTATGTGAAGTAAAAAAACTACCGTCGTGGTATTTGCAAATTCATGATCGGACTATTTAAATATCAATTATTTCAAGGGAAACTTTTTGTTATGAAAATTTGAAGAGACGAATTGTAAGAATAAATCTCCACATTTATTTATATCTAATACCCCATGATTTTTACAAAAGAATAAGATTAAAGTAACATCATCTAATAAAATATTGTCATATGTATTGATTCTTGCATTTTTTCTCTTGAATCATTCGTAACAAATTGCATCTCTTATTTCAATTAGGTAAACAAGAGTGTTTAAAAGTAGTCGATAAAATTACATAGTTTAAACTCTAATTGTCTACCATGCAATGACATTGCTAGTAAATTGTACTTATAAAAGAAAAAAGTTACCAAGCTATGCTAAATTATTCTTTAGTACAGCCAGCGATGTCAATTCATAAAATGGCACAATAGTGATAATAATTGTGGCTTTAAAATAGAGAGATAAGAGGAATAAAAAGTTAGGACCACTAAAACAAAAGGAGCATGCAGATTTGTGGAAATAAAAAAGATATATACACACACTAATCCTTGAATATAAAACGTATTTAGATAGTAGAAGAGGTTATTGAAGGGCTTAAACTACACCGACATAGGTGTATAGAAAGATATAAAATGGGGGTACTAAGAATAGAAAGAATCCAACCTATCCAAAAATATGAGAGGGACTGGCCACCGAAATGGCCCACATTGAAGAAGGATAATGGGCCACGTGTAGAACAAAATGTAATTGATAGGACTTATAGTACTAGTAAGGCTAGAGAGAAAATGGTTTTTAGGGACACTTGTCCTTCTTATGAGAAGTTTGATTCTCCACGACAACTACACATTGAAAATGACTACATATAGGCATGTGTAGCTCGTGAATGCTTGCCATCTACTATAACTATCAAATATTGATGATCATCTAATCTAACTAATTAAGCAACTCAACTCCATAGCTAACATTAAAAACATGTATTATCTTTATTATTCATTTTCATCATGTCAATTCATAATTATTCGCTTTTGAAATATGCAATTTTAATTTGATATATATATTTGTGACTTTTAAGTATCTATAAAGATCACTACATATTCACAAAATGTTGAGCAATATATATGAAAAACTCTAATTACTTCATTAACAAAAGTAATGAATGAAATTTTGAGTATGGTTTTTTTTTTATGCATACTACAATCCTAAAGAGGAAGTGAATTTTATACATGCCTAATTGAAATAGTCTCTTAAAATAATCAGATTAGTCATCTATGTGTTAAAAAGGTGAAATGATAAAATGCATGAGATGCAAATAAGTGCATATTTTCACAAAAGTAATGAATGAGAATTTTCAGTAAGTAAGGAATAAGAAGAGATTAATTAATTAATTTGTTAAAGATGGTATCCTATATATTAAGGGTGGTAAATAAAGTAGTGGTAGTTCTGTTGTTAACTATTAAAAATATTATTAAAAATATTATTATAAGAGCTAGAGTTCGAATTTCTAATTAAAAAATGTTAACAACAAATAGTAAACAATACTGAGACAACACGGCAGGCACAACCAAAATTCCTCCTCTCGTAGTTTATTCATACTTTTACAACCCTAAAGAGGTGGTGAATTTATACATGTCAAATTGAAATATTTTTGTAAAAAAATAAAAATTAGCATTGATGAGTTAAATAAATGATCAACTGTTTTCATGTGTAATATGGATCAACATAAAAATAAAATAAAAAAAGGATAAAATGAATAGGTTGCAAATATAATACATGTATGTAATTTAATTTGAAGTTGACATTTAACAGATCAAAACAACTGTAAAAACAAGATCAGCTAGCTTTTTCAAATAGAGTTTTAATCTTCCATAAATAAGGTTTAACTAAACTTCATTTTTTTTTCAAACCCTAGAACTTGGTTTCTGTTTCATTCCCAAGACTTAATGTAAGAAAAATGAGGACAAATTAAAGTTCCAAATTTAAATAATATTATTTTTTGACAAATTTAAAATATTTTTTTCTTGTATAATAAAAAAAGAAAAATTATTCTTCTTCTTCTTTTTGTATATATATACGACTAAAGCCAATTCAAAGGGCAGCAACAACACAACAAAGAAGTTGAAAATAAAAAACAAGAAAACAAAATCAAAAAATTGCAAGATACGCTAACCGAAAGCATCAACAGTCATAAAATATTTTCTTTAGAATTATCGTTTATTTTTTTTTAGGAATCTTAGTCTTATTGTTTTCCGGCTAAGTGAAAAATAAGTTAGAGGTTCATGAAAATGGTTCTGGCCAAGATCAACGTATAATAATAATAATAATAATAATAATAATAATAATAATAATAATGGCATGTACTATTGTTTTTCATGAGTTGCTACCCATAATTGATAATCAGAAAATTCTTAAAATGGTGAGAGAGGAGAAAAAAACCTGAGCCCCAGATGGTGATAGAAGAAAATCACGATCCTTAGAAGCAAGAAGATGTGAAAATTTAAAGCTTAAGCCAGCTTCTTCATCTTCTTGTTCCACAAAGTTACCATTATTATTCACCATGACATCTTGATTAATAGCTCCAATATCCTTCTTCATGTCCATCCTCATGACTCTCACTTTCTCTACTTTTTTTCTTTCTTTATATTATTATGTATTATTATTATTATAAGAGTCAAGAAATAAAAGAACCGCAAAGCAAGAAGAGTCTCTCATAGAGGCATAGTACATTCACTCACTCACTCACACAACGACACATATATTCAATGGAATCTGTTAGTTGTTGAATAGTTTTTATAGGATAGTTTTAGAAACTTGTTTAGAAGGAAGCTAGAGTAATTTTGTGTGATGAAGGAAATATTGAAATAGGGACCAAGCGCCTTATGGGAGAAATTGTGATTGATTTCTTGGATGCTAAATTACATGGTTGGAGTACCTATTTATAGGCATACACCACCACCCTTTAGCATGGTGGTTTGTTTAATTAATTATTAGATGATTCTAGATAATTATACATACTACTAGATGTTACAATAGTCTAGAAATTTCAAGCTTTACAATGAATCAAGTAGTAGCTTCTAGACAACTCCTAGAAATTTTCATCACATTTTAACACTCCTCCTTGATGTAAATTTCATTAACTCCAAGCATAGTTCGTAGTAGCTCAAATCTTGCTCTTGGCAGTGCCTTCGTGAATATGTCTGCAATTTGTTTTTCTGTCGTACAATAGTTGAGCTGGATTTGTTTAGTTGCCTCTGCTTCTCTGATAAAGTGATATTTGATTGCTATATGCTTGGTTCGATGATGATGAACCGGATTCTTTGTCATTGCTATAGCTGACTTGTTATCGCAATAGATTATAGTAGGCTTATCATCTTGTTCACCCATGTCTCCTAGTATTCTTCGAAGCCATATAGATTGACTTGTCGCTTCAGCTGCTGCAACGTACTCAGCCTCTGCTGTGGATTGTGCAACTGTAGCTTGCTTCTTAGACGCCCATGAGAAAAATCCTGATCCTAGTGAGAATGCATAGCCTGATGTACTTTTCATATCATCTATTGAACCTGCCCAGTCACTGTCAGTATAACCAAGCAACTTAGAGTTGCCCATGGATTTATACCACATGCCATACTCCTTCGTTCCTTGCAAGTATCTTAAAATCCGTTTACCGGCTCCAAAGTGAATTTGACTTGGTTTCTGCATGAACCTCGATAAAAGACTTGTAGCGTACATGATATCTGGTCGTGTAGCTGTCAGATATAGTAGACTCCCGATCAAACTTCTATAACGTGATGCATCGGCTTCTGGTGATCCATCATCCTTTTGCATCTTTTCATTTGTTACGAGTGGAGTAGCAACTGGCTTGCAATCATCCATCTTAAACTTCTCCAATAGTGCTTTAGTGTATTTCTTTTGACAAATAAATATTCCTTCTTTTTCTTGGTTTACCTCTATGCCGAGGAAGTAATTCATCAAACCAAGGTCGGTCATCTCAAATGTCTTCATCATGTCTTCTTTGAATCCATTTATCATTGTAATATTGTTTCCCGTATAGATAAGATCATCAACATATAAGGAGACAATGAGAGTATCATGCTGACCTTGAGTTTTGATGTATAGTGTTGGCTCACTCTTACTCCTCCTGAATCCTCGATCCATGAAATACTGATCAATTCTACTGTACCATGCTCGAGGAGCTTGCTTCAGGCCATATAAAGCTTTTCTTAGTCTCAGAACTTTGTTTTCATTTCCTTTGACTACAAATCCTTGTGGCTGCTCCACATAAATCTCTTCTTCAAGTATACCATTCAGGAAAGCAGATTTCACATCTAGTTGATATATGCTCCACCCTTTTTGTGCAGCAAGAGCTATTAAGGCTCTAATAGTGTCTAGGCGTGCAACTGGTGCAAATGTCTCATTGTAGTCGACTCCAGGTTGTTGCGAGTAACCCTTTGCGACTAATCTAGCCTTGTGCTTTTGTATTGAGCCATCAGGATTAAGCTTTGTCTTATAGACCCATTTAACTCCAATGATATCTTTTCCATGTGGACAATCTACAAGCTCCCAAGTATTATTCTTCTCAATCATTTTAATCTCGTCCTGCATTGCCTTAACCCATACTTCTTGTTTTGACGCTACATCATAGTTTTCAGGCTCAAGTATGGCCAAGTTGCAAGTTTCATATATTTCCACCAATGATCTTACTCTTGTTGGAGTAGATTCTGGTGAAGAAATTTCTTGTTGAGGAGGTGAAGGTGGCGTACCTGGTTCTTCTATAGCTTCTTCCATATCCTCTATGTCTGATTGTGGTATTGGAATGGAAATATTTCTTCTCTCGACTTTTTCTTCATCCCAATTCCAACTAGCATTTTCGTCAACCTCAACATCTCGACTGACATCGAGCTTCTTTGTTTGCAAGTTATAAATTCTGTAGCCTTTGGATTGTGTACTATATCCCAAGAAGATACCTTTAGTGGTCTTGTCTTCTAGCTTGTGTCGTTTTTGTTTAGGAACATGTATATAGCAGATAGATCCAAAAACTCTTAGGTGTTTAGCTGATGGCTTCTTGCCACACCAGGTCTCAATAGGAGTCTTGTCTTGAACTACCTTAGTTGGGCACCTGTTGAGTATGTAAACAGCAGTGTAAACTGCTTCTGCCCAAAAAGTATTTGGCAATCCTTTATCCTTCATCATTGATCTTGCCATCTCCATGACTGTGCGATTCTTCCTCTCCGACACACCATTTTGTTGTGGAGAATACGCAACTGTTAGTTGCCGTTCAATGCCTTCATCCTCACAGAATTTATCAAACTCGTGGGAGTTGTACTCTTTTCCTCGATCACTTCTTAGCATTTTTATATGTTTACCACTTTGCTTCTCGACAAGGGCCTTGAACTTATTGAATATTCCAAAGACTTCTGATTTTTCCTTGATGAAGTATACCCAAGTCATTCTAGAAAAGTCATCAATGAAAAGAATGAAATACCTGCTATTGTTGAGTGATGGTGTCCTCATCGGTCCACAAACGTCAGTGTGGATGAGCTCTAGCACATCTTTAGTTCTCCACGTTTCTCCTGTTGGAAATGCCAATCGGTGTTGCTTGCCGAGAAGACATCCTTCACAAGCTTCATTACTTTCCTTCAAGTATGGAAGATCTCGCATCATATTCTTCTGATATAACATCTTCAACGCTTGAGTGTTGAAGTGGCCAAATCTTCGATGCCATAACCATGAATCATCGACTTGTACTTTCAAGGCGATGTTGGTTGTATATTTGAAACTTATTGGAAAACTTCTATTTCTTTTCTCCATTTTTACTTTGGCTATCTCATGTCTTTTGTAACTATTGTCATATATTGAACATGTGTCTCCTTCAAAGTGAAGAGTATAACCTTTCTCCATCATTTGACCAATACTCAAAAGATTTTCTTTGAGATTGGGAACTAGCAAGACATCTTTGATGAATCTCGTACCTTTCTTAGTTTCCACCATCACAGTGCCTTTGCCTTTAGATTCTACGATAGTGCCATTTCCCAGTCGAACTTTTACTTTGACGGAGTCATCAATATCCTTGAAGATGCTCTCATCTTTGGCCATATGATTGCTGCAACCGCTATCCAAGTACCAATTTCTGCTCAAGTCATCATTGGAATCTTGTGTAGCATAGAAAAGATGTTGCTCATAGTCATGTTGATCCTTCTCACACTTGTGTTCTTCAACGAAATTTGCTTGATGCTTATTTTTGCTGTAACAATTTTTCTCCAGATGTCCAAATTTCTTACAGTGTTGACATTGCTCTTTCCCGCGCCATCGACAATATTTCTCGGCGTGATTTGTCCTCTTGCATATGCCACATGGAGGATACTCTTGGTTTTTCTTTGAGAAATTTCTAGTATTCTCTTCGTTTCTAGAATTTTCTCGACCATTTTTCTTTCCTCCATATCTTTTATCTTGAGACCGTAATTTGAGCTTTGATTGAAATGCATTTTCAATAGTATTGTCATCATGCCTATTCAATCTTTGCTCATAAGCTTCTAGTGAGCCTATTAATTCTGTGACGGATAAAGTAGATAGATCTTTGGTTTGTTCAATCGTAGTCACGATTGCATCATACTTACGAGGAATGGAAATTAGAATTTTCTCAACAATTCTTTTGTCAAGAATATTATCCCCGTATGATCTCATTTGACTCACTAATTCTTTTATTTTAGTATAGTAGTCTTTTACGGTCTCAGACTCTTTCATTTGTATCAATTCAAACTCACGCCTTAGAGTTTGAAGTTTAATGGCACGTACCTTGTCACTTCCTTGAAACTCCTCCTTCAATGTACCCCACGCATCTTTGGCACTTGTAGCTCCCATTATTCTTGGAAAGATACTATCTTCTACAGCTTGTTGTAGAAAGAATAGTGCCTTTGAATCTTTTTGTTTATTTTCCTTCAACTCTTTTTTCTGACTAGCATTAAGAGTTGAAGTGTCTTCGGGAATAGTAAATCCTTCATCTACAATATCCCATAAATCTTGAGAGCAAAAAAATGTCTTCATTTTAATGCTCCAAAAATCATAGTTTTCACCATTGAAGGTAGGGATGGTCATAGATGATGGTTGAATGGTATTAGCCATGTCTTAGGGGAAAATTTAGAAATGATATAGGATATAAGGAGGGTTTGGTTGGAAATATATGAATGAAGTTTCTACGCCCAATTTATGATCGAACGTAGCTCTGATGCCACTGTTAGTTGTTGAATAGTTTTTATAGGATAGTTTTAGAAACTTGTTTAGAAGGAAGCTAGAGTAATTTTGTGTGATGAAGGAAATATTGAAATAGGGACCAAGCGCCTTATGGGAGAAATTGTGATTGATTTCTTGGATGCTAAATTACATGGTTGGAGTACCTATTTATAGGCATACACCACCACCCTTTAGCATGGTGGTTTGTTTAATTAATTATTAGATGATTCTAGATAATTATACATACTACTAGATGTTACAATAGTCTAGAAATTTCAAGCTTTACAATGAATCAAGTAGTAGCTTCTAGACAACTCCTAGAAATTTTCATCACATTTTAACAGAATCATATTCTTTCCACATCATTATTACATACTATGCGTCCACAAATCATACAACAACACCTTCACACGTAGCAATCTCAAGATATTACTAATCTATAACACACCTTCACGGAGATCATGGTGTTCTTGCACTATTCCTTATTGCCACGAATACAAGCAAAAACTTTTATGTTTGACTTGTGTCTTTGAGGTCAATTTAGTTACTAGAACATGCCACGTGTGTGGTTGTGATTATTTTGGAAGATCCGTGCTGTCATAAAAGAGTTTTGAATTTTGAATATTATTGATTGATAATATTGTGCTTGATACGGCAAAGCTTAATAAATCGACACATGTCAAGTCCTTTATTTTTACGTTACTTTTTTATTATGTCCTTCTCTCCTTCCTTTCCAAATCTTGCTCCTTCTTTTCTGCCAAAGTTTTGATTGTCATACTCAACCCCATCATGCCGTACCATGTTGTTGTTGTTGTGTGTATTGTAGCCAAGGAGGAGGCTAACAACATTACATTTTTAACCTTCACTCTTTTATCTTAAATCTTCAAATATTAGCGTGGACTCCTCACTTAATTAGCAATAGATTTTACATGATATTTTGTTTATTATTTCACTATTATATCATATCCTCGTTTGATTCTTTTATAAGACTAATTTACATTTATAATAGTGAAAATGAGATTGTGAATGGTGAAAGATTAATTTCATTTATGCATCATAGTCTTGATCTGCACCTAACTTTGAATAACAAAGTGAGTGTTCTTAAAAAAATTCTTCTCTTCTTTCCTTAGGACGCCATTTAGCAAATAGTGTTCTTTGGACATCAAAAAGTTAACATCCTATTGTCCAATTTATTTATTTTCAAAGCCTTTTTTATTTTAAACTGCCACATAAGTAATTTTCGGTCAAAAAATCAACAGAGGACTAATAAATATTAAAAGGGTAAACACGAGGTTAAAATTTAGCAATGAAAATTTTGAGGGTTACTTGACAAAAAAAAATTGAGGGTTAAAATTGAGAAATTGTAAATTCTTAGGATAAAATCAAACAATTGAAATAAAATCAAGCAATTGCGAAGTTTTTTTTTTCTTCAAGAATTCAAATAATAATATAATATATTAAAGCTTTTTAAGCGGTGTGCCAAAAAAGCAAATAATAATGTGAAACTTGATAAATCACTACTATATTTAAGCTTAACTTTAAAACTAGGTATTATATGTCTTCATGTTGTTGTGTTAGTAATATCAATCGAGAGTTTGTGTTGGCTCAAACCATGTGAAATTACGAAGATGTCAACTACAATCTATAGCCGTCAAAAATGGATTGGATTATGGATCGGATTATTAGCCCATAAATTTGGAAGGGTCGGGCCCCAAAAATGGCAGTCCAAAAGCAATCGAGTGTTTTTGGTCGTAGCCCATTTAGCACACGCAGAAATCGAGTTGGGTGAGCTAGCCCACTATAAAAAAATTATGTGCTTTCTAAAAAAAATATTAATAAAAAGTTATCAACTAATTAAAAAACTATTAATTAAACATTTACCTAAAATATTTACAAAATTTAAGTTTATAAATTATTAATTTGATTCAATTTATTTTTGTAAGAATCAAATTAAAGTTTAATCAATATTTAGTGTTGATGTAAAAATTGTTTATACTTGTATTTAATTATATCTCAATAAAATTAATAATTGTGAGTAATTAATATATCAAAGCGACAAAAAAAATAGTCAATAAACAAAAAAATTAAAATGAAAATGGGCTGGGCTATTATTTAACACAAACTCTGTAGCTAACTTCCTCGAACATGGAAATTAGTCATATTTGAATAAACGTCTTAATTAAGCGCTTATAGGATAAACGTTTGTGTAGAAGTTATTTTTACAATAGAGATATAATAAAGTCAATTTGTTTATTCATTGGACTGAGTTTTCTTAATCATGGACATGCCATCATGCCATGCTGGATGATCTGATATGTACCAACAAAAATAAATTAGCAATGTTTCTCATTTTAGTTTACTGATGATGGTTTTATCATAAGATTCCTACTGATATTTTTCACTTAACTTTAAGGACATCTGTGGTAGTTCCCCTTCTATTAACTTTAATTTATTCTTGAGCTTTTTTTGTGTTCATGACATCATTAAGAAGTTTCAGAGATTGAAAAATATTGAATATTGTTCATAATTTGGTGATGCACTTGTGGGTTGAACTTGAACATATATATGCAGAAGCAGAACAAAGGTTGTTATATATATGCAGAACAAAAACATTGAAAAACCTTAATTAATAGTCTTTTGTTGAACACTCAATAAGAAGCACATTAAGTGGCTTAATTTTGTCACTGAGCTGCATTTCTCGACCACAGTATCATTTCCTTTCTTTGGTATTGATTTTCAATTGATCAATTATCTAATGAAGTACTCAGATTAATAGAAAATGTTTAAATCATTAAGTGCTCAATTATCTAATTAAGCATTTTCTATTTTATTTTATTTTTTTTGGAAAGGAATTAAGCATTTTCTATTAATTGTGAGAACTCAAATTTTTCTTGATCCTGAATTCCTTGTGGCACAAGTTTTTGAAATTTCACTATTTTTTTTTACTAAAGGGTGCTTATATCATTTAATTCATAATCAATTTTTGAATACATGTAGGTACATCAATGATGAATGATCACATTGGAGTTAGCTTTTGATGTGGCTACCCTTGCAAGTGCATGAGTGATCTCATTCGCTTGTAACTATTTTTCGAGTCAAGCACAACATCCACTGGTTCTAGTTGTAACTCTTGAACCCAATTGAAAGCATGGCAAAGTCTCAATGCTTCTCCTAAGTCTACACTGCATATAAACCAACACGGTTCTGGTGATCCGAAAATGAAGCATCGATGTTACATTTGTACCTACCCGTTTTAGGTTTCTGCCAACACATCTCAGCCCACTCCTGCCCATGCGGCTGCACTCACGATTCTGTCATGACAGCAGCAGTTTCGACCTCTACTGCATTGCTGTTTTTTTGCGTATTCTTTGCAGCGCGCCTGTCCTTGAGAAGGTGATCGGCTCTGTTCAATATCTGCTCTTTGTTTCAGCTACTTTTGTTCCACAATTTCATGTTAGGATGTTTCAGAATGCTCCACATAATAACAGTCAATCGATCAGAATTTTGTTCCTCTAAATTCTGCAGTGACATGAAGATAGTTTCTGCTACAGTGTTGCTGCTGTTTACAACAGCCTCTACATGATTCCAAAAACCACTATCACGCCATATACTTGCAGTGAAGATACAAAGGAAAAATACATAGTAGTATCTTCGAAATTTCAAATTATCATTACACACAACACAACACAATTAAGCCGACAATTAATCCCTTTATCGCGAAGCCGCACACGTGTTGTAAAGCAACCCCGACAACTTTGCCAAATAAGATCTTTTTCGGGGGGGATTTTTAAACGCCACACACCAGCCCAACTTTGTGGCTAGCTTCCTCAGACATGAAAATTGGCCCGGTTTAGATAAACCTCTTAATTAAGCGCTTATGGCATAAGTTGTTTATTCATTGGACTGAGTTATCTTAATCATGGACATTCCATGCTGGATGATATGATATGTACTAATAAAAATATATTAGCAATGTTTCTCATTTTACTATGACGCTTTTATCATAAGATTGCTATCGATATTTTTCACTTAACTTTAAGGACGTCAGAGGTAGTTCCCCTTCTACTTACTTTAATTTATTCTTAGGCTTTTTTGTGTATATCATGTCATTAAAATGTTTTAGAAATTGAAAAATATGGAATATAGTTCAAAATTTGGTGATGCATTGTTGGTATGTATGAAGCCCAATACAAATTAAATTATGATTTTTCTTTTCGCGCCCTCGAATCTCACACACGCCTCCAGCCTTTCTATTCTACCCCTCATAATGCAAGATGCGAGCGTGTACAAATACGACAACTGGGGAAAAAAGCGTTCACTTGTTATTCTATGAGCGTGTGAATAGCAAAAACTGAGAAAGGAAGGAAAAAAAAAAGTTCGCATCCTAGGATGCGAACCTTATAAAAATCAATTTTTTTTGTATCCTCTTCACTCTTCTTTCACCTCCCACGAAATAATTTGGACGTGTTAGCTTTTAGGTTACAGTTTAGCATTTATTTAATAGCTAAGAAAATTGCAGCTAAGGAAATTGTATCGGCCTTCCAATACATCGGTCAACGCATGCATATTTGATAATTAGTTAATTACACATCAACAAAAAGTATACAGGTAACAAGCTGCGCCACTAAACTCTTTTTTGTATAGCAAAACTCAATTTTTCAAAAACTAAATTCATAGATATGGCTTTGGCTAAAATGAAAGAGTGGGACAAGTGGTGCACCGATCTTTCATGATAGAACTTGGTAGAGAATGATTAAGACCCGTAGAGCACAATCCATATAGTTTGGTCCAAGCTCATTCCTATTATGATCCTTCATCATATTTTGCATGTCACACACTTGTAACCTTGATCTTAACACTTGTTTTGTTGCATATTTGCATGTCTCACACTTGTAATGTTGATCTTAACACTTGTTTTGTTTTGTTGCATATTTGCATGTTTCACACTTGTAATGTTGATCTTAACACTTGTTTTGTTGCATCATGTTGATCCTAACACTTGTCTCCATGTAATAAGTCATAGTAGCTACTCTTCTCCCATAGATATAGTCTTTTAGAATCCTTGTGGAACCTAAATTGATGACAAATTCTTTCTAATAATAAATGTTAAAGTATACTCAACTCGGAGATCAAACTCATAACCTTAAGAAAGTTAAAAAAGACTCGTAACGCATCTAAGTGTTTTCGGGTAGAATTCACCTATTTAAAAACCTACCAATTATAATTTAATTTTAGCATTAGTGTATAGTGTATACAATCTAATCAGAGTAATGAACGAGATAAAATCAATCACACAAGCCAGGCTGGAATAGAGCTAGAGCTGTTATCAACTTGTCATTTTGTATGATAAATGATTTTTTTTTTTAAAAAAAATCACATTCCGTCCGTACTTGTGACTCTAATTAGAAAGTACATGAAACCGTCACAATTCATAATTCATATGACCCCATTCATCCCATTTTCTTCAACAACCCTAACATACGTGTCCTCAATTTTACGCGTTAGCGTTAAATCAGCCTCATCATCAATGTTATGTTACGTACGAGTACAATTCATTTCACAATCACAACACAAAAGGAAACAAAAACAAAATTCTAAAAAAAAAATCATCACAAATCACTACATTATTTCCTTTCCTTCATAAGTTCCAAACACTACAACAACATTGGAACACTACCTTAACAACTACTAACAATGAAAAAGAAAAAAAAAACCTAAAATTAGAATAGAAACTGTCCCTCTGCCGCTAGCGGTTTCATTTCCCTTTCATGTAATTGTACAAAATTCTATTTTCTAAATTGTAACCAAGGAAATAATTGTTTTAAAAGTAGCCACAGTAATTGCGATTATCAATTGTGTATGTTTGATATCACGGCGTGTTTTTTTGAGCACCAGAGTGGACTATGATTCTGACAAACTCGCTGTGATATTAAATCTAGCATGGGCTTTCAGAATTGAGAATCTGAGGGTCGAGTTTAGCTCTACAGAGTGGACAAATAGGATGTTTAGAGAGCCACGTGTCAGCACAATGGACATGAAAAGCGTGATTACAACCGGGAATCAGTCGAGCCGGTTGTTCATCGTCGATTTCGTCGAGGCAAACGGCGCATTCGGTGACCGTAACTAATTCTTTACCGGTGATTTTAGGTAGTTTTTCAAGATCTAAAGGGGAAAGACCCTTATGAGTGACCGGTTTAATCGGTGGTGTACCATCAGAACGGTTGTTGTTACGAGTGGTGGTGCACCATAAAAGACACATATAAACGACGAAAATTGCACTCATTCCTAAACAAGGAAGAAAAAGCGCGAAAAGAACTGAATCAAGCATCATTGTTTTGATGATGATGATGATGAAAATTGCACCTTCCCTTTGGAGAATTGATGATTGGGAATTTGCGTGGGTGATTAATGTGGTGCGGGTGGTTGGTGAAGGAGCACCATAAGGTGAGTGTGAAGGAGGCAGCAATAGGTCATGATATTTTTGTTTTGTTGTGTGTGAGATGAAATGAGAGGAGTTAGGTATTTATATGAAAGGGTTTGAAGAGTTGTAGGTTCTCTTTGTTACGGTTGCTTATGGGAAATATCTGAGTAATTGAGATGAGTAGGACTCATTTATTGCTCAACAGTTTTGAACCAACAAAATTTCACTTTCACAGCTGTGTGTGATTCAACAAAAATCAAATTGGTAACAGCTGTATTTTTATTTTTTCAGTAAATATTGGAGCACGATTTTGTTAAATTATACGTGTATTATATTTTCTAAATTCAAGTACTACTTGTTATACAAGTTTCAAACACTTACTTTTTTTATTTTTTCAATAACTATAATTAACTTTTTTTTTTTTGGTAAGGTCTATAATAGTTATAAGTGGAAAAATAATGAATTTTGGGGGATGGAATTTGACCTATCCAGCAAGGTCATTGTATTTGTAGTTGTTTAGGAGATGTATTGGATTGAAATTTTTATAGACTATTTAATAAAAAAAGATATTTTTAAAAAATATTATAGGATTATATTGATTTTGTGAGATTTTATAACAAAATTACGGTCCAGATTTTTAGCACAGGTTTTAATGAATTCATAATATAGATTTTTAAGATTTTAAAGTAATTTACAAATTTTAAAAATTTCAAAGGTCTCAATGTTTTTTATGAAAACTTGATATCCGATTCGTAGATCAGCTAATTCAAGGGACATCAATTTTCACTATCTACTAGCAAAATGGCCCATTTAGAGTAATCTGATAAAGAAATAGATTCAGACGTGAAACGAGAATGACACTCGAAGGCCCACAAATTTTTTCACTACTACGTCTACGTCAACCCTCATTGGATCAACTTTAAAGAATAAGAAGAAACAATTAAAAAGGCAAATGAATTTTTTTTTTTATAAATCTCCAATGGTGGTTCTTATGTTTTTAAGCATCAGATTTAATATGAATTATCATTGGAGCAATAGAATTTTGAGTTCTTAAAAGGCGTCAATTCTTAAATAAGAACACTTTCTCTCGGCCCACTTTGGTTTTCATTAAAATATATTTTTTATGAGATCCACTTACTTTTATATATTGTGATGTGTAGTTATTGATGAAATTCATTTAGAACTTTTTAAGATATGCTGGGTTGGAGGGATTGAGTGCTTAGGAACTATTATTAAAAAATAATAAATGAGTGGTGTGTACACGTGAGACTCAGTTAAGAACTAAAATTGGGAGCTCCGTTGTGGATGCTCTAATATTTCTTGGTCAACTTTACTTACCTCAATGTTGAATTTCATATCATCAATTTTTTCTCTGAAAATCAGACGGTTAACACAAATAGAATACAATACAAGTTTTAAATCTTTTGATGACAAAGTTAAGTATTATTTAAGTATTTTAAAAAATAATAAAATACTTATTCTAATTTTCAAGTTTTCATAATAAAAAAAAATCTCACATCAAAGAATTATTGGAAAATAATTATTTCAATGAATATGTCATACAAAAATTATTTAAATGGTTATATGAAAAGTTTAAATGGTTATATGAAAAGTGAATACGTTAAAAGAATTATTTTCTAAAGTTTAAAGCATAAAAGAAAAATTTATCATAAGTGAATTAGTATATCACATTATTCATGAACATGTAGGAAAACTGTAGCATAACTACTTGGAGGGATAAGAAAAAAATAATGAGGGCCTGTTTCAAACAGTTTTGTTTTTTAATTTTTAAAATGCGTTTTATATGTTAGTTTTTGAAAACTGTTTTTAAAAAGTAAAACACATATAACTTGTTTTTGTTTTTAAAACTATAAAATGAGAAACAATTTTTAAAAATAAATTTTGAAAAAAGGACTTCCAAATATGTTTTTTCTTTTTTAACTTTTGAAAACTAAAAAAGAGTATTTGAAAACTATTTCAAACAAGCCCTTAGAGTATACGAATACAAGATTCTCTAAAGAGGCACTTCCTCTATTCCTTTTCAAGTATCTTTTAATCACGGATTTATCATTTTTATTTAATTGTCATTTTAGTATTTTAAGGGTACAATTTGTCAATTATACATTTTGTTAATTACTCTTATCTTGCCAAGCTAAGATTGGCAATCTCAAAGGAAACAATGGACTCCACACGTCACTACTAGCTCATACGGGTTCTCGCCTTCTCCTTCAATGTGAAACCTATATGTGTTTTTAACCGTAAGACAATTACAAGACAATAACAAACCTCTGGTAGCTCTTCCTCCCACCAAAACAGTCGTTTCTCGCGCCTTCATAACCTTCTCATATCCTCCTTCTTATACAATAAAATCAGCGACCGTTTTTTCCTTCCATTCTCTGTCACCTTGGTTACATTTTATTCAAGTCGGTTCCTACCACCGAGTCTCAGATAATTTGTTATGTTATTCAAGTCACTCCACCATATCGAACTCTTATTATTCACCCTTATCCGCCCCTTACCGCATCTACAAACTAACACCATATGACACAATGATCCTTCTTTGTTTTTTATTCTCCACCACCACCACTTCCTTAAAAGCGTTGTGTTAAACAATTTCAAATCTCTAATTCCTAAATCTTCATTTGGTTCACACACCGTATCCCACTTAATGCAACGAACCTTTTTAGCCTCTTCACTCCCTTCCAAAGAAAGTTTTTAAAAAATAGATTCAATAGAAAAAATAATACTTGATGCGACCTTTAAGAAAGACAGAACAAATATTAAAATAACAAGTCTACCGCCCATAGAGAGTAACCCACGCTTTTTAGAGGAGAGTTTTTTCCACGGAAAAATGCTTATATTTACGAATAATCAAAACAAGAATGACAAGAAGATATCTCCACCGCTAGTTACAAATCACCACCACCATGATTTTTTGCAAAAAAAATAAAATAACTGCATGGACTATTATCTAGCACATAAACATTTTTTTTTTGAATTATCACATAAACAATGTTATTCGAGAAAGTCTAACCTAGACACAAATCCAACGCCTCATTGTTAGGTACACTCACATAAAAAAGAAAAAAATTAAAGAGAAATAATTAAAATGATATTGATTAATGTGACTTATTTATTTTTCTTTTAATTTGTTAGATTTGTATACATGCCTAAATAAATTTAATTTGTAATTATGCCCATAGAAAATATACCTCATGTTATTCTTGTGTTTGGTTTGCCAATGCTTCATAATAAATTGCAGGGCTCAAAAATAAATAATACTCCTATGTATTTATTTAAATTAATAGTGTACATTAACATAATATAAATTTAAAATTGCTAAAAGTAAAAATTTAATTTGTGAACTTATAAAAAAAAATACAAATAAATTCACATTATCTATATTAATAAGATAATAACATAATAAAGGAAATTGTATTATACAATCATACACTATTAACCTTAAAAAAATAAACCATACAATTTGAAAGAACTCTGTTTGTTACATAAAAAAGAAAAAGAACTTTGTTTGTTTATTTTTTTTTTTACTATTTAACTTTTTTTTTTTGTTAAACTATTTAACCATATAATATAAGTGGTAAGATACACAAATCAAAAGTAAAAATACTCCACCAAAAAATTAAAAGAAAAGGAAAAAAAAAAGAACCGTGCAACGATGCGTTTAACCTTCAGAAAAAGCTTCGCGAGTCTGTGACCACGTTACTTCCTCTTTGGTCTTCTTCATCACTGTTAGGGTTTTCATCAGATTCTCGCAATTTTCCTCAATTTCGTTAGATTTTCTTCACAATGACTCAAGATCTCGAGATGAAGGATCGTTCTACTCCTTCCAACACTGTTTCTCCACCCGTTCCATCTACTCTACAGCGTAAGTATCTCCGTCTACCGATTTCAAATCTCTGTAAATTCACTTCAACAATTTTCCTTTTTCTTCTTTTAAATTTTTAGATTTTGGAATTGTCATTCACAGATTTGAAGGAGATAGCATCTCTTATCGAGACTGGTTCGTATTCGAAAGAAGTTCGTAGAATTGCTCGTGCTATTCGTCTTACAATTGCATTGAGGAAGAAATTGACAGCTTCGGTTATTTCATCTTTTCTTGATCATGTTCTCACTCCTGGTTCTGAGCCTCATGCCAAATTGTCTGCGTATCTTCCCAAGGTAAATTGGTATAATGTAACTTATATGTTAGATTTAGTATTTAGGGAATGTTCCTATTTATAAACTTTTTTATATTTTAATTTTTTACATGCTTCTCTTGATTTAAATCTATAATTGCATTTGGGATGAAGAGTTAGTTTAGTTATTTTTTGTTGTTGTTGCCTATTTTAGGACTGTTTGGATTGACTTATTTGAGGTTCTCTAATGGCATAAGCACTTGTGAGATTATCTGAAAGAGCTTATGAAAACAGCTTATGATATGCCCGTAAACTGTTTTCAGCTGATTTTCATAAGCTCTCAGGGATAACTTAATAAGCTTATACGAAAACAGTTTGTGTTTATTTTTAGCTTTTGTTATATAAGTAACTAATCCATAAGTACTTAAACTATAAGCGACTGTTTATCTAAACATGCCCTAATTCTTAATCTAAATTACGAGGTGATGAGTAATTCTTCTAGAAAAAGTATCTTGTGATTACTTGCGATTTTGTAACCTTGTTCTGTTATTGAATGTTGAAGTAACAAACTTATCTTCTTTAAGTTATCCCACGAGATAGGTAGATGTTTCTGACTCTGATAATATCTCTTTCTCTTTCTGTCTTTATCCCTCGGTAAATATTAGTCCGTTATCTTCATATGTTTAGTTATTTTTTTTGTTGCCTATTTAGGGCTGTTTGGATTGACTTATTTGAGCTTCTGTAGTGACATAAGTATTTGTGAGATTATTTGAGACCTCATGAAAACAACTTATTTTAGCTATTGTCATATAAATCACTAATCCATAAGCACTTACACGATAAGCGATTGTTTATCTAAACATGCCCTAATTCTTAATCTAAATTACAAGGTGATGAGTAATTATTCTAGAAAAAGTATCTGGTTACTTGCGAATTTGTAACTTTGTTCCGTTATTGAATGTTGAAGTAACAAACTTATTTTCTTTAAGTCATTCCACAAGGTAGGTAGATGTTTCTGACACTGATAATTTCGGTTTCTGTCTTTATTCCTCGGTAAATACCATTCTCTTCATATGTTTCTGCGGGGAAATAGAAATGTTTTTTGAGTAATGATTTTGTGACCGATTTGTATAGGAGGATGATCATGAGATGGAAGTGGATGCTGCAACGTCTGTCATTCAAACCCCTACAACTAAACATGTGTTGCCTGAGATAGAAATTTTCTGTTACCTGCTTGTACTACTTTTTCTGATTGATCAGAAAAAATACAATGAGGTCAGTTCCTGTGTTGCTTATATTTTTTCAACTATGAGAAGTGACAAATAATCCAATGCTAATGGTTCTTTGCCTTTAATTCTAGGCCAAAGCTTGTTCCTCAGCTAGTGTTGCTTGGCTGAAGAATGTGAACAGAAGAACGGTTGATGTTATTGCATCCAGACTATTTTTTTACTATTCATATAGCCATGAACTTACAGGAGATCTCGCTGAAATTCGGGGGTGAGTTACATTTGTCTATATATTCAATAAATCAAGGAGGTGCAAAACTGAATTATTTTCAAGTAACCGGTTTTAGTCATAATATGATACTTTTGTTTTCAGCAACCTCCTTGCCTTGCACCGGATCGCTACCCTGCGCCATGACGAGTTGGGTCAGGTTTGTTTTCTGCTTACATAGAAGAGTTTTTATGTTAGGGCTTATGATCTTGTACTTACCTGTTGATGTATTGCAGGAAACCCTTCTTAATTTGTTACTTCGCAACTATCTTCACTACAACCTGTATGATCAGGCAGAGAAGTTGAGGTCAAAGGCTCCACGATTTGAAGCTCATTCAAACCAACAGGTATGTTAGCTCTCATTCTGAATACCAAAATAGATTCATTTAAAATCCTTACATTTTATTCTAGTGTTCCCAGCTGTGGTGATAAAGCTCTTCCATTAAGCTTAACGATTACAGTATATTGTATTTTTTTTTATCTATTCTGATTTATTGTTAAAATTCTTTTTATTAATTCTCATTTCATTCATGCATGTACGTTTGTATTGTATATTTTTTTCAGTTCTGTCGTTATCTCTTCTACCTCGGGAAAATCCGGACAATTCAATTGGAGTATACAGATGCAAAAGAGTCTCTCCTGCAGGCTGCTCGTAAAGCTCCAGTTGCAGCTCGAGGTTTTCGAATTCAATGTAACAAGTGGGCTATCATAGTGCGTTTACTGTTGGGAGAAATACCTGAACGGACTGTCTTTATGCAGAAGGGAATGGAGAAAGCATTGAGGCCTTACTTTGAGCTTACAAATGTAAGTCTATATTACGATGCAAACTTGTCATAATAATATACGTCATAGCTAGTTCTAATAGCATTATGATTGATTCTGCCTCATTTCTCCCTTAACCACTACAATTAAACTTCTCATACTTTTGGTTTAACTATGAATATAAGCCTCCCAGTGTTTGATATTGAGATAGGTCTTCTTCCATCTACTTTCTTTGAGTTGGGCCAGTACAGTTTTATTTTAATCTGGAATCACTCCATACATGCTTTGTATTGTTCTTACAATTTAATTTCTTCCTTTTATTGGGGATTTCACCAGTAAATTGACCCATTTTTTTTGTACGACTCAATATTTACTAGTCACTGTTTTGGTTACATAACACTTGCGTCATCTCTAACCAAAAATCATATTTCTAAATATTACCCTGTAATTTTCTGATAGCAGGCCACTCATTAAGAGGGCTGGCCTTTGAGAAGGTATTAAGGAGGGTGGGGGAAACTGGGAAAGTAGTTAATGATGATGACTGACAATGTAATGGATGTACATAGGAGCAGGAAGGCTATTATAAATAGAGGAAGAAAGAATTAGGTGTGCAGGAAGTAACTATTGAGTTGAGGAGAGTTCTGGGGGCTCTCAAATTAACACAAGAGAAGTGTCTACAGTTCTTATTCTAGTCATATTGGCTGGCACTGCCAATCAAATTTCCCTTGATTTGTGATTTCTTTACCGTTCTTTCTCTTAATACCAGCTGAGTATATCATTATCCTCTTCTTTTTTTAAATGTTTTATCAAGGCCCAACTTATGTTCCGAGTTTGACACTATGCATATTTTGGGTCTTTTTTCAATGTTTGGTGCTCTCTTCAAAGTTATTCATGTCCTTTATGTATAGTTATTTGTTAATTCTCACATATTTGATATCCATAGTGGTGTTATTTGCTATAATACTTTGTGTTAGTTTAGCTCATGTGTGGAATTTCAGGCTGTCCGCATTGGAGACTTGGAGCTGTTTAGGAACATTGCAGATAAGTTTGCAACCACCTTCAGTGCAGACGGAACTCATAATTTGATTGTTCGCCTGCGGCATAATGTCATCAGGACCGGTTTGCGTAACATCAGCATCTCCTACTCTCGCATCTCACTAGCTGATGTTGCTAAAAAATTGAGGTTGGACTCACCAAATCCTATTGCTGATGCTGAGAGCATTGTATCAAAGGCTATTCGTGATGGGGCAATTGATGCTACATTGGATCATGCAAATGGGTGGATGGTGTCTAAGGAAACCGGAGATATTTACTCCACTAACGAGCCTCAGCTGGCTTTTAATTCTCGGATTGCCTTTTGTCTTAACATGCATAATGAAGCTGTTAGAGCACTTCGTTTTCCACCAAATACACACAAAGAAAAAGAAAGTGCTGAAAAGAGAAGAGAGAGACAACAGCAAGAGCAAGAACTTGCCAAGCATATTGCAGAGGAGGATGATGATGATTTCTGATAAGATTGTCTTTTTTCACCCTACCAGTTGCAATCGGGGTCTGTTTATTTTCATCGTTTGCTTATATTTCCATCATGAAGAACTTCCATTAGCATTTCCCTTTCAAAATATGAAATTTTCATTTTCTACATGGAAGACATCTTACAGTCATTTACCATATGGAAATCTCAACAGTTTGTTTTCTTTCATGATGACTGCTATGATTTGTTTCTGTTGGGATAAACATGTTTTAGAATCTTTGAAAAAAAGTCAATTATTTAGGACCATGTTATTAATTCTCTGAATTTTTATTATTCAAAGATGTTGCTCCGAATGACTTGTTGAATCAGCATTGCATGGAATGTTATAAAATGTTTTAGGCAATCATATGCTTCAACAAAATACATGGAATTGATTTTGGATTTGAAACACAAGGACAAGGTCCGATAAAATGTTGTCAGAAGACATACATTACCTAAATTTTATACAGAAATCGTGTTAAAGTATGATATTTCTATCCTTTGGATTGGATGAAATCCTTACCTTCCCATTTACAATGTGGACTTGATTTATGACAACCCCCCTTGGCTTGTTTAAGTTCGATGTGAATTCATCTGAGATTAAAGGACTTTTGTTGAGACATGTTGATGATGAAAAGTGAAGAGAGTCAGACATGTATATATTTTTTAACCTGGTTGAAAATTGAAATGGAAGATGGTAGGCTAAAGCAACCTGATTAATTTTTTTTTCTTTAAAATACTTAATAGCATTGCCAGTTTTATTTTAACATTTGGTTTACCATGAATGAATGAATATTAAATATAAAATCAAGTTTTGTACCAAAAAAATAATCCAGTTTTTGAATCTTAATCATAACATGAAATTGCTGCCCCTGCCTCAAAAAATTGAAATTGCTCCCCAGTCCCCACTAAATTTTATTTTTGCAAACGCGGGTAAGTTTTTTGTCAGAAATATGATTAAATAATTTTGTATAGAAATATGAGTCGCATAATTTTATATTATTTGAAAAAAAAAGTGTAGCTGAACACATATTTATCACTTTTTTTATCACTAAACAAGTAGTAATTAAACCAAAGTACCGATTTTTGGAAAATTTAAGCTTGATTAACAATTTTTGCTAGAGTTTACTTACCTCGCAGATAAACTCTAGATTACCAACTAATTAATTTTTGTTTTTGGTTTTGTGAGTTTGGATCCTTTCTAATTTCCACTTATGTTCTCTCTCATTTTTTTTTTCATTTTAGGATTAATTTTCTCTCCTTTTTTATACTTCGTAATTTCTCAATCCTTAGATTAAGAAAAAATAAAAGAAAACATGACGAAAAATTAGAGAGATATAAATCCGTGAAAAAACAAACCATTTGGCGGTTTTATTGGGCTGTTTTGGTGGACAAGTTGGATTGGAGTGTGAGTTAGATACTGCTGAACAAAAACACACAGAAAGCGAGTACAACGTTGTTATTTGTACTGGAAAAAGGGTTGAACGTTGCAGTTTCGTTTCTCATTTAAAAAATAAAATAAAAAGTATAATGTCGACGAGCATAGAAAATGAGCAGGTAATCGAAGAATCGAATTCTTCAGAAACAGAACCACGGGAAGACAAAAACAACGATGAAGAAGAACAAGATGATGATTTAAACAAGCTTCTTCTCCCTGATGTGCAGAATCTTCCTCTCATACCTCCTTCTGCCGTTGAAACCAATTTTGTCACTTACTTCGCTCTAGGTTGTTTAAACCATTAATCATTACATTTTTTTCCCATAAACCCTAAACCCCAATTTCATATTCATTTATTTTGATTTATATACAGATTTTACTAAGCCAGGGCACGATCAATACATTTACCGCCACGCCAATGGGTATGTATGTTTAAATTGCATTAATCAACCTTCAAATTCAAATGTATTCAATTTTTACTTCAAAAAAAGTGTGATCTTGAAGGTTGTGCGTTATTGGCTTGGCTCGTTCACACATTGCTTTTAAGGATGAAGGTGGAATCACAGCTGTAGATTTTAATGTTGGAAAGTCTGATCGCAGCGGGGTCAAAGTCACCGGAAAACGAAAGAAGGTATGTTCTACTCTCAATAATGCTTTGGTGAATTGTTGTGTGTTTCAAGTTCTGAAATCGTTTTTCCCTCCTCCTTTCTATTTATTAAAATGGATGTATTTTTATGCAGAATGCACAACACTTTGAGTCCAATACTGCGTTATGTAAAGTTTCTACCAAAAATGATTCTTATATTGTGAGGTACGTGCTTTGAGTCAATTTAAGGCAAGATTTATTTATATGTGTATTTGTATGCTTCACCAACTGGGTGATCTTTGAACTATTTGATAGCTTATCTTTTGGCGACCACTCATAGGTGTTGTGTCAAAGGTTCCCTTTTGGAAGTGAATCCACAATTAATCAAGCACCCAGAACTGCTTAATGTTTCGGTAAGAATGGTTTTATTATTCAATCTGATATTATTTTTTTGCGCTTGATAGCACAGATAGCTTCCTCTAACAGGAGTCATAATTTTGCATATTACAAATGAAGAATCATAAACATGTCTGTCCTTTTTATCTTATATTTTACAATGACACCAAAATGTGTTTGAGATGCTAGCCTGCTTGTCCCGGTATAATTGTGATATTTTCTTAATTAACTGTCCAAGGGACATGTAGCAGTTTGTTAAACAGGGATTTTTTGTTTTGTTTATAATCTAAGTTTCTGCATGACGGATTAATGACACTGTTTATCAATAAAACTAAATAAATGTGGCAAGTCTTATGAAATTGAGACTCTCCCTTCAACAAACTTTCAGCACCCTCCCTAAGACACCATCCATCGGCATCTCTATTCACCATTAGATTGCACTCTGGACACTCTGGTTCTTAGGTTTTAGTTTTGGGGTATGGGTATTTCTTTTCTGCAATTGTAGGAAATTTGTGTTGAAGTCAAGATGGTGATGAAGTTTTTGTTGAGGATTAGAGGTTGCTGTTCAGCTGCAGGAAAAATTAATTTCATATTTGGTTGGAGTATGAGAAAGTGGGTGTGTTTGTGGAATTACATTCTCACATGGTAAAGATGGAAGTGAATGGACAGATGAAACATCACTGAAGAGTCAGTCACCATGAAACAGTACTCTGCAGTGCGGTGGCAACTATACAGAAGCAGTTTTGTTTTAAAATAAAAAAGTGATCTTTACTTAAAATAAAAAAGTACCGATCCACAAAACCACAAAGTGGAAAATGTCCACGACTAAACTTCCGTTATTTTCGTTACTATCTGTCTATCTCCTTCATACCATATAGCAGTACTCTAAAAAAAATTCATTTTTATGGTCCATAGGATGATGAAAAATGCACAGAAGGCACACAATTAATTTTTAATGATAGTATTCTTTCCATCTAAGAATGTTGATGACATCTTCAATCTACACAAGCACCTAAGAGGGATAGGAGCCTATCTATAGCCTTACCCTAGTGAATGCTTCTTCATAGAATAATATATTTTGGAAAGAATTCTCTCTCACCATCCAATTTTTTGGCAATACATTACATTATCATGTTTTGATCAAATCCTTTTGTGATTATGTGTATTATGATTTTCTATACTTGGGTCTGAGACCTCTATTAAACGCTTGGCATTACTTATGTTTCAAGAGTCAAGAGGTTGTTCCCCATATGATCACGTGCAAATAGTGGTGAGAAATGTGGTAGGAATGAAAGATTAATGTATGAATCACGTGTAATGAAATATTGTAGGCATTATAAATATTTAATTACTGCAAGCTACACAACATAAACTTAACAGCTTAAGTAGTGTTCATGACCTGTGCATTGATTTCCATGGTATATGGTCGGTTTAGAAGTAAAGTTACCTCTGCTACTACTAAATACTTGAATGTTTCCTTTCCTCGAGATGTCGAGATAGTTTGAACATACACTAGTTTGTTGTTAATTGTCTTCATCATAATACCATATGTTTATCATATTCCTATATGAATTATTCTCATGAAATTCATTCTATTGGATTTTTTCTTACAATTTTCATTTATCAACGTTCAGGCTGACAGAGAAGGATACATTGCTATTATGATGCCAAAACCAGCCGATTGGCTCAAGGTCAAGGCTTCCCTTGTTAGCCTTCAGGAGTACAAGAAAATGAGGCAAGTCAGTTGTGATATAAAGAATGCAGTGCCTTGTGACGATGCCTCATAAGAAGCACAGTGCTACATTGAAATGGTTGCAAGATTCCCCGAGCTATGCTTCGTTTACTAGTGCCTAACGGGGTCCCAAATGCTACAAACTGGTGAATTTGCAAAAACAATGGTGCAGGTGTCAAGTAGCCGGATCATATTAAATTAATGAAAATCTCAAATTCATGAGCAACTAAGAATCTGGTGACATTGGAGTTTTTGTGAAAGCATTCTTTAGGATTTTATTTTTTATTGGTTTGTTGTATTTTATTATTATCATTATTCAAAACTTGAATCTTTTAAACAATTCAAGTAATAGATGGAGGCCTTTTGGTCATTTTCTCAGACTTATTAACCGATCGAAGGTGAAAATAAATATTGGCCTGTTTGTCCTTACTCTTTAGTTAGTAGATTCTTCTTTGTAAGAGATTTAAACTTAAGAATGTCAATTTCTAATCAAAGACAAAGCATTTCCAATATAATGAAGTATACAAAATTTGTTAATAGTTAAAGTTACTATTGCATTTGAATGCAATGGAGCATTTATCATGTAAATTATTATAATTTATTTCCAATATTGTAAATAAAAGAATTCAACAGTCTATCTTAGGAAAATCGAAGAATTACAGAACTATAAGAAAATGGAAAGAATGAGCTAGCACTTGTCAAAGTCAACTAATTAGACAGCAGCTGCAAATGATCTAAAACTTGTCTTCAAAGATGAAAAGAGTAGCTTCATTGATCTTTATTATACTATTACTTGTCAGTAATCTTTTCCATTAGCAGTCTTCTAGATCTATTAATAGTGAGAAAGCACAAATATATATGCTCCTCTAGCTCTTCCAACTGATCCATAAAGTTAGTTTGGCAATCATGAAATTCTCTGAGAACCATCTTCAATATTTCACACCTTCCATTACCATAGCCATAATTCTTCACACAAATATCAGCAACCTCTCTCCAATGTTCCACCTCATCCTCTAACCTCTTAACCATACGGCTAATAGTATCCAAATCATTTATCACTATAAAAACCCCTTTTGCAGCAACATCAATTTGTTCATATAGTTTTTTACAAGAACTATACTTTCCTTTAACCCACTTGAATCTCTTTTTCTTCATCAAACCAAAGAATCCACCCATTATATAAGGTGCAGCAGCCAATCCAATTATGCTATGCAAAGCAAAGACTAATAAAGCCACAAAAAGAGCGGTTTGTGAAACAACTAAACCAATTCCTGCAACATTCTTGCATAACCTTTTTATTCTTATTCTTCTTCTAAGCTTCACTCTCTTTGAGTTTAGTCTATTAAGGAGCACCATGTGTTTTCCGTGAATGTCTCGAAAGTTAATAACATCATCAGACAAACACCAAGAGCTGTTAATAACAAATGAAACTAGCTGTTTATAGATAACATTGTCATCTTTATATGTGTTTGTGTTTGTGTCCGTGCCAGTGTCATTTTCAAGGCGTACTCTTTGGCTTAGCTTATTAACTACGTTTGTGACTCTTTCATAACCAAATCGAGTTTGACGGATACCTTGAAGGATTTTATCACAACAAAGACATGCTTCTAAGCTGGCTTCAAAGTAGTCTACCAAAAGAAGATGCACCTTAAAGCATTTTATCATTTTTATAACAATTTCTTGTCGAGGTTCTAGCAAAGACGAAGAAGATGTGGAACAGGAAGTAGAGAGTGGCGATCTTGTGCTTGTGTCTTCAATTTCATATCCTTGAGCTTTGTTACATATTTCAACATAAGATTTTGTTCTGAATGCATTGATGTATTCACTATTCACATTTGTCTTGCTGCTCAAGTTATCTTCCACATCGCGTTCTTTCGATGATCCACCACCTGCAGATTTTTTAATAATTCGAGTCAAATAACTAATATACTAACAAATAATTAATTTATCAATTACTTGGCTCCAACCATGCCTCTCCTAATATATAGGAGTTTAATTCAACATTAAAAAACAAAGAACAAAGCCAAAAAAAAAGGATTAAAAAAAAATGTGTTGCAGCAGAAATTGAATAACTCACCTGTTCTTGTTCGGAAGAAAGAAAAACAGTTTGTCATCCCTAAATATATATAAAATAAATAAATGTTCAGAAATATTGTGTGTGTAATCTTGGTTGAGGAGAGAAATTTAAGAGCTTAAGAGATAATGGAAGAAGAGAAGAAATTGTTTGCACCACAGAAATAGGAAATAAGTATAAGCATTGTTCTGTTTGAATGGCTTTGATAACAAGTTAACTTACCTCACACGGTGTGTTCTCTTACGTGGACGCTGGGAATTTATATATTTCCATTCACGGAAACTAACTAACTTTTATTTTTATTTGAATTTATATTAAGTGACGCAGAAACATAGGAAAACTAAGCAATATATAATTATATATATAAGATAGCTAGTTAAGAAGACAACACCTTAATGCGTTCTCATCAAAGTAACAAAGGTAGTAATTGTGATATAAATAAAATCAAGATTTAATTTGATTAATGTTTATAAAGAGTGCCACTAATCATGATATACAAAACATGTTTTGTAAGGAGAGTTATCTCTAATATAGAAACATATTAGTGTATATTAATTCGGGTATTTTTTCATAGACAAAATGACAAAGTCATTGATACTCACACACGTAAAATGATATTCGAACTCCGATCATGACGTCCGACACAAACAATTTTAGCATTTCTATCAGTTGAGTTAGAATTTATGAATGCGTCATTATTTATATCCATACAAATAGAATATAAATAATGCACAATTAGAGTTTATATGTAACCAAAAAAAAAAGAGTTTATAAATAGTGTGGCGTCTATCATCTTACATGTAGGTATGGTTAGAGTATATAAAGAGATACGTTGCTCGGGTGCGGGTACGGTACGGGGTACGACATTTTTAGAAAAATTAAGGTAAGGTATGTCCGTAAATTTATTTATTTTTTAATTTAATTTCATAAATAAAATAATAGAATTATATTGTAAAATATATAATTAAATATAAAAAATACTACACTTTAAAAGTAATTCAAATTGTTCAAAAACATCAAAATATCATATTAATAAGCAATTAGCTCAAAAAAAGTCAATGATTTCCCTCTTCATCATCATTAAAAAGAGTCGCCTCTAGTCCAAGTTTATTGCGAGAAATATTAGGAACTTCAAGAATATTAACTACATCAAATAGATCTCATTCATCTTTACTAATATCCTACCTTTTTGTTGATCCTTCACTATAAATATTACTATTTCTCTTTCTCAAAGAAGAGGAAGATTATAAATAAAAACTAAATCTCAACTTTCCTTATCATAAGTATTACTATTTCTTTTTTTCGAGAGAAGAAGAAGATTATAAATAAAAACTAAATATTCAACTTTCTTTAGATGAATAAATTTAGTGACTACTTTATTATTGTTTTTTAGCAACTGCTATTTTTATATTATAAACAAATAAAAAACTCAATTCTTCTCATAAAAAATGAATAAAAGAAAGGAAAAAAAATTGTTTTTTTGGATTCGTGTACCACGCGTGTACCCGTTGCAAAAAAATAATAAAAAATATCGGGTACGGTGTCGGTGCGTACCAAAAGTGTACGGTATGTGTACTAGTACCCGATACATGTACTCTTCTTTAAATGGAGTACCCGTGCATCACAGATAAAGAGTGATATTATGCCCAATATAAAAATTTAATATGGTATCAAAGTTTATCGGCCAATTTATTCCTTATTTATCTTCCCACACCAAATATAATCGTGTTGGGTTGAAAAACCCGTTTATCTGAAATTCATAAAGAATAAAAACAATCAAATCTAATGGTATCAAATTGTGAGGGTATATATGAAAAAACCCAAATCCATAGAGAATAAAAATAAGGCCAAATTAAAATTTATAAAGAATTTATAAATTTAAATAAAAATGATACCTCTAAACTTTCAAAACTAATTTTTATTCGAATTTAATTTATATGCACCGTCATTATAAATTTATTTTACACATACATCTAATAATATACCAACACATCATATATTGTGTTTAAAAACACATGACTTATCACATTCGTTAAATGATGTGACAACACATGATTAGATGCATGTATAAAAAAAAGTTTCCACCAACCGTAGGTATAAATTAAATTCTTTGTATTTACCATGTCATTTCAAATAATATTAATAGAAAAAGGAATATACACGGACAGTGTACAATAATTTTACACTGTCAACCAATGACAACATGTATTTTACCACATCACTCCACTTTCTTTATATAATATGAAAGATTGATGATTTTTTATTAAATGACCGTATAAAATCATTTTATACTGTCAGTATATATCCATTAAACTCTAATCTAATTTCCTTCCACTAAGTCAAGTCTTCATTGGATTCTTCCACAACAACATCCCATTTTTTTTTGTTTTTTGGTACATAACAACATCCCATTTAATTCCTAGTAACACCACTTTCCTAATAACACATGTTTTAGTTTAGGCATTATATTATATTGCATTTGATTAATTATTAAAAAATAAAAAGTGTAAATGAAGAGTAAAATTAAAAGAAAAAACTACACAATTTGTTTTTTTTTTTGATAAGTAATACACAAAAATTTGATACTGCTTTCACATAAGCTTTAAATAGATATAAATAAATATGGTTATAAAAACAATACTATAAATTGTACCAAAAAATAAAAATAAAAAAATACTATAAAATATAAATATAAATATAAATTAAAATTTAAGGAAAAAAAAAAAAACTGAGTTTAGAATGTAATTAATATTAATTGTGAGTATGAGTTTATAATTAATTAGGTTTATAATGACACCTACATGCTTCGTTTCCCTGATTTAGATAGGCGTAAACCAGGAAGGGAGAGAGCAGAAGAAACCATGGCATGGCGCTGTGTTGAGGAGAGTGACAACACAAAGATGGTCGCATCTCTGCAACCTAGATCTTAATCCATCCTATCAACACAAACCCTAATTTATCACCAATTTCTTTAAATCCTCGTATTAATTAGTAATTACTATGTCTATTTGTTTTTTCATTCTTTTCGTCATACACTAATGGATCATTAATCAATCAATTGATCTTTTTTGCATTCATTTTCAGAAAATCAGAACCTAATCGGCAATGGTTACGTCCGCAGCTGATTCTTCCGCTATTAACCCTGCCGCCACCAATACCCCTAATTTCCCGCGAAAAAACCTAACTTCTCCGTGGGCACAGGTTGTTCGCGGTGCTGATTCCGAACCACTCAATAATCAATCGTCTCCACCGCAGCCACAGCAGCCGCAGTCTTCTTCATCATCATCGTCTCTCGATTCGGCCAATTTAGTTGCTGCCGCTGCTGCTATTACTGCTGTTGTTGCAATTGCCGCAGATAACTCCAATGCTGATCAGAATAATAACAACAACAACAATGCAGGTAACCCTAAGAAACCCGCTTGGAAGAATGCATCCAATGGCGTTGTTGCTGAGGTGAGTCCTGTCATGGGTGCTGTCTCTTGGCCCGCTTTATCAGCTAAGAGTTCTGCTAAATTCACATCTGATCCCTCCTCCGCCGTCATGGTCGCCGAAGGATCAATCTCCATTCCGCAGGTTAGGTTTTTCATTACGGTCCTAATCTCCATTTCTATGAAAGATTGTTTCTGAATTTGTTTCTGAATTTGTAGTTTCTTAAATTTTCCGTTTATTTCGGATGTGTAATATTATGTTCCTATGATCAATGCATTAAGGTTACTTCAATCTTTAGGATTTATAGTTTACTTTACTTTACTTAATCTAAACACACTTGTTTAATTTTTTCTACCTAAAATTCTCAATACGATTATATAATTAGTTTGCTTATACTATTAACACAAATCAGTGCAATTGAAAAAAGAAAAAAGAAAAGAAGACTTCTTTAGAAAACAAAAACTATTTGTTTGATAAAATGCCATTTCTAATTACACATACACAATGAAATGCATCCAACGCAACTAACTGCACAGGTATCTTATTAGTTTTGACTGAAAAAATTATGATTGATTTGTTATTATCTTGAAATCTTGGTAAATATGACATTAGCTTATGTTTTATATTTTGACTGAAAGAACAATAATTGATATTTGATTTGTTACTAGCTTGAAATTCTGGCAAATAGATGGAACACTAATGAGAGGTGTTTATAGGTTCTTGTTTACAGGTTCTCATCAGTTACATTGTTTTTATTTCCTAATTATTTGTTGTTGCTATTTTGTAGGGACCTATTACTTCACATTCCCCTCGTAAACAGGCCACTACCACAACTAATGCTAATGCGAAACCTACACCTCCAATTAATCACGGTGTGGCAAATAGACAAAAACCAATAAAGCGCGGAGGAGGCAATAGTAGCTGCAATGAGCCTGCTCCTTTTCCAAATAGTTTCTCTAATCCTCCTCATGTTAATCTTCAACCATCAGCTGCTCCTCCACCATATCCAGTGGTTCAGATTCCTCCTACCTTTGCTGACGGGGTTCAGTCGTACAGAAACAACAATAGCTGGAGTCCAAGATCACCCGTTGGGGGTTATGGGTTGCCGGTGGATGAGCATAGGAATGCCTCTCGTGGGAACCGTCCACATAACAATTCCGGCATTAGACGCAACCAGGATCCTCTTAGGGATGCTCATGCACATCAACATAGGATGCACTCAGGGGGATTTTTGAGGCCTACACTACCGAATTCTCCTTCATATTTAGGGTCTCCGTCCATAAGACCCTTTGTAAACACTTTTGGATTTCATGGTCAGTTTGTTAATTTGTTTATTCAATCTTATTTTTACTACAAGACACACTAATGCTTTGTTTATCTTGTTTAGAATTATATTATTATCCTACGCTACAATTTGAACAATTTGGAGGTATGCCAGTCTTGACGCATCCACCGCCTCCTGCGATGTTCTTTCCAGTTCCAGAAACTCTTGAATCTCCTGCAGAAACAACTCCCTTGACCAGTTTAATACTCAAGCAAATTGAGTATTATTTTAGGTGGTTTTTTTTATCCCTTACTTAGTCTGTCCACAAATCACGGGCAATTGCTTGTTGAATTTTTATTCATTGTTGATTTGTTTGTGACAGTGATGTTAATTTAGCGAACGATGACTTTCTGAAGTTCAACATGGACGAACAGGGTTGGGTTCCAATTACTTTGATCGCAAACTTCCCCCGAGTAAGTTAATTGTGGTTCTTTGGTGAGGTCTTAATATATCATATACCTGGACTATGTCCAAATTGATATTTTGTAACTAGAATTTTTGTATTTTGGCACTATTTGATATACCTCTTCATTTTATGATTGAGTAATTTTAGGTATTTACCAGCCATTTGTTTTTTGGTATTGTTACCTTTGAAGTTTTTGCTTTTTCAGTTGACCATAAAGTGGTTTACTTGAATTGAGATGCAGTTACATATCAAATGAACTAAGGCTGTTAAAAAAAAAAAGCTAAGAAAAAAACCCAGATTTTATTGTTGCTTATGCCAAATTGCCTAATTGAGATGGTTGGGTTGGGGGGTTTTATTGCTAAAAAAAATTGGAACATCGCCACACAAAGTACAACCTAACTGAGGTTTTAATTGTTAATTAATATTAATCTATATGCTGTGAATTGATCTTATGACCACTGTACTGCCAAGTTTATGCTTCCATGATTATCGGTAGCTTGCAATATATGTGATTTGTATCTTGATTTGATTCAATATTGAACACAATCTACACGAATCTTTAATATGTAATCTATGTTTGGTATAACTTCGTCTTGAATTATGATGGATCCCGATTCAATCTAACAAATCACTATCTAAACTTAGAGTGGGAAGTCTTTATTTTTTATTCTGTTCTTTGATTTTTGATTTGAATCTATAATTATTGAGATTAGTAGATGATATGCTAGCATATATAGGTTTGCTATGTCGCTTGTTTTTGCTTAAAAATGATACATTTTTATTGGTAATGTATGTTACTACGATACATAATAAGATTCGATTTCCAATTTACAATTTGAATCTGGACTTGACAACCATAGTAGGGTGTATAAGTTTTTACCTTAATTCCATCAATATGTTTTTTTTTTTTTGTCGACGAATATTTGTCACTTAAAGCCTAAGATTATGAGATGATGGTTAACCTCTATCCTTTATTATTAAGTGCAGTTGGCGAAGTTTTTAACTTCGATCAAACTTTCATTAATAATGTATTGCAGTAGGTTGTATTTGCTCTAAAACTGTCATTTTGCAGGTGAAAAAGTTGACAAACAACATTGAGTTGATTTTGGATTCCTTGAGAACTTCAAAAGTTGTGGAAGTGCATGTAAGTTTTTTTTGTTGTTGTCATGGAACTATATGTTTGAGGTACATAGTCTCCAAGGTTCAGTTTTTATTAAATCTTGTACTTTTCTCATTCTAAACTGTGGTACAGGGTGATAAGATGAGGAGGCGTAATGAGTTGATGAGATGTTTGCCCTCTGCACACCAACACCAACTTGCTAGTTCTGGTTCAGTATCCCCAAGCGGATCAAGTTGTAGTAACATAGTTGCTGATTTCGATAAGATTACTTTGGACGAAGCAACTGGCCATAGAATTTCCAATGCTACCACAAACGTGGGTTCTGCATGAGAGTTTTGCCGATGGTGTCGGTTCTATAGTTAAGGAGCGGCAATTAAAAATCAATATATCTACCTCAACCTATGATACGTAACCCATTATGGTATTTAACGTGTTATTGTTATTCTTGACTTTAAAAGGTTTTTTGGAAGGGATGTTTGGATAGCTTTGAAAGTTTGATTCTTTCATGATCACTCAGATCGATTTTTGTAGTAGTTGAGTTAAGTAGCTTAACAAATAAGAATTTCAAGGAATTATGATAGTCTTTGAAGACTAGAAATAGAACCTTATAATTTTGATGGAGGCAGATTTGTTGGTTTTGTATAGTTTTTTATTTTCTGCAACTAATTTTATTCATTTTCTGATGGTATGTGAGTATTTCATCAACTGAAATGACTCTATGAATTGAGTTTGTTTCAAGTTCATTTCTCCAGTTTGTTTTTTGTTGCCGATAATTCTCCAGTTTGTTTGTTGAGTTGGTTTTAATTTATTATTTGTATGCATAATAATGTTGATTTTCATTTGAGTTTTCATCTCATTATATACCTATGCTGTTATCGAAGTCGTTTGTGATATGAAACTTGTATTCCACCTTACACAATGTTGTCTATGCACATGTTGGTGAGTCTTGTCTAGACACATTTTTGTTTGGCCATTGTTATAATTGTAAGGGGGAGAGTGCTTGTTATAAGCTCCAATCATGAAGCTGCTCAGGACAGAGCTAAATTAACCACTAGTAACAAAATGCTTTGGTTTTTATTTTGTTCAAAAAATTTAGGCAAGTAGGTGGTACGTCTGTCTTAGGTAAGGAAAGTTTCTTTGTTTCTGGTTCAAAGAGTACTTCATACGTTTGTCTTTTTGATAAATAAATTTGTTTGTCATGAGATTATTGTCTTTATGGTACTGACTAGTCTTTTGTGGTGCAATGCTCTTGGTAATGCACATGATTAGTATTTTCTTCAACTAATCGAATAATTTCAGGTATATTGATCACCCACTTGGCCACTTTCTTGCATGACATTAGTTCTTACTTGGTGTCCCCTTTTGTAAATCGACCTATAATCTCTTGTGGGGTTGGTCTAGAGCTCAGAAGATTATCTTTATAGACTCCCAAAACATATTTAAGTTTCAGGTAAACTTGCAGTACGGACACTTCTTTGTAAGTGTAAAAGTGTATTGCTTAGACAATCTTTTTACAGTCCCATTACTGTTGTATACAGAAATTACTCTTACGCCTCAGTATGCTCACATGGGTCGCGATTGCATGGCTTTAACGCGACAAAGTCACGTTAAAGTCATGCAATTGCGATCCTACTCACATGGCCTCCAAATTTTTAAAACATCACCATAAATCAAATTCTGCTGCTTGTGCGACAGCTCCAATTCCCAAATGTCGCCCACAATATTTATGAACAAACGCGCTCCTCCCAAAATCCTTACATTCCTCTTTTTATCTCAGTAGTTAAAGCCATATGGCATTGCATCAATATGGATATGCTCAAGTTGAATGGTCTCTCCGTGTTATTTAATATTTGATATTATGCTCAAGTTGAATGGTTTGTTCGTCTTATTTGATTGAAATAATATTTGACATTTGAAACAATTTTTTATACAGTATCTAACAAAATTTTAGGGTACCAATTTCTTCTATTTTTATTGAAGTTCTATGGTTAATAATATTTGTTGATATTTAATATTATGCACCGACAGTATAAAATATTTTCACAGTCATTCAATACAAATTATATATTGCGGCAAGTCACCCCACTACACCCACTTTCATGGCATGATGCGGAGGAATAGTTAATTCCTATTAGATGTTCGTGCAAAAATATTTTACGCTGACGTAGCATGTTCGCTAAACTTATTTTTTATATAGAGTACCAATATCTAACAAAATTTTAGGGTGTCAAAAATATAATAAAAAGAGAAAAATATGATTTTATTTGAAATTTTGCCTAGTACTAATCGGTTTAATATAAACCAAACCTATTTCATTTTTCACTTTATGTACTTATGAAAAAAACAAATTTGATAATTTAGAATTCGACTCAAAAATAATTACAATCTTATCAATAATTATTTCTTCCAATAATCGAGCTAAAATTCTTCCAAATAATGCTATTTTTTTTAACACCCCGAACAATTATTTATCATTCAAAAATTTGCTCTTAATAAATAATCTTATCAAGTACTCATTCAGACGAATTCAATTAACTAGTGGATATGATGGTTTACCAAAATGCTTGTCTAGTAAGATTACCATATTTCCCCGCAAATTACAATGGCACATGATTCATTTCTATTTTGATCAACCTCTCTTCTCATAAGCCAATTATTCCCACACAATTAGCCCACTTACATGTGAAATAATGTCAATTTTGTGTGACTAGCTTGTTATATTTTTTAATTAGAAATAACATTATCCGTATTTTTTTAAGACATTGAATCATTCCAACTAATTGCAAGGATAGAGAAACCTAATTATCAATTAGTAGAATCAAAGTATTATTGTTTTATTATTATAAATGGTGTTGCTTTCGATTCTAAAAGACTCCTAAAATTAGTGTGTTAGATTTACGGTAAGCCAAGGCATGCAGCTAGAGTTTTTATTTTTTTTCTTGTTTTAAAATGATCTTCCTTGATACTCATACTGTTTTATGTCTTCTTCTTCTAAAATACTCTTGTCGTAATTGTGTTTATGTATCACAATTATCAAAACCATGTTATATATAGTATATTATCAAACAATATTACTAATATATACATTGTTTTATATAGACTTGGTTTGCATTATAATCATATATATGTACACTAATTAGTTGCTACCTCCACTTCATAGTGTCAATTATACATCGCGACTTATTGTTTAGTTATTATTTCTTCAAATGGAGCTAAATCTTGGAATGGCGCACTTTGCGTGGATGGAATGCTTGACGCCTATGTGCAATATGAATTAGGAATGCATATCCATTAGTTCCACCATATCATATAATATAATATACTCTCTGTACTCCCACAATAATGAATAGCATTTGATATCAATCGTTAGTTGATTTAATGGTATTTTATAGGGAGAATCATAATACGATCCCCTGCAACTACAATCGTAATGGATTTAGAACCACTTAATGACAGAATTGACATTTGAAACAGATTAAACGGTCCAATGGACCGGATACTGGTTGTGAAAAAAAAAAATCATAGCATTTGATATTGGAAAAATTTCTTCCCGTAGTATTTGACATCGGTCAATTTTTCTTTTTTTGTGTAGCATTCGATGAAAAGATCATGCTAACATGTGCTCTTATGACCTATATTAAAAATATTTCAAAATGTAATTACTTAAACTAAATGATTTTTTTTAAGAGACAAAATATACAATTTTTAATATAAAATTACTATATATTTATAATACACTAACAAGTGTCTTAACGATAGATATTATCTTTTCCTTTGACAAAATACGATACAAATAATAGAATTGTTAAACTTTTACGTACAGAGTCTTATATCCCTTATACTTTGTTTTGGCTGATCAAGGAGAGACAAGTTTTTTTTTGAAGGAAAAAGGGAGAGACAAGTTTTTTTTTACTAAAAATAAAGATTCATTCATTGAAATTGAAAATACATAGATCATTACAAATTCAAGATCGCTAAAAATTGAAAAAGATGAATCTACAAACAAACTTGCAGCACCTAGGTTAATAGTATACAACGGCATCATGAAAGTGCCTACAAATATGACAAAAAAGTAACCGGAATATTCATACTCCCGGATTTACGACGTTGACGTCCATGTCTTCAAAGTCTTCATCAGATCTGTAATGAGTTGATGTAATATGCCAATTTGAATCAACGAAACACCGTAATGAAAAATCAACAAATGCCGCACAAGACGACCACAAACACAACGCCGCACAAAACGACGACAAACTTAAAAAACAGAAAACGAAAAAACAAATCTATGTGAATAATCACTTATTTAATTGAAAAGAAAAGTAAAAACAATTTAGAGGGGTGATTTTGGATTAAAAATTGACCCTAAAATCACCCCTCTTTAGTGGATTAACAAAAAGAATAAACTAAGGTTTAGGGAGAGAGCGACGGCTGCTGTGAGTTGTATTGTTGTGGATAGGGAGAGACAAGTTAAAACGTGAGAAATATGAAAGAGGGTAAGCATCTCTTTAATGGCTTTGGTTAACATAAAACAATGGAGTAAGTATTGGAGTGTGCACCACTTATCAATAATATTATAATAAATATAAATTTTATAAAATTCATCGTTATATTGAAAGTTTATGTCATATAGATATCCATACAATTTTTTTAAAATTGAAAATCATTTGATGTACATCAAGATTAACAGTTTATGAATTTTAATTAAATACCGTTAATATTGAGAGAAATAATATTCTCTTATATCAACCAAACATTCTATTTCTAACTTTTCTTGTGTACGAAAAAATTCAGTTGGAAGAGAATAACTCATCTTATATGCCTCACAAATTTCACAAGTTGTAAAAGAATTGATCTACAACTCTTGTGTATGAAAAAATTCAGTAAAAAAAAATTCACCTTATATGTTCTCACAAGATCTCTAATGAAGATTAGTAATTGATAATAAACAACGTAAAACTTTATAATTATAACAAATAAAAAATATGAAAATATCATGATTTTACCTAATAATTAGCCATCTTAACTATTAATACATTTCTATCGTCATCCTGTTCATGTCAATGTGAAGAATACTTTTTTTTTTATAAGCTCAATGTGAAGAATACTAAATTAAGAGGATATTGAACACATTCCTTTTTGTAACTGTGATGTGACAATTATTAAAGGTTAGAGGGGTTAAAATTTTATTTTATTATTATTTTTTATGAAAGATTTTATTTTATTATTATTGAATAATAAAATATAACTTCAAATAAACATGTACAATTCCTCAAATACAGTTGTAAAATGATAATTAGTATCATTTCAATTAATAATAATTTCTCCCTTTCTTAACTCTTTAAAAAAATGAAGTTCTAAATTGTCAATTTTTTTTAATAATGTTTATGATGTTAACTTTGTGCTAGGAGCCTAACTTTGTAATTTTAAGGACAAAATTAAATTCAAATCTCATAGAAGACATTTGTAAAATAGTCATTATAACCTACCATAATTAATAATAATAATTTTTTCTTCCTCAATTTTTTATTTAATTTTTTTACAATTTAAGACAACGTATGATAAATAATGTTTTTAAACTCATGCGTAAAATTTGTTTTCGCTGATGATGATACATAGCTTTATGATAATATAACATTCTGATATATCTTACCATAAAGAATATAACTTAATGCTGACACAACACCAACTTATTTTTACTTTAACTAGAAGTCTAGAACTATGGCTTCTTATATATATGTGTTGGTGCAGGGGTGCTAATTCACAAGCATACTCTTCATAAGTTAATTAGTTCAATTCAAGAAAAATACTAAACATGAAAGTAAATCAATTTTTATTAATACTATTATTTGAATTTCTCTTCATTTTTCTTGGAGAGTCAAGATCATCTTTAGCTGATCATATCACTCAATCAGAGAATGACAATCAAGTATATATTGTGTATATGGGAGCTACTGATTCAACTAATGGTTCCCTTCGCAAAGATCATGCCTATGTTTTAAACACAGTGTTAAGAAGGTAATTAATTAGTCAATTGTATATATGATCATGTTCAATTAGCTAGTAATAGTATTATGAAATGTGACTAAAAAAATATTGAATTTTGATGTAAATTATTTAGGAACAAAAATGCCATAGTACACAACTACAAATATGGATTTTCAGGCTTCGCAGCTCGCTTATCTAAAGATGAAGCAAACTCAATTGCGCAGCAGCCTGGTGTTGTGTCTGTGTTTCCTAATCCCATTTTAAAGCTTCACACAACACGTTCTTGGGAGTTTTTGAAATTGCAAACTCATGTTAAAATTGATAGGACGTTCTCCAATTCTTCTTCCTCATCGAATGCCGTAATTGGCTTGTTAGACACAGGTAATTATTATTTAATTATTGATATAAAAGTAGTAAACATATTAGTACTAAGATTAATGTATCTTTTTTTATGAATTAAATATATTGGTACTAATATTATTTGTTTCATCATTTTAATCATTAATTAAACAATAAATTATTCAGGTATATGGCCAGAAGCAGAAAGTTTTTCCGACAATGGAATGGATCCTATTCCACCTAGTTGGAAAGGGACTTGTATGACATCACATGACTTCAACACATCCAACTGTAATAGGTAAATAAAAAATGACTCCATGGCCAAGTGACCGAGCTCAATAATAAATTGAGGCCATCTTTCCTTGACAATTAGAAGATTAAGGAAACAAAAAACTCAATAAATTTTGAAAATTTAATTCAAATCGTAGTAAATTGTTTTGATGACTTTTTTTGTCAAATAGTTTTGTGATTAGATATTTCATGCTTAAAATGAATAAGTGAAGTATTCGAGATTCAAACTTCAACTCCTACATATATAATACTAATAAAGTCTCAACAAACTACGAAAAATTCACGTGCATAATACTTTTATTTTATTTATATTCAGGTTCAAGTTGAACTAAAACAAACAAACCTAACTTTTAATAGTATAGGTTGTTCAAAAAAATAGTCCGGGTATTAATTTCACATCATTAATTGAAAATATGATACCTGTATTATATTGAAAAAGATATTTTATTAATGTATCCGTTCAATACTATATATTATTAATAACATACAAAATTTAAATGTTTTGGTCCTATATTTTAATCATTCACAAAATTAGTCATCCTATTTTAAAATGACATGGTGTTGATCATTCCATCAGATTTTTATATCTAACTGAAAATTTTAATACATTTTCTTGTATTACTATGAGCCTTGATAATTTCCCCCCTTCAATTTTATAGGAAGGTAATAGGAGCAAGATATTACACTGACCTAGATGTGACAGACACGGTAAGAGATAGCAATGGACATGGAACACATACAGCGTCTACAGCGGCAGGGAATGTCGTGAGTGGGGCATCGTACTACGGTCTTGCGAGCGGAACAGCAAAAGGTGGCTCTCCTGAATCAAGATTGGCGATTTACAAAGTGTGTTCTAATGGCTGTTCTGGCGCAAGCATCCTTGCAGGGTTTGACGATGCAATTTCTGATGGAGTTGATGTCCTTTCTCTATCTCTTGGTGGGTTTCCGAATCCCAAACCTGACTTGACAACAGACGTGATTGCAATTGGAGCTTTCCATGCCGTGGAGCGCGGCATCTTAGTGGTTTGCTCCGCTGGAAATGATGGACCAGACCGGGGAATGGTTGTTAACGACGCTCCTTGGATATTAACCGTTGGTGCCACCACCATTGACCGCAGCCTTCAATCGAACATCGTGTTGGGTAATAACAAAGTTGTCAAGGTACACTTTAGCGCTCACTCTACAATGTTCAAAATTTACATGACTTATGCTCTCTTTGCTTAAGCCTCATGCAAGCATGTTTGGTAATTGTTATACTTTAGGGCCAAGCTATAAATTTCTCTCCTCTTTCAAAATCTCCTGATTATCCATTGATAACCGGAGAATCTGCCAAAGCAACTAAGGCTGACTTAGCTGAAGCAAGGTACATATACAAAATCTAGCTGAAAATGAATAAATTTAAACTTGTTTATTTAAAGTATGACAAAATAATATTATTTGTTGTCTCATGCAGACAGTGTCATCCAAATTCATTAGATGGGAAAAAAGTCAAAGGAAACATTGTCATTTGCGATGGTATAAATGATGATGATTATTCAACCATGGAAAAAATGTTTATTATACAAGGTTTGGGTGGATTAGGTCTTGCTCATATTACTGACAAAGAAGGAGCAGTGGCTGATAATTATGGAGACTTCCCAGCAACAATTGTAAGATCAAAAGATGATGCCGCAATCCTCCAATATGTCAATTCAACAAGGTAAGAATTTAATTTTGAATTTGTTTGAAACTAAAATCAACAATGGTAACTGATTACTAGTTAATTTACAATAATTTTGCATATAATAAATCTGAAGCAATCCAGTAGCAACAATTCTACCAACAATTACAGTCATGGATTATAAGCCTGCACCTATGGTGGCAATCTTTTCAAGTAGAGGGCCTTCCGCACTTTCAAAGAATATTCTAAAAGTAAGGATATATTACAATATAGATAATCGATTATAATTAACTATCATCAACGCACAACACTAAACAATACCGTCAATTTTTTCTTTGTAGCCTGATATTGCAGCACCAGGTGCTAACATTCTTGCAGCATGGACTGGCGTGCTTAATGACGAAAGTTATGTTCCAAAAGGGGAAAAGCTCTCGCCATATAACATTATATCAGGAACTTCCATGTCATGCCCTCATGTTTCCGGCCTTGCAGGGGGCATCAAATCTAGAAATCCAACTTTCAGTGCCTCTGTAATCAAATCAGCTATCATGACCTCTGGTTAGACTTTTCATTTTTATACATATCAATCATCAATTTCGTCACGAGGATCAATTAATTTTTTTATCCTGAAAAATACTAATTTGATTTACAAAATTAAAACTCATCAACTAATATTTTTCTAAATGCAGCAACTCAAATTGACAATACGAAGGCTCCCATTACGACGGATTTAGGGTCGGTTGCCACACCTTATGACTATGGAGCAGGGGAAATAACAATAACTGAATCATTCCAGCCGGGGCTAGTTTATGAAACCACCACTATGGACTACTTGAACTACTTGTGTTACATAGGATACAATACAACCACAATTAAGATTATCTCCAACAGTGTTCCGAAAAATTTCAGCTGCCCCAAAGACTCTACTCCTGATAATGTTTCCAACATCAATTACCCTTCCATAGCAATCTCCAATTTCTCTAGTAAAGGAACTGTGAATGTGAGTAGAACTGTTACAAATGTCGGTGAAGAAGATGAAACAGTTTACTCTGCTATCGTCGATGCTCCCAACGGGGTAAAAGTCCAGTTGATTCCAGATAAACTTGAATTCACAAAAAGTAGCAAAACAGTAAGCTACCAAGTAGTTTTCTCATCCACTTTAACCTCATTGAAGGAAGATCTTTTTGGATCAATTACTTGGAGTAATGGTAAACATAGTGTTCGAAGTCCTTTTGTATTAACTAAGTAGCTAAATCAAAAGAAATGTAAAAAAAGTACAAGCTGAGTTCTTGTAGATGCATACTTTTGTATGTTTTTTATGTTAAGATTCATAAATAAATACAAGTTGATTTCTTGTAGATGCCTACCCCTGTACGGTTATTTACCTTGTTAAATATTATTTATAAGTTAAGTTCACAAGATTTTCATATAAGAATAAGTTGATCTAATTTTAGCCAGCTCACTTTTAGTGTGAAAATGGCAAATCAAACGAAAAGAAAATGATTTATCTTTGCCATTCAAAGAAAATTGAGAAGTACATATATAGTGCATGTTGATTTGGATTCTTCTTCATAATCCCAAAATTATGGTTTTGAGGCTTTCCAAAGCCAAAGTCAAAGATGCTTATAATAGCAGCTATTTTTGAATTTTAGATAGAATTCAGCCTCAAAATGATGATATGTTGTGAAAATATAGATATGTTTCCAACTCTATATCACCTAAACTTGACATTAAAATTCTAAAAAGATATTCAATTTAATCAAATTTCGTTTCAGTTATAAAATATAATGTTGATTTGATGATTGAAGTGAAGATTGCAGAGTTTAATAGTCACTTTTAATATAATGTTTTTTTTAAAAGACTTTTAATATAATGTTAACATTTGATCTTTGGAAGATAGGTTGTATTGTTCGTTTAGTAGTAATGTTTTTTGTTTGTCAAGTAGTCTAGCGACTAGAAATTTCACTCTTAAGGTAGATAAGTGGGATGACTGCGTTCGAACCCCGGCCACCTGTATATAAAATGTGATGTCCCCCCAATTAAGCCAAGCTCATGGGACCGTTTAGTAGTAATGTTAGTTTATAATTAAATGACTTTAGTTGAGTTTTGGTTCACTGATGCGCGACATGTATGTGGTAAAATAAATTTCAATGGTTCACATTAATTCAAAATCAACATTATGATTCAAAATTTAATGTCACTTATCATGATTCAAAATTATGATTTTAGAAGAATAAAATAAGATTTGTAGGCATAAATGCATAATTTTGAAGAGGGTCTTTCTGGCATTTTCTCTGCTTTCTTTCTTCAAGTGTTTGAGCATATTTTTTCTTGATCTCCATGAAGCATTCCTTGAAAGGAAAAAACAAAAATGGATGTTGCAAACAAAAAAAGAAAGTGATATCAGGAATAACAAAACATTGGCAAAATACAATGGAGGAACACAAAAAAGTAGAAACTAAAGACAAAAATCATATGATTTAATACAATTCATAATTCATCAAAATAAAATCACATAACAATCATAATAGCAAAATAAAAACATATGATTCGTGATTGAAGGAGTAAAACTCTATTAAAAGTTACAAATTATTTATAGATACAAAATTATGAAATAAAAGGTAATAATAAATCAAGACCATAAACATAAGAAATATTCTATTAATAATTGTATTTTTTTGGTATACTCTTCCTATTTAGAGGAGAGAGAAAGAGAAATATCCATGACTTATTAATATTAATAGAATATTTAATGTGTTTAAAGTTTAAACCCATGCATATATATCTTACCATAAATAATACAACTTAATGCTGAATCACGCCCCATTATTTTTACTTTAATTAGATCTATGGCTTTCTTATATAATGTATGTGTGCGCGGGGGTGCTAACAAGCATACTCATCATAAGCTAAAAAATTCAATTCAAGAAAATATCAAACATGAAAGTAAATCAATTTTTATTAATATTATCATTTGCATTTCTCTTCATTTTTCTTGGAGAGTCAATATCAGCTGATCACAATGCTCAATCAGGGAATGACAATCAAGTTTATATTGTTTATATGGGAGCTACAGATTCAACTGATGGATCACTTCGTGAAGATCATGCCTATGTTTTAAACAAAGTGTTAAGAAGGTACTTAATTAATTAATTGTATATATAACCATGCTAAATTAGCTAGTATTATGAAATGTGACTAAATAAATATTGAAATTCTAATGTGAATTATTTTATTTAGGAACGAAAAGGATCTAGTACACAACTATAAATATGGATTCTCAGGCTTCGCAGCTCGCTTATCAAAAGACGAAGCAAATTCAATTGCGCAAGAGTCCGGAGTTGTGTCTGTGTTCCCAAATCCCACTCTAAAACTTCACACGACACGTTCTTGGGATTTTCTAAAGTTGCAAACTCAAATTAATCGCACATTCTCCAATTCTTCTTCTTCATCTAACGTTGTAATTGGCATGTTAGACTCAGGTTCGTTATTATTATAATAATTGATATAAAAGTAGACAAATTGGTACTAAGATTAATGTATCCTTTCCATGAATCAATTAATTGGTAATAGATTGATTTGTTTCATCATTTTAAGCATTAATTAAAGAATGAATTATTCAGGTATATGGCCAGAAGCGGAAAGTTTTTCAGACAATGGAATGGGCCCTATTCCACCTAGTTGGAAAGGCACTTGCATGACTTCAGATGACTTCAACACATCCAACTGTAATAGGTAAATAAAAAATGGCTCCATGGCCAAGTGAATAAGTTCAATAAGTTGAATAAGACTAAATAAAATTTAAAAATCTATAGACATGTGTTTTTGTTTTATTTTTTCTTTCTTCTTGCAAAAAGAAACTATTTTATTAAGGTATTTGCTCGATCATTATATATACACATTTTTTAACGATAAAAAAATGTAATATATTAACACCAAAAGATAGTTCTGCCGAACACGAGGTGTGCCAGACAAAGCCTCAAAGTTTTACAAAATTTACAATATTTTGACTGTCTATTTTAATCATTTAAGAAATTGGTCGTATTTTTTTTAAATCACACCGTTTTGGCCATTTTATAAAAATATTGCGAAATTAAGGTTGAAATGAAATTTTTACTACACTTTCTTCATGAGTGTTGATAATTTTTCTCCTTCCATTTTTAGGAAGATAATAGGAGTAAGGTATTACTCTGATGGGGATGATAAAGTGACACAGACGGCAAGAGATGCAAATGGACATGGAACACATACGGCATCGACAGCGGCTGGAAGTGTCGTGAGTGGGGCATCGTACTACGGTCTTGCGACTGGAACAGCAAAAGGTGGCTCTCCCGAATCAAGATTGGCGATTTACAAAGTGTGCTCTGGCGAGTGTTCTGGCGCTAACATTCTTGCAGCATTCGATGATGCAATTTCTGATGGAGTTGATGTACTATCTCTCTCCCTTGGAGGGTCTCCGGAACTCAGTCCTGACTTGACAACAGATGTGATTGCAATTGGAGCTTTCCATGCCGTGGAGCGCGGCATCCTTGTGGTTTGTTCCGCTGGAAATGATGGACCAACCCCGAGTTCAGTTACTAACGACGCTCCTTGGATATTAACTGTTGGTGCCACCACTATTGACCGCAGCTTTCAATCCAACATCGTCTTGGGTAATAAGAAAGTCGTCAAGGTACACTTTAGCGTTCACTCTACAATGTTCTATAACTTATTTTGGTAAACATCCCTATAAAATAAGCGAATATTAGTTTTCATCTCTATAAATAAAGAATTTCAATTTTGTTTTTAATTCCTGATGAACAAAATTTTGAATTTTTTTTTTAATGTAATATAGACTTATGTAGGATTTACAAAATTTACATGACTTATGCTCTCTTTGCTTATGCTTCACACATGCATGCTTGGTAATTGTTATACTTTAGGGTGAAGCTATAAATTTCTCTCCTCTTTCAAAATCTGCTGATTATCCATTGGTAACCGGAGAGTCTGCCAAAGTAGCTAACGCTGACTCAGCTGACGCAAGGTACGTACACAAAATGTAGCATAATCTTAAACTTGTTTGTTGTGCATAATCTAAAGCCTAAAATACATACTAATGTTTAAAGTAAGACAAAATAATATTATTATTTGTCAAATGCAGACACTGTGGTATAGATTCATTAGATAAGAAAAAAGTCAATGGAAGCATTGTCATTTGCTATGGCATAAATGGTGATTATTCAACCGATGACAAAATTAGTATTGTACAAGATTTGGGTGCATTAGGTCTTGTTCATATTACTGACCAAGAAGGAGCAGTGGCTGATAATTATGGAGACTTCCCAGCAACAATTGTAAGACCAAAAGATGATGCCACAATCCTCCAGTATATAAATTCAACAAGGTAATTAATTAGGCATTTTATACCGAAATTAATGGATATGCATCATCACTGCAAAGTTAACTTTACACTAACATCTAATGACATAATTCTTTTGCTTATAACTAATCTGAAGAAATCCAAAGGCAACAATTCTACCAACAACTACAGTCATAGATTATAAGCCTGCACCTATGGTGGCATTCTTTTCAAGTAGAGGGCCTTCTGCGCTTTCAAAGAATATTATCAAGGTAAGGATATATAATGATATAGATAATCGATTATAATTAACTATCATCAACGCACAGCACTAAACAATGTACCATCAATTTTTTCTTTGTAGCCTGATATTGCAGCACCAGGTTCTGCCATTCTTGCAGCATGGACCAGCATCCATAATGACGAAACTATTATTCCGAAAGGGAAAATACTCTCACCATATAACATTATATCAGGAACTTCCATGTCATGCCCCCATGTTTCCGGCCTTGCGGCCAGCATTAAATCTAAAAATCCAACTTGGAGTCCCTCTGCAATCAAATCAGCTATCATGACCTCTGGTTAGACTTTTCATTTTTATTCATATCATCATCGATTTTGTCTCGAGGGTCAATGAATCGCAGATGTGATAATATCTATCTAGTAACTAATCAATTAATATTTTTCTAAATGCAGCAACTCAAATTAACAATATGAAGGCTCCGATTACAACTGATTTAGGGTCAGTTGCCACACCTTATGACTATGGAGCAGGGGAAATAACAACAACCGAATCATTCCAGCCGGGGCTAGTTTATGAAACCACCATCACGGACTACTTTAACTACTTGTGTTACAAAGGATTCAACACAACCACAATTAAGGTTATCTCCAAAACTGTTCCGAAAAATTTCAGCTGCCCCAAGGACTCTACTCCTGATCATATTTCCAATATCAACTATCCTTCCATAGCAATTTCCAAATTCACTGGTAAAGGAACTGTGAATGTGAGTAGAACTGTTACAAATGTCGGTGAAGAGGATCAAACAGTTTACTCTGCTATCGTCAATGCTCCCAACGGGGTGAAAGTTCAGTTGATTCCTGATAAACTTGAATTCACAAAAAGTAGCAAAACACTGAGCTACCAAGTAGTTTTCTCATCCACTTTAACCTCATTGAAGAAAGATCTGTTTGGATCAATTACTTGGAGTAATGGTAAACATAGTGTTCGAAGTCCTTTTGTATTAACTAAGTAGCTAAATCAAAAGAAATGTAAAAAAAATATAAGCTAGAGTTCTTGTAGATGCATACTTTTGTATGTTCTTTATGTTAAGAAACATAAATAAATACAAGTTGAGTTCTTGTAGATGCCTTCCTCGGTACCGTTATTTACCTTGTTAAATATTATATATAAGTTAAGTTCACTACATGAAACCTTTGTTGCCGATTGTCCTGCTGTCATCTTAGCCATTGATCTCACTACATGACAACTTTTTTGTTTTAATTGTTTAAATATATTGAGGATAAGAGGATCCTTTTCCGAGGAAAAAGTGGTTGGTGTGGCACTAGGGAGACGAGAAATTTTTATGTGTCTAGATCCTCTACTGCAGTTTCTCTTTACAGTTTGTGCTGCTCAAATCTCAGTCTTTACTTTCTATTGAAAAGTACAAAGTGCACGTTAATTTGGATTCTTCATAATCCCAAGATCATGGTTTTGAGGCTTTCCAAAGCAAAAATCAAACATGCTTAACATTGTTCGTTTCTGTTAGTAGTTGCAACTACAACATTTTTTGGCTTTCAGCAACGGCTGAAAACCGTGGCTTGTGTTGAAATAACTGTTGCTTAAACCTTACGCAACGCTTTTCCAGCCGTGGGGTATACGGCGTTGCCTAAACCTTAGGCTACGGTTTTTGTACTTTTGGCAACCACTGCGTTGCTGAAATGTAACAACAGGCTACGGTTTTGGTGCAGGAAGATAGTAAATTTAGTGTTAGTTTATAATTAGTTGGATAACATAACATAAATGGCTTTAGTTGAAGCTTGGAAGATAGTAATCAACTAATTGTAGGAAGAGAGTAATAGTAGTATTAATGGTGAAACCTTAATATTGTTGACATTCCATCTCAAAGGTTTAAATACAATTGCACATAAATTTATTTATTTATAGGTGCGAGATGTATATATATATTCGTAGATATACTGCATGCATTCTAGAATTTTCAGGACATTTTCTAATACATATGTGATATTGATTTATTTTATGCAATACTAAAGTATTTAAAAAAATTCTATACATTTGCATAAAAAATTATTCTATAAATAATAATGTATTATAGAAATATCTAAAACTATATATGTACACTAATCAGTTGCTACCTCCACTAATTCATAGTGTCAATTATATACATCGACTTAATGCAGTATTATTATACAGTTATTATTTCTTCAAATGGCGTTATATCTTCTTCGAATGCTTGACGCCTATGTGCAATATGAATTAGGAATGATCATGCATCTATTAATTCCACCATACCATATAATATACTCTTGTACTCCCACAATAATTGTAGCATTTGATATGGGTAAACTTTTTTGTTTAAGGTTATGTCCCCTCTACTGATCGAACCCTCAGTTCGGGGGTCTTCGTCAACATGTTTGGATTGATGGAATGAGATAAAATAGAATGAAATGGAAATGATGAAATAGAATAATGTTTCATTGTTTGAATTTAAAAAATAATAATAGAATGGAGTACGATGGTATGAATTCCATCGCATACCACCACCTACCTTCGATTTTGTTCCCCTCTAATTTGGGGGTAAGTGATAGAATGCAAAATTTGTTCCTCTTCTTTTTAAAATATCGAAACAATGGTATGAAAAATTTATTCAATTTCGCTTCATTTCATCTCACTCCACTCTATTCCGCGCCATCTTATTATATTCCATCAGTTCAAACAGAGTCCAAGAGTTTATTCGCTTCATTTTAATAGGAGAAGGAAGAGGAGGGGAGAGGAGGAATTTTGACTACGTATATATTTATTATTAATACTACCGTAATTAATAATAATTTTTCTTCTCCAATATTTTTTATTTTATTATTTAAAGTGTTTAAAGCTTTATGATGATATAACATTGTTTGTGGTATATCTTAGTATCTTAGTAATCTTACCACGCCATGGTATAACTTAATGCTGACACCACGTCAATTTATTTTTACTTCAACTAGACCTATGGCTTCTTATATATGTGTGCGGGGATGCTAATTCACAAGCATACTCTTCATAAGATAATTAGTTCAATTCAAGAAAAATACTAAACATGAAAATAAATCAATTTTTATTAATATTATCATTTGAATTTCTCTTCCTTTTTCTTGGAGAGTCAATATCAGGGAATGACAATCAAATTTATATTGTTTATATGGGTGCCACAGATTCAACTAATGGTTCACTTCGCAAAGATCATGCCTATGTTTTAAACAAAGTGTTAAGAAGGTACTTAATTAATTAATTGTATATATAATCATGTTAAATTAGCTAGTAATATTATGAAATGTGACTAAATAAATATTGAAATTCTAATTGAATTATTTTATTTAGGAACAAAAACGCTCTAGTACACAACTACAAATATGGATTCTCAGGCTTCGCAGCTCGATTATCAAAAGACGAAGCAAACTCAATCGCGCAACAGTCTGGAGTTGTGTCTGTGCTCCCAAATCCTACTCTAAAGCTTCACACAACACGTTCTTGGGATTTTTTGAAGTTGCAAACTCATATTAAAATTGATAGCACGGTCTCCAATTCTTCTTCATCTGACGTTGTAATTGGCATATTAGATTCAGGTTCATTATTATTTATAATTATTGATATAAATAAAAGTACACATATTGATACTAAGATTGTATCCTTTTCATGAATTAATAATATTGGTACTGAGATTGATTTGTTTCATCATTAATTAAACAATGAATTATTCAGGTATATGGCCAGAAGCAAGAAGTTTTTTAGACAATGGAATGAATCCTATTCCATCTGCTTGGAAAGGCACTTGCATGACTTCACATGACTTTAACATATCCAACTGTAATAGGTAAATAAAAAATGGCTCCATGACCAAGTGAATAAGTTCAATAAGTTGAGGAGACCTTTCCAAAAAAGAGACTCAATAAAAGTTAACAATCTAAGACATGTGTTTTTGTTTTTCTTTCTTCTTGCAAAAAAAACTATTTTAGTATTATGTTGAAAAAATTATTTTATTAATGTATTTGGTCCTCTATTTTAATCGTTTACAAAATTGGTTGTCTTTTTTTAAATCACATCGTTTTGCTCATTCTATCAAATTTTTATATTTAAAAAATTGTGAAATTTAAATTGAATTTTTTTTTTTTACTACACTTTCTTGTAGTATCATTCATGAGTGTTGATAATTTTCCGCTTCCATTTTTAGGAAGACAATAGGAGCAAGATATTACCCTGATGGGAATGATGACGTGACAAACACGGCAAGAGATAAAGATGGACATGGAACACATACGGCATCGACAGCGGCTGGGAATGTCGTGGGTGGGGCATCGTACTACGGTCTTGCGACCGGAGTAGCAAAAGGTGGCTCTCCTGAATCGAGGTTGGCGATTTACAAAGTGTGCTCTGATGGCTGTTCTGGCGCTAGCATTCTTGCGGCGTTCGACGATGCAATTTCTGATGGAGTTAATGTACTTTCTCTCTCCCTTGGAGGGTCTCCGGATCCAAATCCTGACTTGACAACAAACGTGATTGCAATTGGAGCTTTCCATGCTGTGGAGCACGGCATCCTTGTGGTTTGCTCTGCCGGAAATGATGGACCAGAGCAGAGTACAGTTGTTAACGACGCTCCTTGGATATTAACTGTTGGTGCCACCACCATTGATCGCAGCTTTCAATCGAACATCGTCTTGGGTAATAAGAAGGTTGTCAAGGTACACTTTAGCGTTCACTCTACAATGTTCTATATTTTACTTTGGTTTCATCCCTATAAAAATTTTGATTTTGTTTTTAGTTCATAATGAATAAAATTTTAACATTTTTTTAATGTAATATAGACTTATAAGTTTAACAAAACTTACATAACTTATGCTCTCTTTGCTTATGCCTCACGCATGCTTGGTAATTGTTATACTTTAGGGTGAAGCTATAAATTTCTCTCCTCTTTCAAAATCTGCTGATTATCCATTGATAACCGGGGAGTCTGCCAAAACAACTAATGCCGACTCAGCAGATGCAAGGTAATTACTTCCAAAACAAAAATTGAACTTTTTAGATTTATTGAAAAAATAATATATCTAACTAGTCAATATATAATATAAATTAAATACATTATTTTATTTAATAAATCTAAAAAATCAAATTTTATTTATATATGAAACCGGAGTAGTACAAAAATTTAGCGGAAAATGAATAAACTTGAAATCGTTTGTTATGCGTAATCTAAAGCCTATAATCCATAATGTTTAAAGTAAGACAAAATGATAATATTATTTGTCAAATGCAGACAATGTCATTCAGATTCATTAGATAAGAACAAAGTCAAAGGAAACATTGTCATTTGTGATGGCATAAATGATAATGATTATTCAACCGATGACAAAATTAGTATTGTACAAGATTTGGGTGCATTAGGTCTTGTTCATATTACTGACAATGAAGGAGCAGTGGCTGATAATTATGGAGACTTCCCGGCAACAATTGTAAGATCAAAAGATGATGCCACAATCCTCCAGTATGTAAATTCAACAAGGTAATTAAGCATTTTAAAGTTTATTATAATATATACTGAGATTAATGGATATACATCATCACTGCAAAGTTAATTAACGTCTTTACACTAACATCTAATCACATAGTTGTTTTGCATATAATTAATCTGAAGCAATCCAAAGGCAACAATTCTACCAACAACTACAGTCACAGATTATAAGCCTGCACCTATGGTGGCATTCTTTTCCAGTAGAGGGCCTTCCGCGCTTTCAAAGAATATTATCAAGGTAAGGATATATAATGATATAGATAATCAATTATAATTAACTATCATCAACACACAACACTGAATAATACCATCAATTTTTCTTTGTAGCCTGATATTGCAGCACCAGGTGCTGCCATTCTTGCAGCATGGACCGGCATACCTAATGACGAAACTATAGTTCCAAACGGGAAAAAACTCTCACCATATAACATTATATCAGGAACTTCCATGTCATGTCCCCATGTTTCCGGCCTTGCAGCCAGCATTAAATCTAGAAATCCAACTTGGAGTCCCTCTGCAATCAAATCAGCTATCATGACCTCTGGTTTGACTTCTCATTTTTATACATATCAATCATCAGTTATGTTTCGAGGATCAATTAATTTTTTTATCCTGAAAAATACTAAATTGATTTTCTAAATGCAGCAACTCAAATTAACAATATGAAGGCTCCGATTACAACGCATTTAGGGTCAGTTGCCACACCTTATGACTATGGAGCAGGGGAAATAACAACAACGGAATCATTCCAGCCGGGGCTAGTTTATGAAACCACCACTATGGACTACTTGAACTACTTGTGTTACAAAGGACTCAACACGACCACAATTAAGTTTATCTCCAAAACTGTTCCGAAAAATTTCAGCTGCCCCAAGGACTCTACTCCTGGTCATATTTCTAATATCAACTATCCTTCCATAGCAATTTCCAAATTCACCGGTAAAGGAACTGTGAATGTGAGTAGAACTGTTACAAATGTCGGTGAAGAGGATCAAACAGTCTACTCTGCTATCGTCAATGCTCCCAACGGGGTGAAAGTTCAGTTGATTCCTGAGAAACTTCAATTCACAAAAAGCAGCAAAACAGTAAGCTATCAAGTTGTTTTCTCCTCCACTTTAACCTCGTTGAAGGAAGATCTTTTTGGATCAATTACTTGGAGTAATGGTAAACATAATGTTCGAAGTCCTTTTGCATTAACTGTGTAGCTAAGTGAAAAGAAATGTAAATAAATTCAAGCTAGTGTGAAAATGGCAAATCAAAAATAAAAATTGTGTTTGTTTACATAAATATTTTTGCTGTAAATTTTTTAGGTTTAGGATGCATTCCTAACAATTGTTGATAAACATCATTAAGTTTCGAAGGCTATGTTTGATAAAAAATAGTAGATAGCTGATAAGATAGTTTATAACCATAAGTGATAAGCTATAAGCTATTTGAAATAATGTTTGAAAAATAAGAATAAGCTAATATTCTATCTACCTCGGTTTCGATGATGCGTTCTATCTCTGCTTGGGGGAGATGAGAAAACTCGGACTCAACCATGTCATATACTTCATCGTCGGTGAGTTGAGATATCACACCTTTCGGGAGGCCAGAGATTTTGCTTGCGATTTTGTTGCACAAAAACCGACCTAACGCGTCAGGTTTGTTGTCAACGACTCAACGGAGGAGGAAGCGCCATTCTATTCTCTATGTATGAGTGTTACATGTGCGCTACAATGTGGTTTGTTTGGCATTAGAATCTGATATTAATTAAGTCACCGTTTAGATTAACTTATTTTTTAATTTATGTAGTTTTTATGTATTTTTATAAATTTATCAAGGTAGTTTATGATAAAATAGTTTATAAAAATACAATTTTTACTAGTGTGAACTTATAAAATAACACAAGGAGAATGTTAACATGTGCATCAATGACACATGTTAAGAAAGCAAAAATAGAAAGTATTATATGTTGAAGTATTAAATTTTAACTTTTTAAGCATTAAATTTTTGTATCATTAAATGTTAAATTTCTATATTAAGATACCTTAACATGTGCCCTATATGCACATGTTAACAGGACCCATAACATAAAACCTAATTTATATTGCATAAACTGTTTCCATAAGCTTAAAAATAAATTAATTCAAACGGACCCTAAATGTATTGTTTTTATGGGCTTATAGCTTCTGGACTTATAGCTTATTATTTTTCTTTCAATTGTATTCGTGTTATCTTACTTAAAAAATTAATTAAACATATATTTTTTTATGTCATTTCATATATACCTCAACCGCTAATTTCCAATCAGCTAAGTTATTTAATATAAGTTAAAAGATAACTTATAAATTCATCCCATATAAACTAGTTATAAGTTATCTGTTATTTTTTTTTTTTTTACTAAAAATAAGGATTCTTCGTTCAAATTGAAAATACAGAGATCATTACAAATTCAAGATTGCTAAAAACTGAAAAAGGTGAATCTACAAACAAACTTGCAGCACCTAAGTTAATAGCATACAACGAAATCATGAAATTGCCTACAAATATGACAAAAGAAAAGTCACCGGAATCTTCATACTCCCGGATTTGCAACGTTGATGTCCAAGTCTTCAAAGTCTTCTGATAAGTGCCAAAAAGTAGTGATTTTACCTATATATTTTAAGCACTTATTGACTTATTTTATAAGGTTATTTTAAGTAAAAACCCCAATTATTTGTAAATATTAATCTTTACTAGCAAATTAGTTTTTTTTAGTTATTTTCACCTATATCACTTTACTTTTATAGGTTTTTATGAGATTAATGATAAGTGTCAATTTTACTTATAAATGATTTAAATCAAAGACACTTATTAAGTTTATTTTGTAGAAAATATGTTGATATAAATCGAAAGTTATAGTAACTATTATAATTATATATTATTATTATTATTATTAATTAGCAATGTTGGTGTCTGTCAAAAAGTAGATAGTGAACAGAAAGAAAACAGTAGCAAAGTCAAGTGGAAACAGGGGCGGTGCTTCTTTTAATTAACAAACCCTTGAAGTAAGGTTTCTTCAAAGCTATATAAAAAGCATTTATCCCATTCATAAAAAAACATCAGGACAACACGCAAAACACTTCAACAAAACAGAGCTTCAGAGCAAAACGAGCAGGGCTAAAACGCAGAGAGTGAGTTCTTAAGGAAAGAGCATGAAAAAGGTGGGATGCATACCAATTGTTCGAGAAATCAACATCGGTGCTATTTGGTCTCTTCTTCTCACTTGTGTAAGGCTACCATGACAATGAGTAGCTAAAGACTCTTGTTGGGATTAGATGTAACTAACTCTATGAGTATGTATTCATTTTGATCATTTATATATATGTTTTAGATTATCTCTCAATATTAGTGTTACCTTTGATTTCCATGTTTATTTTGATATTTGAATAGATATAGACATATATTATTTGAGTCAAAGAACTAGGGTAATCACTTATTGAATGCTAAATTCTAGACATAGATTTAGGGTTCAATATTCACTAGAGTATCGAAGCTTAATGCTATTATATTGATTGACGGTCCGAGACATCGGAGGTTAATAGGTATAATAGATATTTCGGCGTTATCTGGACATGGAAACGTCCGACGAGCGATACGTGATAATATTGATAGATGGCTAAAATCTGTATAACTGATTAGGAGAATGCATGCAAATAAGTTAGTGATGTCTAAATCCCAGCAATCTCATCTCTCTGTTAATTTACTCGTTTTTATTGTTATTATATTTTCTTGAATTTTGACAAACAAATATCTTTCGATCACTTTACTTAAAATTATATTAATTGTTGAACGGCATCGATATCGCACCAGTCCCTGTGGAGACGATAATAATCATATTTACTTTTGTACTTTAACATCTTCAGATCTGTAATGAGTTGATGTAGATACGCCAATTTAAATCAACGAAACACCGTAATGAAAAACCAACAAACGCCGCACAAGACGACCACAAACACAACGCCACACAAGACGACCACAATCACAACGCCGCACAAGACGACCACAAACTTAAAAAATAAAATAAAAACGAAGAAACAAATCTAAGTGGATAATCACTTATTTAATTGAAAAGAAAAGGAAAAATAATTTAGAGGGATGATTTTGGATCAAAAATTGACCCTAAAACCACCCCTCCTTGGTGGAGACACAAAAAGAATAAATTAGGGTTTAGGGGAGGGGGGAGGCGGCTGCTTTGAAAAATATAAGTTATCTCTTATTTTTTAACAAAGTCATACTTAGAGAATAATGAAAATGGAGATATATTTCCAACTCAATCACCTAAACAGTTGACATTAATATTCCAAAAAATATCCAATCTAATCAAACCTCGGTTCGATTAGGTAATATGTTTTTGGTTTGAGGACTGTACATGGTCCATCTTAACTGGTTTGAGGACTGCACATGTTCAATGGCGAAAATGTGACTGAAGTAAAGAAGTTAAGGAGATGAAAAACAAAGGGTTACTTCACCTTCTTTGTTTTTTCTTTTTTTTACGAAAATGCTAACAATTATTTACTAACCGTTTTAACTTTTAACAATATTGATCATTTTGTAAAATAAAAGTATTGATTTTAAAATGGATAAAACAATTCAAATAGAACTTAAGAGTATATAATGCAATGTATAAATATATTTGGTTTAAATAGGTTTCAGTCTCTATAAATATAGCACGTGTTTGTTTTTGTCTATGTAATTTTTTGTTTTAGTTCCTACAAAATATGTCCATGTTAAAATCAGTCATTGTAATATTCATTTTAATTCTTATTTTGAGGGATTAAAATTAAATATTTTACATATTACAATAACAAATTTCAATAAAAATAAATTTTGTAAAGACTAAAACAAAATAACAAGGATCAAAATCAAAATTAGATTAAAGCTCTTTATAAATACTAAATAACGAGGACTAAAACTGAAAAAATATTTTTTCAGATACTAAAACCAAAACTGATAATATTAAAGTACCAACCGTATCCATTTGATTTTGCGAATAATTATTTGAACACGTGTCTATCCCTGTAATACAGGTTTTACCCATCCTTCATGAGTAATTTTTGTAGATAGTCAATAGATACGAGTTCAATTGTCATATCTAAAAATAACATACCCTCAATTTTTTAAGAGTGAAGATCTATTTTGCTCCCTCACAAAAACTACAAAACCCAAATTAGTCCCCGACAAAAATAAAGGCCCTATTTAGTCCCTAACAAAATTAAACCGGGCCATGTTAGTCCTTCGTTATTATTTTTCTTAATATGATTTTTTTCTACTCTTGAACCGTGACTAGACTGCCATGAACAATACGTGTTTTTCTCTTTCATAAAATAGAAAGAGAGAATACTAGGGTTTTCTAGTTTTAGGCTTTCAGTCTTTGGTTTTTCTCCTCCCACACGGCAACAATCTTTCTTTTCCAACAAGAACAATTTTTGATGGTGATATTCATGTCAGATGATTCAACCGGAGAAGACGGCATACAACGTACCGGAGATTCGATGATTTGATCCCTTAAAATTTTAGAGATTAATTTTAGTTTTGTAGTTTTTGTTCGGGGCAAAAATAGGTGTCAATTCGATGATTTGATCCCTTAAAATTTTAAAAATATTGTCTATGAATATTGTCTAATTTTCGTATTTTTTTTAAAAAAAATATTGGGATCAAATTGTTCCAAAATAAAATAATGTAGGGACCTAAATGTCCCTTATGTTTGTAAATAATACACGTGACATAAATAATACACATGACAGTCCAGTCACGGTTCAAACGAAGGACTAACATGTCCCGGTTTAATTTTGTTAGGGATTAAATAGGGACTTTTTTTTTGTCGGGGACTAATTCGGGTTCTGTGGTTTTTGTGAGGGACCAAAATGGGTCTTCACTCATTTTTTAAAAGACAGTGAGTTATTCAACTAATGTGGTATTATCGTTTGTATAAATGGTATTATTCTTGTATTTATGGCAATACAAGGCATGCAGCTAGAGTTTTTATTTTCTTCTTCATTGATATCCATATGATTGTGTTTTCTTCCTCTAAAATACTCTTATCGTAATTTTGTTTATATATCACAATATCTTAATATATAGTATGGTGCCAAACACTATTACTAATATATACACTGTTTGTATAGACTTAACTTGCACTATATCATATATGTGCACTCACCAGTTGCCACCTCCATATATTTATACAGCTATACAGTATATGCCTGTGTGAAATTTTTGTTGTGTATGCATTAATTGATTAATTCCACCATAGGATATAATATAGTAGGGTTTTATTTTATTATTTATGAAAAGAAAATTACAAAATCAAAGAAGGCAACCTATGGCCCTCTACATTTTTATTTTTTTTACTAAAAATAAAGGATATTCATTCATTCAAATTGATAGAGTACCACGAGTGATAACACAAAAACAACTATGTCCATGCCCCCAAATCTGTAGCATTGATAACACAAAAGTCGACATTGGATGGATTTGCACTTGATCGGATCTAATCCTTCAACCTGAAACAAATGAACACCGCACAAAGACGGGAAAACAAAATACACCGCACAGAGACGACACAACATAATACACCGCATAAGGACGGGACAACAAATAAAACAAAACCAAAAAAATATGTGAAAAATCACACTTATTTAATAACGAGAAAGAAAAAACAATTTGGAGGGGTGATTTCATATCATTTTGATAAACTAAGAAGAAGAAGAAAAAATGTGACGGCTAAGATTATAACTTAGGGGACTATAGCCCTCTACATTATCAGCTTAAAAATACTCAAAGAAAGAAAAAAATATCATCCCGTAGTACCCAATTAAAATGATGATTAAGAATGTCATATTTAATTGTTTTTAAATTTTTATCAATGTAAGAATTTGTTTTTCCGCAAAAAAAATTGTAACATTTTTCCTAAAAAAAAAATATAAATTGTCAATTTTTAAAAATAATGTTCATGATTTTAACTTTGTAAATCTAAGGATAAAATTAAATTCAAATTTAGTAGAAGACATTTGTAAAATAGTCATTAACAATGTTTTCGATCTTTATTTGGGAAAAGAGATTTGATATTTTATTCAGAAAAAAAGTTCCTGATTTGTTCCGGAAAAATTTTGATTTTAGATAAAAACAATTTCGAGTTTTTTTTCTGAATAAAATTTTTTGATCTTTTTTCGGGATTTTTTTTTTAAGTTTCCGATTTTTTCGGGGAAATCGTAGAAAAAAGTTCCGATTTCAGATTAAAACAATTTCGGAGTTTTTTATGTAAAAAAAATTTTTGATCTTTTTTCGGAAAAAAATTTTCGATTTTTTTTTTCTGAAAAAATGTTTCGATTTTAGATAAAAACAATATTCCGGAGTTTTTTTCTAAAAAAAAAAGTTTTCCATCTTTTTTTCGAGAAAAAAATTATGATATTTTATTCGGAAAAAAGTTTTCAATTTTTTTTCCTAAAAAAAGGTTCCCGATTTTTTTTGTGAAAAATGTTTTGATTTTTCAAGAAAATAAAGTTCTTGATTTTTTCAAGAAAAATTGATTTGAATTTGTTCTTTCAGAAATTTGGACTTAAAATTTGGTTATGGATATCCAAATAAAATAAAAAAAGAATGAGTTTGGTTATAAAACTCAAACATAATTAACCAGTTTTTAAAATCGAATATGAATTTGATCATGGTTAATCCACGACAACGGGTTAAAATGAGTCATCCTAATTAACACTACCGTAAAATAGTCATTAACACTACCATAATTAATAATAAGGACAGAACTTACGTGCATTTTTTATTTTTCTTTTCACAAAGAGGTAGTTTTTTTTTTTTATTAATAATAATAATTTCAAGGAGTAATTTTTTCTTCTCCAATTTTTTATTTAATTTTGTTACAATTTTAGACAACCTATATGATAAATAATGTGTTTAAATTTTAAACAAATGCGGAAAAATTGTTTTCGCCGACGATACATAGATTTACGATGATACTGTATATAACATTCTGATATATCTTACACAATGTGGATCCACCACCCAGTTAAAGGCAAAAATGATATTTTTTTTAATTTACAACTAAAAATTTTGTTTAAATTTGAGATTTTGCTCCAACTTTATATAAATTTTCTGGTTACAACCATAAATAAGGAAACTCCAAATAAGATCTCTTTTTTTAAGATCCATTCATAGTCCTTACTAAGACTCTGTTTGGATTGATGGAATGTAACGGAATGAAGCGGAACGGAATAGAGGGGAGTGATATGGGATGAAGCAGAATAAATCTTTCATTCCATTGTTTGGATATTTTAACAAAGAGAGGAACAAAATTGAAGGTAAGTGGTAATATTGGATATAATCCATTCCATCCTATTTCATTCCATTATTATATTGCAAATTCAAACAATAAAACATTATTTTATTTCATCCCGCTCCGCTCCATTCTATTATATTCCATCAATCCAAACAGAGCCTATGACAAATTGATTTATACTATTATTTATCATTTAATAAAGACCCTGACTGAACCTTTAAAAAAAAAGTCCATATGAAAGACTTTCCATATAAATAATAAATAATAGTATAACTTAATGCTGACACAACACCAACTTATTTTTACTTTAACTAGAAGTCTAGAACTATGGCTTCTTATATATATGTGTTGGTGTAGGGATGCTAATTCACAAGCATACTCTTCATAAGCTAATGTTTAATTCAAGAAAAATACTAAGCATGAAAGTAAATCAATTTTTACTAATACTATTATTTGAATTTCTCTTCATTTTTCTTGGAGAGTCGAGATCATCCTTAGCCGATCATATCTCTCAATCAGAGAATGACAATCAAGTTTATATTGTGTATATGGGTGCTACTGATTCAACTAATGGTTCCCTTCGCAAAGATCATGCCTATGTTTTAAATATAGTGTTAAGAAGGTAATTAATTAGTTAATTGTATATATAATCATATTAGATTAGCTAGTAATATTATGAAATGTGACTTTGGTTCAAAAAAATATATTATGAAATGTAATATTGAATTCTAATATGAATTATTTTATTTAGGAACAAAAAAGCTCTAGTACACAACTATAAATATGGATTCTCAGGCTTTGCAGCTCGCTTATCAAAAGATGAAGCAAACTCAATCGCGCAGGAACCTAGAGTTGTGTCTGTGTTCCCAAATCCAACTCTAAAGCTTCACACAACACGTTCGTGGGATTTTCTAAAGCTACAAACTCATGTTAAAATTGATAGCACATTCTCCAATTCTTCTTCTTCTTCATCTAACGTTGTAATTGGCATGTTAGACACAGGTTCGTTATTATTTATAATTATTGATATAATAGTACACATATATATATTAATACTAAGATTGTATATTTTTCATGAATTAATAATATTGGTACTGAGATTGATTTGTTTCATCATTTTAAGCATTAATTAAAGAATGAATTATTCAGGTATATGGCCAGAAGCGGAAAGTTTTTCAGAAAATGGAATGGGTCCTATTCCACCTGGTTGGAAAGGCATTTGCATGACTTCAGATGACTTCAACACATCCAACTGTAATAGGTGGATAAAAAATTGTGAAATTAAAATTGACATTAATTTTTTTACTACACTTTCTATAATATCATTCATGAGTGTTGATAATTTTTCCCCTTCCATTTTTAGGAAGATAATAGGAGCAAGGTATTACCCTGATGGGAATGATGACGTGACAATCACGGCAAGAGATAAAGCTGGGCATGGAACACATACGGCATCGACAGCGGCCGGGAATGTCGTGAGTGGGGCATCGTACTACGGTCTCGCGACCGGAACAGCAAAAGGTGGGTCACCTGAATCGAGGTTGGCGATTTACAAAGTGTGCTACAATCATGGATGTCTTGGCAGTAGCATTCTTGCAGCATTCGACGATGCAATTTCTGATGGAGTTAATGTGCTTTCTATCTCCCTTGGAGGGGATCCGGATCCTGAACCTGACTTGACAGAAGACGTGATTGCAATTGGAGCTTTCCATGCCGTGGAGCACGGCATCCTGGTGGTTTGCTCCGCTGGAAATGCTGGACCAAGGTATAGTACAGTTACTAACGACGCTCCTTGGATATTAACCGTTGGTGCCACCACCATTGACCGCAGCCTTCAATCCAACATTGTTTTGGGTAATAACAAAGTTGTCAAGGTACACTTTAGCGCTCACTCGACAATGTTCAAAATTTACATGACTTAATTATGCTCTCTTTGCTTATGCCTCATGCATGCATGTTTGGTAATTGTTATACTTTAGGGTGAAGCTATAAATTTATCTCCTCTTTCAAAATCTGCTGATTATCCATTGATAACTGGAGAGTCTGCCAAAGCAACTAACGCTGATTCAGCAAAAGCAAGGTAGATACACAAAATCTAGCTGAAAATGAATAAACTTAAACTTGTTTGTTGTGCATATGTTTAAAGTATTAGAAAATAATATTATTCGATGTCAAATGCAGAAAGTGTCATCGAAATTCATTAGATAAGAAAAAAATCAAAGGAAACATTGTCATTTGTGATGGCATAAATGATGATGATGATGATGATTATAGAACCATTAAAAAAATTGCTATTGTAAAAGATTTGGGTGGATTAGGTCTTGTTCATATTACTGACAAAGAAGAAGCAGATGCTGATAGTTATGGAGACTTCCCAGCAACAATTGTAAGATCAAAAGATGATGCCACAATCCTCCAGTATGTTAATTCAACAAGGTAATTAGGCATTTTATACTGAAATTAATGGATATGCATCATCACTGCAAAGTTAACTTTATACTAACATCTAATGACATAATTCTTTTGCTTATAACTAATCTGAAGAAATCCAAAGGCAACAATTCTACCAACAACTACAGTCATAGATTATAAGCCTGCACCTATGGTGGCAATCTTTTCGAGTAGAGGGCCTTCCGCGCTTTCAAAGAATATTATCAAGGTAACGATATATAAGATAATCGATTATAATTAAATATCATCAACGCACAACACTAAACAATGTACCATCAATTTTTTCTTTGTAGCCTGATATTGCAGCACCAGGTGCTGCCATTCTTGCGGCATGGACCGGCACCCATAATGATGAAACTATTATTCCAAAAGGGAAAATACTCTCACCATATAACATTATATCAGGAACTTCCATGTCATGCCCTCATGTTTCCGGCCTTGCAGCCAGTATTAAATCTAAAAATCCAACTTGGAGTCCCTCTGCAATCAAATCAGCTATCATGACATCTGGTCAGTCTTTTCATTTTTATACATATCAATCATCAAATGAGGATCAATAATCTTTTATCTTGAAAAATACTAAATTGATTTATAAAATTAAAAATTAACGACCACATTGGTCTTTTTGGATCAACTTATTTAGTTTCTAGAAAGAATAAAACTCATCAACTAATATCTTTCTAAATGCAGCAACTCAAATTAACAATATGAAGGCTCCGATTACAACGGATTTAGGGTCAGTTGCCACACCTTATGACTATGGAGCAGGGGAAATAACAACGACTGAATCATTCCAGCCGGGGCTAGTTTACGAAACCACCACCATGGACTACTTCAACTACTTGTGTTACATAGGATTGAACCCAACCACAATTAAGATGATCTCCAAAACTGTTCCGAAAAATTTCAGCTGCCCCGGGGACTCTACTCCTGATCGTATTTCCAATATCAACTATCCTTCAATAGCACTTTCAAAATTTACTGGTAAAGAAATTGTGAATGTGAGTAGAACTGTTACGAATATTGGTGAAGAGGATGAAACAGTCTACTCTGCTATCGTCGATGCTCCCAACGGAGTGAAAGTCCAGTTGATTCCAGAGAAACTTCAATTCACAAAAAGTAGGAAAACAGTAAGCTACCAAGTAGTTTTCTCATCCACTTTAACCTCATTGAAGGAAGATCTGTTTGGATCAATTACTTGGAGTAATGGTAAACATAGTGTTCGAAGTCCTTTTGTATTAACCGAGTACTTTTAGATGCCTTCTCTTGTGTTTGTTTATGTTAAGAAACGTAAATAAATACAAGCTATGTTGGTAAATTTTATATATAAGTTAAGTTCACAAGACTTTTTCATATAAGAATAAGTCAATGTAATTTTAGCCAAGCTCACTTTTAGTCTCAAAATCTATTATACATCATAGTCATGCAGAATGCATTAAATAATGAGAACCAAACGTGCCTTGAGTGAAACGGAAAAACAAAATGAGATCACCAAAGTCAAAAAACAGAACAAAAAATTGAAAAGCAAATATGTATTGAATCAAGTTCATTGTATACACCTTGAGGAACATAATGAGAATATGAACAAATTGAAAATGTATTGTACATAGTGCATGTTAATTTGGACTCCTCTTCATAATTCCAAAATCATGGTTTTGAGGCTTTCCATTGGAAAAACCAAACATGCTTATAATAGCAACCAGTAGAAGAAATTTACCACAAAAACCAATTAGACCGAACATTAAAGCACCTTTTTTTTTAAAAATTTTTTTCAGTGGAAATAGTGGCAATCTACATATATACAATCATTATGAAGGAAATGGAGATATTTAATGTAATCAAATTTCCGTCCGATTAGGAAATATGTTTTTGGTCCGATGATTGAAGTAGAGAAGTTAGTTTTCATAAGCTTATTCATCTTAAAAGTAAAATTTTAGCCATTGAATTATTTGACAAGAAAAAAAAAAATTGAATATAGAAGTCTAGCTAGAGATTGATCCCTCTACTTTCAATATAATGCTAGCAATTACTTACTAACCATTTTTACAATATTGATCATTTTGTAAAATAAAAGTATCGATTAAAAATGGATAAACAATTCAACTAAAACTTAATTACACGTATATAATGTAATGTATAACTATTTGGTTTAAATAGGTCTTAGTCTCTGCAAATATACCGTATTTTTGTTTTAGTCTTTGTAATTTTTAATCCCTATTTAATCTTCTGTATAGACTAACTAATTCAAATTTTAGAAACTTGAGAGACCAACTTGAAACTTTTAATAAACATAAATTTTGCAAAGACTAAAACAAAATAAATATAAAAGACCAACTTAAAACATAAAATAAACATAAGAGCAAATATGCAATTAAGCCAATATTTTATATATTACAATGACAAATTTCAATAAAAATAAATTTTGGAAAGACTAAAACAAAATAACAAGGATACAAAACAAAATTAGATTAAAGCTTTTTATAGATACTAAATAACGAGGACTATAAAACCGAACAAATATTATTACATATACTAAAATAAAACTTTTTATATTTATAAGGACCTGTTGCATATTTAAACCTGAAAACTATAATAAAAAAATTAATAATTAGATGTTAAAATACAAACCATACCCATTTAATTTTGCGAGTAATTATTCATAATTGTTGGAAATTTGCCTTCCAATTGATGAAATGCAGAAAAATTTGTTGTTGCTGATGAAGCTGGCGTGGCACGCAGTGTTTCGCATTGCTGCAGCAGAAGCTCCTGTTGATGGGCGTGACACGCAGCCTGCCTTGCGTGGCGCGCGGGTGCACTGCTATATATATGTTGTTGCGTTTTGCAGCCGCAAGAGAGAGAAAGTGGAGAGGTTTCATGGGTTTTTCACCAACAACAAGGCTAGAGTGTTAGAGGATTTCTCTTGGGTCATCTCTAGGGTCGGGGGAATCATTGTAACACCTTGGAAACACTTATTGGTTGAATTTCTTGGTCACGAGAAGAGATTCGGGAAAATGGTAGGTAGAAATTAAGAAAAATTTAATTTCTTGTAACTCTTGTGGTGAATCTCATTGTAATCAAGTTTTCTATCGATAGTGGAACAGAGAGCTCTCTCTCTCCTCCAGAGTAGGTGGTATTAGCCAAACTGGGTAAATAAATTTATCTGTGTTCTTTATCGCTTTCGTTATTTTTTAGCTTTTGTGTGATTAATTGCTTATTCCCATACGTTGATTTGGTTGCTTGATTTATTTGCTCCACACACTAAAGAATTATTGGTGTGGTTTGTTTTGTCGAATTCACATCAATACTCATGTCCATCCCTAGGTTTTACCTATCCTCCATGAGTACTTTTTGAAAGACAGCGAGTTATTAAACTAATTACAAGGATAGGGAAACTAATTTACCCCTCAGCTGAATAGCATGTGGTATTATCGTTTGTATAAATGGTATTATTCTTGTATTTATGGCAATACAAGGCATGCAGCTAGAGTTTTTATTTTCTTCTTCATTTTCAAATGGGGTTCATTGATATTCATATGTATGTTGCCAAACACTATTACTAATATATACATTGTATAGACTTTAGCTTGCATTATATCATATATGTATGTACACTCACCAGTTGCTACCTGCATATACTAGGATATGCCTATGTGAAATTTTTGTTGTGTATGCATTAATTAATTAATTCTACCATAGGATATAATATTAATATAGTAGGGTTTTATTTTATTATTGATGAAAAGAAAATTACAAAATCAAAGAAGGCAAACCTATGGTCCTATACATTATCAGCTAAAAAATATGCTCAAAGAAAGAAAAAATATCATTTGGTAGTACCCATTAAAATAATTAATGGGTGTCATGTAAATTCAGCTCAATTGATAAATGTAAACATATTGATTTATAAAAGTATGAGTTTGAATATGAGATTTTTCATTTTTTTACATGTAAGTGTGTGATGTTTAGCTTCTCTAAAAACATAAATAACATATACTATGTTAGGAGAAGAATGATATATTAAACATGAATACATGCACATTAAACTACAAATCAATACGAATCATATTAACCACACTATCGAAGAATCTATGTCAAAGATTATAAGTGAGGTGATATTTTGAAGTTTGATGAACTTAATGTGCACTCCAGATCTCATTTACTCAAAACACAACAAATCATATTATTATTATTATCTTTACAATTACTTTTTCTTGTGTGTGACCAAGAAAGATGACCAAATTTTTGGGTTCATGTAAAAATATCTTTGTTTACTCTTAAAGCCTATAGTTCAAACCGTAGAATAAAACCATATCTAAAGATCAGGAGTTTTGGATCACTTAAACAAGTGACTAGAAGTTGAATTTTTGGTTCTCGCGTACGAAAATTTTGTGTCTCATATAGACTCTTCAATGAAGATTAATTAATATTAAGCTTTTTTTAAATATGCGTTGCAATTTAATTATATATATATATATATATATATATATCACTCTTATGGCACTTGTTATATTATATTAGTCCATAAGCACGGTCATATTTACACTAATGCACCAAATTTAGTGGTAATATCATGATCTTGTTACTTTGAGGACAATGTTCAAATTTCTTGCAAAATAACATTAGTACGATTTTAATCTATAATATTTTGAAACTTCTCCAACCTTAGAAAAAATTTATATTAGGCCATAAATTAAATCTACCGTTTACAACAGCCTATATGATAAAATGTGATTAAATCTATGTGTAAATTTTGTTTTCGCCCATGATATATAATATCTTACGCTAATATATATATATATATATAGAGAGAGTCAGGATCCGTTGATACCAGATATCAAACTTTATTTTAACACTAAATCTAATCTGTTCATTTTTTAATTCAATGGTTGTGATCAATTCACTTAAAATATGTGATTGTGTCTTTAGTGAATTAACTCCTAATTACTTATTTTTTCTCAACCAAATCTTTAATTTGTTGCCCTCATTAAAAAATAAAAAAACCTAATTCACTTTGTTTGTACATCGTTTTCTCTCTTATGAGTCAAGCTTGCATCAGGAAGAAGCCAATAATCACAAGGTGCTCCGTAGGTGTTTCTTAATTACATAAACCAATTGCTTTATAAGTGGTCACAATCACAAGGAATTAGTGGTGATTATCCAATCCATTGATTAATTGGTGGAATTATTAATCAAAGTGGAGACACATCATTCAAGCTAGAAGAACCCCAACGGATCGTCTGCAAGCTACTTTTGACTCTTTATGTCACAAACTAATTTTTTTTTACCAATTGATTGCAAACTTAAATCTCCTTAAGAGAAAACGATTTGGTTGAGAAAAAATAGGTAATTAGAAATTATTCGCTCCGTTTCATATTATAAGTAAAAAAATTACATTTTTTAATTCTAAATTATAAGAAAAAAAACAAACCAACTTTTACCATTTTAAAGGTTTACTTTTAATTATTCTCATAAAATTTACTTTCTCTCTTCTTTTCCCCGTAATCAATAACCAATCAAAATTCTTTTTATATCTTCAAATGAAACTTATTACAAGAAAAACACAAAAAGTCATACTTCAAACCATCACATTTTACTTTTCTTAATAAGTGACATAATTAAAACGATTTTGTTTGTTACAAGAGTTTTGAATATGCTAGAGACACATGATCATTCAAGTGAATTGATCATAACCCTTAAATTAAAAAAAATGAACGGATTAAATTTTGTGTCAAAATAAAGTTTGACACCTGGTATAAACATATTCTAACTCATATATATATATTACCATAAATCATATCATTCAAATGCTGACACAAACAATAACTTTATTTATACCGATTGCTTCTTATATATATATATAAGGTGTGCGCCCAAAGCATACTCCTCATCAAATAATTGAACATCATCAAAACTAGCTAGGTTCAATTCAAGAGAATACTAAACATGAAAGGAAATCCAATTTTATTAGCTCTAATATTTTACTCTCTATTCCTTTTTCTTGGAGAGTCAAGATCATCATCAAATGATCACATCACTCAATCAAAGAATGATAATCAAGTTTATATTGTTTACATGGGAGCTACAGATTCAACTAATGGTTCTCTTCGGAAAGATCATGCGTATGTTTTAAACTCAGTGTTAAGAAGGTAATTAATTAATTAATTTAACATGATCAATTAGTTTGTAATGTGAAATATGTTACTAAATATTGAATTATATTATGTGAATTATTTAGGAATGAAAATGCTCTAGTACACAACTACAAATATGGATTTTCAGGCTTTGCAGCCCGCTTATCAGAAAATGAAGCAAACTCAATTGCACAACAATCTGGAGTTGTGTCTGTGTTTCCGGATCCCATTTTGAAACTTCAAACAACACGTTCTTGGGATTTCCTCCAGTTGCAAACTCACGTCAAAATTGACAACGCGTTCTCTAATTCTTCTTTTGTCTCGTCGGACGTTGTAATTGGCATGATTGATTCAGGTTGTTATTTAATTATTAATATTGTTGATATAAAATAGTACAGTTATTGATACTTAGATTGTATCATTTTCATGAATTAATTATATTGATACTCAAATTCATTTGTTTCATCATTTTAATCATTAATTAAACAATGAAATATTCAGGTATATGGCCAGAAGCAGAAAGTTTTTCAGACGATGGAATGGGACCTATTCCAGCCGGTTGGAAAGGCATTTGCATGACATCAAGTGACTTCAATTCATCCAACTGTAACAGGTTTGTTGGTGAATAAATAAATAAATAGAAAAAGCCCAATCCCCGCCAAAATGAGAAAAGCAATGAAAGAAATCTTCATTAGAAGTATAATATACCAAATCAAATCATCAAACAATCAAAGCTTAGTTCAATCTGAAAAATAATGACCAGAGACCTAACTTAAACTAAAAGTTACATTTTATTTACTCTTTCATATACACAAATTAGTATTTTTTTTCCTAAAAAAATTCAATCATTAGGAAAAAAATCTATATCTATAATATTATAAAATTATGCTGTAATTTTTTATTAGATTTAATAAAACAGTTTTTAAATTTTTAAAAGTGGTAGCGCGTTATATATATAATCGAATTTGTTATATCCCTTACTTATTTCCATCTATACTTACGTTTGTGTGGTCCATTAGAGGAATAGACTAATAGTTGCTAGCTATCATGAATTTTTTTATTTTTTTTTCATTTTTAGGAAGATAATAGGAGCAAGGTATTACCCTTACCTTCAGGAGGATCATGATGCGGGGAACACGGTAAGGGATACAATTGGACATGGAACACAAACAGCATCTACGGCAGCAGGAAACATCGTGAGCGGTGCATCGTACTACGGTGTCGCGACAGGTACAACAAAAGGTGGCTCCCCTAAATCGAGGTTGGCTATTTACAGTGTGTGCAATGATGGCTGCTCTGGCGCTCACATCCTTGCAGCATTCGATGATGCAATTTTTGATGGAGTTGATGTGCTTTCGCTCTCCCTTGGTTTGCCCAAATCTGACTTGACGTCCGACGTGATTGCTATTGGAGCATTCCACGCTGTGGAGCGTGGCATCATAGTGGTTTGTGCAGCTGGAAATTCCGGACCGGAGAAGAGTACGGTTATTAATGATGCTCCTTGGATATTAACCGTTGCAGCCACCACCATCGATCGTGATCTTCAGTCCAACGTTGTCTTGGGTAATAACAAAGTTGTCAAGGTACGGTTTATAGCTCTCAGTCCAATGACATAACTGACAATTATATATCTCATGACTAGTAGTGGTGTTCGATCATATATTGACTCATTATTATTATTGTTCAGGGCCGAGCAATAAATTTCTCCCCTCTATCAAAATCAGCAGATTATCCAATGATATATGGTGACGATGCTAATACAACTACGGCTAACTCAGATGAAGCAAGGTACGTTACGTGATAATGAATGAATTTAAACTTGTTGGGTATAATCAAAAGATTATTAGTATTATTTGTGAAATGCAGACTGTGTCACGGTTTATTGGATGATGAGAAAAAAGTGAAAGGAAATATTGTGGTCTGTGATGATGTTATAAATGATTACATAGTTAGTAGAGTGCAAGATTTGGGTGGATTAGGACTTGTTCTTATTACTGACCAACTAGGAGCAGAGGCAGGATATTATGGAGACTTCCCAGCAACAGTAGTAAGCACAAAACATGCTGCCACAATCCTCAAATATATCAATTCAACAAGCAATCCAGTGGCAACAATTCTACCAACAAGTACTGTCATTGATTATAAGCCTGCACCTATTGTGGCATCCTTTTCAAGTAGAGGGCCTTCACCTCTTTCTAAGAATATTCTCAAGGTAAGATGAGATTATAAATAACTATTATTTTATACTCATCAGTCATCACTAAAAAACATAACCTACAATTCTTTCTTTCTTTGTAGCCTGATGTTGCAGCACCAGGCGTTAACATTCTTGCAGCATGGATCGGTATTGATGTAACTTATGTTCCAAAAGGGAAAAAACCTTCGCCATATCAATTTGAATCAGGGACTTCCATGGCATGCCCTCATGTTTCAGGCCTTGCAGCCAGCATTAAATCCAAAAACCCCACTTGGAGTCCCTCTGCAATCAGATCAGCCATCATCACCTCTGGTCAGACACTTTTCATTTTCTTTTCTCTGTGTTTTTCAATCTAGTAAGTAACTCATCAACTCCTATTTTTCAAAATGTAGCAACTCCGTTTAACAATATGAAGGCTCCCATTACAAGGGATTTAGGGTCAGTTGCTACACCTTATGACTATGGAGCAGGGGAAATAACAACAGTTGAACCATTCCAACCAGGGCTAGTTTATGAAACCACTATCCTCGACTACTTGAACTACTTGTGTTACATAGGATACAATACAACTATTGTTAAGGTTATCTCAAAAACTGTACCTCATAATTTCAGTTGTCCGAAGGATTCGACTCCTGATCATGTTTCCAACATCAATTACCCTTCCATAGCAATCTCCAATTTCTCTAGTAAAGGAACTGCTAATGTGAGTAGAACTGTTACAAATGTCAGTGAAGAAGATGAAACAGTTTACTCTGCTATCGTCGTTGCTCCCAGCGGAGTGAAAGTCCAGTTGATTCCAGAGAAACTTCAATTCACAAAAAGTAGCAAAACAGTAAGCTACCAAGTTGTTTTCTCCTCCACTTTAACCTCATTGGAGGAAGATCTGTTTGGATCAATTACTTGGAGTAATGGTAAACATAGTGTTCGAAGTCCTTTTGTATTAACTGTGTAGCTAAATCAACATAGAAATAAAATAAACAAGAATGAATTATGAAACTACAAAACTTTGCCTCATTTAATACTCAATATCACATTAATAATAATTGATACAGTTCATGAAGAAAGGAGACAGGGACAACACACCCAAAATTAGATTAGATGAAGACTTTGCAACATAAATTTCCGTTGGACTTATAAAATAAACAAAATTTATTTTTAATGTAAAAGGAATGAGTATAAAAAACAAAAAATCACCCCACATAGTTGTATTTGTATGCTTCTATCTCATAGATCTCAGAATCTGAAGTCAGGATCTACATTCATTGCCCAAGCAAATTTTTCCAGCAGAGTTTTAGTGTAAATCTGAAGATTTCAAGCCCCAAGCAATAAGAGTAGGTTAGTCATAAGCCAATCAAAATCAAACATCAGAGTTATATCAGTTCACCATTTTACAAAGATATTTCGGTAGCTTAAAATATTTTTCGTTTTAGTCCCATAACAAAATCCAAAAAATATTACATGGACCAATTTAAACAAAAATTTCAGGGACTACAGCAAAAAATGGTATATAGCATAAATCAAAAACATAAGATAAAAATACTATAATCAAATGTAATCATAACAAGTGAAGAAGTCCAAACCTTCTCAATAGGAACCTCATGCCGCTTGCACCAGGCAACTGTTATCCTGGGATCTAAGTAGTTTATCTTGGAAGTTCCAAGTGCCACAGTTTTTAGATCTTCTTTTGTATGTATATCACGTTGCATTTTCTCAATTTTTGCGCTGTTTTGAGCTATCTTTTTCTCTATCCTGTAGGTTACATAAATCACGCGTTACACTTCATAATTATAATGTGTAAAGATGCTAAGGAAGCTGTATATTACGCTTCAGGATTCAAGTTCCTCTTGTTCTTCCCGTCTGAACTCCTCTTTAGAGGTGGCTTTTCTTTTCTTGCCCTGTCCAAATCTATTTTCAGCTCCTTTAAAACAGCCTACAATTTAAAAGAAAGTCAGCTCCAAGTATATGTTTGCACGCCCTCTAAATTTCAAACAAAATGAGGCAGTGATAAGAAATTCATTCACACCATGTTTCTAAATTCTAAATAGTAGTATTATCAAACCTGAAGTTCGTCAATCTTTTCATTCAACTTTGAAATTTGTGCACTGTGATTTTTCGAAACACTACGCTGATGATTACAAATGATTGCAACCTGTTATGTAAAAGACAAATCAATGCAACTTAGAAAACCAGGAAAATACACAACTGAATCAAAAAGGAAAACTACCTGTTTATTTGCATGCTGATAAACAGCTGTTTTTTCTGCAACGTCTCCATCTTTAGTTTCCTTATTCAACTGTTGTCACATAGTTCAAGGAAAATTAAATATAGGAGTTCTAAAATTAAGAGACAGAATAAAATCAAGAATAAACCTTTAATTTGATCTTATAAAGATTGAGATGTTTCCACAAGTCTGTTAACACTGGTATCAAAATCAATAGGTCATACTGAATTTACTAGGATATTATTGAGGAGTTACTCTTGAAACAATGTCTGATAGAGTAAAGATTACACACTTAGTAATACAATGTCTCATAAAGTAAAGATTACACACTTAGTAATACACATTTTTTATACAACACAACTGACAGGAAATTAAGAGCCTGCCCTCTCCCTACCCAACCTGCTCCTAATAAAATAATTCAACACCTAATTAAATTAATAAACTGCTATTTATAGTTACGTGTTTACTGTCCCAACAAGTCCAATTGTGTTAATGAACTTTCTCCTAGAATAGGTCCTCAAAATAGAAGATCTTTTGTTAACAAAGTCCTCCAATTTTCCATTCCAATCAAATTAATGCCTCAAAAATTAAAAGTATCACTTTATGAGGCCTCCAAAGTATTGTTTACCAAATTAGTCTCCCATAGATATAAAACTGTCTCCAGATTATTCATCTGAGGTGCTAATAACATGTTGAAAAAAACATTGGAGGGTCAATATAGTGACACTTTAATCTTTGACAATTTTTCATCTGAGGTGCTAATAAGCATGTTGATAAAAACATCGGAAGGTCAATATAGTGACTTTAAGACTGGATCCATTGGTAATCTCAGTTAAAAAAATTTAGTATGAAAAAAAAGGAAGTGTATGACTTTAATATAGCTTGTGAAAGAGGTACTCCCCTAATACGACTTCAGTATGAACATTAACGCCACACAGACACAAATGAAAAAGGAATTAATTGAGAGTACATAAAAGCATAGTCGAAAACATAATAATCTCTTTTTGAAGGCAATGTGAATATGCATGGGCATTATTTTCAAAGCAATTTTTACCATATCATCTAAAGTGAATGATGCATTGAATGTACGGAAGACTTTTGCTGTCAGGTTGGGCATGAGTTCCTTCAGATGAGCATTTAATATACTTGTATCTAGCTTGTCAAAAAGATCATCACCGGGCTGTTTATCTGATAATAGAGAAAAGCAGATACTTAATAGCCTCGCCTCAGTCTCATACACTATAAAAAAGTAGAACCAGTTTCCCACCTTTTTGGAACTTCAAAATGGCTTTATAAACAGGAAGCTCCACCTCAACTGTATTTTCATACTTAATTGAATCTTTACCAAGGAAGTCAAACTGCATTAAACCATCAATGAATCATGATCTTAACCTAAGTATTTGCAGTTAACAATAAAACTAGGCAACCAAACTTAAAGAAAAACCACATGTAAGGTACTGAAATTTATCCTCCTCAACCTAAAAAACAGACAAAAAAGTAGAAAAATATATAAGTTGAAATACCTTCAATTTGTTGTGGCCTTCTGCAGTCACATTTTCAACTTTTAACGTGCAACAGCCAACTGTATCTGCTTCTTCATCATCCTGAGGAAATGTAAATGATAAACAACTATATTTGATTTGCAAAAGTGAGTTAATTTTCGGAAAATAAATACAATGAAAAGAAATAGGAAAGTTGGCATGCTTGGATCCAGTCTTTTCTCAAATTCAAGAATAATTTAGTTCAGCAACATCCATATTTATCCAGTTCCATTGTCCAAACCTACTTCAGTGGCAGATTTTTAACTTTGTCCAAACTTACAAGGCTGACTTTTACTAGATATAAACTAGAAGCTTGTGCTATGTTTTCCCGTTCATGTTCCGAATTCCATATATTTGTCCGTAACAGATACAACTTACAAGCCACTGACGTATGGCATTGTTATAAGCAATAAATAATTTTCATTTGCTCTAGCTGGAAATAGTACCACATTATTCCACCTTCTCATTGCCAGATATTATATTTTGTACCTTCTCATTGCCAGCCCTCAAAGCTAGTTTGTCAATAAAATAAGTAGCAACAGCTATTTGCTGCTTAGTAATATCTTTGCTTGTGAAACCTTTTGTATATGCAGCCCTGATGTTCCCTATATAACTCTGCACAAAGATGTCAAGATGGTTCTTTTAAATATCATATAAAACAATCATTCAAAAATGCAGAATTAATAAAATAAACAAAGTGGAACGCACCTTCAACATCCTTGCTTTCTCATACTTTTCCTTGTCGCTCTGCCCTTTCCAGGAACTACTAGCTGCCAGAGACACATTTTTGAATTTATTTGGTTTGATTGGGTCACGCCACTTGGCTAACCAAGTAACTGTATCATCATGTGTTATCTCAGCCCAGCTGCCAATGGCACACAAATCAATGATTTCAGAATATAACAATGACTTTCAATTCGTGGTAGTAATTTTCTTTCAAGACTTGTTCGCCAAGAAGTTATTGAACAATGATACCTTTCACCAGGAATAGGACATTCGGGAATCGGTGCATCCTTTCCAATATTAATTACGACATCATTTGGACGGATGCGTCTTTTCAATTTGCCCATCTAATAACATCAAGTATAAGTTGTTAATTGCCAAAACTTGTCAGATACTCGTAAAAAAATCTTAAGATGCATGAAGCCATTCTCTCTGAAGTCAGTTTGCATGTTTTTTTTCTAATAACAATTATCATAATAACCTTGGGATGCACTCCACGTCCACGGAACAATCCTGGAGGTTCAGCTCTAAAATTGCCAACCTAAAAGATTTAACAAAAATAAGTCATAAAAAGCATCTCACAGAAAAAATTGAAACTAATAGTTTCATAAGGACGTTTCAAAAGTAAAAGCTTAGATAGAGAAAGGTAAACAAGAGAAAGTTATAAAGTAAAAAACCATGACCACATAGCCCTTTCTATTTCCACAATGCACAAGAATTCAAGAAACTGATCTAACCAAAATATAAAAGATAAAAAAACAGATTTTTTTTATTTAACAAAAATCATGTTTCAAATAAATCAAGTTATTTATCTCACTCTCTAGTCCTACCCTAAAAGAAACTGTCAATGATTTTGTTTTCCTACCAATGCTTACAAATAAACTTTGGTTTAGCCTGCGTTGTACTATAGGATGCTTGGTGGAGTATTTAAGCAGTTTAGTTCTTCCCCTTTATAGCTAGCTTTTAATGGAGGTTCCCCCAAGTGCTTGGATAATTATCAATCAGTGTTAGATCTAGTTGTCGTTGGCTCAGAAAGGGCTACCTACAGAGGGGCTGACCGGAAAGGCCAAGTAAAGTGTCGTCGAGTGCAGCTTCTCAGACATCGGCTCTAAAGATCCCAACCCAAATTGTAAGACTCACAGTGCTAGTAATTAAAAAAATTGTTGAGTGATTTATTGACTGAACAAGAAATCTCATATTTACAACAAAAGTTAAATGAAAATTAACTCTATTGTGTTATTCGAGACTATGATAATTGCAGCTCATGTCCTGATTTACTACTTTGCGCACAACCAGCATCAAATAACGACAGCAATAAAGGTTAAGCAAACATCCAACTCAGATAATACAGCTTCTTAATTCATGGAACAAGCTAATTCAAGATAAGGTGAAGTATATTCACAGAGCTGGACAAATTCTAAAACAAAAACAGACAACATTTTTTCAAGAGGTACAGGGAAGAGGGTTTGGTTGGGCAAAGAAAGAGGGAGAGAAGACTAAACCTTCTCTTTGACACCATCAACAATAGCCCACATGTATTTCTCTTCTTGTTTTATTTTCTCCTCCCTTAGGGCCTTCTTCTCCTGATAAAAATAAGATAAAAGAGGGCCAACACTTAAGCATAATAAATGGATAAAAGAAACTAATGGTCACATCTCAAGCTAACTAAGTAAAAGTCTCACAAATCTCATACTCCACTTAGATTCAAAAGGAAGTATGAGATTTACCACAAACTTTACAAACTAACTTAGATTCGTCTCCACTTCCTTCCAAAAGACTGGTAAAAAATAAACAAATTTAAGCAACTTACCTCCAAACTCATTTGTTTTTTCTTATCCTTTTCAATCTGGCACCAATCGTATATAGGTGTAAAGTCGCAATCTTTTAAGTTCTGAATCACATGATTTTCTCCTAGCAACTCCCGCCAGTCATTCCAAAAATTATCCTTGAATATTTCTTTTTGCATGTATTCTGTATCCCGCATGACTGCAAACAGTGTAGCAACCTGCACGTACATTCCAAGTTCATAATATTATCAGAAACTCCTTTTTATATGAGAACTCTAACCTTGAAATACTTGACTCACCTCAATTTCTCAAAAACTAAAAAACAATATAAAAAACAATATCAGAAACTCGACTTTTTAGATGAGAACTCTAACATGGATAGGACTTAACTCAACCACACAAAATCGAATTGTAAGGTAAGAAATATGTATCACTTATAAACTCATTTTCAAGCTATATCACATCCAATGTGACACACTCAACACACTAATCTCACGTCCATGATTTAACATTTGGAGTGTGACCCAGTAACCCAATAATGGGTTCCAACCGGAATCTATAATAGGCTCTGATACTATTTAGGATTTGGACAGAGCCTAACTCAACCCCACAAAATAAGCTAGTAAAATGAAGAATATCTATATCTCCTGCTTATAAACATATTTTCCAAACCACATCACATCCAATATGAAACTCTCAACAAATACAAAACAAAAAAGCAAGAGCAAACAGTCGCCCAAAACCACGAAAACATTATTCATAAGCAAAATCCTACCTCCTCTTGTTCTGGAGTCAAAGTTACTGGCTTCCCCTTATAGAGAATCTTTACCCCATGGGGCTTGTAAGGAGGTGGGAATATGATACCATTGTGAACCAAAGTAGTCCATTTTTTCTGCCCATCACCAGAGCTCAGTTGTTCTGATTCATTGCCTGATTTTTTTACCTTTTCCTTTTTTTTAAAAGATGGAGCAGCACCCTTATTGACTTTAGTGACATTTTTCAACTTCTTTGAGGAAGATGGTTTATCCACTAATTTGACCACCTTGTTCATTTTTCGGGAAATAGGAATATCATCATCATCTTCCTCCTCTTCAACCTTCGCATCAGATTTCACCAATATTTGTTTAGCATGATGAACCTGGATTTGAGAGTTTTGACTTCTTACTTGAAGAATGTAATGAGCCAATTTCATCTAACGGTCTCTTGACAGACAGCGTAGATTCTCCCAAATTGGTATTATGTGGCAACCTTGCTGACAAAGGAATATCATCATCATCAGAGTCATCATAAGATTTCTTCAGAGCATTAGGAGTTGCTTTCTTATCATTGTCATGGGTCACCTTCATCCTAATAGCACTCAATGACATATTATCCTCCTCATCCTCAGAATCATCACATTTGGGAATTTTCTTTTCTAAAAGAGACTCTTTTCTATCAGAAGCTGAATTTCTCATTTCTGAATGCAATTGATTACTCTTCGACGCTGAGCTCCTTTTAAAACTTGCTGGCCCATCTGAAGCCTCCACAGCCATTTGTAAACTATGGAGGGAAAAACAATAAGTTATAAGTTCAAGACAATGAGTATGCTAAAATCACATAGCAAGCTTAAATTGACAACAACGAGAAATTATCAATTCTACTACATAACAGAGCGATGCAAAACAATAACAATTTGTTCAAATTCCGCTATGTCGATAGCACCAGCACCGCTGTAACAACAATGCTATACACACAGACATTTATATAATTAATGTTGAGAAGATGCATCCCCAATTTAAGAACACCGAGTACCTACATACAATAGAAAGGAATGATAACATACCAAATTTTGACGGCTAACGGTAATGTAGCGAGAGATTTGACGATGAAGGGTGAGGGACGAGAGACGAGGAACCCTTTCTTCAATGACACGCCAAACTCCCTTCAGTATTGCTATGGCGCGAGGGTTTCTTTCTTTCTTTTATTTTTGTTTTTTAACCGAGTAACTGCAGGCAGCTGTAGAGGGGCTAGGAAAATGCTAACATTAAGGAGTCAAATGAAGATATATTTTTATGGAAATTGTGTAATCAATTATTTTATTTTAAAAGTAAATTTTTAAAATTATTTAATGCAATTTTTTTTTATTTTGATATCTTAACATGTGTTCTAAACATTTATTTATGGCACAAGTTAGCATGACTTATTTTTATTCTTAAGATATGTTTTGGATTGGGCCTAAAGTTAACCCAATATCGAGTACGATCCAATCCACTAGAACGATGGGGAAGGCCCAAAAGAGACATGGTCTATTCCGTTAGAGTTATGAGGCACACATTTATAACGTGCTCCTCCGTCGAAAACACATCATCATCCAAACCTATCCACTATCCCTTATTAGTGGAACAGTTTGACCCAGGATAATGAGCACAAACGGCTCATTCCTACTTTCACGTGTAAATCCTGGCAATGATCCACTATGGGGGATAAACTTGGTCCATAATGGAGACATTTGACCCAACGTTGCGGGCCTATATAAACTCTCCTCAACATGAAGGCGGGTATTTCTACACACTCACTTTTTAACTTGTACCTCTACTAATTTGAGGGTCGGAGCCATCTGACTTCTTGATCACCGGTAAGATCAAGTTACTTACAAAATAAATTCTAATTTCAATCTCTCATTTATTCTATTATTTTTATAAATTAGGTTTACATATGTAATTAATCCCTGTAATTGTAGCATGTTTTCGTTTTAGTTGCTGCAATTTTTTTTATTTGGTTTGGGTCCTCACACTTTGAATTTGTTTTGCTTTTGGACCCTATTGTGAATCACCTTACAAAAAAGGGAGAAACTAAAGGAGTGCCACATGTCCCAATTATTTCATGCCACGTGCACATTAAAACTATAATTTTAACACAATGTTATAGTGTAAAAAGTTTTATATTGCGACAAATTACAATAACTCATTTTTTATTGGAAAATGCTAACTAGTGTCCTGAACACTAGTCAAAGAAATTAAAGATAGTAAAATTATCTTGGAATTTATGTAATCAACATCTAGTAAGTCTAAATTTTAGTTTTTCAATGTATATTTTCTCTTTTTATTATTTTTTTTTTTAGTTCTTTTACTAAAAGTTAAAGGGACTAAAGATTTAGAACGGAGAAAGTAATTTTTATTAGGAAGCTAATAGAATTGTTCATAATTTTACAAAAGCGTCTATACTTCCATCTAACCCCTATACTTTTTATACTCGTCTCATTGTACTGTTACAATTATCCTTAATGAAATCAATTAATTTACCTTTGTTTCAATGAGGCCCAGAACCAATTTATTCTTGAAAACTGTCAGAAACAGTCACAAACTAAGAAGCTTCAACAGAAAATATTAAAAAGACTAATATGATGTCCCATAAAAGTAGTTATAGCTGTTAGAGATATTTTTTATTTATTTTTTTCCAATTAGTTTAGTGGCTAGAAATTTCACTCTTAAGGTGAATACATGGAATTATTGAAGTTTGAACTCGACCCCTTACATATACAATGCAATGTCCTACTAATTGAGCTAAATTCCCGAAACAACCACTACAGATATTATCGAAAGGTTTGAAGTTAGAATATTTTTTATTTTTTTACATTTATAGTAAGTCTAGTCATTGTCGGTCACTAGATTACTAGACTCAATTTTTTTTTTTGAATGGTAATTACTAGACTCAAATAAAAGACTAATGTGGTAAAAACCAATTATATTATAAATTATTTTGACTTATTAAATTATAAAAAATATTATTCCTTCCTTCTAATTTACAGAAGAGGTTGTAGTGCCCCATTTCTTATCTTTTCTGATCACTTTTATCAACTTTGTCCAAATCCTTTTAATTAAATTTGGTGATTGCAAAAGCAACTCTGGTCCTTTAAAAGTGATAAGCATAAGATCAACAAAATTGAGGAAAGCATTTCCACTTGAGAGTGTCGGTTATTTATACATGGACTTATATCGTACTAATATATTTGTGGTTATGTGCTATCAATCTTCATATTTTGATATATCTTCAAATGGCGCACTTTGCGTGGATGGAGCTTAACGCAATAACGTTTATGTACTAACTAGTAAGGAATGCGCATGCATTAATTCCACCATAGCATATTAGTGAAAAGAATTATGAAATTGCAAAATCAAACAAGACAATCTACGTGCCTTTACATTGTTAGCTAATAAAATGCTCAAAAGAACCAATTTGGTCTCAACTAGCAGAAGAATTTAGACACATGTACATTAGATCCCATGAACTTGCATATGATCATCAATCATATTAACCAATAGTCCACTACTGCATAATATAATTCAAAGATTATATACATAGCTGAGTTGATATTTTGAAACTTGTCAGGCTTATATGTCTAGTCTAAAAAGCATATAGCTTAGTCCAAACTGCAAAGCACAAGAACCATTTTTGCTGTAAAATCCTTTTAACAGATTTACAAATAGAATTTTAGTTAATTAGTGTATATGCATTACAAATTTAATTATATATCTCACTCTTATGCCACTTAGTTATATTAGTCTATATATAGGCCGAGATCATAGTTCCATCAAATACACCGGATTCTATTATAATTTTACAGTTAAGTTTTGCATCATCGAAATTGATATTCTAAAGAAGGATATTCCATTTTATTTGAAGATATATAGTTTTAAAATATATAATGTGCCACTTTAAATAATAATAATAATTTATTCTTTTTCCAACCTTAAAAAAAGTTAGATTAGTTCATAAAATATATAATGTGCCACTTTATCCTATATATAAGATAAAGTATGATTGTCTCCCTCCAAAAATACTAGTGAGATTAAAACTTGTGACATCTCGAATTCAAAGCATGATTTTTAACCACTACACCTAATCTTAGAGTTTATGATGATATAGTTATCTGATATATATCTTTCCATATAAACCATATAATTAAATGCTGACACATAAAGAGCACTAACTTATTTTCTTTAACTAGGCATAATATTGCTTCTTATATGTGTGCGTGCGGAGGCTACACCAAGCATGCACTTCACAAGCTAATTGAACCAAGCTAGTTAGGTTCAATTCAATAGAATACTAAACATGAAAGCAAATCCAATTTTATTGATACTAATATTTTACTATCTCTTCATTTTTCTTGGAGAGTACTCAAGATTATCTTCAGCTGATCACATCACTCAATCAAGGAATGACAATCAAGTTTATATTGTTTATATGGGAGCTACAGATTCAACTAATGGTTCCCTTCGCAAAGATCATGCCCATGTTTTAAATACAGTGTTAAGGAGGTAATTAATTAATTGATTGCATATATATGATCATGTTCAGTTAGCTAGTATTGTAAAATGTGACTAAATAGTGATTAATGATGTGAATTATCTAGGAATGAGAAGGCTCTAATACACAATTACAGACACGGATTTTCGGGCTTTGCAGCTCGTTTATCGAAAAGTGAAGCAAATTCAATTGCTCAGCAACCTGGAGTTGTGTCTGTGTTCCCTGATCCCATTCTAAAGCTCCATACAACACATTCTTGGGATTTTCTCAAGTTGCAAACTCAAGTCAAAATTGACAACATCCTCTCCAATTCATCTTCCTCTTCATCAGACATTGTAATTGGCATGTTAGACACAGGTTGGTTATTAATTAAGTACTTCCTCCGGTAACCAATGTATCTAATTTAAAATATTGAGCATATTTTCATGGATTACTTCCTCAGGTTGTTTTTTAAAATTGATATAAATGTACACATACATTCACTAGCTACTTACTCTATCTTTTTTCATGAATTAATTATATTGGTACTTGATTGATTTGTTTCATCATTTAATTAATTAATCAGGGATATGGCCAGAAGCAGAAAGTTTTTTAGACAATGGAATGAATCCTATTCCATCTGGTTGGAAAGGCACTTGCATGACATCGAATGACTTCAACTCATCTAATTGTAACAGGTAAATAAAATAAAAACTCAATCCCCATCAAAATGAGAAAAGCAAAGGAAAAAAAAAACCTACTTAACATTACCAAATCAATAACCCAATATATCCAAAAATACTATATTAACAGTATTATCTTGGAAAATATATTTTGTTTATGCATAAAAAATTGAGTATGTAGTTCTAAATGAGTTAAGGAGTGTCACTATAGTTATTAAGTATGCTAAAATTGCTAAAACACATTCTTAAGTGTGTCTTCTATTAATAATTTTATATATAATTATAGAGTGAGTAGCTCAAATGGTTTGAGCCAAAGGTTAAAAGGTGTTTGAGGTCCTGAATTCAACTTCAAACATATGAGTAAAGATATTAATTTAACAGTAACAATTGGTTTAAAAATAATAATTTTATAAAACTATATTGACTAACAAAACTGCAAAAGACACAGTCAAAAACCAATCTTATTAAGCCATTAGGTTTGGTCTAGTGGTGAGGAATTTTGGTAGTATGCATGAGGTCATGGGTTCGATCATCTGCTCTGTTGTAAACAACAACAAAAAAACAATCTTATTAACAAAAGATGTTTTTTTTTTAATGAATTTTATCTTCAAATGCATGCTCATACATGTTTTGGTAATTTTGATTCATTCAAGATCTAAAACAAAATGTTTACTCATAAAAATTCTACAATGTTTGAAAAAAATTACCGTAATTTCTTTTAGCTTTTCACAAATAAGTATTACTGTTCTTAAAACGTCAATTCAATAAAATGGAATCCAATAAAACTAACATATTCTTCAACAATTTGGTTCAGAGTTAGTAACAAAATATTGTAAAATACATTATGAAACTTATGTGATAGATCCTAACCTTTCTATGTTTACTTTATTTGTGGAGTCCAGTAGAGTAACACATGTTAATATGATGCTATGATTTTATTCTCATTTTTAGGAAGATAATAGGAGCAAGGTATTACCCTAACCATGATACGGATGAAGTCTCGGTAAGGGATACATATGGACATGGAACCCACACAGCATCTACAGCGGCAGGAAAAGTCGTGAGTGGTGCATCATACTACGGTCTCGCGGAAGGGACAGCAAAAGGCGGGTTTCCTGAATCGAGGTTGGCAATTTACAAAGTGTGTTTTCCTGCCTGTTATGGTTCTGGCATCCTTGCGGCATTTGACGATGCCATTTCTGATGGAGTTGATGTGCTTTCTCTCTCGCTCGGTGCATCTCCATTTTTCCGACCGAACTTGACATCTGACCCGATTGCAATTGGAGCATTCCACGCTGTGGAGCACGACATTATGGTAGTTTGCTCAGCTGGGAATTCTGGACCAAAACAAATGACGGTTGTTAATGACGCTCCTTGGATATTAACTGTTGCAGCCACCACCATCGATCGCGACCTTCAGTCCAACGTTGTCTTGGGTAATAACAAAGTTGTCAAGGTAAAATTTCTAATACTCACTCCAAGATACAGTAAACAAAAAGGTACAAGATTAGCCATTGATGTTTGGTAATTAATTGTTATTCTTCAGGGCGAAGCCATAAATTTCTCACCTCTTTCAAAATCTGCTGATTATCCTTTGATAACTGGAGAGTCTGCAAAGACAACTACTGCTGACTTAGATGAAGCAAGGTATGTGCGCAAAATTTACATGACAATGAATTAACTTAAACTTGTTGGACATAATCAAAAGCAATGTATTGAAGTTAGATAAAATTGTCTAATTGCAGACAATGTCACCCAAATTCATTAGACAAGAATAAAGTCAAAGGAACGATTGTTTTGTGTGATGGTATAGATGATCTTCAAACAACTAATGGAAAAATTAATACAGTGCAAGATTTGGGTGGATTAGGTCTTGTTCATATTACTGACAAAGAAGGAGCAGTGGCAAATAGTTATGGAGACTTCCCAGCAACTGTCATACGATCGAAAGATGCTTCCACTATCCTCCAATATGTCAATTCAACAAGGTAAGAATTTTCAAGTTTTTTATTTTATTAAATTGGATAACAATTGTTATAATATATATCGAGAATATGCACTGTCGATGAAAAAATATTTTACACTGAAGCAATCCAGTAGCAACAATTCTACCAACAATTACAGTCATGGATTATAAACCTGCACCTATGGTGGCAATCTTTTCAAGTAGAGGGCCTTCGGGACTTTCAAAGAATATTCTAAAAGTAAGTGTGCGCGTGTGTCTATATATAATTATATATAACGATCTTGCTTGCTAACACTAAACATGACCAACAATTCTTTCTTTGTAGCCTGATATTGCAGCACCAGGTGTTGCCATTGTTGCAGCATGGATTGAAAAGAATGTAGAAGATATTCCAAAAGGGAAAAAGCCCTCACCATATAACATCTTATCAGGAACTTCCATGTCATGCCCCCATGTTTCAGGCCTTGCAGGCAGCATTAAATCTAGAAACCCAACTTGGAGTCCCTCTGCAATCAAATCAGCAATCATGACCTCTGGTTAGACTTTTTTATTTTTATACACATCAATCATCGATTTTGTCTCGAGAATCAATTAATCGTAGATATGATAATATCTATCTAGTAACTCATCAATTAATATTTTTCTTAATGCAGCAACTCAAATTAACAATATGAAAGCTCCCATTACGACGGATTTAGGGTCAGTTGCCACACCTTATGACTATGGAGCAGGGGAAATAACAACAAATGAACCATTTCAACCGGGGCTAGTTTATGAAACCAACACCAATGATTACTTGAACTACTTGTGTTACATAGGACTTAACACAACCACGGTTAAGGTTATATCTAAAACCGTCTCTGATAGTTTCAGTTGCCCCGAGGATTCGACTCCTGATCATGTTTCTAACATCAATTACCCTTCCATAGCAATCTCCAACTTTACTAGTAAAGGAACTGTGAATGTGAGTAGAACTGTTACAAATGTTGGCGAAGAGGATGAAACAGTTTACTCTGTCATCGTTGATGCTCCCAATGGGGTGAAACTTCAATTAATTCCAGAGAAATTGGAGTTTACAAAAAGTAGTAAAAAACAAAGCTACCAAGTTATTTTCTCATCCACTTCATCCTCTGTGAAGGAAGATCTGTTTGGATCTATAACCTGGAGTAATGGTAAATATAGTGTTCGAAGTCCTTTTATATTAACTGTGTAGCTAAATAAGATAAAATAAAAATAAATAAATAAATAAACACAAGCTTTAGTTCTTGTAAATTCTTAATCAGGTGTTGTTTGTTATTTACCCTATGTACCCTTTTAAAAAAATTTATAGTTTCAACTTCTCTAATTTTTATTATTTTTTTCTTTTGTCTAATAGTCTAGGGACTAGACTTACACACTTTAAGTGTGAAGAAATTGGGAATTCGGAACTATTTTCAACTTATATTAACAATGGCAACAAACCTATTAACATTGGCCTATATAAAAAATCATGCATTGAGTTGAACAGAAAACAACATAAAATCATCAAAATAAAAACAGAACAAAACATGAAAACTAAATATGTATTGAATCAAGCAATTCAAACGACAAAAAATGATTAGCTGTTGTATATACCTTGAGGAAAATAATGAGAATCTGAACAAACTGAAAAGCACATAGTACATGTTTGGATTCCTCTTCAGAATCCCAAAATCATGGTTTGAGGCTTTCCAAAAGAAAAATCAAACAGTCTAAAAATAGTAATTGTCAGAAGAAAAACATCACAAGGACCAAGTAGACCGAAGCATTAAAGCGCCTATTCCAGAATTTCCATCTGTTGCGTATGCAAATCCTGGCTTCAAGCAGAATTTATCACCCATGTTAAATTTTAGATAGGCTTCAGCCTGAAAATGATCCGCACCTATTCCACCAAGGCCCATTCCCCAGCCAAATGAATCTTCAGAAACATCGGACAATGTTACGGCCCATTGTACAGATTTGGGATTTAATGTGTTCATCTCAACCCAACCTCCAAGTTTTGTAAAGCCATCAAGTTCAGACTCCAGCATTATAGCAGTAGAACCACCTGAGACCTGTCTCCTTGTTAAGGGCGATGCTTCAGGTTCTGTCTCAGACGCTTCATGTTGGTCGGACAAGACTAATGGAATTGTAAAAGATCCCAATTTTCTAAACTGCTTTGATAACAAAGGCAGGTGGTGATTACCAAGAACAGACAACTTTGTTCCTTTAGGTAATTGACACACGAGTTGTAGGAATGTGCTGTATCTATTCTCCATTGCATTAGAACCAGAAGGCATTCCCAATCCAGCTACAAATTGTGCCAATGAAGCAATAAAACACGACTTTCTCAAAGATATGCCAAAGGCACTACCATTGTGTAATTTCAGAAGGGGTGGTCCAAAAGAGGAGAAATCTGTGAGGCCTTTTCCTGGCTAAAGTGGACACAACACAAAATCAATATTTCAAAGGCCTAATTAGCAAAAGTTTGAGGGAACAAAAAATATAAACAACACAGTAGCATTATAAATGACATCTCTGTCTAAATTTGTTTTTACTCTAAGCTAAACCGATGTCACAACATGACAACAGATATATGGCTCATGCAACTTCTTAAAATCCATATGCCTATAAAAGAATATATCTAGGCTGATTTTAATAGGCAATATTTTAAGTGATTAACTTAATGTTCCATTTAGTTAAGAAACTCATAAATACAACACGAAAGTTGAGGTAAACTAAACCATTTCAACTAGATACTCAATCTACATGTGCCTCGAGTGTCGACTATGGTAATAAGCTCCATACTCTTGGGGAAAAACAACATCACAAATCCCCATCCAAGAACACATCCGTAGCAAAATTTTGAAGGCTAGGTTCTTGTGATATTAACAACTGGCATGTTGTGTCAATGTTTCCAATACCTTAACAGATTACAAGACACATGATTTTGTACTCTTGACTCTAATAAAGCTTTTCATTGAGGTCAGTTTGGTGCTCTATGATTTTATACTGTCGTATCTTCTAAAGTTCTAATGCCTGGATTTTACATCTCCATTTTTAAGGGAATACTGAATACCAAACTAAATGCTAGTTGCAACAAATTGTAACAAAAGACATTGTTAAATTCATAAGAGAAGCACACACAACTATATAGTACCTGATCAAAAGAATTTGACCCAACTGCAACATCTTTGCATTGGGCTCCCACTGGGACAGCCATAAGAGATAACCAATCATTGACATGTGTTGTGTAGCTTAGTTTCGCTAAAGAAAGTGGCATTTCAAGGACATCACCACGATTTTCATTTCCTTTCTGAGTGGCAACAAACTCTGCAGCAAGAGCATTCTCATTACCAATTGTGGTTTCAAAAATAAACCTTGAATCAATGCCTGTTTTTATTCCAGCCTTGCTTATGATATCTAAGTTCTGCTGATTAATGTCGCCCATGATCAATAAAGACCCCATAAAATCCATCTGTCCTCTTACATGGGTGCTGGTTTCCTGAAAAGGACCTCCTTTCGATGTTTTATAAAAAGAAAGCATCCTCTCAACCTTTTCTTGTCTGTCTCTGAGTTTCATAAGATCCGAGAAAGCTTCTCTTTGTAAACGTTTAAGGATTTCAATCTGAAATTATAAATGCATAGACAACTGTCAAAAAAACCACACCGCAGAGAAACACTAAAGAACCATGCATCCTTTGACACACACATGTACTTGGATAATGTTAGTTGGCATAAGGAAAAAATTGTATTTTTTGCACAAACATTTAATTGTGAAGGAATTTTTACTTTCCTCCTCTAATTCACTCTCCAATATTTCTCTGTTTTTCTCTCATCTCACGCATTCATTCATGCTATTCATCATTGCATATTAAATAGCAGAACTTTTTTTTGTTTTTTAACCCTCTGGTTCCCATGGAAGGGGGCCTGGTAATCCAAAGTTCGGCCGCGAGGTAAGTAAAGTCTGCCCAAGAGTCGAACTCGGATTCTCCCAAACTATATTGGTCTAAGGGGGAGCTTAATAACCAATTGACCACAATATCTTGGTTAATAGCAGAACTCTTTTAAAACAATCTCTCTTTTAAGAAATGAAGATAAACTCAAAAACTGTAATAATCATGATATAGTTAGTATAATCAATTTTTATTTGAAAATTAATTCTATTAAAACCTAGAAGAAACATAAGAATGCAAGAAAGAGAGGGGTGAGAAATAATACTGGATTGCGGCGGCGATTGAAAATGCCGTCAAGAAAGTCATGGCCGGATTTAGCAAAAGCTTTGAATTGGTCGAATAGAGGCTCCATTACTCACTCACTAATGATGATTGTTTTGCGTTGGAGCTATCATTTTTGTGTTCGTTAAAGAAGAAGATGATGATAGAATTTCATCGCCAAAAAGAAAAGGGAGTAAAGGCTGTGTTTGGCTTTGTGGGAGGAATCAAAATGAATTAATCTCTGAATGAAGAAGGAAGGAAGAAAGGATTATGAGATTTTTACAATCGTGCTTCTTTATTCGGTTGGGTTTGTTTCTTTCGGTTTTGGGCTTTCACTGTGTTAATTAAGCCCATTTTACAGTTTACACCCCACATTTTGTAAAAACAGCACATGACTTTGGAAATTATAGACAAAGAACATACTTTGTATAGTAACCCAGCAGGGAAAAAAATGTGTTTATTTTATTATGTGTACTTTGCCTAAATTTATACATCCACAAAACTATACAAACCTTATAAGTCATTTATTGCACTATATTACTATTTATTTTTAAATGATTTTGCCAAAAAGAATATTATTCCCTTTGTCTTATATATAATATATAGGATTTAATTGATATGCACCGACGGTGTAAAATAATTTTACACTGTCAACCAATACTAACCATGTTTTCCGCCACATCACCCCACTTTACCTCACTCTCTTGACATGACAAAATGATGGTTATTTATTAGACGATGGCGTAAAACTATTTTACACCGTGCATATCAATTAAACTCTATATAATATATAAGAACAAATTTACTTTTTAATGATTAAGTTTGGCTTATTAGTAGGTTAATCCGTTGCAATTCTTCCATCTATATAAACTACATCTCCTAAAATCAAGTTATCACTTCATTACTCTTTCTCAATAACTATCTCTTCCCTACATAATAGCAAGTAATAATTGAATGAGAGAGAAAGAAAGAAAGGCAAACGGTCGGTCAAACCTGCTGCGAATAATCACTAGTGTAACAATGTATTTTCTTCTGCAAAAAATTACTTTTGTAACCATTATGGTCAAACAGTATTATTTTGTCGATGTAAACTCTGTTGCAAAAAATTCACTATTGTACTTCCTTTTAAAAATTTCATTTTTTTTTTCCTCATCACATTGTTCATTAATAAAACAACTTCATAAATCTACTCTTCATATTATTTGTTATCACTTCTCAAAATCTACTATCAATATATATACAAGAACAAAATAGTCCATCAAAACTAGTACGGATATACTCTTCATGAATCAAAGGGTTGCATAGTATTGAAACCTCTAATTTTCCTGTGTCACAACAACCTTTATCCGCAACTTTATATCCTACATTTGATTCATCATGAATTATTAGGAATTAAAAAAAAAATATTTGAAAATAATTTAACTTAATTAGTAATAATCATGAATTATTAAATTTTCTAATTAGTTACCATATTTTTGGGGCTTTAGAATGATATCAAGTAGGGGACTGTAAATATCAACATAAACAACCCTACTATTGGGCAAGGTAGAGTAAAGATAGTCCATTTCGTTGGAGAGTTTGGAGTTGAATAACTCTGTTGCTTCATTGAATTTCTCATTGATCTTTCTAAATAGACCCCCACTTATGGTAAGTACACAATTGGTGCTGCACTAAACACTCCAATTCTCCGTGCTCCTAATCCTAAGTAATATATTTCCTTCAATTATATATATAAAAAATGTTAATATTCATAGTTTAGAGATTATTTCACCAAAAAAAATTAGAGATTTAAATAAAAAACTATTTTGTGATTGTTTTGTATAATAATTTTTTTTAAAATAAAAAAAAGTTATTTGTTTCGGGAAAAATATCTTTTGGGTATAATATTGGGGCATATATATTGCAATACTTAATTTTTAGATTTTGTTTTTGAAAATGCAATAAGTTGGTGAACACTTCTAATTTTTTGGAAAATATTTATTTTAAAAAGTAAAGGTAACAAACATCCTCTTAACTACTTTTTTTTTTTTTTTGACAAATTAACTATTTATTTTAAGACGTCTAAGATGTTAATCAATTGAACTAATTTATTATTTTTAGGTTTAGTCATGTTTATATTGTTTAACATCTTAAACAAAAACAAAGATAAGCACCTTAACGAATTCAGAGGTTTTGTTGACCATAAAATCAGTATAAGGCCATTTCTCTCTCTTGTGTTCTTGAAAAGTCCATTTCTTTGCTATTTGTTTACTAAAAAAAAATTAAAAACTCCTAGATCTTGATATTCCTTGTTGTTCAATGTTCATCATAGTTTGCCTATGGCTTCAGAAAATTACATTGCACAAACAAATTGGAATTGGAAAGACATCCTCCAAATTATGACCAACATTGAAACAAATTAATTTTATACACAGCTACGCGTGGGAAAACAGAAAATTAAAACAAATACTTCTTTTTTTCTAAAACAAATTATTCTTAAAATTATGTTATCATTAGTTTTACAATTGCAAGCCACTCATCAACAATCAGCATGTCAAGATCTGAGAAATTATTTGATTATTGTAAAAAAGTTGATCAAAAGATTTTTTTTACTATTTTTTAATTTTGGCATGTATGAAATTGTAGTGTCACACACCGCTGAATCTAGAGAAAGAGTGTTTAAAATGTTTTTGTCCTACTACCATGAAAGTTCTTGATCTGGAGGATGTTGGTGAGGTGTTGTTGCATGTGAGTGGGGGAGGCACAAAGAGATAGAGAAAACATAACTTTTGAGAGAGGGATTTGGATTCCATACGGTCGATTTTTGGTGCAGTCGTGCAATCATGTTATTTATAGTCATGCGATCAAGATCAGACGATCATGATTTAAAGAGTGTATTTAATATGACTGCATTTGCATATACCATAGTATCATATTAATTAGTTTGTCTTCTGAGAATGATTTTCCTTCATTTCCTGGTCCCGCCCCTGCCAGACAATCAGCTCCCATTGTTGTGCAGCCTCCTAGAGGCATTATCAACAAGAGGAGGGAACCTCCACCTCTGACTAAGTCATTTTCCATCTCCACCATGTTGCCACCTAAGCATCCCCTCCACTTCCTTTGCTTAAGAAGAAGAAGAAATAGTTGTTGACCTGTAGTACCAAAGCTTAGGAGCAGCCAATGCACTTGGAAATATCTAGTTGACCATTTTGATATGTTAGTAAATGAATTAGTATTGTTGCTTCAGGATAAACAATTATGTTTGTGAATACTTTTCATTAGCAACTATCCATTATCATGGAGAAATATTCTAGTTGGCCATTTTGTTAATAGTGCCAATTGGATATGAAATGTATTAATGAATCAATATTATTGCATTGGCTGTTTAAAAAAAAACTATATCTTCCCTAGATAATAGCATGTACCAATTGAGTGAGAGAAAAAAAATAAAAACTGCACACATAATAAAAGGGGAGTTGGATTGCAGCAAGCAATGTGAAAACTCAAAGGCAAACAGTTAGTCAAACCTTATGCAAATAATCACTACTGTAACACTATACTTTCTTCTGCAAAAAAAATACTGTAACCACTATTGTACTTCCTTCGGTCAAACTGTATTACTGTGTAAATGATTATTGTGTAAAGGCAAACAGACGTCAAACCTGCTGCAAATAATCACTACTGCAAAAAATCATCACTATCGTAAACATTTGCACTTAAAGGCAAACAGTCAGTCAAACCTACTGCAAATAATCACTACTTACTTTCTTCTGCAAAAAATCACTCTTGTAACCATTATTGTACTTCCTTCTAACGTAACTGTTTATCAAAGATAAAACGCAGCGGATTTTAAACTTTTATTTTCCTTCAATGGATCCATGTGAAAGATCATGGTCAAGAATATATTGTTACCTTGAAGAACTGATGCTTTATTTCGCGAACAAGGAGCTTTCGATCACGAACAGAAACTGCTTACGATCACGAACACGAACTGCCTTTCGATCACGAACAAGAAATACCGTATGATCACGAACAAGAACCTTCAATCGATCACGAGCACCACAATTGCAGCGCCTCCACTTAGTCCACACGAACAGGAACCTTCAACCTTCGGTGCTAGCCGTTCTTGGATGAAGAATGAGGGAACTTGAGCGGATTAGGGTTTAGAGAAATTCACAATTTCTCAAATACGAATTAGGGTTTAGAGAAATTCAGAATTTCTCCAAAAAATGTGAGAGACTGAACTTCATAAGGCTCTATTTATAGAGTTTCTTATGTGAGTTTCAGTTCACACGAATTTGGACTTCTTAAGCCCAATATTCGTTTTTCACTAATTGCACCCCCGCAATAAGTCTTACTTATTTTTCCCGTTTTAACTGTCCTTATGTGTGTGACCTTGTAGGTTCTTATAACGTTGACAATAATATTTATCTTAATATTATAAACAGTGAGCGGTATCTAGCAACACATCACTGTTACCCAAGTTATAAGAATGTCATGTGATCTGACTAACCTTTCTGTGATAAACATCTTGTGCATAATTACCCTTTTGTCCTCATGTCTATATTGAACACAAGGCATAGTATGTCATCCTTGTCTAGTTCAATATTGGGCCCATAGACATATCTCCTGTTATGTAGGAGGGACAAATGCCATCTAGGTCACTCATGTCCCTCAGCATGATTCGTGGGATACCCATCAACCAACTTTATAGTTATCCAGTTACGGATAACGTTTGAATGGCAACAAGGTATTACACTCCTACATCTAGGGTACACAGTGGTTTCAGGTCGAAGGATGCAATGCACCTTTTATCACTATGAGAATAACTTATGACATTTCATAACATTCTATGCAGTATTCTCATGGTGGGTCAATCCGATATAAAGTTACCCTTAACATTTATATCTATGTGAAGACTTGATAACTCATTATCTATGATCAGTGAGACGTGATCATCAGTCTACCAACATAATAGTCTCTATGCTTTAATGTTATCCCATTTCATATTAAAGCTTGACTACGGATACTTTAATAATAGTGTTCTTAAGTTAATGTAATCTCACGATTAAGTCTCACTTAATGTTTCATTACATGAACAATCTATTCTAGGGACTTTATTATTTTGGAAAACAAACATAATAAAGAAATGCCTTATTATATATATTTAATATATATAAATCATGTCACAATACAAAAGCAAATTCTATTAAATAGATTGGCTTTTAGGGCTTACTCCAACAAATATCACTACTGTGACCACTATTGTACTTCCTTCCTTCAAATTGTATTATTGTGTAAAGGCAAACAGTCGTCAAACCTGCTACAAATAATCACTACTGCAAAAAATCATCACTATAGTAAACATTTGCACTTAAAGACAGTCAGTCAAATTTCTTCTGCAAAAAATCACTATTGTAACCATTACTGTACTTTCTTATGCAAGATATCAGTACTGTAACCACTATTGTATTTCCTTCAGTCAAACTGTGTTATTGTGTAAATGATTATTGTGTAAAGGCAAACAGTCATCAAACCTGCTGCAAATAATCATTGTTGTAACACTGTACTTTCTTCTGCAAAAAATCACTATTGTAACCATTTGCACTTAAAGGCAAACTGTCAGTCAAACCAAATTACTTTTTTTCTCTCAATGCCTGCTTTATTTTCTGACACACTCCTCAATAAAATAACTTCATAAATCTACTTCCCACCATATTCTTTGTTGTCACCGTTCAAAATTTTCAAATTCACTTCATTGAACAATATTGAGGTTAGGTTAGTGATGGTGTTTACACTGAGGAAGAACAAATAATGGGGATGAAGAAAGAAAAAAACTAAAAGGATAGAAATCTTGAGTGGGTTTTAATGAAGCTAAAAAGAAGAGAATAATTGGACTTCAAACAAGTACAATATAGAATTTGGACTCCATGCCAAAATTCAATACAATTTTTTATTCCATTAAAAATAAACTAATGTGGCAATGTTTATTAATAAATAATAATAATAATAATAACAACAACAACGATAATAATTTAGAATAATAATAATAATAATAATAAGATTTATTCTAGCTACACCCCATCAACTTTTCGTTACACCCCTTTTGAACAAAAATACCCCCAAATCCCCAATCAATCACTCGCATTTTATTTTTTCAATGTAAGAAAGGTATACGTTAATTGAATTCACACACACATGAATTTACCTTATATGGAAATTGACGTGAAGTTAGTTCACATGGATGTATGAAAAAAAAACACCCCATTTTATTGTAACAAAAAAACACCTCATTATATTCATATACTTGCAGATTGAAACCACTTCACCTCCAATACATGTTCATAACCAAACCGTCTCATCTTCAATTCCTACATGTAAACCAAACTGCTTCACAGCTAATATTGACAGTAATCATACTACTTCAAATTCAAATCATGTACTGTACACTATAGTACTAAATCAATTCAATTCACGTATGTTAATTCCAATTCATGTACCCTAATGTAAACATATATGTGAACTCAATTTACATACACCTACTTAAATTGAATTTACGAATATTTGGAAATACATATTTTACAAGTGAGATGCATAAATGCATTAGAGAAAAAAAATGGAAACGAAAAAAATCATGATGATTTTATCTATGTAATCGTCTAATCGAGTACTAATGGAATACTTTATGCTTGGATCTTTAACCTTTCTTCAAATTTGGTCTCCTTCAATGAATGTTTGAGACATGAAAAAGAAGGGGATTTCAAAAAAAATTAAATGAACAAGGACATTTTTGGTATTGTGACTAAAATTTAAATGGATTTTGGGTGTAAGTGGATATTTTTGGGTGTAACTAGAAAAAATCTAATAATAATATGAGAATGATAAGTGGTATAACCGTAGGTGAGAGAGAAGATGAAAATTGAAATTAGTAGTTGAGAATTGTATTGGATAGAAAAATTGAATTTTGCAGCTAACTATTTAAAAAAAAAATTAAGAAAATTAAAGATTATATATATATATATATATATATTAAATCTATAGATTTTTATTTTAATCCATTATGTTTGGTCTAATGGTAAGGGGATTAGGTAGCATGCATAAGGTCATAGGTTTGATCCTTACTGACAACATTTGTAGACACACAAAAAAATAGATTTTTTCCATTGCAAAATCGACCGGTTGGAATCCCTCGTTTAAAATCCTGAGTATAAGGAGGGAAATTACATTTGACGATTGTTTTGATGTTGTTGTTATTTCTCCCGTATCTATGATGGAATCTCCAAAAGCTATGTGTGGTGGAATGATAACATTTGGTGGTAGTTTCACCAATGCATTGGTTCTACTTCTTGAATGCAGCAGGCAACATGTAAGTACAGTCAAAGGCAAACAGTCACTATAAACTCCGCTCAGTGTAAACTCTACTACAAAAAACCACCATTGTACTTCATTTAAAAAGTTTATTCTTTGTTATCACTACTTAAAATCTGCTATCAATATTGCACTTTTACTATATACTTTTTAATGATTAATTTTGGCTTATTAGTAGGTTAGTTTGTTGCAATCATTCCATTTATATAAACTAACTCTCCTAAAATCAAGTTACCACTTCATTACTCTTTCTCACTAAAAAGTACCAATTTTTTGCACGGTTGTGTCAGTGTAAACTCGGTTCACCCTAAACTCTTGTACTACAATGCCTCTGTTTGGAAAGGTCAAAAAGTTAGTTTATAGCTTATAGTTTTTAGCTTATAAGCTAAAAGCTCTGTTTGGTAACGATCTTTTCTTTATGAGCTTATAGCTTATTTTCAAACGCTATTTCAATTAGCTTATAGCTTATAACTTATTGTCTTTTCTTCCACTTTTACCCTTATTATTTTAACTAAAAATCCAATTTTACCCTTTAGTACTTATTTTGATTATTATTTTGGATTAATATAATTTAGTCAAAATTATTTTTTTTGAACAAGCATAATTAACATTATTTTAATATTTATTATATTTTTATTGCAAAATTTATATAACGTTTGTGCTATATATGACGAGTAAACATCATCACAATTTTTTTAACTAACTTTTCACTCTCTACTTTTACAAAATTGACTTTTTAGCCCAGTTAATTATAGGAGCTGTATATTTTTTCGACTTGTTCACAAAATTGACTTTTTATTTGTAAAAGTAGTATATTTTTGCACCCACAAATCTATACAAACCAGTTAATTTACTCTATTAATTTTTTTTTTAAAAAAAATTAATATACAACTCACATAATGCACAAAAAAAAAAACTAACATGCATTGTGAAATCTCGAATCAAATTAGTATAATATTATTATTATCTATTCATTGTATAGGTTGCAATTAAGTTTTACAATAATATAATTTATATATACATATTAAATATATTTTACTGTAATGTTTACTTTTTTAATAAAAGGTAAAAATATTTAAAACTATTTTTTTAAATAAAAAATATTTTTTAATAATATCTTAAATATTAATTGACATAAATTTTATTATAAAGTGATAATGTCCTTTCATGTAATTTTACATTATCAGCTAGTTAAACCGCTAATTTTACCAAACACTTCAATTAGCTTATCAGCTATAAGCTATTTTTACCAAAACAGAGCCTATTTCAATGTCAACTTTGCTGTAAGAAACCAATACTCTACTTGCTTCTAAAAATTACATCTACTTGCTTCTAAAAATTACATTTTTTCTATGCCTACTTTATTTTCCATCACATTGCTCAATAAAACAATTTCATACACCTACTCCCCATATTCTTTGTTATTATTGCTCAAAATTTTCAAATTCACTTCATTGGAAATAATGAGGTTAGCTTGGTGTTTAGAGCTATGAAGCATGGACACCGACACGGACACCGGACACGACACGGACACTGACACCTCGACACCGATAATAATTTGAAAAAATTACATAATTTAGTGTAATTATAAGTGTCGGTGTCGGTGTCTGACACCGACACGGACACGCCTAATTTGAGAGGTGTCCGTACTTCATAGGTTTAGAGCGAGGAAGAACTAATATTGAGGAGAAAGTGAGTTTTACGGAAGAAGCTAAAAAGAAGGGAATAAATCGACTTCAAACAACTTTTTTTTTAACAACTTTTTTTAACGTCATAATTTCAACAGTTTTTTTCAATTTTTTATTCCATTAAAAATAAATTAATGTGGAATTATTTATTAATAATAATAATAACAACAACAATAATAATAATTTTTGGTAAAAAAAAAGGACAATAATAATTTATTCAAAATAATAATATCAGAATTATAAGTGGTACTATAACATAATATAAGTGGTACTGTAACGGTAGGTAGGTGAGAGAGAAGATGAGACTTGAAATTAGTAGTTGAGAATTGTATGGGTTAGGAAAAATTGAGAAAGGATTCTCTCGATTTTTTCTCTCTCAATTGTTACATCTTAATCATTAACTAATTTTTTTGCATTTTTTCTAGTTAAAATATTATCACATGGTTTTGATCCAATAGTCTAGATGCAATATTATTTCCTCAATTTTTTTTTCAATGGAGAGAATCCATTCTCGGAAAAACATTGTACAAATTGTTGATTATAATTAAAAAAACAAAATATATATATGAAATAAGTATTTGTTACTAATATTTAAAATACGGTTTTTAAAATATATATAATGCAAGATATTTATACACTTGCTTAAAAAAAAGGAACGTTATACACTTATACTTACATAACCCACAAACCTTTCGATTATACTTTCTCCGTTTTAAATTATAAGGCTCCGTTTGGCCTGACTTTTTTTAGCTTTAAATTCTCTTTTTAATCAAAAGTTAGGCCAAACACATTTTTAACAAAGTTCTTAACCGTAAAAAGCAGATTTTTTTCAATGTGCAAAATTGGATTAAATGAGCTTCTAGAAAAAGAGGTTGAAAAAAAAATCCGGAGTTTTTTTTGTAATGATCCCGGCTTCGAATCCCACTTAAGGCTCTTTTTATTATTTTTTTTCATTTTTTAGGTTGTTTTCATTTAAATATTATTAGTTGTTATTATCTTTTTTAAAAGTTTTTATTTTTGGTACAAATCTTTTTTAAAAAATATATATTTTACTAAACAAATTTTAGATTAAAGATAACTTTGAAGTTAAAAAAAACAATAATTACCAAACAACTTTTGCTCTGTTTTTGAAAGTTCTGATTTTCACTTTTAGTTTTCAATCAGCTTCTAAGAGCTAAAAAAGCCGGGCCAAACGGACCCTAAGTCGCTTTGAGAAAAAAGTTGTATCAAATTATAAGTCGCTTTACAATACCAATAAAACATTTAATTTTATTTTTTCAGTTACTATAACGTTAACGGCTTATTACTCTTTCTTCTTTCGATTCTTCAATTTATCTTTCTCGTATCATAAAAGACAATTTTGTAAACTAACTCATAATTTCTATTTTCTATGAAAAATTGATTATATATATATTTTTTTTTGACTAAAATTGATTATATTTTTTAATTTGTATAATATGGTTAAAATGACCTATATTTTGGTAGGGAGATTTACCTCATTAATTTCAAAAGATTTTCATCATTATTTTTATATGAATTGGATATTTTTTAAAAACAACACCGAATCTGTTTTTCATGGATCAAATGCTTAATTAAACCTTGTAGTAGTTCAACCCCTCAAATTTCAATATATAGATTTATTTTATTGTCCTCTAAAAATAGAGCCATGTACAGTTTCACATTCTAAACATGATCAAAGCCACTGTGAAACAAATAGAAAATTACAATTGCAAACAAATGAACTTAATAAAACATTCCCTTTTATTAGCAAAAATAAAATAAAAATTCCATAGGCAAACTAAAATTGAAATATCATGTCAAGCGATCCACATATTTTGGAAGAACTTCACCCACAAGAACTCTGTATACACTTTCAGTAGGATGGTAACTATCCCAAAAAATATATTTTGAATTATCTTCACAGGGTGGAGTCAAAGGATTGCATAGTATTGAAACCTCTAATTTTCCTGTGCCACAACATCCTTTATCCGCAACTTTATATCCTACATTTGATTCATGATGAAGAATTAGGAATTAAATAAATATTATATTTGAAAATAATTTAATTTAGTTAACAATCATGAATTATTAGATTTTCTAGCTAGTTACCATATTTTTGGGGCTTTAGAATGATATCAAGTAGGGGACTGTAAATATCAATATAAACAGCCCTACTATTGGGCAAGGTAGATTGAAGATAGTCCATTTGCTTTGAGAGTTTGGAGTTGAATAATTTGGCTGCATCATTGTATTCCTCATTGATCTTTCTAAATAGACCCCCACTTAGAGTCCTTTGTGATGGTAAGTACCCAATTGGTGCTGCACTGAACACTCCAATTCTCCTTGCTCCTAGATTATATATATCCTTCGATTATATGAAAAAATATATTAATATTCATAGTTTAGAGATTAAAACATGCTGTTAATTTAATAGTTTAGTCATGTTATTATTGTTTAATTTTTTAAAACAAAAATATAAGCACCTTAACGAATTCAGAGGCTTTGCTGACCATGAGGTCAGTATAAGCAGGTACATCATAGTGTAGCTGTGGGGTGCGAATAGTAAAATATGTGTTGGCAAGATCATCACTTCCAGCTACCACAATGAAAAGTGTGTTGGCTATGATGTAGTTTTTCTTCTTCTCTCCAACCACAGCTTTAAGCTTCCCTAAGTATTCTTTGAACATCTCCAGTTGTTCCGCCATTGAAATCACTGACTGATCCATTTGTAAATAGTCAAATATTATTACAATTGGTTAGAGAAAGAAAAAATAATACTAATAATTTATGGTTGTTAACATGTACTTTCTCCGTAAAAAAAAATAAGTAAAATTTATTTTTTAAATTTATTGTATAATTAATGTATCTGATATATTAATTATACAATGAATATAAGTTTTATCCATCAACCAACTAGAACAAGTCACATGTAAATTTATATATCCGAAAGGAGTATATTTGTTAATTTACACTTACCACTACTTTAGGTGTTAAAGGATCATATCCGGAAGCACCAGAAGCAAAACATACTCCGGTAGGAAGGTCACTTGGTTTGAGATTTGGATCCAAATAAGCTGGTAAAAGTTCCTTGATACCAAACTCTTCAGCTGAGAACAAAAAAATTAATATATTGTGACGTATGGAAAATAAAATTAAAAAATATTTCTTTCAATGTCCCTAACAATTGAATCATCAACATGCATAACATTTTTAGTGAATATTTTATTGACTAATTAGTGGAAATATTCTTATTACCAATAAATTGTGTAGAAATCAAAATAGAATTATAATTAGGGACCACCAAATAAAAAAAGAAACTCAACTTTTGCTTAAAAGCAATATGTGAACGTGAGCTTCAACTTCTAATGAGGCTCAATTAATTGTAACCAAAAAAATAATGAGGCTCAATTAATTCTTGTAAACCAAGCCATCGTTTTCGTTTGGTAACTTAAATGCGTACTTAACATACCCTACCTAAATGTGATACACCTGTTTGATACTTGAACACCCATGCATATATTACCACCCCAATTTAGAAATAACCATGTCCCTAAATTTAGGTATTGTCTCGCATCTTTGTAAAAAAAAAAATATTGCCTCACATAGGTGAGTAGCTATGAAGCTCATATATGTGATACGATATCGATACAAATACGACTATATGGAAAAACTTTCAAAAATATATGATACGGCTGTAATACATTATTTAAATATATAAATGCACAATAAAAAAAGGACATAATTAGTATCATTCCAAAAAAATATCATCGGTATTATCCAAAAATGTCATAGGCTTTGTTTAGGAAAAAAACAGATAGCTGATAAACTAGCTTATAGCGGATGAACTTATAGCGAGTAGCTTATAAGCTAGTTTTTAGCTTATAACGAATATGCTAACTGATTTAATTTATAGTACTTGGTAAAATTAGCGGTTGAACTAACTTATAAGTATAATATCAAATGACATTGTAGCCTCCACCTCTGGTTCATCTAAAAGATAACTCAATTAATTCAATTGCAACACCATCAATTGGTTCTTAGAGCATTATAATTTAGTTGTATCGGCGTAATTTAAAACGTGGACTAATAAAAAAGCAAAAAAAACTTAGTTGCCGTATCGGAGTATACTTTAGCCGTATCGAAATATAATTTAACCGTATTTGACATGTATTTGTAATTCTTTTTTTTTTTAAAATAATATTAATTGTTTGATACTTCGATACGTGTATCGGAATATATCAAACGTATATCGGAATTGGATACATATCAAACACCATTTTTAAAATTTTTGGAGTATTGGAAATTCAAATTCACGAGTATCTCTCTCATCAAGTTTTCAATTCTTTGATTCAGAAATATCCAATGATTGGATAAAACTTCAATACAATATACGCACACCTTGCTCTTTTCGCAACCCGTTTATATCATAACTAGAAAGAAAGGAGGAAAATTTATGGGTGAGTACAAAAATAATACCGTAAATAATTCTTACATAGGAAAATTTACTATTTTTATTTATATAATTGGGAGAATAATGTTTGATTATTTTACTTGGAAATCTTAAATAAAGAGTTACACATGCATGTCATCTCATAGGCCCCGTTGCTAGTAGCCTCCATGAATATCTCACCCATATATGACAATGACCAAAGAAGAAAGACATTACAATTATTTGATAAAACTCTATAATGTGATGAAAGAAATTCGCAACCACATTATCAAAGCTTGATTTTTATTTTTGGAATAGACAAAAAACTTGATTTAAAATGTTAAGGTTATGATTTATGAAATAAAATAAGGAAGGTAGAAATAAGCACAATGTATATATATAATAACTTTGCGTTAGCTATCTTGTTGCTATATAGATTAATTTTATTTATTTTTACATCACTTTTTCCCCATTTTTTATGAAGTAAATATAAAATTAAATGTAGAAAAATTGGCCTGCAATTATGATAGGATCATCTAGGTTATGTTTATTTTCTTAGATAATTTTTATTGTATTTCTTAACGTCAGTGTAGTTTTTCATAGTTTCTTAGCTTGATATATAGGTTTAACTTCCTATCAAATTATATATACAACACAAGCCTATTAGACAAAGTCATGTAAATATAGCTCATATAATAAAAGAGGTAGAAACATTTGTATGTTGGGTGTGAGTTCAAATTTACAATACCAGCTCTTTCTTTGTATTCACTAAGTTTGAATTTCGCCGCTAAATTGTTTTAAAAAATAAAAAATGAACAAATGAAAGTAAATTAAAGATTATATATACCTATCAAGTCTGATGGATTTTTTCCGTTGCAAAATCGACCGGTTGGAATCCCTCCCTTAAAATCCTCACCATAAGGAGGGAAATTACACTTGACGATCGTTTTGATGTTGTTATTATTTCCTGTATCCATGATGGAATCTCCAAAAGCTATGAGTGCTGGAATTGTAACATTTGGTGGTAGTTTCACCAATGCATTGGTTCTATACGATAAAACTAACAAAAGAATGAAACATAACATTAAGCTAGTTGATGAATTGTGAAACTTCATCATGTTGTGCTAGTTGCTATATTTTAAAAAGTTGAGCATGCAAGGGATAGCTTCTTCCTCTCTTTGGCATGTACTTTGCGTACATTTATACATCCACAAAACTATACACATCCTTGTAAGTCATTTATTGCACAAGAATAATAATTGAATCCAACGGTTTATACTATTTATTTTTAAATGACTATATCAAAAATAATAATATTATCATCTTGTATTATTAGATTAAATAATTATTTTATATAGAATGAAGATTGCATTTTTCTTATCATGTATATACGTGCATCATATGCATGATTATGATTATACATTTGGGTTTTTTTAATCATTGATTAAGTTTGGGTTTAGTTAATACTTTATCCGTTGACCCATAGTTTTCGTAAGAAAAAAAATTATTTTGTGTCCATGAAAGATATGGACCATTACCTATAAGATAAAATTAACGTAAAGAAAAAAGAAAGTCAAAATTAGTTAGAAATTTTAAGTTATTTAAAAATAATTAAATATATTTCAAGAATACATAGAAACAAAGTTTTATAAAACCACTAGGTTTGGTCTAGTGACGAGAGATTTAGATAGTATTGTTAGAGGTTGTAGGTTTGATCATCAACTCCATTGTAAAAAAAATGCATAATGCATCTATAGGTCTTTAAGTTTTACGTTTGTATTATATATATATATGTCCTTTAAGTTTTTTAAGTATTAGGTATGTCCTTTAAATTTTATGTTTATATTATATAGGTCCTTTAAATTTTCTAAGTATCAGATATATTTTTAAGTTTTTTAAGTATCAGATATGTTCTTTAAGTTTTACGTTTGTATCAAATATGTAATTTAAGTTTTACAATATGCCACCGAAAAAAAATGTTTGATAATATGTCAATATAAAAATGAATATTAATAATTTTTTTTACTATACTATAACTATTTATTTATTTATTTTGACAAATACTCTAACTATTTATTACTCTTTTATATATATAAAAAAAAAAACCGTCTATAAGTTTTTTCTTCCTAATTTTTGTAATATCTCTTTTTCGTATCATTGCCGAATGCCGAGTAAACAAGAAAAAACAATATTGATGAATAACTTTTTAGGGCGGTGTATTGGATTAAGATTTTAAAAAAAATTAAAAGGCTTTTTTATGATAAAACAATCTTGTGGTAATCAATCAAGACATTTATAAAATTTAAAAACATCTTGAGGTATTCAATCAGGACAATTAAGATTATTATTTTTCAGAGCATCGAAATTTGCGAGTATTCAATTGAGATTTCTCAGGATTTCTAAAATGTCTATTGATATTAAAAAATCTACAGATTTTAATGGATTCTTTCATGAAATGAATTTTGTGAGAGTATTTAGTTGAAAATAGAAAGAACACACTCATTCAACAATCTCACCAAAATTCACGAGATTTCATGAGACTTTCACATTTTTTTAATCATATGCATCATTCATCAACTATCATCGTCATAATCATCTTCTTCTTCTTTTCTCTACCACGTCTCTCTCACCTTTTCTCTCCCTCTCATTTTTTCCGGTAAAACTAAAAGCACTGATATGATTCGTTGATTATTTAAAATGAATTTATTTTTTTTGTGATACTTTTTTCTACCGCGACCATACAAAAAAAAAGTTCCAAATCAAGTTAAAAAAATGCAAAAAAGTTCACTGCACATTACCGCAAACGCGAAATCGAAATTTAGGGTTCAATTTCAATCTCAAACAGGGATTCAACTTAGGGAATACAAATAATTTCTTTAACCTCAAAATAACTAGATATACAATTTTCTTCTGGATTTTCGGCTATTCATTTATTCACTTTTAAAAAAAAAATCTTTTTAAATTTTACAAAGTCAATAAAATCTTACAAAATCTTCAAGACTTTTTTTTTTGTCAAAATAGTCTTTTAAAATCTTAATTCAATACACCCTTAAAATAATAAATGATAAATTTATAATACTAACCACTCTTAATTCACCAGTTATTTGTTAGTGTATTTTGAGCTTAATTCCTTTGCTATCACTACTTAAGAAATACTCTTGGAAACTATATAAATAGCTATTTGTTTTTTGTGAAAAAACAAAATTTAATATAAAATAATAGTAATTAACAATATTAATTATAACTTTAAAATTCTAATTAGTACTAAAATGTTACGATCACTAGATTGAAATGGGTCTACTTCCTCCTGTCTCAATCATAAACAAAAAATTATTTTTTGTGTTTATATGTCAAATCTATATTAAAGACAAAATATATTAGTCATTTAATTAATCTAAAAAAAATAATTATAATTGAAAAAAAAAAAAAACAATTATGGATTAAAAATATTTGACACATGTGAAGTATAAGTTGTTTTCTTAGTAGAGATGAAGTATAAGTTATAGTGGCATGTTACTTTGCGCATCATACATTAATTTGAATCTTTCCCTTTACAATAACCATTGGATATGTCTCTCCCTCCTTTTTATGGTAAGATCAACAATTTATGTGTTTCATATTGGATGTGTTAGGTTTACTCCTACCTATCCTAGTCACGGGCAAATATGAATTAGTATATGTTTGGTTTTGGATGTTATTGTTAGGTTACTCGGAGAAATAAATGTTAATAACACTCTAGTTAACACTGGCCACACCACAACATATACTCCAAGCTGTCATTGCTGAAATTTGAATTTTACATACACAGTTGAAGTTTAAGGGATTGTCTCATTAAAATTAGACAACTCACATATAATTGAGTTATAGGGATGCAACTGTAGTTGGCGATCCCTAAATGCAGCTATAGGATCTGGATCTCTACTTAAATGAAACACACATTAATTTCCTCCAAAAACTGAAAAGTGCAGTCCCAAAAACACACATTATTCATCTTTTTTGTAACAAAAAAAAAAAAAAGAACATTCATCTTTTTAACTTTTTAGAGGTCTTGCAGCTATGGGTGCGGTAACTAATTTCCCGCCTTTCAATCACATGATAATCACTGGATTAAGATTAACCTGTTTAAAAATTAAAATTAAGTTTGGTATTAGAAATATAAAATATTAGTCGTAGGTATCACATGCACAAGGTTGTACTTGGAACATGAGAAACAACATCATTTTTAAAGGTGAAACAGCAGATTTTCCTAGTCTTTTTGAACGCATAAAGTCTATTTTTTTGGTTCTGGTTCTTAGGTAGAGCAGGTCGGTGTTGTAACTTTGATTTTTCTGATTGGTGTAAAAACCACTTAATGTGTATTTGTAGCATATAAGGGTGTTCTATTCTGATTTGTAAGGGTTGAGTACCCCTTGTACTCCTTACTAATCCTATATTTTGCTTATCAAAAAAAAAAAAACATGCACAAGGTTGTCTTCGACTTTTTAGATGTCTTGCTTGAATATAAAAATCAGTCTCTAATAAAAAAAGGCTTAATTGCAGTTTTGGTCCCCCTATTTTAAAATTCAATAGTTTTGGTCTTCTATTGTAATCTTTTACTATAAATTGATGATGTGATATATTTTAAACGTCGTGGTATGTGATCTAATGATAAGAAAATATCAAGATCGATGAAATTGTAAGAAAAATCCTTCAAAAAGTTGATTCAAAACATGTTGTATCCAGGGACGGATCCACATGGTTGCAATTGGGGGCTACTGACCCCACTCCATTGTTACTTTTTAAACCAATAATCCAATAGTTTTACATATTGACCCCACATTAAATTAACAATTGTCCCCACACAAGCTAAGTCTGAAGCTTGAAAAGCTAGGGAAAAGTGAATGGAGTGTTTTGCCTTGGGGACAAACTCTAAGGCTAGATTAAAGAAGGCTACCGTATTTCTTTTTACACAATATTTAAATTCTAACACAATTTAACATATGATTAAAAAAACACAATTTAACATTAAAAATGCATTGTTTTATTGAAGAAAAAGAGTCGGAAAGTACTCCATCCGGGCTTATTTATAAGCAAAAGTCAACAAAAAAATTTGGCCTTAAATATAAGAAAAAATTACTTAAATTAAGTTTATTTAATGTTATTCCTCCAAAAGTACCCTCATTAATTGTTCTACTTTTTAAAATGAATGTAGAGTTTCAGTGCAAATTTAAGGTCATTTTAGCAATTTTAATTGGAACATCACATAAAATTATGACAAAAAAGTAATTTCTTAATAAGTATGCAAAAAAGAATATTTGCTTACAAAAGTGACCGATGGAAGTATTTGGACTTGAAAAGCTTAATACTCCTTCTCACTTCTTCCATTCACAAGAACACTACCCACAACCATAATAGAGTAGTACTCGTATTAAAAAAAAACTTTCAATTCTGCAATATCTCTTTGTATTCATGTTTGGGTAACTATTTCATGTAAGTTGCTTTTTTTTTTTCATTCTTATATTTTTCTTTGTACTCGTCCAAGTTTTATTATGCTCCTATGCTTAAGTTTGTATTATAATCAAATGTGCAACCTTAGAAGTGATGAATAATTGAATGATTATTGGGGCAGTAACATATACAGAGAGAAATAATATACACATAAGAGAAATATATTTGAGTGTTAAAAAAAAAATTAGGACATTTTTGTATAAATTTTAAGGATAAATAATCTTGACCCCACTCATTGAAATGTCTGGATCCGTCCCTGGTTGTATCACCTTATTTTAGACAAAATATGGGTTTAGGGATCAAAACTGTCGAATTTTAAAATAGGAGGATCAAAACTGCAATTAAGCCATAAAAAAAATTAAAAAGAATTATCCTCTATTTAAATTGTGGATTTTTCTATCATGTGCAAATTTGCACATGTTAAGAAGTTTAAAATAGTAAATTTATATTGGAACTTGTGCATGTTATATTAAATGTGTAATTTTTTAATAAATAACTGTTGTTTTTCATTAAATAATTACTACCTTTTCATTTGTTAAACAAACCCTTAAATTATAAACAACATAAAAAAATTATTATTGTATATAATATTAAAAAGAGACATCTTAATTCAAGATTAAATTTGATGCAAAGATTGAAATGACTAGCGATTGAGTTTGTAAATGAGTTATTTAAAATTACTAGAACTAAAATTATATAGAAAAAATGTCACAGTAAAGATTTGAACCAAGAACCATGCACACGAAAAAAAATCATAGCATACCACTAATCTATTAATGCATATATAATATTTTACAAACATTAAAAATATATAATTTTTTTTTACAATGGAGTTATGGATCGAACCAGGGACGGATCCAGGAATTGCAACAAGTGGTGTCAACGTCTATTTATCATAAGTATTAATACATTGCGACAAAATTTTATAAAATGTCATTATTAAGCAATAAAATTTTAGATTTCAATTTAGTCCATTTAGTCATAGTTGGGTTTAAATCATCGATGTAACTAACAAATTTGGATACGCGAACAACTTAAGAGAGTGTCAAGTGAAAGTTTAAGACGAAATTAACTCAAAATTTAATAAAAAGGACTAACTTAAGTTGACATAAGTAATATAAGTAATTGAATTAAAACTTTTAAAACACAGAGGACCAACTTAAAATCTAAAATAAAAATAAGGGACCAAATATGCAATTAAACCTACATTTTAATTAAACTATACATTTATTTTAAAAAAAATCAATTATTTGGACGGAAGGCCAATATTTTAAAAGTTAAAAGACACAGTTTTACTAGTTAGTTTGTCTCATCAAAGATAAAAACTAGGGTACTTTTATCATTCAATTGAACAAATGTGGGGACAATACATGATTTGAAGTGAGGTCAAGAGATTAAAATATCATATTACTAGTATATTATTTCAAGGAGAAGTGAGGTCAGCTGACCCCAATTTACTCCACCTAGATCCGTACATGAATCGAACCCAAAACCGTTAGCATACTATTCAAATCTCTCACAACTAAATCAATCATAATGGCTTATATAATTATTATTACAAAGTCAAAAACAATTTGAGGTTTGATATCGTGGACACCCAATATATGAGTGTGAGTTGAGCATGCACATGCGAATTAACTTATCTTTTTTTTCGTTGATTGATAAAATGGCAAAGTCATAAAATTCAAACACACAAAGTGAAGTGATTGGAGTTCGAACTTCAATTATAGTTTCTGACACTAGAAATTTCAATATTTTTATCATTGAACTAGAATTTGCGGACAATTTACTTGTCTAATTAATTGGTGAGTAAATGGAAATTATAAAGAGGGTAGCGTAACCATCATCCTAAAATTTAATATAAAAAGCAGCTGGGTGTTAATTATAGGTAACAGCTAGAAAATGTGGTGGACCTCCACTCCTCTCCACACTTCAACTACAAATCACAATTGAGATCTCATTGCCACAAACCAATTATCCTATCATTATCATCTTCTTCAATTCGCTGGCTTCTACTTACCAAATTAATTATGAAAATTTTCAAAGCCCCTAACCAAATGAATCTTAAGTACATACAGTACCCAAAGGAGTATAAACAGTGCACTAGTAGGTAAAAACTAAAAACACATAGCAGCAAGCAAGTTACAGCCGCAACTAAGACAAACACAGCACACAACAACAGCACACCTCAAAAATATTGATATTTTTAAGGAGTCAAATGCTAAATACCCTTGAAATTTCAAAATTTGTTAAATATTTTCCTGAAATGTGAAAATAAGCAAATATCTTCATGAAATTGTAAAACGTCAATCAAATCGTCCCCTGCTCCGTTTACTACATCTATTTTAATGAGGAAATTAGAGGATAAGATGGATGAGACGAAAATTAATAAAGAGTATGATGTTGGTGATAGATGTTTCTTGTCTGGTTCTAAATCTGATGACTCAGATTGGTCTATTAGGTGGTTAGAATCTCTTTTTCTGATTTTGAAAGTTATAATAATTTTCTTGTTTTGGTTCTTGTTGTTCACTTGGTTACAAGGAGGTTAGAGACTCAAACAATGTGTTTTTGAAGGCTCAAAATAGACGAAGTAAACGGAGCGGAGTATGGGACAATTTGATTGAAGTTTTACAATTTCAATGGATATTTGCCTATTTTCAAATTTCATGGGGGTATTTGACGAATTTTAAAATTTTAAGAATGGTATTTGGCATTTCACTCATTTTTTAAGTGATGAACTTCGGTCAAATTCACACACAAGTGCGACATTTTAGGTTTAAATCTGAGTGAAAGCGTCCAATTTAATAATATTGATTTTGTCAATTGAATTACGACTTATAAACACTGTGACATTTTTAGGAGTTTTTTTATGTTCATGCTAACTAGTGTTTTCATGACATTAGTTAAAAAACTCAAAGGTAAATTTTACATTGAAAACATCATTATTTATATTTTAAATATATTGATTACACAAATCTCAAAGTTATTATATTATTATCTTTAACTAGTGTTTCGAGCAGCAAATTTTTTTTTTATAGTTTAATGTGTTAATCATTCGACATCATTATATCACACATTATTAAATATGTTAAAGTTAATTTAAATTTACTTTTATATTTTAAATTATCAAGGTTTCATTTTTATAATCTAGATCAAAGATATTACTAGTGTGCAGAAAGATTTTTTTCAAATAAATATTGTTGTAAATAAGTGACCACTTAATTAATACAGAACATCACCGTGGCATGAGCCTGACCAAAACAAAACATTTTCGGTATGGGCTTTATTGAGTTGGTCTGGAAAGGTGAGACATTCCACCCATTTAATTCGCTATTTTTATGAGATTTATTTTTGACACTTATTAATTTGTTGCGCGTCCTATGCCTTTCATGCTTTACCCTTCCGCTATTTGAGTAGCACACATTATAAAAATAATAATATTTTGGAAAAAGTCATCCGCTATTTAAGTAGCGGACGTTATAAAAATAATTATGGTAGGGTGTTTTGGGGGTGTATATGCTACTTAAGTAGCGCACAATTGCATTTTGATAAAATCGTAGTGCGCTCGCAAAAATGGATAGAGTAGCAAAAGAAATTTTTATTTTTGACGGATTGAGATGAAGTTTTGAATTTGATAATTTAAGTTGGTTTTTTCTGTTTAACTTATTTGAAAAATAGGGTGAGAGCTGGAATGCACATATTTTTTCAAACTGTTTATTTTTTCTGTACATGGATTGAAAATGTAGCAATCAATTGAGCTCAATCCAATAAAAAAATCTTTACCATACTGACACCAGTAAAGAATTCTAGAATTAATCAATTGATGAACAATTCTAGAATTAATCTATGGTTTTTTTTTTAAGAAAATCTACGTATGGTTTTTTTTTACTAAAAATAAGGATTCATTTATTTAAATTGAAAATACATAGATTATTACAAATTCAAAATTGCTAAAAACTGAAAAAGTTGAATCTACAAACAAACTTGCAGCACCTAGATTAATAGCATACAACGACATGGTAGAACCTTACTCCATGTAATAAATTTTTAGTTTTTTTTGCTCGAAACGGTAGCGCTCATATTTTTGTACAAACATGTTTATATATATATATGTGTGTGTGTGTGGAGTTTGCTAACTTAGACCCACCTAAAAACATGAAAGTCTAAGTTAGCAAGGTGCACTTTTTCACTTTGGACAAAAAAATCATTCATATTTATTATTTAAAACTAGTAACTTGAGGGATAATTTTGTAACTTTCATTTAAAATGTTTCTTAATTTGCACTCACTTTGCTAATTTACACCCATTTTATTTTAAAAAGGGACACGTGGCTTAACATGGGACACTTGATTTATCCGACAGAGGAAGTTGTTTGAAAGACACATGATTTTTCCACTTCAATTAATTACTTTCTTTAATTAATTAGATGACATTGACATAACTACTCTTCTATTTATAACATGTATGAGTAGTGGTAATTGGTTTTTTTGTCTAAAGTAAAAAGGTGCACCTTGCTAACTTAGATCCACCTAAAAATATGAAGTTTAAGTTAGTAAACCCCTATATATATATATATATATATATATATATATATATATATATATATATTAAACATGAACAAAAGGTAGAAAGATAGACGGACAACAAGCTGCGCCGCTAATTCTTTTTGAATAGCAAAACTCAATCTTTGAAAAACATCCATAACCTAAGCGTCACGACATTACGATGCATGACCTTTTGAACCATTTTCAAAAAGTTTACAGCATCTGGTGCTAGAAATTCAAAAGTGTCGAAAGTAAATCGTATAAAAACGTGTTGATTGTCAGAACATGTTTTCTCATGTTTAGCCATTTTGTTTGATACAACTTTTAGAGTTGTCTGTCCTATGGTAAAATCATCAACCCCTAGTCATACAAATGGAAAAATTTCAGTCAAATCTATACAAGCATTTTTCTCAACTACCCATCCAATCCAAGTATGTTTCCTACGGCTCTTGCAGTACTTTTGATTCTATTCTAAAATGTCGGAGAATTAATATTACATGAACTGAATGAACAACAGGAAAATGAATATTGCATAATCGGAATATACACTTTTTTTTTTCCTTTTCAATTCAAAACAGTGTCGGTAAAAATAATCTGAACTGGATCTTAGTTGAAACCTGGGAGATGATGAAAAAATCACAAGAAAATACTCCCTCCGTCCCTAATTATAAGCACCCTTCCAAACATAAAGTTTGTCCCTAAATATAAGCCCATTTGCAAATCCCTAGATACATTTATTAATATTTTTCCAAACATAATCTTACTTTACATTGAAATTCGAAAAGTCAACTACAAATACATCTTTTCACCAAGGACAATTTAGTAATTGTAATATCCAAAAAGTACATATTAATTACACTATCAACTTTTCTTAATATGCGTGAAAAACACCAAGAGGTGCTTATAATAAGGGACGGAGGGAGTATCTACTTTAGAACCAGTTCTATAAAAATGGGTGGGGGAAACGTAGCACGTGATTGATGGATCACGTAGCACGTGATTGATATATATCAAGTTTAACAATTTAGATTAATTGACAATCATACAAATATGTTAGTTGGTTATAGGCAAGTGAAACACAGCTTTTTTACGAATTGAATTTTTAATAAATTTGATTTGCAAGAAATTGGTAAGCCCTACATGTCATTAAGTTTTTTATATAAAACTAACAAAAAAGAAATTAACTAGAAGAATTGGGGCATATATTTTTGAAGAAGAGGATCGACGAGCTTGTTGTAAACACTTTGCGAAGGATGAAAACTGTCCCAGAAAACATAGTCCGTAACATCTTCGCACGGAGGAGCAAATTGGTTGCATAACACTGCTGCCTCAATTTCACCTGTACCACAACATCCTTTGTCCCCAACTTTATAACCTGCAATTATAAAAGCAAAAAAAAAATTCTTAACTTTAGCATGAAGAACCTTACTATATAAGTAGTGAAATTTTTTTTTCACAATATAATTGATTAATGAAAATTAATTTCTTACACTGATTTACGGTGTACGTTTTTTTATACATACAAAATTTTATTAGATGAAAATTTATTGAATAAATATGAAATTTATTTATTTTCTGAACTAATTAAATCCTAAAATAAATTATAATATAAATGAAATTTTGGATTATACCATAATTTTGATAGTTTACAATGATGTCAAGAAGAGGATTATAAACATCAAGGTAAACCATCCTTGAATTGGGCAAGTTGTGGTTAAGGGAAGCCAGCTCCATTGACAATTTAGTGTTAAATAACTTGGATGCATCGTTGTATTTTTCTGCACATTTTCTTTCCACTCCTCCAAGAATTGTTTTCTGAAATGGCACACACCCAATTGGTGGAGCACTAAATACTCCTATCCTTCGTGCACCCAGTTCATATATTTCCTTTCAATTATATTCATCATGAAAAAATATAAATATTAGTAAATCCATAAACAAAATATGCAAATGCATTTACACATTCTTCAATTGATGAATCTGTACAAATATTTTAACAAATTACTAATCTTATTAAATATTAGTGTATTTACAATTACCGGAACGTATAAAATTAAAAGTCAAAGGCAGAGTATTACATTAAAAATTCAAAGGATTTTTGGGACATTTTCTTCTTCAAATATGCTGTTCATGTAAAATAGGGATTTTTTTGCTGCAGTCTCAAATCTCACGCAATCAGTATATTGATGACTATAAGATCAAGATTGAATAATTTAAATTTTAAGTTTGATAGTATTTTAGAGTTAAATATAATCAAATTTTGTTTGTCGATCTCAATCCAATAATCATTGGTATATTAATTGCGTAAATGTGCGAATTTTGTCACGGGAGCATGTCCAAATTAGGAAAGGAGGGAGTTATTAGTTATATATAGGAGTATGTATACCTTTAAGAAATTGGAAGCAGAGTTGAGCATGAGGTCAGTGTAAGCATGAACATCATATTGTAGTTGTCTAGCATGAAGCAAAAAATATGTATTTGAAATGTCGTTGCTTCCTTGAACCACAAGGAAAATACTATTGGCTAGGATGAATTTTGTTCTATCCTCTCCAACAAGTTCTTTTAGCTTTCCTATGTATTCTTTGAACAAATTTATTTGACCGGACAATGATATAGCTGCCTGCATGGTTACATAATGTGATACAATATGACCAAGTTAGAAAGGATTATTAGACAAAAATAAAAATAAATAAATATTTAGGAGATAAATTAAGCAAATTAATTAATGAAAGTTTAAATATGCATACTTACCGCAATTTTGGATGTGAGAGGATCATACCCCGAACCGCCGGATGCAAAGCAAACACCCGTGATGAGATCGCTAGGCTGGATATTTGGATCCAAATATGCAGGTAGAAGTTCTTTAATGCCCAATATTTCAACTATGTAACGTAACAAAAAAAGAAAAATTAACTGCGATGAATTCTTTCGATCAGAAAAAATTATAATGAATTACTAGTGTTAAAATTTTCCAACTATCATCTTTTTCATTTTACAACTTACTGTAATTAGGATCTTTGATATCTCAGTTAATCAACCATTATACTTTCATCGATTTGGTTTGACTATAGAACTAATATCGAGTTAGATTAATTGAGCAAAATTTTATTGTTTTCTTCCACTCCTGATATGCAGGCACCGATCTACGTAGTAGATATTGGGGTCAGCTGACCCCACTCCTCTTTGAAAACTTACACCAATTATATGATTTTTTTATAACTTGACCCCACTTCAATGTTCCCACATAGTTCAATTCCATGACAAATAAACTGCTCTGATTCTTTTTACGGGACACAAACAAACTAAAGTGGTTTATCTATGTACCAAAAAAAAAAGTAATATATTTGTACACTTTTGTCTCGGCCTTTCATGTGTATTGCTTATGTCTTTAATTTCAAAAAAAATACTACATTCGTCTCTAATCGTAAGATTTTTTGAGATTTTTTTTTCCTTTTTACAAGACTTCTTTTAAGTTTCCAATAGTATTAATTATATTTTTTACCAACATACCCTTAATTATAGTGCATATTTTTCTACGATCTCTAATAAATACACTAAAAACATTAATTTATTCTCTCTTTCAAAGAATAAAATTGTAAAAGCAATACCAGTCAGTCACCAACAAATTTAATACAACAATCAACTTTCTTAATCTCCGTATTTTTCTCAAAGGGATATTCTATTTAGGGACGGAAGTAGTAAATAAATAAAGGACAGTACTAAATAGTGTTATCGAGACATTTATTAAGTATACTTAAAAAAGAAATTAAGGATAAAATTAATGTTAGAAACATAATTTTTATATTTTTAAGATATTGAAGGCACATTATTTAAAATAAAGTTTCTTTATTAATATGTTTTAACTATTGTTCCGGGAGTAGTGTTTAACTAGTACTCCGAACATTTACATTATTTGAAATATATTGTGTAAAAATTCGTTGCATTGTATTAATATTTATGATAAATAGACATTAACCCCAGTTAGTAAAATTCCTGGATCGGTCCATGAATATGGGAGTGTTCAAATATTGAAATTTTATAATCAAAATGAACTAATTATTAATTATGTATAGTTTGACCAGCCCAACCCTAAGCCACTTAAGTCCTTGGTTTATGATGGTGACTACTATTCTTTTCATTATTTAAAATACCTTTTACTGTTAGAAAAAAAAACCAAAAAATCACTTTCACTTAAATTTGTCGTATATTTCGGTCACTCTTAAAGTTGTACATCCATGTGTAGAATGTGTAACACAAATCACAATTTTAAATTATAGTCTAACCGCATCACAATTACAATCGCAATATATCAATTTTAGAGGTCTCTACAATGACATTACAACCGCAACCGCACATTTGTGCATATTTTACTATGATGTAAAATATTTACAATGTAAGCATATCAACCACAATTGAAGACCATGACATGTAGTCCAATGTTTTTAAGAATTATAAGTGTTTCTACACGAAGGAATAGTAGTATATATTAATTCCTGATTAAGACATATTGTATGACATACATACCTATAAGGTCTGATGGAACTTTTCCATTGCCAAACCGACCAGTTGGGATACCTCCTTTGAAATCTTTTCCATATGGTGGAAAATTGCACCTAGCAAGTGTTTTCATGTTATTGTTGTTGTTACCTGTATCCATGATAGAATCTCCAAACACAAAAACTGCTGGAAATGTAACATTTGGTGGAAGTTCCAATGCTGCTGCCACAATAGAAGCAACTCCCAATAATATGAAACAGAACATTATGCTACACATTGAATTAAGAAGGAACACCAATAGTTACTACTTCTTGCAAGTGTTCCTTCTTTCCCTCTCTTTTTTTAGCTGAATTTAAGTTACAATTAATATCATATTCATTTATTGCTTGCAAGAAATGTCTTCGTCTAACTTCTGACTGCACGAACTATTTTGTCAGTTTTTTCATAATCAAATTTTCCATTTAATAGATTATAGATTAACCAAAAATAAACCTCAATATTTTAAGTTTGGAAAATGCTAAACAGTGTTCCCGGGACATTGGTTAAGAATACTGATCTTACCTGATCAGAGTCGACCAACTGCGACGGTGTACGGTGGATTTGTCCTTAGCTTTAGTCCAATGCAACCGCAGGGGGTTGTGTATCTGCAGACACTCCGATGCTCAAGTCAGTTGAGGTGAAGTGAAGGTTTTCAGAGATAGAGAGTATGTACCTTGTAGAGCTGCGGAAGTGCTCTATATATAGCCCACAACGCTGGGCCAAGACCGTAGATGGACAGTTAATATTCATCAATGACTGTCGGAAAACGGTTGAGGAGCCGTGATGAGCATTAAAACAAATAACCCAGAAGATAATTTATAGCCGATGAACTGATAACGTAGTAGATTATAAACTAACTAGTACTGTAATTTATAACAAATAATTTAACTGATTGAAGTTGTAGTGTGTAATAAAATTAACGAAAATTGAAGTGTGACTACTTTTCTAATTGATGGATACTGATATTAATTAATATTATTACTATCTTTCAAAGGAAAATCGAAAATTTCATTGGTGTGGGACTGGATGAGTTAATGTTTTCAATCTTTTAGAACTCATCCGTTTTGTCAAGTCTCTGTCTCTGTCTCTGCCTAGAGATAAATTGCAAATTTTACTTTATGACAATTTGAAAATAGTATATAGTATTGGTAGTAATTTAGTCAAAAATCAGCTGACATATATATTTAAGAGATACTGCATTCCACCAAACAATCAGAACATTTAATATCATTGCTGATGTTTTCTAATAACATTTAATATCATTGTTTCAATGTATTTTAACTGTGTGAGTGTGCAATTATAATTTTGTCCGATTCTCCAATTTCATAATGCAATGTGATTATTGTAGTCCCAAACTTCTATTCTTTTATGGCAAAGGATAACTCAGATGATCAATTATGTAATTTTCTTTTGGTAGGGGAGATTTGATTATGTCTCTTCTTTAACTTTTTGTATATTTATTCAATTAGGTATATTTTGTCCTTGAATGTGATTATTTTAATTAATATATTATTTGACTTCTTCGAAAAAATTGTTTTAATAAAATGTTAAGGTATGAAAGTTGCGAAAAACACGCACAATAAAATGTTATTTTTAAAAATGTAAATTTTACAAAAATGCAAACTATTCAAACTATACATAAAAAAGATAGAGTTGTGATGAAGAAAAAATCAACTTAATTCTTCTATTGAAAAATGATGAACAAAAACATTTCATCTTGAAATTCCTATGAACCACAACTTCCTTGACCGACACCTCTCCCTCTATCAATGCTGAAATTTGGTCATATCTCCTTTTAGTAGATTGATTTTGAATCCAAGTCACTTTCCCACAACCACCTTGGTCTATATATTTATAAAAAAAAAAGGTACCATAACATTTGTTTTAAGGATACATATTGAAAAAATGTATGATAAAATGTAGATAATTTCAGATTTTTCCTCATATAAATCAGTAATTTTTTTCTTACAACAACATATTAATATTAATATCAAGGTATATATTTCATGTCTTTAAAACACATTTCAACATCCGTGTAAATACAGTTTAGTTGATAATTGTCAAAACATTAATTTTGTAAGGGTTTGAGTTCGAATTAAAAAAAATTCACTTATATAAGCATAAACCACACATCTCAACATTTTTTCTTCCACTGCAAGTTTGCAACCTTGCTAGACTAAAACATACTCCCTCCGGTTTCATATATAAGCAACAAAATAAAAAAATTGGAAGTCTCAAATATAAGCAAAAGCTACAATAATCATTACATATATTATCAATATTCCAATTTTACCCTTAGTTTCACTTTTACTCGTAATAAATAGTAATTTAATTTAAAACAAAAAGTAATGGTGAAATTGGAAATGAGATACTTTATCTAATCATTTGCTCCACTTTCTTAAAGGGTGTGCTATTTTTTTTCTTCTTATATTCGAGACTAGAGGGAGTACTGTATAAGCATAAACCAACAACTTTTCAACAAATTTCTGATTAAGTCTTTTATGTTGCAAGTTTGGGCAGTTAAGAATGGCATAGCAGTTATTGCTTCCTCTGGTCCCAATTATTAGTATGGAAAAATACAGAAAAAAAATACAAATACTAATATTAAAAAAATTAAATTAAATGCGAAATCGAGAATAAAAAAATAATTACGAAATTGGTAACATGTCATTATGTTTTTTGCCAAGAAAATTTTCTTCCCAGCAAAGCCAAATCCAAAAGGTTTAAACGGTGAACTGATTGTAGTATAGTACTCCTCTGTAGCCATGTAAATTAAACATTAAAAAAGGAGAAAAAATATTAAAAAAAAAAAAAATCCTCAGTGAAGCTGGGCTATGAAGCCCCGATACTTCAAAAATGGCAAAGTATTGTGTCCGATACGTATCCGATACCGATACTCGTCCGATACTCTTCGATACTCGTATCGGAGAGTATCAGACAATTAATATTATTTTTTTAAATAAAAAATTACCGATACGTATCAGATACTTCTCCGATACGCGTATCAGAGAGTATCAGACAACTAATGTTCTATGATGATAGAATTGGAGGACATCATCAGGGGCGTCTCCGAGTTTTTGGAGGCCATGTGCAGAAATATAAAAGTGGCCCTTTAATAAAGAAACGTAAATTTTTTTATAAAAAAAACGTCATCGATTTAAATTGCAAATAACATAAAAAATATATCAATCTTGTAATTAACATAAAAAAGATTTGTTGTCTAACAATAACAACAAAATACAATATAGCTACTTAAAACGAGTCATTCTTCCAGCATTTTTTTAAGCAAATTCATCAATCAAGTCTTCGTATTCTATGTTATTGTTCCTCTTTTTTTTCCTTTACAAAAATTGGGCCTGAACCTAACAGTATTGTAGTATTGTAATATAATTATTTTTTACACCCCCAAATTTACTAATACTATTACCCTATATAATATTTTTTGAGGCCCTCCTTTTTAAGAGACTCTATGCCATGACACATGTTAGCCATGGTATAGAGCCGTCCCTGGACATCATACTGATACAATCTGTGTTTCCTCTTAAACAGTGAATGTTAGAGGATGATGTTCTTTGTGTAGTGTTTATGATGTTTTTTTTTATAGTACTAGTTATGTTATTTTTGGGTAGTACTTACTTAACTTAAGATAGGTAATCGTCACTTGTTTACTCAGTATGTAATCGTCAATTGTTTGCTCAATTTGAGTAGTTTGAATGTTAATTGATTATCATTGTCGATTTTTGTTATGTTTATATATTGTGCATTTATATATTTAATTTTAAATTTAATTTTTAAATAACGTATCGCGGCAGTATCGTATCGGGGATTTTAAAAAATTTCTCGTATCGCCGTATCGGATTCGTATCGTATCAGTATCGTATCACGTATCCGGACTTCATAGAATTGGGTGATCAAATTTCTTCCAGGCCACAATTGCAGTGGACCAATGGATGGGAATTGGAGAAACAACTCACGTGTATGTGTATGTGTTTACACAGTTCTGCGATTAAATAAATAAATTAGAATCCAAAGATAAAATTTAACAGGTGGATCAAGTAGATAGATTTATGGTGTTACTAGTAAACATCATATCAATGGATATAACGTCTTGCATTGAATTGAAGTAGGTAATGACTATTTATGGCGCCGAATGCATATCTTGTTGCTTATATTTTACTACTTGTCTAATTTTAAAATATGTAACAATAGCAATGTTAATGTTACTGGCCACGCAATGTTTTTCATAGCTGACAGTGACAATTTGATTTGTAAAAACAATGATAAATGTGTTGGTTATGAGTTAGAAGTCATAAATTTATAGGAGTACTAGTAGTAATTTGCGAAGGATGTTCTAAGCAACTTTGTGCACGTGTCACTCTTAGAAAAACCCATTAATTTTAGAGTTTTATTAATTAATAAATGTCATGATTATATTTAGTTCGGTACATGTGGCCTATACTCTGTTGCATTGTGAGCATCTAGCGCATTGCTTATGCCTTCATACTCATGTAAGAAGAGTGTTTATGGAGCTTGTTTGTGATAGTTTTGCTATAAGAATATAGTCCTATTAAGTTATCTCGTCTGTTTTAGACTTTGACTTGTATTTTCAAATACATAATCATATTTGCATAGCTCGAATATAAATGCGCGATATTCAGATATTTTTTAATCATCTAAAATTTATTTTGATCCGAGAACTTCGCAAACGCTTCACATAATATAATCATGTTGTCATAATATATTCAATGAAATATAATGGCATGTTGCGAGTGTCACAATACCATTCTTGGAGGCAGGTTTAATTACCATTATTATTCAAGCTTTGGATTGATTTCTTCACTCCTCCAATTCATTACCCAAGCTTCCTCGGAAAATCACACTATCCTTGTTTTTTACTACCTAAAGTCGTGACATCCCGTGGAAAATCGCCTCACTGCCCTGTTTCCCATTTCCCTTTTATTGCAACCCCGTCCCTCATTATGCCTGACCCTTATCCCTTATACTGTTGCCTTTTGCAGTAAAGATGTCAAGAATATAAAATAAAAAAACAAATCTCTCCAATATCTATAAACACAAAAATGCTCCCAAATACATGAGTTGAGTATGGGGGCAAACATGCAGCAGAGTTGGGATTCCAGACGCCAAATGAAAGTGGAAAGCTGTGAGATAGGGCTGGTCACGAAGAGATGGAAAAGGGTTAGAGAATCAGTAAGTGTAGGGATATTTTAATTTTCTAGGTGAGAGGTGTAGAATTTAAAATGGGAGGTACTTTTAAGTTTTAACATTGACCACAATTGTCGAACTGTTGGTTGAAGCTGATTACAGCTACTTCAAGCAGTCCAATTATTAAAAATAGTACAACTATATATAGTCGAGTTTCCCTCTCCAAATTATACAATGTCACTACGTTTGAATTTTTTTAAAAAAAATTTTACACTAAGTTTTTTTTTTTTGGGCTACATCACTAAGTTAATACTCCCTCCGTCCCAAATTGAATAACACATTTGACTATATTGCACTATTCATACATATTGTTTTGACCATATTTTTCTACTAATAAATAAAAATAAATATTAGCATATAAGATGTTGGATTCGTCTCGATGAGTAATTTTAAAATATCAAATTTTTATAATTTTTACTATAATACAATTAAAAATATTAATCGTCAAAATTATGTATCGGCATGCGTGAAACAGTAAACTGTGTCAATCAATTTGGGACGGAGGTAATACTAAAAGCAAATTATACTCTGTCAAAAAGCAAAATTCAGTAATTACACACAAAACGCTTCAAGTGATAGTGAAATAATAATTGCAGACTAGTTTGACCTTACAAAACAAGTCAATTGGTATACCCAGCAACAACTATATTGACTCAAACCGTAATGAATTCCACATAGCTATACATGAAAGTTCAGCGTCTACTTTATACAAGAGGACAAATGAAGATGAAAAGTTAAAAAAAAAAAAACGTAAACACCAAACTCGAAGGACAAAAATAAAACAGTGCAGGTAAAGAATGGACATAAACAAGCCCAAATATAAAAGTAAACATAAGGCAAACCCAATAGTCAATCATTGATAAGCATGCAGGTAGTGGATAAGTAAAATAATTGAATTTTGAACTTGACACGTAAAGACACCTTCAACCGTATCCATGTTGTCGGAACTCAATAAGAACTCACAAGAAATGGATGCTGGCAAACTCCACACTCAATGGTTTCGGAACCTGAGCTAGGTACCTGAACCTGCAAATATTCAAAAACAAAGTCAGCAAGGAAGATTAAGATGACTTAGTGATGCATACTATTATATGATAGCAGCAGGAAAATTTAGCAAAATATTCAAACCTGCAGATGGACAGTGCATATAGGACATGCAACCTCCTTCATCCGTCTTCCAGAACCATCAGACTTGGAACCTACAAATCAGAAAACTTAACTGAGCCACAATAATTAATTTGTAAATCTTAATATATAAATCCACCCATTTGAACTAAATTACCCACACAACAGATTAATTAAAATCTGCATCATTTGAAAAGAGATGAATAAAAAAAGCAATATTACAACAGACTGCGAATATTGAACCCACATTACATTACCTGATGACTTCCGATTTCTCTCCAGCTCCTCCTGCCAAGACATTCACCAACAAAACAAATCAGCATTTGAAGCACGTTACACGGTAGAAGATTAACCAAGAAATTATATAAACAAATTTAACGCCTTCCATGGGCAAGAAAAACCAAGACACAAATAGTACAGGATGCCCCAAATGTTCACCTGAAGTTTCCGAGCAAGATCCTCGTGACTCTGCAGAATAGGTTTATTTGATGACTCTTTAGCACTAGTCAGCCTCTGAGTCACTTCTGCCTGTACAATTTGAACAATTGACACTAAATAAATTGAAAATTAAGTAACAGAAATGAGGGGAGATGGCTTTTGACAAAAAAAAAACTCCTAACTGATAAGAGTTAATATCATCATTACTATCTCAGCAATTACAAAAGCAGTCTCATTTCAAAAAATTATCCTCTTTTCCATTATTTTCATTTTCTGAAGAAATCAAGAGAAAAACAGATGGGTCTCTAATGAGAGTATAACACTGGAATGAGATTTTATGCTTGGTGCACCAACATAAATGACAGGTAGCATGGGATGATAGGCAGCGAATATTCTAGAAGGGGAGAGGAAGAACTATATGAAGGAAATGGTTGGTACCAAAGAAAGAGGATATCTGAGAATTAGGAATCGGTTTTGGGTGGTTCTGTTATGTTTTGCTATTGATCATCTTGCAAGGAGTATATCCCCATTCAATTTCCATTTCAATCCTTTCTCAATTCCAATGTTATCTATCTTGTAAAGAGGATCCATCTTCTATTGATAGAGTTACCCATACATTTTTCTTGGTTTTTTTCAATTCTGATTTCTGGTTCATATAGAAAACAAACAAACAAAATTGTCACACATACCATGCATCGGTCGCAAACTCGTACTGGCTGAGCATTCTCTTCAGCAGTTAGAGCAATTCTACCATGTGTACATTTGTCACAGAAAATATCACCACAGTTCCTACAGTGATGCTGGAAGAAGCAAAACGCTGTCATTAGAAAAACATCACAAAAAACAGAAAACATGGCATGAGAAAAGAAACAGAGAGATCAACCCTGCGTATAAAAGCCCCAAAATCAGTGCCACATGCGGTACATTTTGAGACTGCTTCATCTGGGACCTGAGCACAAAAAGAACAAGGTAAAGATTCCAATAGTGATATCTTATGAACAAGGACCCTGGTTAAACAAAACTATGATAATAAAGTTGATTAATCAATTTTCACCAAAATTGTATGACATTTAGAAATTTCCAAGAGTTAATAGAGACGAAGGCTAACATTTGGTAAATTAATTGAATAATATTGTGGCCCCTAATAAAAATTTAAAAGGTTTGAAGGAAAACATTTAGGATCCTTTAGTTAGGGGGGGGGGACTAAAATTGCATTTATTGTTACCCAATGATCTTTCTCTTCATTGGCAGGTTTTATGATATTCATCCAATCACCGAGGCCTTTCTTTCTTTCGGTAGTCTGTTCATTAATTTTCAATGATTCAGCAGGCCTCCTACTGCCACCCATTTCCTTGAACTGCATTAAAAAATGAGTAATTAAGACATATATAATAAACAATTGTCAAGATTGAAAACAATATGGGAGAACTTGATATGTAGCCAGACCCCAAGAACAAAACGACTACAAGCTATTTAACTGGATTAAGGATTGGTAAGGAGTATTAACGAAAGAAGTGATTAGTATTTTAATCATTGCAAGAGACACCGGTAAAAACTGGCAGCGTTTAAGGAATATGAGCCAATGTAATTAAAAAATAAAATGAAAAATTGGTGATTAATGTAATTAAATTTGGGTCTTGCTAACAAGTGCCCTAATGCCATAAGGGGACAAGTTAAGGAATCAAAAATAGAAATTTCATCTTGGAATTTGTGTTGAAATGAATATTTTTAAACTTCTAAAGAATAAATACACAACTTCCAAGATAAAATTTCTATCTTTGGTCTTATCATGTGACCTTAAGTTTTATTTTCCAGTTTTTGGCTTGCAAAGGTCACAGCCACAACCATGAATTCATTGTTAGAGACATGACAACACAATTTAACGGCTCTTAAGTTTTAAGGAATAGGAACTATTTTGTCTAGTGATCCTTGCACCCAATTGCTAGGCATAAGCATGGATTCAGTGTAAAATACTTCATCTGAAACTTTTGTATGTATTGTACTTGCTGCCTTGCTGGTACTTGAGGATTTTGGGAATATCTCTCTCTGTTTGCCAGTGTCAAAAGTCAAAATCATGACGTCTGATTAGATGGCTATTTATCAAGAACAGTTAAAGTCAACATCATCTGAAGAAGGTGCATACAAAGTGATATTAAATCCCCGAACATGCATTACAATTACATATTCATGAGATCAATTAGATAGAAAATTTGAGGTAGATATTTAACAGCAAATAAATTATATCCAATTAATAATCAGTCTTCATTTGAGCATCAAAGGCAAAAAGGTTCAGGATACACTTTCCATTAGTGATAGACCCTACCACCATCTGAGATATATTTTTGGAAGAGGTTCAAGTGGGAAAAGGACGAGAAAGGTTTAGAAAGGGGGAGAATCAAGCTACAGAAGAGAAACGATAATGTGAGGAGCATGGATGTATGAATAAGATTTAAGAAGGGAGAGAATCAAGCATTCTCAAAGCTATCTGCACTTCTCTTATTTGTGTTCATCTATCTTACTTACTATAGCCCTGCTGTGACTGGCACTTTCTCATACTATATTAGTACGGTAGAGGAAATGTAACTCAGATTGTTCTTTATTTCAATTTAGTTCCAGTCCAATCATCAATCTCATTGCAACTCAAACATGGCAAGCAACTAAAACTAAATCATTTTCCAAACCTTACAGAAGCAACAAAAACCCAATGTCTTTTCCATAAATTTTTCATGTTGTGCCCAATTTATCAAAAAATATGAACTATTTATTGTCATGACAGAAGGTTGAAATTCTTCAAAAACCTGTATAGTCGCAGCAGTCACTGTATCTAAAAGTGTGTTGGTAGTGTAACTATTAGATTGCAATCTAATTCGTCTTGGCTCAATGTCTACAGGGCTCTTCGACCAAAATGCAAAGGTGGATGAATCGAATCTCTGCAATATTCAATTAACAAAACATTATATTGAGATTGAATAGGAAAATGAATCTTACAGTCACACTCACAGATACAATGAATATGAAAGAAATCAAGATGCTCACATCACATCTTGTTATGTTCTCAAGAGGATATATTCTCAATGTCCGACTGGTATTTGGATCTAGCATGCGAAGTCCATCCAAACCAACCTGAAATAACATACATTAACAATTAAGAAAGTAAATATATTCAAATCAGCAGCAATGTGAAACTATATGCAAACGTTCTATTGAAAGAAAAATAATGATCAATTGTCTGCATCATGCATGTGAGTGAATGCCTAATAAAATTCAATCTTTTGTTCACAAAATGAGAAATAAATGACTAAATGCATGACATAACCTTTTTCTATTTATTACTTTGTTTACACTAATAGAGTAATCCACTAGGCCAAGCATAATTATATGGTTTTGTACTATCAAATCCATCTAGGCCAAGCATAATTATATGGTTTTGTACTATCAAATCCATCTAGGCCATAATTACTTCTATGAGTTCTATTCTATCTTTTGGCTCGATGTCATAAACCAGAGGCCTGTTTGGATAAACAACTTATTTACAGCTTATAGCACAAGCGCTTATCATAAATAAAACTTACATAAGCTATTTTAATAGTAAAGGATAAAATGAAGATAAATTTTTTTATATATGCTACGAGCTATTTTCACAAGTTATATTCGAGAACTTATGAAAATTAGCTGAGAAAAACCTATGAAAATTGTCATGAGTTGTTTTCATAAGTTCTCCAAAACTGTTTCACTAAACTTGTAGCAGTAGATAAGCTCAAATAAGACGCCAATCCAAACAAGCCCCAGATTCAGCATTAAACTACTTATACAAAAACAGCACACCCAGGTACGGACCCAACCAATAGCCTGACTGCATTATTGCATCTAGACTAGACCTGTTGGAATAAACAACTTAATTGAGCACTTATGGTATAAACACTTATAATGCAAGTGTTTATGTATAACCTATTTCTATAACAAAGATAAAATGGAGTCCAATTGTTCTCATATAAACTATATGTTTTCATAAGCTATCCTGGAGAACCTATAGAAGTAAACTGAAAATAGCATATGGACATATTTCTATAAACTCTCTCAAATAAAGATAAAATGGAATATTTCTATAAGCTCAAATAAGCAAGACCAAACAGTCCCATAATCTAATAAGTAGTAGGAATTGATTATGGACATGACATCGCTAAAATAGACAATCAAACAAATGCCTCTACTTGTTATCCTCTTCATACCTGGCAGAGAACATCCATTGTGCTCTGACCACCACTCTCTGCCAACAGCTTGACACGAAACTTTTGCACCCCACTTTTCGCATCTTCTTGTGTATCAACCTTCGGCACAGCTTTCACAATCTTACTTGGCACCGAAGATTCTTTCGGAAAAGTAATCGGCCTTCCAAAATCATCAAAAGAAGGAGTTGAATTTGAAGACGAATTCGAATTCCAAGTGGAAGATTTAGGAGCCGTACCACGTGCACCATACGGTTCAACTTTTCCCCCTTGATAAGCATACACTCCATCTCCATAACCTTCATCACCACCACCGCCAACACTACCACCCGAGTCATACCTAGACAAACCGCCATCATGACGCGTACCATACAATTCGGATCCCAAATCAGAACTTCTCCGATTAAAACTTCCATACCTGTCATCAAAATAAGCACCACCAGCACCGTAATCGGATTTCACTGGATTCTCGTATTGACTTTCGTATGACGGAATCGGAGGAACCGAAGATGCTGAGTGGGGATACGGTGCCGAATTGTACAGCGATGAATTGGGAATGGAAATAGGATTAGGGTTAGGGTTAGGAGGTGCATAATTTGGAGCTGTATGATGTTGATCGTAGGGTGGATAATAGGGCTGTGACGGTGGTTGTTGATAAGGAGGATTGGATTCGAAGGTAGGATTGAAATTAGGGTTAGAAGATGGAACAGGTTCGGGATTATGAGGAGGGTAAGGAGAATAATTGGAATAATCGTAATTGGGAGTGAAAGGAGGTGCAGAAGCGTAGTGGTTCGGAATTGGATCGGATTGAGGAGGTGGTGTAGGGTTGGGGATTGGGTTGGGGTTTTGCTGCATATGAGGGAATTGATAGTATGGAGCGGAGGTGTAATCTCCTTGATGCATGATTGATCGTGATGGAATTGAATTGAATTGAATGGAAGAGTCTGTGGAAGAGGAATATTGATTTGTGTGTGTTAACGGAGAAGAAGAAGAAGTAAGTACAAGAAGATGATGATGATGATGAAGAAGAATGATGATATAGAAACAGCGTAGAAGTCGCGCTAAATGGGTTACAACAAGTACTTGTAATACTTTATTCTTTCTCAGCATCTTCCCCTTTTAAAATATTCATATTATCATTTTAGTATTTTTTTTTTTTTTACAAAACGACAATTTTATTATGAGCTTATTTTACGAGTTTATTGTTTATTTTTTAAAAGTTATTTCATTTAGCTTTTTAGTTTATAGTTTATTGTTTTTTCTTTCATTTTTATCCTTATTATTTTATCTAAAATTTAATTTTATCCTTTATGATTTATTACTGTATAATTTAAAATAAAAAAATTCAGACATACGCTACCAAGTTTCGTACCAAGATGGTATGAAATTTATCTTTTTAAACAAATACTAAGTGCCCGTTTGTTACAGATTGAAAAATTAGTGATTTTGACATTGAATAATTTAGAGATTATGTTTTAGAGATTTTACAAAAAAATCAGAAGTTATTTTGTGTTTGTTTACTTTGATAAAAATTACTTTTTATAAAAAATAATTTTTTAGCTTGTTTGGATACAACTATCTATAAAAGTGATTTTTTATCACAAAATTCTCATAAAGAACACAAAAAAAAATATTTTAAAGATAAAAAGAACAACACAAATTATCATCGTATTGTAATATAGTATCATGTAAAAAATACCCAAAGAAAACAAAACTAAAAATAAGCAACTGTCGTTACCTCCTGACCATAATATAATTTCAAAACTAACAAACAAATCAACGTAGCAAATGTCATTACCTTCTGACCATAAACAAAACAGCAACATAGAAGACTTCAATCAATGGAATCGTAAAATTTAAAACATATAGAAGAATATTGCAATAACTAAACTTACGGTACAAATCGAAATCGTTATATACAAGAATACCGTAATAAACAATTATGCCAATAAAAAAGCTAACTTTTATGCAATAATCAACGAAGGAACAATTTTCAAAGAAGACGAAGAAACAACGGGAAGTCTTATACAAAACTAGCGCAACACAAGGATATTTTTGAAATATTAAAATTTATGTAAGAATATTTTTGTTTAAGGGTAAATAGGGCTATTTTGAATTAGAGTGATGAATTAGAGTATTCTTTAAACATGTGAACTAATAAAGAGATGCTATTTTGAATCTTTGACAAAATATATACGACTCTTAATCATAATGTTTTAGCTTGAATGGTTGGTAACAAATGATAGCTTGAATGTGTTTTAGTATATGGTTGCATATCCCAGAAATATCTATTGAGTTTTGTGTTTATGTCATTTTGTGGGGGTTAGTCCTCTTTTGAAACAAATGTTAAAAGACAATAGATCACTCAAAGACCATACCATGTCTATCTACTTTATTAGAGAATAAGCACCTCGAGTGGTTATGGCTACAAAAGATGACCCTTAATTTATGGGAGATTCTATGGTGAAGTCAAGCTTTTGACTTCTTTGGTGAAGTCGTTTTAATTGACCAATAGAATAACGGTTTATGCCACATCAGCGCAAATCCATGGTGAGTCCTATGAAACTTTTACTTATTGCTTATAAGTCCTTCTATTAGTTAAAATTATTTTAATAATTAAAACTTATTTTATTAATTTGGATTTAAATCATATTTTTAGAAAATAATATCATCACAAACTCACCATCATACATCATCATTGTAACGACCCGATTTTCATTTATTTGTTATTTGTATATATGTGTATATTTATATATTGATGTGGCTTATTATTATTATTATTTTATTTTGTAGTGATTAATTAATTAGCGAGAGTATTAGTTAATTAGACGAGTTTGTGAGAATTACACGAGTTTGGGCTTATTGGGCTTTAGAGTATTGGGCCTAAGTGACTTACAAATTGGGGAGAGCAATAAATAGTGGGTTAGAGGGAGAAAGACACATTTTTGTGTTCTTTTTTGTGAAAGAAGAGAGAAGGAGGAGAAGAGGAGAGCTAGGGCATGAGCATTCTTGGAGAATCAATAGCCAAATCCGAGAATCGTCGATCTAAGGTAAGAGAGTTAGTTTTCATAATCGCGAGTGATTCGAGAAAGGGGAGAATGTCGATTTCTCCGAACCCAAACTTTCTCCACTCATTTTCGTGGGCTTTTTGGGATGATTTTTCATAACCAAAGTGAAATCAAATGTTCATAACATGTTTAATATACTCTTAACTAATAGTATGAACAATTTTGATGGGTAAAAATTGGGTATTTGTAGATGTTTGTTAAGAAACTTTGAGTTTTATGAGTTTTGAGTAAAAGTGTATAAATCTCAAGATTTGTATGTGTTTGTTATAGATCTGAGAAACAAATCGTCCTTTCATGTTTATATAAGAGATATATACTTGAAAACAACATCTTTTAGTAACTGGAACTCAAAAGTGAGATTTTTAGGTGGATTTGGTCAAAATCCCGAAACAGAGCAACCAGCCTGTTCTTGAGGCTCGCCGGGCGAGATTTTACTTCGCCGGGCGAAATGGTTCGCCAGTTTTCGCCGGTTTTCGCTGATTTCTGCAAAATATTCTGTTTTTCCTCGCCGGGGCTCGCTGGGGCTCGCCGGGCGAGCAAGGCAGACCAAAAATTTATTTTATCAATGTTTAAACATTTTTTTAAACAATGTTTAAACAATGTTTAATAATGTTTAAAGTGCAATTACTTGGTTATAACATGGATTAATTGTATGTTTAAGAATTGTTGATGATGTTTGGTTAACGATGATTGAAGTTGAGCTTTATTAATTAATAACAAATGTTAAGGATGTTTTAATTAATAATGATTTGTTGACGTTAATGAATGTATGATTTATATATATATGAATGGAGAATATTAGAATTGTTTTATTCTAATAAAGAAGTATATTAAGGTATTGTGTTATCTTAATAAAGACGGATATCAAATTTCATTTGATAAAGAAGTATATTAAGGTATTGTGTTATCTTAATAAAGACGGATATCGAATTTTATTTGATAAAGACGGATATGGATAGTGTTCCATATCATAGAGTAAAACTTAGTATTGTGTTATATTAAGTGTTTGTGGTTATACATGAATCATTCATGCATTCATGTATTGAGTAGGGATATTAGAATTTATGATTCTAATAAAGACGGATATCGAATTATATTTATTTGATAAAGACGGATATTAGAGGTGAGATACTCTAATAAAGACGATGGTACCACATGCATTAGATATGTCTAGGGTGACATAGCATGAGTTGTGGCATTAGATTGCATTAGGATTATGTGCACATTACGTGGTAATTGTTATGTGACATTGTGTGTGTGACGTGGATTATATGAGTGAGTTGTATGGTTTAACATTGATTATAATTGTTATTTCAATGTGATATATTGATAATCTTATGTATGATTTAAGATTGAGAGAATATGTATGATTATGTTTATGAGAGTTAGTTTATGCATGATAATACGATGAAGTGTTAAGGATATTTCTTATACTTGTATTTTATTGGTTATGATTTACTAACTCTCTGTTTTGTGTACTTCTGGACCGTTGGGTGGTCCAGGTTTACAGGTTATGTGCTTATTTGATGCCCAAGTGTTTGGTGAAGCTCCGCTCTGAGTGTGGCACGGGAAAGGGTTTTATTTAGGATATAGAGTCCTTTATAAGTTAATGTATTTACTTTGAAAAATGTATCTTTTTATAAAAGGATTTTGTAGACGATGTTTAGGCTAATCAAGTCATTAGTTAATTATGTTGAAGTTTGTAATACCTTAACCAAACATTTTATAATTAAATTGTGATTTTTCCGTTGCGTATTTTGAAAAGATTTTAATAAAGGTATAAATATTTAAATAATGGGTTTGGGTGTTACAAAGTGGTATCAGAGCCTGGTTGTCTTCGGACTGTGTGGGTTATGTGTCAATCAGAGCAGGTCTGTGCATTCAGACCGAGTGAGCGTCGTGTGTCAGTCGTGTTTGTCTATGAATTGTGAAGTGTTTGTTTTATGAATTTACATGGTGTGTTTATTCATGAACTATGAGTGATGCGAATTGGATTAAGTGATCCATTCTTTTGTTTAATAATTGCGTGAATGATATATGTTTATGGTTGTATATGCTAAAAAGTTTAACCTTGTGTAATTAAACTTGGTTAGTTGATATTTGTTGCTAATTGTTTATGATCCAGCATGATATAAAACTGCATGTAGTGATAATTTGAAATAATTTTAAAACTAATATTATTTCTTAATGATGAAGATTTTCTTGAGAATAGAAAGGTAATTTATTTTGAGTATGTGAATAGAGTTAATAGTTTAATTTAACTATTTGTGATCGAGTTTATGGGAAGTATTTTGTATGTTTTCACATGTGCCTTTATGGGTAGTTCTTTATGACATGAATTAATTTTTGAATTATGATTAATTCTTGATTATGTGGATTTGTTGAAAATGTAAATTATTTTCTTTTGCGTAAGTGAAAACTAATTTTATGAAGGTAAGAGGAGTAGAATATGAGTGGACTTTAGTATGTGTTTGATATATGTTTTATCTACAACATGTATTCGATTGTTACTAGGAACTTGATTTGTTCTTTGTGAGTAGTAAATGACAATGCTATTTTGTTAAGAATAGGAAATTGATGGGAAAAAGTGGATTTCAAAATATGCATTACATGTGTTTGTCTTATATGATATGTGCTAGATTAATTGCCATGAAAATTGACTCGTTATTTTGTTATCCATGAGATATAGTGAATGATTATGTCTTGTTCTTTAAATGAACTAGGTGAATGTTTTACACATGTTTTGGTTACATTATGATACCATGTGAATTCTCATGTTGAGCTATTTGTTTCTTTACACGAGATGCGTGTGTGAGTATGAATTGCTGCTATGCGATATTCATTTTTCTTGTGTTAATTTGATTCTTATTTTGGAATTTGAAGAAATGATGTGTTACCTAAATATGCTTGCATAATTTTGTGTAGATGTTTGAGTATCTTGTTTTGGTGTTTTACCCCGTGTATGCGACATACGTGTAAACGTTGTCGGTATTAGTTTCTTCTGGGGAAGAATGAGTATAGAAACGATAGAACGACTAGGTGTGAGCACTGGGAGTTCTAGTAGATGAGCACAATAAGTTTGAGATAAGTGGGGGAGTAGGTTATATTCCTTCGAGGTGTTTTGAACGTGAGAAGTGAGGATAGATGGAGATGTTCTTGAAGCGGAGTGTTCAAGATCTAATGACGTTGTTTGGAGCAAAATAAATGTGAGCAAAAAGTTGTAGGACTTGCTAGAGGAGAAGCTGTCATATGAGTGTCCGTCGTGGGGACGTCAGTGAAATTGATTAAGTAAAAAGAAGAGTATTCGGAACGGTTGGAGATTGTGCGTTGCATTCAAAGTATGGAAATATTGTTCGTGTGGATCGAAGTTGAAGTGCATGTTTGATCAGAAAAGAATTGAATGTGAAGTATAGGAGGTGATTAGGATTCTTGAGAGGATGATGATTTTGAATTAAGTTATTGTTCGAGTGACTCTAGTGTTGTAGCAGATGTTTGATTGAAGAAGTTTATGGTTAAGACAGTAATTATGGTAAGAAGTTGAATTTGACCGAACAATTAGGAGTTCTGAATTTAATGTGTGAGATGATTTCTAGAAGTATGAGGTTGAATATATTGAAACCGATTAGTTATTTCTTGAAGAGATTTTATAAGCTTAGAAAGTAGATGTGGAGATTAGTAAACCGTTGGTGTTAATTAATCAAGGAAAAGAAGCGGATTTTAAAGTGGAGGAGAATGAAGTAAGGGAATACAGTGACATGATTTGTATACTTGTTAAGTTGTCGGTTGTAGAGGATTGTATAGGATAGTTGAATTTATTCAAAGATGGAAGTAGGATAATATTTCGATGAATTTTGGTGAGAGACTTGTCGAGGAAATAATAGTTGAATTTGGATAATGATCGGAAAATTAGTGTCGAAGTTGAATGACATCTTGGAGGTTGAGATGAAATTAAATGTGAAGTATCATTTTGAATGATTAACAATAAGAAAGCTAGCCGTTGGGAAATATCTTGAGAACGAGTACTAGAAAGAGAAATGGAAAGTGCCTTATGTCAAAGGAGGATTTACGAAAGAAGTTATTTCACATGAGAGTGGATATTGCGTTTGCGCGTATATTAAGAATTTGAAGGCGATGCCTAGAGTAAGTATCGGAGGACATTTTGTAGCATTCGGAAGATAAGAGTGAGATTAGCAATGATTTATCAGGAAAAGTTAATTATGGAATGGAAAAGTCAATAGGGACTAGTGAAATTAGATACATCGTGCATGTTGGTATAGTGTGGGTTGTACTGTGTAATAAGGAATTAAATGATTTCATATATTTTCATCATAGACGGTGGGACGATAGTAATTTGGTGGATGACCTAAGATATATTTTGGATGAGAGTATATCGACGGAAGAAGTAGTATTGGAAATGTTGGTGTTAAGAAATCCAGAGGTTGGCTAGAAACTAATTGGAAAAGGAGTAGTTATGTTGGAGTTGGACGCAGTGATTTGAGATATGCGAGAAAAAGGAATTTAACGGTTAGAGATGGTAAATTTTGGTATGTGTCAAGAAAATTTGGAGAGTTGGTTATCAGATGGATGTTGAGATCATGTTATCGAATGAATGATTGGAATGAGATTTAGATATGAATGAGCAATTTGGCGTAGTTAAGTGATTAAAGAGAGAATTAAAGACTTTTGGACTTGAGAAGTTGTGGAGTATTTAACGGAAATATCTTCTCGGAATAAGAGGGATTGGTTTGTCGAGTAGTGGTAGTATCGTGAGAACTATGGAATGATGTTTGATGGAGGTTTTATACTTGAGGAAACTATTATGGTAGTTTGATAAGAATGGTTTATGTCACCATCATGATTGTTGTTTATCTATTGACAAATTGAGGAACTGGCCGTCCTTGATCTCTTGTTGATAGTAGATGATATTGTGTTGATTGGGATAGACTAATTTTGTCGAACTCGGTAATTTGTTGAGTTTTAAATGTTTTGTTGGGGAATCGGATGAAGGAGTTTTATCCGGAGTTGTTTTAACCGCGTAATTTTCGAGGGCGAAAATCTTTTAAGTGGGGGAGAGTTGTAACGACCCGATTTTCATTTATTTGTTATTTGTATATATGTGTATATTTATATATTGATGTGGCTTATTATTATTATTATTTTATTTTGTAGTGATTAATTAATTAGCGAGAGTATTAGTTAATTAGACGAGTTTGTGAGAATTACACGAGTTTGGGCTTATTGGGCTTTAGAGTATTGGGCCTAAGTGACTTACAAATTGGGGAGAGCAATAAATAGTGGGTTAGAGGGAGAAAGACACATTTTTGTGTTCTTTTTTGTGAAAGAAGAGAGAAGGAGGAGAAGAGGAGAGCTAGGGCATGAGCATTCTTGGAGAATCAATAGCCAAATCCGAGAATCGTCGATCTAAGGTAAGAGAGTTAGTTTTCATAATCGCGAGTGATTCGAGAAAGGGGAGAATGTCGATTTCTCCGAACCCAAACTTTCTCCACTCATTTTCGTGGGCTTTTTGGGATGATTTTTCATAACCAAAGTGAAATCAAATGTTCATAACATGTTTAATATACTCTTAACTAATAGTATGAACAATTTTGATGGGTAAAAATTGGGTATTTGTAGATGTTTGTTAAGAAACTTTGAGTTTTATGAGTTTTGAGTAAAAGTGTATAAATCTCAAGATTTGTATGTGTTTGTTATAGATCTGAGAAACAAATCGTCCTTTCATGTTTATATAAGAGATATATACTTGAAAACAACATCTTTTAGTAACTGGAACTCAAAAGTGAGATTTTTAGGTGGATTTGGTCAAAATCCCGAAACAGAGCAACCAGCCTGTTCTTGAGGCTCGCCGGGCGAGATTTTACTTCGCCGGGCGAAATGGTTCGCCAGTTTTCGCCGGTTTTCGCTGATTTCTGCAAAATATTCTGTTTTTCCTCGCCGGGGCTCGCTGGGGCTCGCCGGGCGAGCAAGGCAGACCAAAAATTTATTTTATCAATGTTTAAACATTTTTTTAAACAATGTTTAAACAATGTTTAATAATGTTTAAAGTGCAATTACTTGGTTATAACATGGATTAATTGTATGTTTAAGAATTGTTGATGATGTTTGGTTAACGATGATTGAAGTTGAGCTTTATTAATTAATAACAAATGTTAAGGATGTTTTAATTAATAATGATTTGTTGACGTTAATGAATGTATGATTTATATATATATGAATGGAGAATATTAGAATTGTTTTATTCTAATAAAGAAGTATATTAAGGTATTGTGTTATCTTAATAAAGACGGATATCAAATTTCATTTGATAAAGAAGTATATTAAGGTATTGTGTTATCTTAATAAAGACGGATATCGAATTTTATTTGATAAAGACGGATATGGATAGTGTTCCATATCATAGAGTAAAACTTAGTATTGTGTTATATTAAGTGTTTGTGGTTATACATGAATCATTCATGCATTCATGTATTGAGTAGGGATATTAGAATTTATGATTCTAATAAAGACGGATATCGAATTATATTTATTCGATAAAGACGGATATTAGAGGTGAGATACTCTAATAAAGACGATGGTACCACATGCATTAGATATGTCTAGGGTGACATAGCATGAGTTGTGGCATTAGATTGCATTAGGATTATGTGCAGATTACGTGGTAATTGTTATGTGACATTGTGTGTGTGACGTGGATTATATGAGTGAGTTGTATGGTTTAACATTGATTATAATTGTTATTTCAATGTGATATATTGATAATCTTATGTATGATTTAAGATTGAGAGAATATGTATGATTATGTTTATGAGAGTTAGTTTATGCATGATAATACGATGAAGTGTTAAGGATATTTCTTATACTTGTATTTTATTGGTTATGATTTACTAACTCTCTGTTTTGTGTACTTCTGGACCGTTGGGTGGTCCAGGTTTACAGGTTATGTGCTTATTTGATGCCCAAGTGTTTGGTGAAGCTCCGCTCTGAGTGTGACACGGGAAAGGGTTTTATTTAGGATATAGAGTCCTTTATAAGTTAATGTATTTACTTTGAAAAATGTATCTTTTTATAAAAGGATTTTGTAGACGATGTTTAGGCTAATCAAGTCATTAGTTAATTATGTTGAAGTTTGTAATACCTTAATCAAACATTTTATAATTAAATTGTGATTTTTCCGTTGCGTATTTTGAAAAGATTTTAATAAAGGTATAAATATTTAAATAATGGGTTTGGGTGTTACAATCATCATCAACCAAAATCAAGAAATCATCACCATTTTGCCATCCTTCCTAATCATCATCATCAACCAAAATCAAGAGAAAAAAAACTGTTCATTAAGACAATTCATTACTATTTCAAACATTTCCTATTATTGCTGAAGTCTTGGGACACCAATTAATTTTATTTTCAACCTAAATTCTAAATTTGGCAATACTAATTACTCAATGAGATAAAAAAAATATTCAATGAAATAAATTTTAAAAACATATGTTGGACTATTAATTATATTTTGAAAGATACGATTACAATCCTAATAACTTAAAAAAAATTGAAAATTATGATCCGATCCAATCCGATTATTATATCTACACCATGAACTTCCTTCGATAAATCAATCAGATCCGATGAATCCATATTGACAATTATGATGGAAGAAAAAAGAGTTTTTTTTTTGTTTGATCAAGAATAGAAGAAGCTATTTGTTTGAACATAACATAATTTTTTTTTTTTGTTACAAAACATAACATATGTTGTTTTAATTGATTTTCACAATAGCAATTAAAATTAATAAAAACAAATATAAACATTGGGTAATTTTGTCATTTTTAATATGGTAGGGACTTAGCTGCAATATTAATAAATATAAAAATACATGGTAAGTGGTGTGTACCATATAATTCTATTTGGCATTAATTAGATCAACATTGCTTCCTCATTGGCCAAATTAATGACTTCACCAAAGAAGTCAAATGCATGACTTCACCATAGAATTTTCCTTAATTTATTATAGAAAATACCTTTTTTTATACTAATATCCACTATATGTATGGAAAAAACGCATATTGGTGGAAGACGTGAAGAAAATGACATTGATTTGTTATTATTTTTCTCTAGTTAGCAAAAGATTTTTTTTGGAAGTTCATCTAAATCAATGAAAACATTAATGGTACCAATGCAGACCAAAATCATTTTTGTTTTGCACTATATGCATCTTTTAAAGTGAACATATTTTGGTTGAATATGTACTTTAATTTAAGATTATAACATATTTTTATATTGCGTAAAAAAATTATATTAATTTTCCTATAGGACCCATATCAAATTCTAAGGTACCCAGGGATTTATTGTATTATGAATCTTTGTTATATTTTTTTTATTCATGATATAATTTTGATGCATGGTTTAATCATTATTCTTTGATGGTTTAATATAATACTATATATGAATGTCAATGAATATGAAATAATGCATAGGCGGCTTCTACGGTGAGCTAGCGAGTCATATCGCTCAACATGGTTTGGTCAACAAAACCTTGTATAGCAGGTTAAGCAGGTTAAATCATTAAAAAATCTATATATTGTATTCTTTTTCTATTTTTTTATAATACCATAATTAAAATTTATTTTTATTTTAATACAAAAATAACCCAGTGTCCCCACACACTTTCAAAAACGCAGTTTGTTTTCACTTTTCACAGTTGCAACGGCACGGCCAGAAGACGGGTTGACGACGGCGCAGTGGCCCGACGAGAAGAACGACGGTTTGAGGACAACGCGGCGAGAAACAGTGGGTTGACGATGGTGAATGAACGGTAGGTGGACGACGATGGACCAAACAACAGAACAACCATCAAACGCAGCCGGAGGAGATTTCTATCTCACTCCATCTATTCTCTTCCTCCCTCCACAAATTGAAACACCCCCATAATTGTTCTTATAAATTATGTAATCTTAATTTATTTTGATTTATGAACTCGAAATTTGGTCTGAAACTAAGATTTAGATTTATGGACTTGATTTAGATTTATTTTAATTTATGGAGTTGAAATTTTGTCTGAAATTTGGAGTTGAAACACCCCCGTGAGATATTATTCCTAATTTTCTATTGATGATTTACAGAATTTGATTGAGAGAGAGAGACTACCCAATACAGTGTTTGAAGCACGTGGGTCTGTATGGTTTTTGCCTTTTTGGGTAATTTGAAAAAATATGGTTCACTAGATTGTTTCACTGGATTTTTTTATTGTATATTTTTTTTATTAAATTTTTTCATATAATCTTTTTATTGTTGTTGTTTTGTTCCTATATTTTTGTTTGTTTTTCTTTTTTCCTATTTTTTTGTACATAATATATTTCAAAAAATAAAATAAAATTAGAGTATAATAGGAATATAAGGTCAAAAATATACTTTCTTAATTTGTAGTAAATTTTCTAAAACAACACATAAAAAGGAACGGATGGAGTATATTTTTATAAATTACAACTTCGACCGATGCGGTGCACGGGTCTAATCAGCCGTAATATGTAACAAAAAAAAAACTTGGATAAAACTCATACAACTGAAATTATGTTATATTAAGAAATACTTTTTATAGACTACATTGAAAATTTTATTCGTATCGTTTTAAATTTATTTTGGAATTGTATATTTGAAATATTTTGAATTGAATTAAATAGTGGAAGTTTCTGGTGAACAATTATTTAGTTTAATGTGAAAAATGAAATGTGTTCCAAAGAATTAGGGGTGAAAAATAGGCAACAGGTTGGGAAAAAAATTATAAACAAAATTACAAAACTAATAAACAAATTCAGTTCACTTTGAACAACTAGAACGGTTGAATTTATGTCAAACAACCTACTAATATCAATTTAGTTGACTTTGAACGACTATAACGACTGAGTTTATGTCGAACAACCTACTAATATCATTTTTTTTTTTACCTTTAAAGATTAAATCGACCGAGTTTATCTCAAACGACCATCTAATATCAATTAGAAATCCAAAGTTCGGCAATCTAACAATTTAATCCAAACTAGTTTCATTGATTGTGACTTAACTAATCTGGTTTCTATGAAATGAACGTCAAGTCTCAACTAATTGTGGCTAAAAAAATTTAATTTTCTCAATTAGACTATTTAATCTCACCTAACGGGACTAACAATAAATTAGGAATTGAAATTCCAACAATCTAACGATTTAATGTAATATCAATAGATCGTCTAATATAAATTTTGTTGACTTTGAATGACTAAATTTACCGAGCTTATCTCAAACAATTGTCTAATATCGATTTCGTTGACTTTTAATGATTAAATCAACCAATTTTGTCTCGAAAGACATACTAATATCAATTTCGTTGACTTTTAATAACTAAATCCACCAAATATATGTCGTATGCCCGTCTAATATCAATTTCGTTAACTTTTAATGACTAAATCGACCGATTTTATCTCAAACAACCATCTAATATCAATTACGTTGATTTTTAATGACCAAATCCACCAAGTTTATCTCCAAGACCGTCTAATATCAATTATGTTGACTTTTTTGGACTAATTCAATCAATTTTGTCTCGGACGACTTACTAATATCATTTTTTTTACTTTCAATCACTAAATCGACCAGGTTTATCTCGAACGACCTACTAATTTCAATTTTTTTTACTTCTTATGACTAAATCGATCGACATTATCTCTAACGACCTAATAATATCATTTTTTACTTTCTATGACTAAATTGATCGATTTTATCTCAAACGACCTAATAATATAATTTTTGTACTTTTTTTTTTTTTTTTTTTGACAATCAAAGGACTAATGCATTTCATTATTCAGTAACATAGTAATACAAAGTGGTGATGTTTCAAAGATACAGCGACTAGGCCACGAAACGGCCGCCCTAGCAAGTGTGTGGGCAACCATATTCCCTTGTCGCTTAATAAACTTAACCACGAAGTTTGGATTACATAAAAGAGTATTATTAATATGACAAATAATAGAACTAAACTCCGAGCGACCACCGTGTAAATGGTGAATTGCATCCACCACGCTTTTAGAATCCGTCTCAAAAATAACATGGGAGATGCCGCTATGTTCCACTTGCTTCAAGGCTTCAAGTAATGCTATGGATTCTCCTTCCACTATGGAACAATTCCCTTCCATCCACTTCGTCCCTGCCAACACAAACCGACCGCTAGAATCTCGCAGACACCATCCCGAACTGGTCATGTTAAGCTCTTTGTGAAACGCCGCGTCGACATTACATTTGAACCATCCATGTGAAGGTTTCTGCCATGCTTCAGCCTGCTGCATCTGCTCATTTGGCGGTATGCTATTCTGTTGCTGCTGTACTAAGGACCATTCTTCCCAAAGGTGTCGCGCTTTAGCTCCTACACTTCTGCCCGTCTCGCTCACGTCATTCCACACTTTATTGTTTCTATTATTCCACTGCGACCAGACTAACATGGCGAACAGGCCTGCAATCTTTTTACTTTCTGCAGAACAAATCGAGTGAATAATGGATTTAGCGCTGTCAGCTTGCTGTAACATCGGTTCCAAAATTTGTCCCAAACCAATAGTATGCCGAGCCTGAATACTTGTATCACAACCGAATAACACATGCCAATCATCCTCGTTATGTTGATTGCAAATTGGGCACAACAGCGGACAAGGTACATGCCGTTCTTGTAGTCGCATACGAGTAGGTAAACAACCTTTACTAATCCTCCAAAGTAGATGTTTAGCTTTTGGGGGAGCATGAATAGACCACAGGCTATGCCAATCATCTTGTTGCGACTCAACAATTGTCTTTCCTGTAACATTCATTAACAGTTTATATCCACTTCTAACACTGTAATTACCATGTGTGCTATCAACCCATGTAAGCTTATCATCATCTAATATGTCAAATAAAGGAGTTTCAATAATACGGTTAGCAACATGTAGCGGAAATATAGACTCAATTTTCTCTTTGTCCCACATTTTCGAATTAGAACTCATAAGATCATTAACCGTAAAATTGTGCACACCTTGGCTTTGAGGTGAAGGAAGCCAAGCTCCATCTTCTCCTTTCAACCATGGTTCACTCATGATTTTAATCTTATCTCCTTTGCCAATAATCCACCTACTCCCTTTCATAAGAATTTCCCTAGCCTTCCAAATACCTCTCCAAGCATAGCTAGGATTGTGTCCAAGTTTAGACGCAAAAAAAGAGGAGTTCGGAAAATACCTTGCTTTGTAAATCTTGGCCACTAAAGTGTGCGGTTTTGTCATGATATTCCATCCTTGCTTGGCTATCAAAGCTAGATTGAAGGCATGTAAATCACGAAATCCCATACCTCCTTGATCCTTCGGAAGCGTCATTCGGTCCCAAGCTAACCACCTAATACCTTTATTATTAGTTCCACCTCCCCACCAAAACGAGTTCATCATTCTTTCAATGTCTTTGATTGTGGAATCCGGCAAGAGATATACGCTCATCACATAGGACGGGATTGCTTGTAACACTGATTTAATCATTACCTCCTTGCCTGCTCGCGACAAAGCTCTTCCTCTCCACGAGTTTATCCTTTTACAAACTCTATCCTTTATAAAAGCAAAGACATCCTTCTTTTTCCTGCCAATCATAGAGGGAAGACCAAGGTAGCTACCGGTACCCATGACGTGTCTGACCCCCATAATGTTGGAGAGATCTTTCTGGGCTGCAATACTCAAGTTCCTACTAAAGAAAACCTCCGACTTTGACATGTTAATTTCTTGTCCAGACGCCTCTTCATAGGTCTTGAGAATTTTCATCAAATGGTTAGTTTCCGCTAAAGTGGACCTGCAAAACAAGAAGCAGTCATCAGCAAAAAGGAGGTGAGACACCATCGGTGCCCCTCTGCATATCTGAATCCCATGTAGGTCTCCACAAGCCACTGATTTCTTAATTAAAGTCGTAAGTCCCTCAGTGATTAGAATAAAGAGATAAGGTGAGAGAGGATCTCCCTGCCTTAATCCCCTTCCTGGATATATAGGACCTACTTTCTCGTAATTCACCAAAACTGAGTAATTAACAGAACTAACGCATAACATCATCCAGTGAATCCACTTGTTAGAAAATCCCAATCTCTCAAGCATACCACGCATGAATCCCCAATCAACCTTATCGTATGCCTTGCTTATATCAATTTTTAGAGCAAGTTCACCCTTCGTACCTCGTGTTCTTCTCTTAAGTGCATGAATGACCTCTATTGCAATGAGAGCATTATCTAGAATTGATCTCCCCTCAATAAACGCCGATTGTTCCTCCGAAATACACTTGTCAAGACAGCCCTTTAACCTATTTGCCAGCACTTTTGATATCATTTTATAGAGCACATTGCAAAGAGATATAGGTCTCAAGTCCTTCATGGAAGTCGGGTTTTCACATTTAGGAATCAGGCATATGTTAGTTTCGTTTAGAGATGATGGGAAGTACCCTCTTTCCAACCACTCCGTAGCTGCCTCAAAAACATCATTACCACATAAGTCCCAAAAATGTTGATAGAAAGCTGGGTTAAAGCCGTCCGGACCAGGGGCTTTATCTGGGTGCATTTGGAACAAAGCATCTTTCAGCTCTTCTCTTGAAACAGGCATTACCAGTCTTTCATTATCCTCTTGGGTTATCTTAGGTGCAATCAAAGATAGGATGGGATCATGCAACGACGAGTTTGGTTTAAAAAGCTGGTTAAAGTAATTTAACGCTACCTCACAAAGTTCGAGCTGTGAAGTTACAGTAATATTTTCTTCATTCACAAGCTTGGTTATCTTTTTCGCCCGTTGTCTTGATGATGCCGTCATATGAAAGAATTTTGTGTTCAAATCTCCATCTTTTAACCAGTGCATCTTTGCCCTTTGCCTCCAATAAGCTTCCTCTTGAACCAGCAACATTGCATGCTTATCCTGAACCTCTTTAAACCGCCCCGAGTTTGTCGGGTCATGACAACCTCGCAACCTTTCCATCTCTTCACTACACTCTACCACTTCCTGTTTGAATCTCATACGCTTCCTCCTTCCCCAGCCACTGAGCTTATCTGCACACCTAGCCGTTTTCCTTATTATGTTAGTACCTCTCTCCCTTCCCCATCCTTCCTCTACCACCTCGCCAATGTCATCCTCCTTAAGCCAACTATTTTCGAACCGAAAAGAGTAAGTTCTCCCATTCTCTGTCATGGACGAATTTTGAAGCAAAATGGGGCTATGATCGGAATGAGAGGTTAGTAGATTCACTAGCTTGACCGCAGGGTAAATCATGAGCCAATTTGAGTTAACCATGGCTCTGTCTAATCGTTCTTCAATAACATTCGGCGAGCCTCTACTTTTAACCCAAGTAAACGGATACCCCTCCATGTGAATATCAGTAAGGTCACAGTCGCAAACTGCGTTCCGAAAGCCATTGCACAACCAATTTGGATGCGGATGAGACCCTTTCTTGTCCTCCTGAGTCAACAAGTCATTAAAATCCCCTACAATACACCATGGCAGGTTTGACATATCTCGCAGTTCTCTTAAGAGGTCCCAGGCCTGTTTTCTTCTACCTCTTTCAGGATACCCATAATAACAAGTCAACCTCCATTCATCTTCATCTCTCTCTTTAACAATCAAGTTGATGAAATTTCTAGAATAATTCATTACTCTACAGCTGATAGTGTCTCTCCACATGACTGATAATCCCCCACTACGACCTTCAGCATCAACTGACAGACAGCAATGGAACTTCAGGTTCACACGAATGCGTTCCATGGTGTGATTATTTGATAAAGTTTCAGACAAAAACAAAATATCTGGTTTGTGTCCTTGAGCAATATTACGGAGATTTGGAATTGCACTCGGTGTGCTCAGTCCCCGGCAATTCCAACTAAGGATCTTCATTGGTCCCGGCAGGCCTGGCTGCCAGGACCTGCCGTTAAAAAATGCTCAGCAATCTCCAAATTCGCCTTCCTGTCATCATGTACCTCCTCTCTTCTTCTCTTCTTCTCAGTCTGTGTTTCCTTGTTCTCCATGGTCTCCTGGTTTAATTTCGGGTACGATGAGTTTTGGGTCGGGTTGGTTATGATTTTTGGTTTTTTCTCTGGTCTGGGTCGGTTTATTTTTGGTTGGGTTATGGGTACAAGTTCGGGTCGGGTGTTAGCACCGTTATGATTTGAGGCGCATGCGTTTTGTGTGGTTAAAGCTTTGTATGGGCCCGCGGTCATAGGTTTACTATTAAAGGATAGGTATTGATGGACTGTTGATTGAGTTTCCTTGTTTTCCGTTACTGGTCGGTTAATAATGATTGGGGTGAATTGATGGCTATTTGATGGGGAATTAATTTTGGTAAAAGGGTTTGGGATGTTGTCTGCTATCATTAATGAATGAATGGTATCATGTGAAGGTATAATGGCTGAAACTTGAAAATTTGGTTTTATGAAGGTTTGAATTGAAGGTACGTTTGAGTTTTCTAAGGAAGGTTGGGATATGTGGGCCTGCGTTGCATTGATTGGTAATGATTGGTCTTGAATGGTGTTAGTGCTTGGTTGGCTGGAAATTGAATGGGTTTGGGAATTGTTTTGATGGCTAGACGCCATCTCATCAGCTGGGGGGTCCACGTTGTTACTTCCTGTTGGAACACTTGAATGATCAGCCACGTCACCTCCATCCTGCACTGTCCGACCACCATTCTCCTCCCTTAACCACCGTGACACAGGTCTTCCTCCTCTCGATCTCGGCTCCGCTCTGATTTCTGATGACCACTTTCTTACTCCATCATCTTGCTCCATTGCAAATCTGACTTCACACTTGTTCTCCGCATGTCCCATGATTCCACAAACAAAGCAAAAGGTTCCTAACTTTTCATACTTGAATTTCACTGTACACCACTTCCCTTCCTTATTCATCACCTTAGTGTCCCTCTTGAGTGGTTCACGAACATCTACTTTCACTCGAATCCGCATATACTGCCTCCAAAAGCTTGAGTTGTTTTTTTTGTCGTATTCCACAAAAGACCCGATATAATTACCCAACGGGATGCCTACTTTCTCCTTCATTAGACCCAATGGTAGATCATGGACTTGAACCCACATGTTGACATGAAAAAGAGGCATATGCTCAATTTGCATCCCTACTTGAACTCGCTCCAAAATTAGCATGTTGTTGTCAAAAGTCCAAGGACCTCCATTAAGAACTGCCTCCATATCAAGGGGATGAGCAAAATGAAAAAGGAATTTCCCCGCCGTTGCCTCCTTGATCGTGACTCCTTTCACTGGGTTCCAAAGCTCCGCCATTCTCATCTTCATGGAATTGAAATGAATGGTCCTCTCACAAATGAATCTCCCAACAAGGCACCACCGGAGATCCATTTGTTCTTCTTCGTCCTCATCAAAGTCGAAACGAAATCCCTCCTCTCCTTCATGCAGCGATAAGCCTTCAAGGTTTGGATGTTCCATAGTAGCCCACTGGATGGTAGTTATGCGAAAGTACTGTATTGTAATCTAAAAATGGATGAATTGGTGAATTGATATGAAAAGAAACAAGCTTCCCACTTTGGAGAAGGAAATATCAAACCCTAGCAGAGTACTAGGCAAAAGCCTAAATTGATTGAGTTCATCTCGAACGAACTAATGATATCAATTATTTTAGTTTTAATCACTAAATCTATCTCGAACGACCTAATAATATTATTATTTTTACTTTTTATGACTAAATCAATGGATTTTATCTCGAACGACTTATCAATGATGTTGACTTTTTATAACCAAATTGATACATTATAGCATAAGATACGTAAAACCTGTGAAACAACCGTTTCAATATTCATCACTATAATAACTAATATTGACTAAATCAACCAAGATTATCTCGAACGACCGTCTAATATCTATTCTGTTAACTTTTTATGACTAAATCGACATATTATAGCGTAAGATACATAAACTCTAACAACAGTCTCGATATTCATCACTATAACTACTTTTGACTCAATCGATTGACTTTATCTTAAACGACCTACTAATATAATTTGTTTTTATATTTAATCACTAAATTGACTAGGGATAATCTCGAATGACCTAATAATATCATTTTTTTTTACTTTTAATAATTAAATCGACCGAGTTTATATCGAACGACTTAGTAATATATTTTTTTTACTTTTAACAATTAAATCGTCCGAGTTTATCTTGAACGACCTACTAATATTATTATTTTTTTTTTTACTTTTTAATCACTAAATCGATCGGATTTATCTCAAATGGCCTAATAATATCAAATTTTTTTTAATTTTAATCACTAAATTGACCGAGTTTATATCGAACGACCGACTAATATAATTTTTTTATACTTTCTATTCTGTCTAATTGTGAACCACACACATTCAATTTAATTTTCCTCTTGGTACTGTTCATCTTCTTCCTTTCCCTTATTATTCATCTCCATCGTCATATATTCATATGCATAAATTCATTAAACAAATCCATATTTTCAAATCAACCCAGGATTTTTTTTTCCTCACAAAGACAGATATGCAGATCTACAATTCCAATTCAAGAAAGAATGCTTCAAAATTAGTTTTTTTTTTTTAAACTACAAAGATTAATTGGTGACTGAGTACAAGAAATAAAAAACCAAAGAAAATCACCTGCAACTCAATAGTATGAGAATGATGGGATGCGGTGGGCGGTGGGAAAACAGAAAGATACATGCTCTTACCTTACTGACAAACACACAAAAAATTTACTAAAAGAATTAAATATTTTATTTATAAAAACAATATATTAAAGTTAAACCAATTAATTTTTAAAATCGAAAAATCTGAGGCTGCACTGTAGAAACAGGTTTCTGGTAAGAGATCTACACCATTGCTATATTTTTCCACACATCCTATGGTACCAAATATTATTTTCAGCGTGAGAGACATGAGTTACTCTCTCATGTTAGACGGAGCCTAATGCATAGTGCCAAATTAATGCTTTGTGTTTAATCCTTGTTCTTTGATGGCTTAATATAATAGTATATATGAATGCTTTGTTTGTTTTACCATTGATAACTCTCCCAATGAGTACTCGACTGAAATCATCAATTTATTATGCTTTAATTGTTTTGAAATTGGTGACACTAGTGTCAAAAGAGAACTTTATCATGTTTTACGCGATTGTTGCATAAATTCTCTTCTTTTTGTTGCTACTATAAAACGTTTTATCTAAGTATCAATTTGTTCACCGGTAATTCTATTTTTATAAATATCAGATGTCATGATGCGGCAATTGACTGAGAAATTACGGTTTGGAACATGTTTCAATGTTCTCATTGATGCGTGCCACTCCGGAGGATTTATAGAAGCCGCAATGGAGCAAGTCGGCAATAGTACTTATGATATTGCCATAGGTATCCCATTTTTGTCACACCCGCCTGTGGATGAGCGGTTGGAGAGACCCTGGGAACCTTGATCTCGGCCTGTCAGTCATACCAGGTAGCCGAGTATGACGACTCATTCGGTGACACTTTTGGATCGTATTTCACATGGCACTTGGTAAAAATTTTGCGGCAAACAAAAGGTCTCACTTATAAGGAGTTGGTTCTCGAAATAAACAAAGCATTTTCTAAAGCCAACCTGAAACAAAGAGCTGACCTCTATTGCAGCCATGAATAAGGGGAAAAACTATTCCTAAAAGAATAGTTAGCATATCTTGTTGCTTATATTTTACTACTTGTCTAATTTTAAAATATGTAACAATAGCAATGTTAATGTTACTGGCACACAATGTTTTTCATAGCTGACAGTGACAATTTGATTTGTAAAAACAATTTGACGATGATAAATGTGTTGGTTATGAGTTAAAAGTCATAAATTTATAGGAGTACTAGTAGTAATTTGCGAAGGATGTTCTAAGCAACTTTGTGTACGTGTCAGTCTTAGAAAAGCCCTTTCATTTTAGGGTTTTATTAATAAATGTCATGATTATATTTAGTTCGGTACATAGGCTAGGTCGAGCTAGGCTTTGCCAAGCCTGTCAAAAAATTAAAGACCTGAGCCTGGCATGTGACCTATCGTAGGCTTATTTTTTAGGCCTTAGCCTGACCTTTTGAAAGTCTGACATAGCCTATTAGCCTGTTTAAAAGCCTATTTCACTTAAACATATTTAAATAAATAATTATATTTATTTTAAATATACTAATGAACAAATAAATCAATGAGATTAAACTTCCCTTTTGATATTTAACATGATATTTTGGAGAATTTGACTATATTGGACATCATATTTCGATTTTAGTTTATAATAATACATTTATATATGTGAAAAATTAATGTGGATTAATAAACTTGAATTACTGAAAAAGTTAATAAATTTATAATTTAATCAAAGTACAAATTTTAATATATAATAACAATAGATGTAAAAATATTATTCATATTTACTTAAATAGGTCGGCATAGTAGGCTTAATAGACTTTTTTTTGGCCTAAAGCCTGACATTTTTAGCTAAATAGGCCTATAAAAAAGCCTTGTCCTGCTCTATTTAAAGAAATAGGCTGACCTGGCCTGAGCCTATGTAGGCTAGGCCCGTAGGCTTATGTAGGTCGGTCTGGCCTCTTTCCACCTCTAATATCAGGTACTTAGTTTAAAAAAAATAAATGAGAGATCAAAGAAATAACGATGTATGTAGTATTATACATGAAAACTTAAGGGGGAAACGAATTCTAAATATATTTATGGTGTTACACATGTAATAACTGGTTGTGGTAGTTTTTGGTGATTGAGATACATGACTTTAAGAGTCATGTTTTTTTTTTCTGTACAATAAAAGGGTAAAACTCCCTTCAAAGAGTCATATTTAATACATGAGAAAAAATAATTGAGTATGATTTATTAATACTAACATTTTAATTTTTTAATTTAAACTTCATATTGATTGGTGGTGTTCTTAGTGATTGATATGTATGATATAAAACAATGTTTTATCATGTGCATAATAGTTATATTAAAAAAAATATTAATGACAACTTGTCATGTATATATAATAGTCATTTCTTAACATTCCTATCTATGATGCGAAATTTCGAATCCGTTTTGTTTGCACTATAAATAATGCAATAATCATTTTTGGACATTGATAAGATCCTTCCATCTAGCAACACCTTAGGATGGCATAGATTTCAAGTTAAGGGCGAGGTTCAAGCGATGAAAGACTTATATATATTACTACGCATAATCAGAAATTGCAAGAATCAAAATATTCATAAAAATTCATATTTAACTCATTCCTCAATAAAAAAATTGGCAAGAGATTTCTACTAATGTAAAAATATAAAAATACACATTTACTTCATCCCTTTTTAAAATATGTTAAAATGTTGCTAGAGAGACTTCTATAATGTACTACTAAACATGACATCTGAAAACAAAATTAAAATTTTGAATGATACACATAAGTTAATTGTTGCTACAGAGATTTCTATAATATACTAAACACGACAGTGAAAAAAAAAATTGACCTATTCAATTTGTAATACAATTTTTTACAATACTATAATTTAATTATCACTACTTTTAGAATTCTCAATTCAACATTTTTTAGTTAGTATCTATGACACTAATACATTAATGTATATAAATATAAGACTCGTAAAAAATTATAAATAAATAGACAACTTTATTCATATAGGAGTAAAAAGATAGGTTTCGTAGGGATCACTAAAAAAATTAGGTTCTCGTAATAATATATGAGTATAAATATAAGCCTCGTAGAAATTATCAAAAAATAAACAATTTTATTAACATACGAGTAAAAACATAGGTCATCAACTTGTTTGACATCAAATGTTACACATCTCAATAACGTTTTAACCGATATGAATTTTATAAAATCAACCGTTGGATTTGAAGTTTATATCACATCGATCATCTGTGTAAAATTTAACACAAAACCAAAACCAGATATGTTATTGAGATACATAAAAATTAACGGCGTTTAAAAAAAGATGCAAACCGTTAATTTTGATTGATTTCAATAAGATATCAAACAATTTTAGATTTTTGTAAAACTTAACATAGATGATCTATATGATATAAACTTTCAATCCAATGGTTAATTTTATAAAATTGATATCGGTTAAAACGTTATTGAGAGGTGTAACATTTGGTGTCAAACAAGTTGGTGTCATTTGATGCTGACTCATAATGATAATAATAATAATAAAAAAAATTAAAATATAAGTATCGTGTCTTTGCCAAATTTAGCAATTTGGCTGAATATGGTGCAAGCAAGGGCATTAAGGACATTTCCATAGTATCTAAGTTTAATAGATTTATGATGGATACAAAGAGTTGAAATCCTCTCAATTTCTTCAAAGAAATGACAAATGCAATTACTATAATTTTAATGTAAATCAAGAATATACACGTGAAGAACTCCCCGGTTATATACATGTGACTCCCCTTGATGTTGTAGGCATAAAATCTTTCAAACTTAAAAAATATTTACTTTTAACTTTGTTTTAACTTTATCATCCGCAAACAATCAAAATGTGTCTCATATACAGTTTCTCGAAAACAAATAGTTGAGGAGTTGGAGATCAAATTTGGTTAATGCCAGTTAACCAAATGACGTGAAGAACTCCCCAATTATATACACGTGACTCCCCTTGATGTTGTTGAGATGTCTCATTTTAATATTTAACTAACATTTCTCTTTTATAAATATCAGATGTCATGATGCGGCAATTAATTGAGAAATTGCGGTTTGGAACATGTTTCAACGTTCTTGTGGATGGATGCCTTTCACTCTGGAGGATTTATAGAAGCCGCAATATATGGCCACCGGCATCCCATTTTTGTCACATCCACGAACAGTTGAAGAGGAAACTTGGTACTTTGATATCGGCCTGTCAATCATACCAGTTAGCCGGGTATGATGACTCATTCTGCGACACTTTTGAATCGTATTTCACATGGCATTTAGTAAAGAGATTTTGCGGAAAACAAGAGATCTCACGTATAAAACGAAGCATTTTCTAAAGCCAACCTTGAACAAAGAGCTGGCCTCTATTGCAACCATTAACAAGGAGAAAAACTATTCCTAAAAGAATAGTTAGCAATTAGATAGGTTTTTCTTCTTTTCAGCTATTAATTTGATATTTTATATTGTGTGTGCAAGAAGATATAAGGAAATAGAATTGGAGAAAAACTCCTTATTTTATATTGTGTCAGCTATTAATTCAATATTACGATATGATAATATTATTTGTTTATGCCGACACAATCCAATTCTTAAAGTTAACCTTTCCTACCAAAGGCCACAACAAAAGTTTTCTAAGCTCATTCTCTGATCCTTTATTGAAGGTATCAAAATAAGTGAAATATATCTTTATGATCTTGCAAACTAAAATAGTTTTGCATGTCATAAATTGCGACCATAAAAATTGATTGGTAAAAAAAAGGTATGTTTTAAAATAAAAGTGATAAATGTATCTAACAATTTGTAGATAGTCTTATATTTAGGACACATATTTTTGTAAAAGAATTTTATAAATAGGAACAAAAGTAGTAGAAAATAGAAAACATGACACGCAGAAAAAAATTATCCAGACCTGAATAAAAGCTTGATGCACAATTGTTGAGCTAATTGCTTTAACATTTGTTCTAGTGCGTTTTCATTTTCTCAAACTTTAGGGAGTATGTTGTAGTCTAGTGACTAGTAATTCAACCCTTAAAGTGGATAAATGAGATGTTTGGAGTTCGAACCCCGACCCTTACATATAAAATGCGATGTTTATGCCGACTGAACTAAGTGCACGGGAAATGTTGCATCTTTCAACAAACCTTGTACCGTAAAAAATATATGTATCTCATTCAACCACCTCAATTCACCATCTCCACCACGTATGAGATTAACTCGACCGTATCGTTTATCTCAGCCACACTCAGCCATATAACCCATATGATGACATTGATACATCTCAACTCTTCCCCTACCATATATAAACCCCCCTCCTTAACCTCTCTAGTAACCTCTCCTCCAACTCCTATAAAGATGAAGTCTAAGGTTTCATAAGATTTTCTCTAACATTTATAATAGAAAATGAACATATTTTTTTAAAGGAAAGTGCTAATTTTTACGGACAAAGTTTGGCTTAGCCTTTAATGTATCTCCAACTGCCCCATGTTTTCTGCCCATCCCTTTTTTTGATTTGGTTTTTTTTTTTTTACAAGTGCAATTCTTGCATTTCTTACCTATTATTTTCGTAAGAAATAGCACATCCCTTTTTGAAATTTAAATTCAATTCACAGTTGAGAGAGTATCCCTTGCCTATTATTTTTGTTATATACCTGGATTTTACATAACAGTGTGTGACGACAGATAACCAATACAACCACACGATAAATAATAGAACAGAACATGTTTTGCTTACAAAGATTCGCCAAACTTGGTAGAAGCAAACTTATTTCATTTGTGGTTTCCTCATATAGCACATTTCACTATCCATAGATTGAAGAAATAGTCTACTTATGCTCACTCATACTGGAAGTCTGTCCTACTGCATGTTCCATCTCAGAAAACCATTTCCCAATCCTTGTGTGCTCTACCATATCAAGACCTGACTTGAGGTGACGGATGGGTCTTAGAACACCAAAAACAGCAAGATCTGCTAAATTAGGTTCCAAATCACCTGCCAAAATTGACAAATATAATAAGCACTTAGAAGTTATGAGTTTTCATGGTAACATATAAGCCCGACATTTTTTTGTAGCATATCTCAATCTCAACTATGCTTGTTGAATTTGAACATACCATGAAATTTTCGGCCCTTCAAAGCATCAACCCATTGTTCAGCAGCTCCATACAATGCTGCACGCTCATCAGTGATATTGTGTCTCTTCTTCAATTTCTTTGACACGAAATACATGGCAGCAGCCCCACCATACTTTGCCACTAACCTCTCATATAAACTAAAATTGCCTGCATATTTAGAAGGATAATGCAAAAATTCCATAACATGCTTGACTTCAGTATAAAAAGCAGAAAATGAGAAGGAAAAAAAGGGGAAAAAACAGTAGATAGTTAAGGGGAATGAAAAAAAGTAACCATCTTTGTATTTGATAAAAATTGCTTCATAATAGGCATAAAACTAATGTAGTTTTACTTTTCAAACCGAGTAAAAAGAGCAAGAACATAAAGTGAGGTGCGCATTATTTTGCGATAAGTTGAAAGAAAATACCCCTCTCCCTCTATATGTAGTATCCTTTCAAAGGAAATACCTCTCTCCCTCTATTGGTATCCTTTCAAAACATACAACTTTTAAAAACATGGACTAGTCGAACACGACTTACTTAAATTTGAACAAAGCAAAACAGATTGATGAATCAGGAGGTTAGTAACGTCATAAATCCACACAGAGAGAACAATATTCATCCCATAGTTGATAATATCGACAAGTTTGCATGAAATAACTGAATGTAATGAGCTATCAGATCTTAAAAATAAATTCTCTTCACATTTGAAAAATGGCAGGGGAAGGGATTAATTTCAACTTCCAAGCAATATTAATTTTAAACTTAGAGAAAGTGAAATATACTTTTATTGGCTGCAATCTACGATTTACAATACAACATTAGCTCTGCTTTTATATCAAATAAAATTTTCACATTCTAAAACTAGACAAATAAATAACGGACAGTTTACAACAGATAGAATTGTAGTAATTTTTTACCTTTAGTGGTGATATAATCAAATGATTCAAGAGCTTCTGAAACAGTTCGATATATGTTTGGAGACAAAACATGCACCAAGTGATTGTCTACCCACCTATATAACAAGCCACAACATAACATTCATTTGATAACTGAAGGCCAAAGCCATATGCACTTAATCTTGCATCCCGTATTACAAAAAGAAAGAACAACCAATAGTTGCAGGGGAAAAAACTCCTAATAATGGCAGCAATGTCAACAGTTTTAAATTGAAGTTTGTAACTACATCAACTGTATAAAAAATCGCGATGTAACCACAACCGTAATTTAAAACCTTGGCAGTGGTGCAAGCACAACAAGATTTTAACCAACAGTAAGCGACGAAGTAGTTCAAATATACAGACATAAATGATTAGAAAAACATACTCGCGCCACTTCTTCTCTTCGTCTGCATTTAGATCATAATCTGGATGTATCCTTTTGATCAACTTATCAATTATGTCTTGACAAAAAAATAGCAAAGTTCACATTTCAGAACAATATTCTATAGAATACTCCACAAATGGAAAAGTATTAATAAGAGAGAATTATGAACCTGAAGAATCAACTAATTGTTCACCATCAACAGTAACAATAGGCACCTTCTTGTAATCAGACCATTTAATCTCTTTCTTGTTCATTGGATTCACTTCCACAATTTTGTACTCAATACCATGGTAATCTAGAAAAGCTGGAGACAAAAAAATCAATGGAATTTTTTTAGGAAATTCAAAGCAATATTCGTCTTAATTAATAAACAAGTAACACAAAATGTTGAAATTAATTGATCTGCAGTGAAAATTATACCTTTAACCTTGTTGCAGAAGGGGCAAGCTTCATACTGAAAGAGAACAACTTCTTTGGGATTGAAGCTATGCTGTTCTGCGCCTCTCGTCTTGAGGTCTTGCTGTGGCGTAGACGTGGTGGCGGTGGCGGAAGCAGAACTATAATACCTAAATCCGATGATGTCGCTGCGAGCAACAGGGGGGATTGATAGGTCCGAGCGATCAATGAGATTCTTAGGGATGGAATGAGAACAATATGTGGCGGCACAAGGAGCTGTTCGCGGTTGTCGGAGGAAGGTGGAAGCGGCGGTGGAGTTGGCTCTTAAGACTCTGGCGAGGGATATTGCTCCGTTGAGACCTCTCATGGTTGCTAGTTGACTAGTTCACCTAATTCACAAGTCACCGATGCCAGGGTTTAGGGTTTTGTATAATTTAACATGGGTCGTGTAATTTTTTTTTGGTTAAGTCATTAGCAGTAATTAGTAAACTTTGATTTCATCTTTAAAAATTTACTGTAAGGACTTAATGAATCAAATATAAAATATAAAAATACTATTTTCAATATTGTTTTCTTTCTTTGTTAAACCAGCATATTGTTCTTTACCAAAAAAAAAAAAATAAACCAGCATATTGTTTAAAATTACATGAACGAGCAATAAATAAGAAATTCGATCAATTAAAAATTGGCCAACCACATATAAAAAAAAGTTTTTTTTTAATTCAAAAAAATAATAGTTTTACCTTGTAATATTAAATGTTGTTGCATAAGATTCTTCTATTTTCTTACAGTAAAAAAATCTTATTAAATAATAAAATTTTCTACAATGAACTCTTTTGGGTCGTGTGATTATTGAAAATAGTATTTTTATATTTGATTCATTAATCACTATCTCACACTAATTATCATTTTTCTCTTTAAATTGTGTTTGGTTATAAGAATGAAGTGTATATATCAAAGTCTTTTTTAAATCGTGTTTGATTATAGGAATTGGGGGTAGGAGATAAGTGAGAGTCATGAGATTATTTTAAGTTTCAATTTTTCAATATTTCTGAGAGGACGAAGGAGATGAAAGTTAAAAAAAACATCTTTATAAACTTTTTTTTCATTTGTTCATTATAAATTATAAACTTTTTTTATTGTTGTTTTTGTCTTTTCTTTTGACGAAAACAAACTTACCGTTGTCTTCCTACCGTTACAAACAACACAATTCATCTTTCTCGTGTCTTTATTCCATCCCACAAATATAATTTTCATACATTTTTCCATTTTGTAAATGAGGATCTAAGTTCACTTACAAATTAATGGAAACTTGGAGTCATCGCTCAAATTACACAAAATCATAATAGGGTTTCATAAGATCAAAGACGAGAGAGAGATAAATAAATATAAATAAGTTAAATGTTATATATATTTATAAAATTGAAAGAGATGAATTATATATATATATATATATATATAAATAATAATGACCTCCAAAACTCTGGTCTAGCAGTTAGGCCCCGTTTGGGCCGACTTATTTTCTACTTTTCTATTTCTCTTTAAATGAAGCAGATAAGTAAAAAATTATGTTTGACCTTATTTTTCCTTACTTTTGACTTATTTACTTTATTTCTCTATTTATTTTACGTAGAAATAGGGTCAAAAATAATTTTTTACTTCTTTAATTTTTTAAAAAGAAATAGAAAATTGGAAAATAAGTCTGGTCAAACGGGACCTTAAAAGACAAATGTTGAACTCGAGAGGTTTCAGATTCGAGTCTCGCTGATGTATTTGAATGAAGATAAATTTAATTACTTTTGTAAGAGGCTCTTTGACCCTCTGCATATTCTTATAATTGAGCAAATTAAAAAAAAAATCGTATATTCTATGAATAAATAAAAGGTAATTAAGAATTGAGAATTCATCAAAAAATAAAAAGAACTTGTCAAACAAAAAAATAAAATATAAAAAAAAATGGTTGGGCCAAAATGGGCCAATTGACCCAACATTTATCCAACCCTAAGTCACACATGTTCTGTCTCGCAGCTTGGTAATAATGACCAATGCTCCCCATCTCTCTCACTTTGAAGTCTGAACCCTAAAATTAAACACTTGCTTCGCCATCTATCTAAACCTACTTCCAATTTTCACTCCGATCGCGGCACGAAAAGATTCCAATTCATCACTTTCGCATCCAACCAATACTTTTCCATCTCTTCCAGGAGAGGTACGTCGATCTAACTAAATCTGCGATTATTTGCTATTAATTATGTAATCTGAGTTTTGTATTTTGTTAATCTGTTAATGGCTACTTCAAGTAAATTACTATTACTATATTATAATATGCAATGATATTTGCAACCATTATGAATGATTTTAATCTGTTGCATATGAGCTTCTTCATTGTATATAGATTTTATTATGTTGTTTGGAAAATATCCGCCTAGCTGTTTATTTTATCTGCAAAAATTAGTGGTTTATCTGAATGATTTGTTGGTATAAAAATTAATGGTTTATAATCTGAATGAGATTTTTTGGTACAATTTTTTTAATTATTTGAAATATTGTTTGGCTGCAGATTGGAGTTATTAAAACATTAGATTTGAGGCAGTTATTCAAATTAAGTTGAAGGGTATCAAGTATTTGCCTATTTTATATTTTGTTGACCAGCCTCCACTATGGCTGTTCAAACAAAATATCGTCTCATTACTTACTCACCAGAGATTGTAGATGGGAAGCCTATTTTTGTTTCATCGAATTGTCTACCGGCTAAGGCGTTGAAATATGAGCCGGCAGGTCATTCTTTTCATTCTGCTGCACTTAAACTTATGGGTGTTAAGGAAGAAAAAGATAACAAAGATGATATTAAGAAAGTGGTTGGCAATAAGGAACAAGCTTATTTGCCATCGGAGTCTTATAGCAGCAAGAGCAAAAAGAAAACTAAGGATGGAGAGGAGCAACAACAGGATCACTATGCATTGTTGGGTTTGAGTCATCTTAGGTATCTTGCGACCGATGAGCAAATTCGTAGAAGCTATCGTGAAGTTGCCTTGAAGTTTCATCCGGACAAACAAGCTGCCCTTCTTCTTGCTGAGGAAACTGAGGCTGCGAAGGAGGCTAAGAAAGTAGAAATAGAAACTCATTTCAAGGCAATCCATGAGGCGTATGAAGTGTTGGTTGATCCCGTGAAAAGAAGAATTTACGATTCGACTGATGAGTTTGATGACGAGATTCCTACTGACTGTGCTCCACAAGACTTCTTCAAGGTGTTTGGTCCAGCTTTTATGAGGAATGGACGGTGGTCGGTTAATCAACCAATTCCATCATTAGGTGATGATAAGACTTCAATAAAGGAAGTTGACAGTTTCTACGATTTTTGGTATTCCTTTAAAAGCTGGAGGGAGTTTCCCCAGGATGATGAGTGTGATCTTGATCAAGCTGAAAATCGAGACCATAAAAGGTGGATGGAAAGGCAGAATGCAAAACTTTCGGAAAAAGCTAGGAAGGAAGAGTATGCACGGATCCGCACTCTTGTTGATAATGCTTATAAGAGGGACCCTAGAATATTGAGAAGAAAGGAAGAGATAAAGGCTGAGAAGAAAAGGAAAAAGGAGTCCAAATTCTTGGCAAAGAAGTTGGAGGAGGAAGAAGCAGCCAGAATTGCTGAAGAGGAGAAAAAACGAAAAGCAGAGGAAGATAAAAAAGCTGCTGAAACTGCTTTGCAACAGAAAAAGGTGAGGGAGAAGGAGAAAAAGCTCTTGCGGAAGGAGCGGACACGCCTTCGAACTCTCTCGGGACCTATCTCGTCACAACACATACTTGATATTTCTGAAGACGATGTAGAAGAGATTTGCATGTCATTTAATATTGAGCAGTTGAGGGGTTTGTGCGAGAAAATTGACGGTAAAGAGCTGTTAGAGCAGGCAGAAGCTCTAAGAGATGCAGTGAGTAGCAAGAAACATGTTGTTGAGGGGAAAAGTAATCAACAAAATGGCTCTGTTAAGGCTAATGGAAGCAGTAGTTCTCTATCCGGCTATGCAGAGAAGAAGGAAAAACCTTGGACTAAAGAAGAGATCGAGCTATTGAGAAAAGGAGTGCAAAAGTTTCCCAAAGGAACTTCAAGGAGATGGGAAGTTGTTTCAGAATACATTGGCACTGGAAGATCTGTTGAAGAAATATTGAAAGCAACTAAAACCGTTCTCCTCCAGAAGCCCGATACAGCCAAAGCTTTCGACACATTTCTTGAGAAGAGGAAACCTGCTGCACAATCAATTGCATCTCCACTGACGACCAGAGAAGAACTGGAAGGGGTATCAATACCAGCTACAGCACCTGAAAATAGTGCTGCTATCTCAACGACAAAAACAGCACCAACACTGGCGACAACGACAAAAACAGCACCAACACCGGCGACAACGACAAAAACAGCACCAACACCGGCGACAACGACAAAAACAGCACCAACACCAACACCGACAACAACAACAACAACAACAAAAAACACCAGCTCGGAAGGATCTCAAGGAGTTTCAGAACAGGAAGTGTGGTCTGACGTGCAGGAAACAGCACTAGTTCAAGCTTTGAAAACCTTTCCAAAGGAAGCTAACCAGAGATGGGAACGAGTATCTGCAGCTGTACCTGGGAAGACTGTGAACCAGTGCAAGAAGAAATTTGCCATGCTGAAGGAAAATTTCAGGAACAAGAAAACAGCAGTTTGATTTATCATTCATAGCCCATAGCTGTTGATTTTTTGCCTCATGCTTTTTAGATTTACAACTTCAACAGAATATAGGCTGCTGCTTAATCATAGCTAGGCATCTTGATAATTATTTAAACCAATTTATCATAGCACCGGATATATGTACCATTTTTGGTTGGAAAGAGAACTTTGCTTCTTTATATTTATTTTATCTCGTAGCCTTCTGGTGCAGAGAGGATGCTTTTGTAGTTTTTACACTTGCTTGCTTATTTATCTTTATTTATATATACAAGTAATTGAGTCTGGGGTTTTCAATGCAACATTTTCCCCCTAAATTTAGGATATATCGTCAATTAAAGATGACTTTTTTTTCTTATTTGATTGAAAAATTACTTTTGTTTTGTTTTGTCATTTATTACTAATGTACATGTACAATGGGTTAGAATAAGTGAGATAGACGATTTCAAGAGCACTCACTTTTTCTCGTAACAGTGCAAAATGCCTCTCACGGTGAACCAAAGAGAAGTTATTTTCTAAGCAATGGCTGCAAATTAAAAGGACGCATTTACTCTATCGAAATTGCAAGACCATGATGGCCCCTGCTTCTTCTTCCCTCAAGACATTATGTTTGCAAGGATGGGTGGTAATTATAAAATCTTGGACCAGGTAACTTTTATCTTCCTTAAATTTTCAATCCCTGAGATTTGATTAAATGTGAGATGTGTTCTATTTGTAGGAATTGGTCTCTTGGTTATAGCTTGCATGTATCTGAACATCTTCTTTTCAATATATTTTATGACTCTTGGGATTTAGTCAATAACAAAGTACATTGAAAAAAAGTACTGTTGATTTAGTCAAAATATATCTCTTTGCAGTTCTATTGTATGTCTGTCGTATAACATCTTAATGTGATGTCCTCGTTGTGGATCTATTTAGTTTAAAACACACACCCACCAAAAATACTGGTGATCTATTTAGCACTTATTCCCTCTGGTCCTTCATTATATAGAATAATGTATGTCTGTCTGTCTGTCCTATATAAGAATTATGTATGTCTCTGTCCCACCAAAAATTGCGTATGTCTGTCTTATATTAGAAAAAGTTTGCTTTTTATATTCATTATAGAATTAATGTATATAATTATATATTAGGTTGCTTTTTAGATTCATTATAGAATTGATGTATCTAGACTATATTTTAGATGCATCAATTCTATAATGAATCTAAAAAGCAAACTTTTTCTTATGTTATTGAACTGTTTAAGACACCGATTCAGTTTGTGAACTATCAGTGACAGTTAAGTTCTTTGCAGAGCAGAGTTCAATTAGAAGATTTTTTGGTTTTTTTTAAACAGTCGTACTATTGACTATAGCTAATTTAATAAATCAAGTTTATTTCATCTATCAATTCCAATGTCAGGCCCTAAAGCACTATTCCCTCCGGTTACTATTATAAGCAAAAAAAAAAAAAACCACTTTTTAGGTTCTTTGGAAAAATAATGTATCCGGTCAATAATATAGACTAGATACATTACTTTTTCAATGAATCTAAAAAATATTTTTTTGCTTATAGTAGTGACCAGAGGGAGTATTTAAGTAAAAAAAATACACCCATTAAAAATGCAAGATCCAAATCATCTATCAATTAGCATACAGTACACTTATTAGCTGATTTTGTATTACTGTTGGCCTTCTATTCTAGACACTAGGCAACACATTATCAATTACTAATTATTGTTATCTCTCATGATGCCATATTCAAACTTGTGAGTTCAGCCTTAATGTATTTTAAAACCATAATTTTATTGAGTGCACAGACCATATTAAGTTATTCTCAGCTTTTAGCCTTTTAGATATCTCAAGTGCAGTACTTGTCAAACAGCTAGGAAGTTTTGAATAACAGTCTTCACTAACATAATTTTCATGATGCATGCTTCTTTGGAACATCCTGACAAGTGAGAAATAATTTCTGCCAAACCAAAATAAACCTTTATGATGGAATGATGAAGCGAGGAACATTTTGTTCCTTGAATGAATGCAAATGAATGATAGCAAAAATCCCGTGAACCAATTAAGTCAAGGAAGGTGATTTGAGTCATAGTGCCAGTTAAGATGTCTGATTTGATTATTCTTCCTTACAAAAGATAATATATTAGAAATAATATAAAACCATTGATGTAGCTCTTCCTAATAGCTTAAGCTTTTGGGATAATCGGTTATCTGACATGGTATCAGAGTCTCTATGACTAAGTGGTCTAGAGTTCGATCCCCGCTCCCCTCACTTTCTAATTAAAAAAGTGGAATTTAAGCATATGGTAGGTGGGCCAATGCATTATCCACGCTTCAAGCCCAAGTGGGCTCTTGCGTGAGGGGGCGTGTTATAAATAATATAAAACCATTGATGTAGCTCTTCCTAATAGCTTAAGCTTTTGGGATAAACGGTTATTTGACATGGTATCAGAGCCTATCCTAGATCTATTGTTGGGCTTCCCGCGTCGTCCACGCTTCAGGCCCATTGGGCCCGAGCGTGGGGGGGTGTGTTGGAAATTCCGCCTTCATTGCGGTCCGCCCCCATCCGCCTAATTGTGGCATTTGGCTTGCCTTCGTTGCAGCCTCCAACACCTTCATTGTGTTGGGTGTGAAGGGGTGTATTTAGTCCCACATTGCTTAGAGATATGGCCTGTGTAGCGTTTATATAGCTTAGGCAACCCTCACCTTACAAGCCGGTTTTGTGAGGATGAGTTAGGTCCAATATAAAATCTGACATGGTATCCCAAAAATTCATATTGTCCCATGTCAGATAACCGATTATCCTAAAAGCTTAAGCTATTAGGAAGAGCTACATCAATGATTTTATATTATTTCTAACATAATATAATATGTGATTGAATTCTAATTTTTATATGCCATTGCAAATTATGATCACGAGAAAGTAGAATTTTTATATAACTATATCCTCAACATTCTGTAAAAAAAAATACGATATCTTGAACACTACACATATATTATTTGTTTGATATTCTTGATACATGAATTATTTTGGTTTGATAGTAGTGCTGTCATTTTGTTTGATGTTATATTTCTTGAATTTGAAGTTATTTAAGTCATACTAAAATTCATATTGTGCAGGGAATGATGGAAATTGTCATCCTTTTGAAGTTGTAACCCTGGAGAGAAGGGTGCATGCTCATTCTTAATCTAACTTAGAAAAATAACATGACATGATTAATAGAGCCAACCCACATTCTGTTTGAGTTAACAGATTGAGGAATTATTTCAGGTTGATAGAATCACTGTCATTTGTTTGATGTTATATTACTTGAATTTTAAGTTTTTTTTTTTTTTTGGGTACAAAATTTGAAGCTATTTTAACTATGTAAAAATTGTATTGTGCAAATGATGGAAATTATCATGTTTTTGAAGCTGGAATGTAGGGTTTTCATTCTTAAAAATTAAAATAACTTCGTATAATGAACAGGATCAACCAACATTTACTCAAATCATAAGGACCTATTATCAACTTATTTGTAGAAGAAATTTAGTGTCTAGCTCCTCATTGTGTTGGCCTTTCTTTATATAAATAAATATGAATGTGAATATAGGTATTATTGGAAAATGTTTCATTTTAGAAATTTTTACAATTTAACAATTCGAGCTAAACAGTTTAAAACAAAATTACACTTTACTGATCGATATTGAATTGGTTTTGATCAAGTTTAAAAGTAAATGTCACTACTTGAATTAACACGATTTCTATCCATTTTCACGGTAAAGTATGTTGAGGTGACAAGAGATACCAATAAGGATGTGAAAATTAAATTCATAGTTCCATACAATAATTAAGGAGAGGAGAACACCTTTTCCAGTTCATGTTCCCATTTTTATTGTTACCAATACAATAAAAGAGAAGAGATAAAATACAAAGGAACTTAGAGCAAAGAGAAGAGACACAAAGGAATAAAATGAGACTAGAGTTTCTATTAACAATCAATTGACTAAAGAGTATAAGAGTTGTTCTTACAATAGTATAAAGTAAGCATATTATCACATAAGAGTATAAGAAACCATCTTTCATTTTTAAAAAGAAGATTAAGCTACTTAAGAAGACTTAAAATGTAATTTTACTTCGTCTATTTTATAAATGAAATAGCAAACTTCATTTAAATCTCACACACAACTGTGAAATCTCGATTTTGAAATCTGATAAGAATGTCTAACTTATTAATATCAATATTATTACTTAAATTAAATTTTACGGTATACAAATATTTTTAATATCGATTTTTTTTACGGTATTTAATATCCATTTGTAAGATAATTTTGTTTATACCTTTTATATTGTTACAGTCTAACTTTGATTAAAAAAATATAATAAGTTTGAGGTGCCTTTGCTTGATATGGTTGAAGAGGATAAGTTAGTATGGTGTGATAATGCTTGTGGTAATTATAGTATTAAAAGTGGATATAATTTGTTGTTGAAATGTATGGGCAAGGCCGAAGCACTACATGAAGAGGGTGAGTGGAAAAGTTTATGGAAAGCACATGCTCCACCAAAAACAAAACACTTGCTATGGAGGATTTGTAAGGATGTGCTGTTGAAACAAAACACTATATAAAGAAGTAATAGGTTGCTCACTTGCAATGTCGATGCCGAATTTCACAATGAAGCGGGGGAAATTAGTGCGGGATGATGTGTTCGTGACGATACAGGTTAATTCATCATGGCGGAAAAAGTTTATGGAAAGCACATGCTCCACCAAAAACAAAACACTTGCTATGGAGGATTTGTAAGGATGTGTTGTTGAAACAAAACACTACATAAAGAAGTAATAGGTTGCTCACTTGCAATGTCGATGCCGAATTTCACAATGAAGCGGGGGAAGTTAGTGCGAGATGATGTGTTCGTGACGATACAGGTTAATTCATCATGGCGGGAATCTCGTGGACTCAAGGGAGGTGTTCTATTCTTGAAGGTGAGGCTATGACATTGTTGGAAGCGATGAAGGAAGTGGCTAGACGAGGCGTCAACAATGTCATTTTTGAAATTGATTCCAAAAGAGTAGTTGACACAATAACAAGACTACAAAGAGGTGTTTCCGAATTTAGTGCTATTGTATGTAATATCCAAAGTGCATTGTCTTTAAACTCTAACTTTAAGGTGAAGTTTGTTAAGCGACAAGCGAACATAATTGTTTATAAGCTTGCTAGAGCAACCATTTCTTGGGCTAGTCGCGCTCATTTTGAGACACTACCTACTTGTATTGAAGCTACTTTGATTAATGAAATGTTTTAAGTGTGTTTGTAAAAAAAAAGGTAAAATAAGTTATGCAATAGTAATAAAGGGTAAAATTCCTCTTAATTTCTCAAAAAGATATTGAGCAACGATATTTAAATTTAAACTTATTCAAATTAAAACCGCAAACAACCGTAAACAATTTTATATTTTGATCGGAAATATTTGTGCCTCAAAATCAATACAATCCAAACTACGAACAAGATGTCAATTTCTATATAGTTTTGAAATCGATACAAATATAAATGCATAAATTTCATTAAATTGATGACAATGATTACATATTTATACTCCAAAATTATAGTATGAGAGAAGTTCATTTTTTAAAGTACTCAATAACAAAATGGTCTAAAAACCCTTTCCTTAAAAACCAAGACAGTTAAATTTATTTATTTATTTATTGTCTAATTGAGTGTTCAGAATAATGGTAGAAGAAAAAAAAAATGAGAAAAACCTAAATTATAAATTATTGGACAAAAATGACCTAATTGCCCCTCAACTATTTTCCAACCCTATAAGAGTTAAGACACGTGTTTGAGCAGCTTAGTTATGATATGACCGATGCTTCCCAACTCTCACTCTGAACCCTAAAAATAAAAAACACTTCCTTCGCCATCTCTAAACCTAGCTACTTCCACTTTCCACTCCGATCGCCGCACATAATCACTTTTCCATCTCTTCCACCTGAGGTACGTCGATCTATTAATTCTTTTCATTTTTTCTGTTAATTCATTCATAATCTGATTTTTGTGTATGTGTGGCCACAGTTATTTCTCTTTGCTGTTCTGTTTATCTGTTAATTAATTGCTACTTCAATTTAAATTATGAGCTTATTATTTCATTTTCTTGATTATTTATCTTATTGTTGATGGTTTATTATCTGAATGATTTGTTGGAACAAATTTTTCTTATTTGAAATTTTCTTCCGATGCAGGTTGGAGTATTTACCAAGTTGAATTTGAGAGATTAACAAATTTTTATATTTTGTTGACCAGCCTCAATTATGGCTGTTCATACAAAATATCGTCTTATTACTTACTCACAAGAGATTGTAGATGGGCAGCCTATTTTTGTTTCGTCAAATTGTTTACCGGCTAAGGCGTTGAAATATGAGCCGGCAGGTCATTCTTTTCATTCTGCTGCACTCAAACTTATGGGTGTTAAGGAAGAAAAAGATAACAAAGATGATATTAAGAAAGTGGTTGGCGATAAGGAACAAGCTTATTTGCCATCGGATTCTTATAGCAGCAAGAGCAAAAAGAAAACTAAGGATGGAGAGAAGCAAGAACAGGATCACTATGCATTGATGGGTTTGAGTCATCTTAGGTATCTTGCGACCGATGAGCAAATTCGCAGAAGCTATCGTGAAGTTGCCTTGAAGTTTCATCCGGACAAACAAGCTGCCCTTCTTCTTGCTGAGGAAACTGAGGCTGCGAAGGAGGCTAAGAAAGTTGAAATAGAAACTCATTTCAAGGCAATCCAGGAGGCGTATGGAGTGTTGGTTGATCCCGTGAAAAGAAGAATTTACGATTCGACTGATGAGTGTGATGACGAGATTCCTACTGACTGTGCTCCACAAGACTTCTTCAAGGTGTTTGGTCCAGCTTTTATGAGGAATGGACGGTGGTCGGTGAATCAACCAATTCCATCATTAGGTGATGATAAGACTTCAATAAAGGAAGTTGACAGTTTCTATGATTTTTGGTATTCCTTTAAAAGCTGGAGGGAGTTTCCCCAGGCTGATGAGTTTGATCTTGAGCAAGCTGAGAATCGAGACCATAAAAGGTGGATGGAAAGGCAGAATGCAAAACTGTCAGAAAAAGCTAGGAAGGAAGAGTATGCACGGATCCGCACTCTTGTTGATAATGCTTATAAGAGGGACCCTAGAATATTGAGAAGAAAGGAAGAGATGAAGGCTGAGAAGAAAAGGAAAAAGGAGTCTAAGTACTTGGCAAAGAAGTTGGAGGAGGAAGAAGCTGCCAGAATTGCTGAAGAGGAGAAAAAACGAAAAGCAGAGGAAGATAAAAAAGCTGCTGAAGCTGCTTTGCAACAGAAAAAGGTGAGGGAGAAAGAGAAAAAGCTCTTGCGGAAGGAGCGGACACGCCTTCGATCTCTCTCAGGACCTATCTCGTCAAAACACGTACTTGATATTTCTGACGATGATGTAGAGGAGATTTGCATGTCATTTGATATTGATCAGTTGAGGGGTTTGTGCGAGAAAATGGAAGGTAAAGAGCTGTTAGAGCAGGCAGAAGCTCTAAGAGATGCAGTGAGTAGCAAGAAACATACTGTTGATGAGAAAAGTAATCAACAAAATGGCTCTGTCAAGGCTAATGGAAGCATTAGTTCTCTAGCAGGCTACGCAGAGAAGAAGGAGAAACCTTGGAGTAAAGAAGAGATTGAGCTATTGAGGAAAGGAGTGCAAAAGTTTCCCAAAGGAACTTCAAGGAGATGGGAAGTTGTTTCTGAATACATTGGCACTGGAAGATCTGTTGAAGAAATATTGAAAGCAACTAAAACCGTTCTCCTCCAGAAGCCCGATACAGCCAAAGCTTTTGACACATTTCTTGAGAAGAGGAAACCTGCTGCACAATCAATTGCATCTCCACTGTCAACCAGAGAAGAACTGGAAGGGGTATCAATACCAGCAACAACACCTGAAAACAGTGCTGCCTCAACAACAACAACAATACCAACGCCGGTGACAACGACAAAAACAACACCAACAGCACTGACGATGACGACAACTACAGCAACAACAAACAACACCAGCTCGGAAGGATCTCAAGGAGTTTCAGAACAGGAAAAGTGGTCTAAAGAGCAGGAAACAGCACTTGTTCAAGCTTTAAAAACCTTTCCAAAGGAAGCTAACCAGAGATGGGAACGAGTATCTGCAGCTGTACCTGGGAAGACTGTGATCCAGTGCAAGAAGAAAGTTGCCATGATGAAGGAAAATTTCAGGAACAAGAAAACTGCAGTTTGATTTATCATTCATAGACCATATCTGTTGATTTTTTTCCTCTCTTTCTTTTTAGATTTATAATTTAAACAGAGTATGTGCTGCTGCTCAATCATAGCTAGGCATCTTGATCATTATTTAAACCAATATTCTATCATAGCACCGGATATATGTACCATTTTTGTCTTGAAAGAGAGCTTTGGTTTTTAAATTTGTTTTATCTCTTAGCTGTCTGGAGCAGAAAGGATGCATTTGTTGTTTTTATAGTTGCTTTTATGTCTTTATCTTCATATATATAAAAGCAATTGAGTCTGAATTTTCCAATTCCAAATTTTCCCTGCCTAGATCTTGGATATTTATACCTTTTAATAATTACTATGTTTTCTTATTTTAGTGAAAAATCACTTTTATTTGTCTTGTCATTTATCACTTTTAGAATAAACGAGATATAGACAATTCCAATTGCGCTCACTTTTTCACGTAGCAATGCGAAATGTCTCTCGTTGTGAACCGTAGAGACACTCTTTTCCAAGCAATGGCTGCAAATGAAAATGAAGGATTTGCTGTATTTAAATTGCACGACTATGATGACCTCTGCTTCTCCTTCTTTCCTTCATGCATGAAGTATACTAGGATGGCTGGTAGTTACAAAATCTTGGACCAGGTAACTTTATCTTCCCTAAATTTTCATTACCTGAAATGTCTTAAATGTAATGTGTATTCTATTAGTAGGAATTTATTTCCCTTTCCCTTTTCTCTTCTGTTTTCTAAATTTTCGTTCTCCCTGCACTTTTTTATAATGAGTTTCATCACTAGGTGAGGTTGAGTCTAACCTTTACAATTCATATTGGTGCTTCAGTGACAAACTGATAAGCAATATTTTTTTTTTACTTGGTAATTGTATGTTTCTTAGCTTATGTTATACACTATGAATTTAATCAGAAGCTTCCTTATCTCCTTTTTAAGTCCTTATTGTATTTTGCTCTTTTGCATTGAAAGGTTTATGAGTTGAGTTGTGACTAATATGATAAATACAAGAATTGTGGTATACATAGCTTGAATGTTTGTTGTGCTGGATACAACCATATTTATTTTCTATGCATTTGTTGATTTCTTCAATTTGAAAACTAAGCTACACTAAATGCTGTCAAAGGTTCTAAAACTCTGCTTCCATAACCATCGAAAGAGGAAATGCTATCATAGTATCATTAGCTTATCAAGTCATTAGCGAGGTTGTTTATTGGATCAAGATCCTCTCCAAATGGAGAGGAAATGGAAATCTCCGGTCCCCTCCACAGCCGCATGACGCGTGGCATTAAATGAATCTAACTGCTCTGATTTTAACATTTAAATATCAATTAAAAAGATCCAAAGCCTTCAAAACACTAGAACAAAAGTAGATCTCATCTTCACCAAAACTTCCCCCACCGCTGTATGCCTCGTAGAAGACCCGTTGTCCGTTCCTACGTCTCACTCCACTCGACTTCATTCTTGCAGCTTACTAGTAGGATTACAAAATAACGAAATATGTAAACAAGTTATTTTACGAGCAAATCCATATTATAGAAAAACTAAGCATGTCTGAACTCTGAAGTTGCATTTCTGCTTCAGCGGTGCTTTCTATCGAAACACAAATCATGTTTGAACTTGAATGTCAAGGAAACTGAGATAGCAATTTAAGGTTACACTTCATATTGATAATAATTACAGTATAAGATAATTGTTCATATACTGCTTAGCTGCATTCGATGGGAAATACATGCCTCCACAACCAAATCATTGGACTCAAATATATTGCATTGTTGGCTATATTGCGGATTATAAACAATTCTCTTGAAAGCTTATTTTTCTGACGCTTTGCGCCAAGGGGATTTCAGTGCATGTTGGTTACCTAAACTTGGTGTCTCCATGGATTACATGTTCACTATTTTTAACTCTTGGTTAATGCTATGAGGTGTTTTTTTTTCTATTTTGTCTTGTATTTTCACCTGATTAAAAAAGAAAAGAAAAAGAGATATGTAGTTTGTAGTTCTGCTCTCACATGGGTCCCTTTAATCTATGAAGTCCCGATACTTTAAAAATTGCAAAATGTTGGGTCACGTATCCAGTCTTTATAGCCTTTAATTCAATCAAATAAATGTGATGATAGTACACTCCACAAATCAATTCCCAAAACGGCAATGTTATCAATATTTTTGGTTACATTACATGATATAAATTTTTTTTTTTATGTACAGAAATTGTTTCTCTTAATACAATTATAGTTCAGATAAAATCGTTTTGTCTCCTTGTTATGAATCGCAACATTAGTCATTCTTCATTTTTAAGCGATGGAGGTAAAGCATCAAAATAAACATTGCTTGTGTTCTATTAACAGAGATGACAAATTGTAAAAAAAAAAAAAAAAAAACAGAGATGACAATGTTTCCAACACAAATTTGCAATCATTCTCACAAAATAAGAGATTACAATTTACACATAGTACCTACTTATGGAATTTGGCGATGGTGCATAATCAATAATCATATATGCACACATCATTTCTGTGCACCCCTAATTCAAAAACAACATAGGCAGTCACACACAAATTCAACTACTACAAAAAAATAAAATAAAACAAAACCGGCAAAAATTACCCTAGCCGATTATTTTATTAGCATTTAGCCTAATTAATTACTATCTCTCCGGTTCTAAATATAAAAAAAAGTTAATAGAAGTTGGATCAGTTGCATAAAATTTATTGATCCAACATTTTTATATTTTTATATTTAGGATTAGAGAGAGTAATTAATAAGTTTCCACGGTAAATATGGTATGAGTGACGAAAGGAAGTATAACAACTTCATCGGAGGTGTAGAAGTCGACGGAGATTATTGGTTGCTCCATCATCAACAAAACTACCCGCTGCCGCCACAACTTCTGTGTTGCAACTAAGTTTTGATCTCAAGAAAAACTTTGGCAACGGCAAGCTACTAGGTGGTGGAGCAAGATTGAAAACTGACTCAGAAAAAACGTCCATGTTTCCAATAACAACTGGTAGATTTTTGGGAAGATCTTTCGGGTCGGGTCCCCATGGATTATCCATAAGAAAATCTGATACAGATATGGTTCCTGATTTTATCTTAGTTTCTTCTCTCTTTTTTGGTTTGGTTTTCTTAGGTGTAAGAGACAAACTTTGAGTGTTAAGGCTTCGTGAAAGTAAAGGTTTGTGATGAAGAGTTGCAGAAACATGTGGCAGAGGTAACAGAGGTGGTTGTTGTTGTTGTTGAGGAAGATTCAATAGACCTGCATACGTGGCAAAATTCTGAGATGTATTATTAGAAGAAATGAAATTGTTACTACCTCGTTTGTTTTTCTTTGATGTTTTGATTCTTATTTGCTTGTTTGTTGTAGCAAATGATTGTTCTTTTGTGTTTGGACTCAAAACTGTATCCATTGAAAAAGAAGAAGAAAAACTGGGAAATTATAACAGGGAATTGGTGATCTTTTTCAAAAATAAGTAGATCAGTGGCCTGTGAATTAGTTTATACAAAGATGAATTAATACAGGAAAATGTATAGTATATATATATATATAACACAAGAGAAGATTTGATATGCTATGTGCAATAAACTAAAGAAATAATTAGATAGATAAGTAACTAAAAACTAAAGAAAAGTTGGTATGATAAGAATTAGATGAGAGGAAGAAATGTTAGAACGTGAAGTTAATGGTAGAGGTGACCTTGCTTTTAAAAGAGAGGGGATCTTCCTTTAATTTCAAGCATGTCACTGTCTATCATCTCGCACACCTTTTTAATATCGCAAAGATAGTAACGGCTTTTTTATTTTATTTTTTTAGTGAAGTTTTTTTTTTTGCGGTGGAAATGGATTGAACAGGTACTTGACCTCTATGATATGTGGTTCGATTTTCACGGAAGGCAAAAATTCCACCCGAGATGGGGTGGAGAAGGTCGTGAGGTGACAGCTTCGAGATCGTCAAGATGGGGTCCGAGGCTGTTATAAAACTTGATAGGGAGGATCACGGTTCGATTCCCGACAACTGTGATCGGGAGGGGCTGAAATCACTTGATGTCAGAACTGACCTCAAACCAGATTAAATTGGTGGTGAAAAAAAAAACAGATAAGTTTGTATTTAGTATAAAAACTTGAGGAAGTAATTTGTGTTTTATTTTTATTAAGGACTAAATTGTGTTGTTAGACATTTGTGAAGGAACAAAATTAGTCTTCTTTTCACTCTATTTTTTATTTTATTTTATTATGCTCGCATTTAGTATTTACAAGTAAACTTTGAAATTGGTCTTTGAAGACCTCTAAAATTTAATATATTTAGTTTAAATTGATCTTCCTTCAATATCTCTTCGATATTTAGTTCATATTTTAGACTAAATATATTAATTTTTGTTTACTCATATAAAAATAACCGAAGAAAATCAATTATTTGATATTAAAAAATCTTACTCATTTGATGGTTATGTCAAATGAATAATACTTCATTTGATTCTTTTTATAATAAACGATTCACATTTTATGATTAAAAAAAAAATTGACATATTAAATTTAATGAATAATTAATATATCTGATTTATATTATTAATTAAATAAATTTAATATATGTGCATAATCATTGTAAAAGAATTTTACACATGCATCAAATAATATAATGACACATTATGTATAATGTTTATAAACACATGACATGTCACATTCATTAAATAATGTAACAACAGTACATAAAAATTAAACTCTAATTAAATATTAAATCGATTATTCAATGAACTTAGTAGATTAGTAGAGGAAAGATTTCTTATAAAGACATAAGCAAGTAACCAATTGTTAGTTGGTTCAGTAGTGATAGACGTTGAACTTAATAGAGAAAATCACGGTTCGATTCCCCACAACTACGATCGGGAGGATGCTGGAACCACTTGATACCAGAACTGACGCCCGAACCAGATTCAACTGGTGGTGAAGAAGAAAAAAAAAAAAGAGACAGAAGCAAGTAGTATTATTTTCTCATGTCACGTATTTTCCTATGTATATTACCGACAACCGCTGTAGTCGGCGACCTTTCTTATGAGTTGCAATAGTTGAACACCGTGGAAAATACTGTAGGGCGGCAACCGCCGGAGCATTGAGAACCGTTGGATTTTTAATTTTAAAATAGCCGTTGAGAACAAAAGTGACCGTTGATAAGTTCATCGAGTTCCTAAAAATCAGATTAGTAGGCAGTAATCCTAGCCATACACGTCCTTATTAAAGTGGGTCCTATATTTTTGTTTTTGCTTTATTGCCCCGTGACCTCATGTGCTGGGAATCATCGAAGGCTTTCCATTTTTCCCAATAGTATCTTGGATTGGATTTGTGTTGTTGCAGTGTCTTGATTATATTGTAAGTATACACATTATTTAAAATGAAAAATAAATAATATTAATTATTGTCTTTAATTTATAAATATAGTTTATTGATATGATGCACGAGTACTCCATTTGAGGGAGAGTACCAGTATTAGGTACGTACCTGTACCAGTACCCGCACCTAGGCAACGCAAGTTTATTGTAATAGATAAGGATATTGTATGTAGTATATAGGAAATGAGATTCAAATTTTGGCATCTCACTTATTCATTTTAAAATATTTTTGATGCAAAAAATTATAAACTTATTCATTTTAAAATTATGATGAATATACCATACAAAATAGAATAAGACTAATTAATTAGAAACAAAGAATATATGAATAATCACTAGAAAACAAATATGTTCAAGTACAATGTGTACCGAATCGGAAAGAAACAAAGTCATAAGGGAGTTATTTTGAACTAGATTAAAGTTCATACACCAAGATCCAATGGCGTAAAGTTCCAATGTATACTGCCAAGCATATGATCAACATCCAAAGACAAAGGACATACACGCCCCAAATATCACATGGTCTCGGCCAACATAAATCAAGTATAGTACAAAAGTTGTCATATTGCCAGTCACATCTATATAGTGGAATCACCACTCTTTATGCAACTCATTAATTCAAGGTTTGCCCTATATATACAAGGATAACCCTAGTTATCAAGGTACACAATATTCACCCCAATTTCCATAGCATTTCACCTCTTTCAAATACGAACTTTAGCGTCGGGGTGCTAACATTCTTGGAAGTACTTTTCCCCTTTGTGCCCGAGTCCAAAGTCACTACATCATCCGCTTACCTTGCCATTGGAGCTACATTTGTTCTGCCCGTCTAGAGCAATGGCGCCGTATGTGGGAATCGAACCCACGACCACGTGATTCCAAAAGGACAAACAAGACACATTTACTTTCTACAAAGTTCGCCCGAAAAAAGACATATTTACAACCAAAAGGACAAATAAGATAACAATCAAATCATGTGATTCCAACCTCTAAACAGGTAAAAGATAACAACACAAAGAATTCAAATCATGGGTAAACTTTAAAAATATGATAACGAACATCAAGTGAAAAGCAACACGTATTCCCAATGAATTTGCAACCGCCCTCCAAAGAGTACAAAAAATATTGAATTTTAAAAATAAATGGTTGGATGTTTCATTATTTGAACAGTCTCCTGAACAAAGTAGATTTTCAAATGAGACATTCATCGGCTCAACAAGTTATTCCTTGTTTGTAATTTATATGAAATTAGACTCTATGCAAACATTTACACTTTCAATGGAATAAAACTATTCCAAATTAATTAGACTCCATGCAAATATTGACACTTTTAGGAATCAATAGTATCTACATGCAAAAAATAATTCTCTAGAAGAGCACAACCTCGTCTTTGTGTGAGAAAATCCACAAACATATGTATGTCTTATTGTAATTGTGCTTTATGAGAAACTCATTCATAAAAGTGCTTTATATGAGAAAATCATTCATTTTTATTCTTCTTAATTTTAATTTAAAAAAATGCTGGCAGTATTAATTTGTTGTGTGTAATGCAAATAAACATGCAACTTTAAAAATGGTCTAAATTTTATTGGTAACTTAAACTCCACTTAAGATTTTGTTACTCGTGATAAAAAAAAACGTTATATTGTTTAAAAGTACTATATTTTATATCCTTTTTTGAAGATTAATAATAATATTGAAATCTTACTGTAAATAAAAAAAAACAATATTAAAATATTGGTTGGTTAAACAATTTAATTTTAAAAAGTGCGACGGATGGTTTGGAGATACGGAAGAATCAATGACGTAAATGGATCCGCCGACCAAAGGATAAATAAATTAAAAAATATAACTAATATAATCATGTTCTTTGGTTAGCTTAAAAAAAAAAACTTAATATAATCATGTTCATCACCGAGAGTTTATTGATAAAAATAATATTCTAAATTTTTAAAAAGTAAATAGAACAATTTTTAGCACAACTATTTTTATATTTAGTTTCTTAACATTTGTTTTTTTTTTTTTTTGTCAAGTAGCATAGTGGCTAGAAAATCCACCTTAAAGGTGAATAAGTGAAATTTTTTGGGTTCGAACCCGGGCTCCTGCACATAAAGTGCGATATCCCTACCAACTAAGCTAAGCTCACATGAATTAAACATTTGTTTTTATTTCCGTAAAAAAAAAAACATTTTCTTACTATACATATTGTTTATTATTCTAGTGTCCAATTCTGGAAACAATTTTAACATTAAATACAGGACAATTGAAGTTGTTATGTTAGGTCCTCTTTTTTAACAAATCAAACACAACTTTAATGAAGTCCTCATACAAATTTAGAAAAAAATTGCTCATATAAAAATGTTATTACTTTATTTAATGCTTTCTCTATAAGATAATACATAAGTTAGTAAATGAATTTAAAAAGTAAATTTTTTCAAAAAAAAATAAAAAAACCTAGAGGGAGTATTATTTCAACCGATTAAAATTTCACATCTATTCACCTTCAGGAGTAAAATTATTGCCACTAGACAACTTGATGAAAAAATACTCCAAAATAATTCAACAAAAAGTTTATATTTTTTATCTTATATGTAATTTTTTATTTTTTTTACAAATGTTGTAAATGTAGATCGAACCTAAGATCCCATACATGCTACCTAAATCTCCACCACTAGATCAAACCTAGTGGCTTATCTATATATAAATTTTAAGGTATTTATGACTTTATTATTATTTTTGGTGAAATGACTTTATTATTAATTTATTACAATAATAAGAATCAAACTCAAGTTCAATCATTGGAATGCGAATGCAACAAGATTAAGGAAGATTTTGTCATCTACTTAGATTTCATAAGATTCGAGAAATTGATCTCTACAATTTTGCACGGAGAATACCAAATTTACATCCAAATATAATCAAATTAGATACTCTAAATTTGCGATATTCACTTTTATTTTATAATGTAAATTTAGGCGAGGTGATGGTGCTCAATACAAAATTTATCAAAAAATGGGTCAATAAAATTTTATTTATCTAGTGTAAATTTTACACCAAATATATCAATTTTTGTTGACAAGATTTTGGTTATATTTTAGGACGGTTTGAGTATATTTTTTACTACTATATCAAACTATACTTATTTTTTTGTTTGTTCAAGTAATTTAGTGAGTAGAAATTTCACCTTAAAGATGAATAAGTGGCGTCTCCGTGGTTCGAACTTCAGCTCCTGCATATATATGAAATGATATCATATCAACTGAGTTAAACTCATAAAAGAGATGAAACTGTAACATTTAAACAGTTATTATCTTAGGCATGCTTTATGCTTAAAGATGTTTGATCTATAAATAAAATTTTTTGCTGCTAAAGAAAATACTAAACTTGCTAAAATGTTTTTTTTATTGTACTGAATTGAAGTTCACAACACTGTGCAAGGTAAGGTTAAGGGAAAATAAGTCTCTCTCAATTGTCAAGCATGACATAAATTCAATCTCTATCCAATGCGCTAATGTTCCAACTTCCGATATGAAGTTATGTTTACTTTTGATTTGCGTTGCCTAGGTGCGGGTACGACACCGGTACCTGATACGGGGTTTGACATTTTTAGAAAAACTAATACATATTAATGGACATAAATTAAGGTACATATATGTACCCGGTACTGGTGGTAGGGGTACATACTCGGTACTAGTATTTTTCTCAAACGGAATATCCACGCATCATAACTTTTGATGTATTGTACAATACGTTTTATGTATTGTGTAAAATGTGTATTATTGTAGGTTCTAAAATTTGTCGGCACTATCTCCGATCTTTTTTATAAAAAATAATTAATTTTTTACGTTTATTGAACAATTAATATGTCTGATTTGTATTTTTATTTTTTTGGTATACAAAGGGGTATATTTAATTTATATTAATTATGTACTAAATTCATGAAATATTCGATGAATCTAAAATTTAAATTATTTATTACTAGAAATAGAAAGTGTATCTACCCAATTGTATCCCGACTATCCTCTGATCTCTGTGGTGGTTTTCGTTTGGGCGGTTACTTGTCTTGGGGCATTGCTCTCAACCACTTTCATTCCGTTGAAGCCATGCCATTCCAAGTCGTGGAATATATATATAGTCACATTGCTAAAAATTATTATTGAAAACAACGGTAGAACTTAAACTAGGCAAGTTGAGGTATCATATTCATCCCTCTCTTTTTTAGTAGTAAGCAGAATACGGATTATAGATTTAAACAATAAACGCAATAATATACTCTATAGATTTAAATCGTTTCATTAAAAATAAGAGTTTAATATGGACATCATACAATTAAAGTATAAAATATTTTTACACAAACGTATAATAAAAATTCATTATTCCTCCACATCATATAATTAAAGTGAGGTGTAGTTAACTGGCGGAATACATGGTTGATATTGGAATAAATGACTGAGATTTTATACTGTGGGAAACTATTGAAATATGAGTTGTATATTTAGAATGTTATATTACAAAATGGACGCCTGAGATTTGCTACTAGGATAAACTAGGAAGTGGATTTTTAACATTTACAATACTCCATTTAATGAATTTTAACTGTCTCGTTTTTAGGCGATTGAGATTATTTTGTATTATAAAAATGTGTTTAAAATATGGATTGTCCAATTCGTTTATGACGCGGCTGGAGCAATGGGACGAGGGTGGTGCATACATGACCACCAAGGCCAATTCGTTTTAGCAGGATCTAATTTCATACAAGGGAGGTTCAACACTTGATGCATAGAGGTATATCCAATGTTATCTTTAAAAGTGATTCCAAAATAGTAGTTGATGTTATTTCTTTAAGATGCGTTGTTACTTCCGTGCTTAGTATTCTTGTCTCTCATATTAATTTCTTATTATTAATGTCCAATTTTGAAGTAAAGTTTGTTAAGCGGCAAACAAATACAGTTGTCTACTCTTTAGCAAGGGCAACTTATTCCATGTTTAGCCGCAGTATTTTCGAGTCAATTTCTTTTCTTTCTTTTTGGTCAATTTTTCGAGTCAATTTCTTCTTGTAATTAAAACTATTTTATCAATAAAATGAATTATGTTTATTATTGTAAAAAATAAAAGGATATGGATTGCCCAATCATAAAACAAGGGCCGAGATTGATTAATGTGTGAAATTGCGTGATATATTTACTACAGTGAATCTATAATTGAATTGATTAAGCTGTATAGCACAGAAATATTCATATTTCTACACTAACTAAATATGATTACACAATTCAACTGGAAAAAAGATAAAAATCCAAGAACTTAAGAAAAACAATTGAACAATACACAAATACACATATCATTTTTTAACGCAATACAAGGAATGCCTCGTCAAAATGTGTTTGTATTACTAAAGTAAGCTTCATTTTTCAATGGATTGTTGATCATATCTAGACGACTTGTGATATATGAATCGAATGATTATTCACTATTATGTTGTGAAGCTACTCTTGTAAGTTGTTGCTTAATATAGAAAATGATACATTCCTATTAAGTGCAAGCCAATACCTAGACTACTGTTCACATCTATTAGATACGGATGTGAGTTTAATATTATATGGACTCGCAAATATCCATAGCCTCTAAATAATTCGTAAAATTACTTTAATAACCCTACTTAAATATAACTCATGGTAATATTTATGTTATAAAAAAATAATCTTTTTATATTTTATGTTTGCTTGTCATAAGAGAAAACTTTTTCTATTCTTTTTCCATCTTATCGAACTTGAAGTATCCCTTGTATACTTGTTATGACTCATGCCTCATATTCTTTTTAATAATAATTCTTTTTTGCAGTTTTTAAAAAAAACTAAAATGTGTTTGTCAAAAAAAAAAAAAACTAAAATGTATGAATATTATGTGTTATTATTTTATCTTTAAAAACTCTTAGGGCCTGTTTGAAACAGTTTTGTGTTTTAGTTTTTAAAATGTGTTTTATAAATTAGTTTTTGAAAACAGTTTTTAAAAAGCAAAACACCTATACCATGTTCCTGTTTTTTAGTTTTTAAAACTATAAAACGAGAAACAGTTTTTAAAAAGAGGGCTTCCAAACATGTTTTTTTTTTTTTAACTTTTGAAAACTAAAAAAGAGTATTTGAAAACTGTTTCAAACAAGCCCTTACTTTTTTCTCTTACTATAATAACTGAATCATCGCAAGAAAATATCATCGCAATTTTCGTCGGGAGAATATATCATCGCAATTTTCGTCGGGAGAATATAATTACTGAATCACAGTGTTTTTGCTACTTGTAAAGGAAGGAAGGAGGGTTTGGGTATATGGGCTTAACATTTGGCTGGCTCATATTTACCATCTCATACTCGTGGGTTCAGAGTTTCAAATTAGGAAGATTTCTCTCCCCACCCCTATGTTTCTTTTCTACACCATGTTTCTATTTTTTGCCCTTGGATAAATATTTTGTACGAAACATTAATCACTATTAATAACTTAGACACCTAGATATACAAACTACATTAATAATTGACATGGCAAGTAGAAACATTGTTGTAAGAAACTGGGTCTGTTTGGTTCGGGGTTTTTGGATGGGAGGTGAGGTGATATTTTAAATTTTTATGTTTGGTTCAATTTTTTGTGAGGGGGAGGGGAGGTAATATAGCTCAATTTTTGCTTCCCCCCAATTTGGGGGGATTTGGAGGGGAGGGGAGAGAAACTAAAATCTAATTTCTTATATTGACAAAATTACCTTCAATTAATTTATTAAAATCCTAAATTATCCTTGTTGGAATATTAAAAGTTTATATTGACAAAATTATCCTTGTTCAAATACCTCCCGTCCCCTCTCATATTTTGAACCAAACACGTATTTAATTAAACAACTCCTCTCTCCCTCCCCTCCATTAAAATCCCTCCTCTCCCCTCCCCTCCGTTGAACCAAACAGACCCTAACTCCTTCATATCTTGGGTCAACATTGTGTGAACATGATGCTTGACATTGAGACATGTGATGATGTTAATACAATGTAAGGAATTTGAGTAGCAAACAAACTCTTCAAAATGCCAGATAATCTTAGGGGCGAAAACAGTTTTTTTTTTTAAATTTTACAAATAATACTTTTTCCAAAAGTCAAAACCATTTAAAATTCACTATTACTTCTTATTACACGGATATGAATTCCCTTCAATTATAAAAGCACACAGTTTCATGCCGTAGCTAATTTGAACCGAGTATGGTAGATCAGACGGTTAAAATTACATATCATAACATCAATTAAAAACCATCATAACCATCGGACGGTTCACCAAATCCATTTCCCTACTTCACTCCATATATATAAGTTGTCTCACGAAAAAAGGATGTGTAAAAAAGCAGAGCCATTTCAAATTCTCGCCTAGTGTAACTGTTTTCCTTTTTCCCCTAAAATTTAAAACCCCCAACATTTCCGCCATTTCATCTTCACCGCAGAAGCCACCAACAATGGACACCGCCACCCCAAAATCGTGCCCTTACACTGTCACCGTTCGCCGGAACCCTCCCCGGAGAGCTCGCGCTACTCCGCTACCACTAGGTACTTCAAACATACACATAAACGGAATCACACCATTTCCCAACGAGGATTTGTTATCTCAACAAACACCACAAAATCCTTCATCAACATCGGAGCAAGAGAATCTGAAAGTTTTCCTCAGAATCAGACCTTTTCAATCTCCCACTCAAGCTCCCCAAGCCAGAGCCAAAACCGCTTGGCCTAAAAACCCAGTGAAGAAGATCACAACATCAGGGATTAACTCTACGAAGAAGAAGAGCTCTTCTTCTTGCATTTCGATTAACGATTCGGAATCAGTGACGTTATTAGTTCCTTCTGATTTGCAAGAATCGAAGAGAGTGAAATCAGAAACTTACGGTGGTTTCACTCACGTTTTTTCTTCAGATTCATCTCAGGTAATGATATAACGGTAATTTTTTACTTTTTTTTTTCGGCATTGCTTTTGTGGTTTTTTTGCTGCTAACAGTGTGATTGATTTTTTGTTTCAGGTTGAAGTATATGATAGAATGGTGAAACCAATGGTGGATGAGTTTATCAAGGGTAAAAGTGGAATGTTGGCTGCATTGGGTCCCAGTGGTTCCGGTAAGACTCACACCGTTTTCGGAACCCCAAGGGACCCTGGCATGGTGCCCCTTGTTTTACGACATATTTTCAAGGAGACGGAGGCTTCTAGGTATGCTTGTGTATTCCAAATCATCTGACCTGTGTGGCTGTACACATATATATACATAACATAATATGCTTTTGATTGATGTATGCATTAGAGTAGTCAAACGAGAGAGTTTCTAGAAAATTTGAGATGCAGAAGCTAATTTCGACTTATACGAGAAGCTGTTGTTGAGAAAATCGTAGTGATTAGTGAATGCAAGATTATTTTTGATCATTTATTTTCTTTAAGGGATTTTTTAATAAGTTTTTATAAACGGGTACTTAGTAAATCAAATGCACCACTAAGCTTAAGTTAAGCTGTACAGATATGCATTGTATCTGGTTATGTTATGTAATCAGAGTATCATACCTTACATTTGAGTTTCTAAAGAGCTTATGTAATTGTCAAAATACTCTCAAGGGATTTTTTTGTAAGTTTAACTGTTCTCAGTAATGATATGAACATGGTAAAGCTTTAGAAAATCATTTGCAACTGTGCTTGATCATTTATGTTGTTTAATTCAAATGACAATTTCATCTTTTGGTGCAACTGGCAGATCCTTTTACATAGCTATATTTGAGATATATACTGAACGGGGAAAAGCAGAAAAACTGTTTGATTTATTACCAGATGGCGGCGAACTAAGTATGCAACAATCCACCATAAGAGGCCAAAAAGAGGTTTATAGCTACATCTATTTATTTTACTGGATGTGTATGACATGGTTAGTATTTTTAATTTTTTTGTTGTTGTCACTTTCTGCATTTGTGCAAACAGGTTCTCATCTCTAATGCTGAACAGGCAGAATCCTTGATAGCACATGCCGTGATAAAACGTGCAACTGCAATGACAAATACAAACAGTCAGTCAAGGTGGGTTTTAATGTGGAATTTTTGAATGTTTCCTCTTTCCTCAAAAGGCACAATACCTTTGTTTGTGGCTTTGTATTTCTTCCAGTGGGAAGCCTTAAATACTGTAATAATAGAAGAGGTTGTTTGAAGTATGTGGTGGGTTCTTTCGCTTGAGAGCACCTCTACTAATTAATTAACTAGCTAGAAAGCATGTGCTACACTGAATATTTATGTGACATTTGTTAATAGAATCAGCATGTAAAATGTTGTCCTGTATTTAGATGCTAGCACTTGGTTTGCGACCGATAAATGCTTCATTTCATCCAAAAACGGATAGAAACAGTAAAGTAAAAAAAGAAGAAAATATCGACAATGGTATGCAGCTCAGCATATTTTGAATAAATCTATTGTTAATAGTTGCTAGTTTTGTTAAGTTTTCTTATACGAATCACAACTTTTTCAGGCAACGTTCTCTAAATATTATACAGCCAATTTTTTATGATCATTAAGGTCTGATTCTTTCTTTGTACCTGTAGCCGGTCACAGTGCATCATAAGCATTCGTGATGTTCCTAAAAAATGTAAAGGAGTGGTCAATTCTAAGTCAAACGATGCTGTTTTGACTATCATTGACCTTGCTGGAGCAGAAAGAGAAAAAAGAACAGGAAATCAGGTTCATTCCTTTTTTCCATTATGATACTACCAAGCTTGGTTTTGAGCATTGTGGTGTGTTGAACTTTAGGATACACTTGTAATGGGGTTGATCGATCAATGTAGTGACCAGTGGACCCACCTAAAGGGATAAGACTTGATTGTTATTGTAAATCTTCTGCTTTTACCCTCATCTCAACTTTTCTTTGTGATGTTGTAGGGGACAAGACTGGTCGAAAGCAATTTTATCAACAACACATTGATGGTGTTTGGCTTATGTTTAAGAGTATGTAGGTTACACTTCAAATTATGTCTCCAAGTCATAATGCCTTTGATTACTAGAACTTAGTTGCTTTTTACACTGATTCCGAAGTTTAAGAATAGTTTAACTTTTTTTTTCTCTTGTCCAGTTCCACCATCACCTTCCCTAGTTTGTTCTTTTTATGTGCACGCTGTTAATTTTTCTTTCTTTTCACAGTCTCTATTGGAGCACCAAAAAAATCCCAAGAAACAATTGCAGAAGCACTTTCAAAATTCTATGGTATTTGTTTTTAGTAATTTAAATTTAATATATTGTTGGAGGGTTTTGTTTTCTTCTTTGTTACTACTGTATCTCTTTACTGATGACTAATGGCATTTTCAACAAAAAAATATGCCAACATTCTATTTGTCATAGATTTTTTTTTTTTGAAATGTGAAAGGATTACAAGTTTGACCTGTCTACCACTCTTGCAGTTAACAAGGTATTTGCGAGATTATTTAGAGGGCAAGAAGCGCATGACCTTGGTATGTAGATACTACTTTGCCTTATGGGAGTTTTCTTTTTCATAAGAATCACACGTGACATGCCTTTATGATATATATTTGAGTTTATCTTTCCAAATATATGAATCTTGCAAATTCCTAATATTAAACTCTACTCTTTGCTTCTGTTTGCAGCTTTTAACAGCAAAGTCAGGAGAGGATGATTATCTCGATACTTCTCACCTACTTAGACAGGCTTCTCCTTACATGCAAATCAAGTAAAATTCTTCTCATCACATAATCTAACTTGAATTCCATATTTACCTCAGAATGGTTCTAAGTATCTCTGTTCATTCTTGTTAGGTTTAATGAAGTTGAACCATTGGTTCCCAAAAAAAGGCATCTTCAACCTTCTTCCATAATTGATAATGCAAAGCAATCGCCTTCATTAGCTCATTTAAAGAGAATGAGACTCGTTAATGAACATACTGTGCAGGTTCACTTTCACTTCCTTTCTTGGCTCTTTTCTTGAAAGAATCAGTAGAGATTGTTTGATAATTATAAATTTTCATTTAAATATTTTATATATGAATGGGTGTATGATTATATAGCCTTAATATTCTTTTATATTGAAATGGGAAGTAATATTGGCCTGCATTTTTACTACTCTTTGCATAAGCTATTTGCTGTTTGAACAAGTAGTGAGCTCGCAGCTCTTATAAACTTGTGGTGTCATGGTGTCATAAAGACAATTCACAAGTGTGTACTGCCAGAAATATTCGTGGAAGATATAAGGACATTTCTGTTTAAACATTAGAAATTAAGGATGTCTTCTTAGTAACTAGAAAGAAATGTAATCAGTCCATTTTGGAAATGAGAAATTTGGGATTTGGCAACAAAAGGTGGGGGACATTGATGAAAAGTTGGGAGATACATCTTTTGCTTTGACTTTTACAAAACAAAAACTATCATGCATTTAGAGGCTTAATTTGATGTATACAAGTGAGAACACCATCATTTTTGTGTTCACCATCATGCTTATCTGAAATTAAATAAGAATTAGTGCATAGCATGGTGTATTCATGATTAGATATTATAAACTTTGGATCTTGGCCGTTGATATTCAGTAACTGGCAGCAACATGTTTTACTCTTGGAAATTTAAACTTTTAACAAAATGGTCTTCATATTTATTAGTATGACAATAATTTAGCATGTACCATATCGTAAATCCCTAATAGTTATTTCTGTCTTCAGAATGATGAAAAGGGTGTTGAAGAACGTATCACTTCGAAGAAAGGTAATTCTGGACATTTAAAAATTGTGTTAAATTTATTTATCTGTTCTGTTTATTCTTTTTCTGCTAGATACTGCACAGCAAATGGTAACCTATTCTGTTCCAATAGATTCAATTTGAACATTGAGCCTTCATAGATAATGTACCCAATGTTAACATTTGAGGTGTCATATTGTCGATTTAACTTTTTTCTACTAATACTACGTAATACTTTTACTTCAAAAATATGTCTCTTGGACCAGCAACTATCGTCTTGACTATGGTTTTATGACAGATACGTCAACAGTGTGTAAATTAGATGCTAGTAGTTCTGTCTCTTTAAAGTCAGAGTGTGATAGCCATTCTGGGAATGATAGAAGTCACATTATAATGAGGAATTTTGCAAGAGTCTTATGGAATGTATTGAAGGAATATAATTCCAAACTGAAGGTAATGCTCTTACTAGTATCAATCATTAATTTCACGACCATAGTTTATGTTTTCTCATTTGTTATGGTTCTTCGTACAATTATGTCTACAGATAATCTAACTATATGTGTATTATAATTACTTTTTTTTTTCTTTAAATAATCAGGTCGCGGAAAGCAAAATACTAAGTCTCAATGAAAGTATAGGATATGAAAAGAGAAAAAATAGAGAGTTGGAAACGCAGCTGAATGAGTTTAGAGCTGCCTGTGGTTGCAAAGGCGGAAATGAAAAAATCAATACTGAAGACTGTTCATCAGTTGGTCATGATCACCCACATAATTTGGACCAAGAGGTTGTGTATTGCACTCGTATTTTCCTGTTTTCTTGTCTGAAGATCATTGAGGATTCAGTTAATTCAACTTAAATGCTCATAAACTTTAATATACTCATCTAGAATTGGCATTCTGTGTGGGAATGAGATGCAACATCGCTGTATCTAACATCCCTTGATTATCGTCAAAACTGACACTGTGAGGTGGATGCTCGAGCAGTTAGTTGTTTTTCAACTTCCTGACATGATAACTCTTGATTATTATGATTTACTAACTAATAATTACTGCATACTCAATCTGCTTGAACTTGATGGTTCTTTCAAGGAGTGATCAATCCTTAAATTTAGTTCAGATCTTGGTAGTTCAAAAGTAAACTAGGCTTCAGAATAATTGCACACAATATCAATCCTTAAATTGAGCTCAGATCTTGATAGTTTAAAAGTAAACTCAGCTTGAGAATAATTGTACATGATGTTGACAAAGTCAGGTTGATATGAAATAAGCTAAATTAGTTGGCCAACCTGTACCTTAGCTCCTAATTAGCTCTGACATATATAGTTATAGTTATTGCTCGAATTTTGTTTAAATGTTCTGTTATCAGGTAAATATATTCTAAAATAGATTAAAGTAAATGTGTTAATAGAGGTGTCCCGTCTAATGTGTTAGCTGCCGCAATTGTGCTAAGTGAACAGTTCACCAACTAGTTGATTTGTCAATATATATGCAAACTTCAGAATCCAATATTATTGTTATTTTGTTGTCCATTCTTTCCAGCAACCGATTGATGCAGCATCAGCTTCTGAGCTTATAATTGACCAGTCAGATGAAGAGCTTACACTGGGTACTACTAATTCAGAGTTAGATTATAAAGAATCAGAAAGGTTAGTGAGTTATGATATTCTGCGTGTGATTCTTCATTTTTCTTTGCTTTGAATGAATATGCTTGTTCCTTAATTACTGCTTGGTGTAATACTACAGGAAACTTTCAGTCTCCTCAACAGAGTCAGGACATCATAATGCTTTGGAGCTTGATGATGTGAGCAAGGTACATAGTGTGATTTGACTTTCCATATGTTGATTAATAGACCAATCTTCTCGAACTATTCTTCTTAGTTAATTGGTTGAGAGATTGTGCCTTAATTTAGTTCAGATGTTGCTGGTTGAATAATAAACTAAGCTTACATTTTGTTGAAACAATTCTTGGTCAGACTTTACTTACCTTGCTTCCGAACTCTGGATTACCAGGGCCTCTTCCCCTGGGAACCAGAGGGTTAATACCCCAAAAAAAAAAATCAACTAATGGCAATCTAAACATATGAAACTTAAAGCCATTGTTTGGCTAAGTTGTTTCACTAACTTTTTCTTTCCTTTGACATAGTTTTTTCTGGGTTTTGCGTTAGCGTTTTGATTGCATGTAAATTTCGCCTCAATAAATTAATAAACTGTTATAATAGTCGAAGCATCCTATCTAATGTGTGAACTTACATAATATTGTTTTGTACGTTTTCATAAGAAATGGTTGACTATCTAGTTTGTCCTTCAAAATGTATGTGAACGCCGGATCACAATATTATTATATATGTAGTATATGTTATTTTGTTTTCGATTCTTTACAGGAAACATTTCATGCAGAGTCATCATCTCATCCGAGACTTGAACAGTCAGATGACGAGCATCCAAGTCATCATTTCATAGATTACGAAAAATCAGATAGGTCAGTTTTGTGATTAATGATCTTTTGGGTGTCATTTTTTATTTTTTTTGTTGGATCTGAACTAATACACTAGTTCCCTTATTATTCCTGCTTGGTGTGATAATATAGGGAAACCTCGGTCTCCTTGTCGAATTTGGGGCATCATAATGCTGTGGAGGTGGATGTTGTGAGCAAGATATCTAGTGTGAGTTGACTTATGTTAATAAATGAATCAATGTTCTAAAACTTATGGGCTGGGAGTTTCAATTTAGGGAACACCTTTTCAAGTCTACATCCCCCTTCAGTATTCCTTTTTTCCTACTGCTGCAATTGTGTTGCGTGCTAACTGGATTCCAATATTATTGTTATTTTGTTGTCTATTCTTTCCAGGAAACGATTGATGCAGAGTCAGCATTTGAGCCTATAATTGACCAGTCAGATGAAGAACATACACTGGGTACTACTAATGTGGAGTTAGATTCTAAAGAATCAGAAAGGTTAGTAATAGTTAGTAATTATATTCTGCATGTGCTTCTTCGTTTTTCTTTGCTTTGAATGAATATGCTTGTTGCTTAATTATTAATTACTGCGTGGTGTAATAATACAGGAAACTTTCAGTCTCCTCAACAGAGTCAGGACATCATAATGCTTTGGAGGTGGATGTTGTGAGCAAGATATCTAGTGTGAGTTGACTTCCCCATATGTTAATAAATGAATCAATGTTCTAGAACTTTTCTTGTTAGTTTATTGGGTTTATTAGGTTTAATGTGTTGGTAGCATGTAAACTGTGATATTAATCGAGGTATCAATAAATCTGCATTGTTGTATACTGTTATTGTAAGTATAGTTCAGCACTATTTATTTTTTATTTTATTTTTTGTAAGTGGGAGGTTGATATTGCAAATATTGTTATGTATGTATGCATGTATGTATAGTTCAGCACTAGTTTTTTCCTTCAAAAATATATGGGAGGTTTATACTGCAGATATTGTTATGTATGTATCTTATTTGGTTATCCATTCTTTCAAGGAAACATTTCATGCACAACCATCTTCCGAGCATACGCTTTACCTGTCCAATAAAGAGTTAGGTTTAACCTGTTAATGGTTAACCTGTTTCCCTATTGTCGTGATAGCTTATAAATTTTGGCTTAATGTGTTGATAGCTTATAAGTTTCGGCTTTGTCAGATTAATTATCGTTCTATTTGAGACATCCCATCTAATGTGTGAATTGACATATTTGTGTTTTGTGATCTTTCATAAGAATTGGTTCACCAACTTGTTTGTCCTTAAAAATGTTGTAAACTTCTGGTTGCAATATTATTATTTATATTGTCTGGTTATTCGTTATTTCCAGGAAACATTTAATGCAGAGTCATCATCCGAGCCGAGACTTGACCAGTCAAATGTTGAGCATATGCTTTGTACTACATGTTCAGAGTTAGATTATGAAATATCGGAAAGGTCTTTTGATTAATGATCTTCCACTTGTTATTCCTGTTTATTTTGGGCTTAAAATTCCTATACTTGTTTTGTAATTCCTGCTTGGTGCGATAAAACAGGAAACTCTCTGTCTCGTTGTCAAAGCCAGGGCATTATAATGCATTGGAGGTTGATGCTGCAGACAAGATACCTTGTGTAAGTTGACTTTCCGTATGCTAATTGTTGGAGTCAGTCACATATTTATATCCTTAGCTAGTTAGATGTACTATATCAGTGATTGGGAGTAGATTAAGCTTTCAATCAATTTAGCATTCACTGCGTTTATTGTAATCACCTTATATATATACAAGTGAGGTGTGCTGTTTTAGACACAATTACAGATTCCACAAATAAAACAATCTGCTTGCCGGTCAAATTAGTTCATATCTTGTGTGTTCAATTGAACTCGTGGCAAGCTGAGTTAGCTTGAACTCATTAATTACTAACCTGTTTCCCTAACTCCTATATTCCCATGACAATTGGTTATTGGTGGGTTTTGGGGTTTAATTTCTTGATAGCATGTAAATTTTGGCTTCCATTGATTAATACATCTGGTATTGTAGTTTAGTCATTCCATCTAATGTCTGAATTGACATAATTGTGTTTTTTCTTTTCATAAGAAATGGTTCACTGACTAGTTTGTTCTGCAAAATGCATTTGGACTTCAGCTTGCAGTATCCATATACATATTATTTGTTTGTCCATTCTTTCCAGGAAGCATTTCATTTACAGTCATCATCTGAGCCAACACTTGACCAGTCAGATGAAGAGCATATGATTGGTTCTACTAGTACGATTTTAGATTCTGAAAAATGCGAAAGGTTAGTGTTGTGACATTATTTCCTTGTCTATTTTTCCACATGTTATCCCTGCTCTTTTTTTATTTGGGTTTTGGAATGTTTTGCTTTTTCCTTAAATCATGCTTGATTTGATAATACAGGGAAGTCTCTGTATCATTGTCAAAGCCAGAAATTCATAAGGCTTTTGAAGTTGATGCTGTGAGGAAGCTACCTAAGGTGAGTGGATTTTCCATATGCTTATAATTATAAATGAATCAATCTGCTTAAACTTTATTCATTAGTTCATTAATGGAGAAAATGGACTTTAATCGAGTTATGAACTGTTCAGTTCAATTGTTGACTAAGCTTGAGGCTAGAAGTAAGTTTAATTTGTGGTTTTATGTCATGTAAATTAATTGAAGTGGCTGCTTGCTGAGTTAGCTTTAACCTGTTTCTCAAATTCCTACTTTCCTTGGACATATGTTAGTTGTTGGGTTTAATGATGTGATAGCATATTAGCATGTAAATTTTTTCTTCAATAGATAAATAAAACTGTTATACAAGGTGAGGCATCCCATCTAATGTCTGAACTGCCATAATTTTGTTTTTGTTTTTCCACAAGAAATGGTTTGCCAACTAGTTTTTCCTTTAAGCATATGCGAGCAGCAGAGTACAATATTATATGTGCGTGTGTTATTTTATTATCCATTCTTTGCAGGAAACATTCGATGCAAAGTCATTATCTAAGCCTAGAATTGACCATTTGGATGAAGAGCATATTCTCGGTGATACCTGTTCGACGTTAGACTCTGAAATATCAGATAGGTTAGTTTTGTAACTAACGATCTTCTACGTGTTATGATTGTTCGATTTTTTTGGCATTGACAAATACTTGTCTTGCTTACTTCCTACTTGGTATAATAATGCAGGGAAGTCTCGGGCTATTCTTCAGAACCTGGGCATGATAATTCTTTGGAGATTGATGCTGTGAGCAAGATACCTAGTGTGAGTTTACTTTCCATATCTCAATGTGGATATGAATCACTCTGCTTTAACATACTACATGGTTCTTTGAAGGATAAATTGTTACTTAGTTGAATTCAGATCTTGCAAGTTAGTACTTAGTAATAAACTAAGTTTGATAGTAAGCGTGCATTTAGTTGAGGAAATCTGAAATGAAATAAATTCAACTGGTGGTAAGTTAAGTTAGCTTGAACCTATTGATTGGCTAACGGCTAGCATGTTTCTCTAACTCCTACTCTCATCATACATATAGTTATTGTTGGGTTTTGTGTTTAGTGGCTTGTTAGCAGGTAAAATTAGGCATTAATAGATTAAAACAAAACAGTTATGCTACTTGAGGCGTTCAATCTAACATGTGAAGCAGCATGGTTGTGATTTGTGTCTATATTTCATTAGAAAAGGTTCATCCACAAAATTTATGCAAGCTTCATATTGTTAATATTATATGTTGATTATTGGGTCATCCATTCTTTTCAGGAAACGTTTCACACACAGTCATCATCAGAGCCTAGACTTAACCTCTCAAATGAAGAGCCGACGATCGGACCTTCTTGTACACAGTTCGTGTCTGAAAAATCAGATGGTTTAGTCATGTGAGTAATACTTTTTGAGTGCGATTCATGCTTTGTTTTTTCTTGGTTTTGTGTTATTATGTTTGGGTTCCTTATTTGCTTTTTGGTGTAATATAATAGGTGTGTTTCGTCCTCCTCGTCAAAATCAGGGGATCATAATGAATTGGAAGTTGATGCTAAGAGCAAGATACCGAGTGTGAGTAGACTTTCCATATTTTTTTTATAAGAGACTTTTCATATGTTAATATCGATGCATGCTGTTTCTTGCGTCTTTTTAATTTATATCCAGATAGTTATTTGGGGAGCTACAAATTAAGAGATAGCTCGTTTATGTATTATTAAAACCACCAATAGTCTTAAAATTTTAAACCACTGAAAAGCTCTAGCCCATCTTTACCTTTTATTTAACATTAATCTGTTTTTTTTTTTTTTTGACAGAAATATTAACTTATTCTTGAAATGGGTAAATTAGTTTATTGAATTTCTTTAGGAGACACTAAGATGGTCTGATTTAAATACAAAATACTCACGAAATAGATGATACTTTCCAACACACCTTTTTTTATATAAAACATTAGAGTGCAAAGGCATCACATGATAACTATGACATCCCAACTATGTTGGCACCCCATAATCATCACCTATCAATAAAAATTGCCACATGCTGGATTCGAACACATGACACTCCAATCACAATAAGCGACTACTTGCCACTGCGCCACACAAACTCTTGTAACTTTCCAACACACCTGAAGATAGTGCATACAAGTTGTATGCGCGAAGCTTCTTACACATGAACTAATTGAGGACCTCAAAGTTGTATGGACAATCTGATCCATAGAGTTACAAACTCTACCACAATTCTGGTCTGTAGAAATTTTTCCTTAATAAAGTGACAATCGATTTCTGATGTTTTTTCATGAAAGACCGAGTTGGATACAATGTGAAAAGCAACTTGATTATCACAATATATTTCCAATCAATGCTATCAAACTTCAACTGGCAAGTTGTATGCGCGAAGCTTCTTACACATGAACTAATTGAGGACCTCAAAGTTGTATGGACAATCTGATCCATAGAGTTACAAACTCTACCACAATTCTGGTCTGTAGAAATTTTTCCTTAATAAAGTGACAATCGATTTCTGATGTTTTTTCATGAAAGACCGAGTTGGATACAATGTGAAAAGCAACTTGATTATCACAATATATTTCCAATCAATGCTATCAAACTTCAACTGGTGAGACAACTGTTTCACAAGTAACCGTTGTGTGCTACGCTGCCTCAATACTAAATTGTGCTACTACGTTTTAATTGCAAGGTTACCTCAAACAAAGAATCCTGAAGTAGGTTACTTATTAATAGTAGATACAACCAAACTTTCCCCTGAATATCCCACTACATGAGTATTTCATTTCTCTTCATATAACATCCCTTGGTTTAGAGAATTTTTGATATATCACAAAATTCAAAATGCTACATCCCAATGGTAGAGATTGTATGAACTGACTCACTACATTGACTGCGAAAGTAATAAATATCTTGTCTGTTTATCATAAGATAGTTGAATTTCTCAACTAACCTCATGTATCTATGTGGATCTGAAAAGGCCCTCTCTAATATGGTAATAGTTTACCGTTTGGAATGCATGATTGTTCGTAGGTTTAAAATTAGTTGTTGAAAAAGGCTTCTTTAAGATGTTGATACTTAATAGCCATATGTTCTAGAAGCTTAAATTGTTAATTGAATGATTCAAGAACCTTTTAATATATTTATACTAATTGACTTGAACAAAAACTAAGTTTTTGAGGTCCTTCTATCTATCTGCTTAGTGCTTCACAAAATAATTATTGTTCATATTACCATGCTAAGCTTACAGGGAGTTTGTTTCTGCTTTCCCCTTTCATAAAATCACCTTTCAGGAATTGTTTGATTCTTCATTATCAACAAAAAATGACATTTTGGATCCTTCATCGCCCAAAGATGTTTCATCTACTAAAGCCCGGAGTGATAAAGGAGTCAATAACTCCTGTAAACCTCCTAGGCCGAAAAGGTGTGTGGTGTATTTATTGTAAAAGAGTAATGAAGCAGTGTTTGTTCCTTGTCTTTGTATAGTTTTCATTCCACATTTACCAATTACAGTTTTTATGTATGTGTTATGTTGAAATCAGGACACTTATGCCTTCCTCATCCATGTTATCAAGAAACTTGAGCACCTTTGATCTTTTTGACGAATCCGATAAATTAAAGGTACTTTATTTTAGATCATATTTTCGGCAGCACAATTACCTCTACGAATTTGAAAGTCGTCCTACACTTGAATAACTGTATTTCTCATCTGTTTTTATGTTTGTTATAATGTTTTGTTAAATTAGACGGACAACAGTGAGTTAGGAAACACATAATGCTAATTGCATATGTCTGGTTTGCAGGGGAACAGAAGCACAAGGAAATCGGGTGCACGTGATGATCCTAAAAGATCAAATGGAAGTATCTCTCTGCTCAATTTGCTCCAACAGAGAAAAAGCAATATTCGCCACTAGCGTAGCCATCAAATTCTTTTTGTAGAAAATACAAAAAGATTATGCTTGAGACAAGGACGTGATGTCTGGAGTTATATGTTCGTATGCAGTCGATGATGACTTGCCGTTTTGGAATGTATCTTATGCCTTATAGTAATCTGTTAATTTAGTTATTTGAATTGATTAGTTACTGCTAACGAGTCAGTTGTTCACTTTTTTGTAAGTTATTAAGCATATTTTAGTGGTATAGCAGGTGTTACAACTGTAGATGTGTATATACATAAGCTTAGCCTGGAGAGTGAAAACCTCATTTTTTCCTACTCGTTTCAAGTCACATGTTTTAGTGGTATTGCAGGTGTTACAATTGGGAGGATGATGATAAGTAAACTTAAATATAGACACTCTACCTAGATCGGGAGCAACCCTATTGGCCGCAGCTGCTGGACAAAAGCTATGTTGTAGCTAGCGTTAAGTGTTAGCCGTTAATAGAAAGAACAGACGCAGACAACAAAGTTCCTAGAGCATTCTCAAACCTATAGTTCAATCAATATACGTATCATTAACTATACTCAATTAAATGTCTTCTACGGTTTCTAAAAAGTGTAAAAAGTTATTCTACTTTAAAAAATCTGAATTGATTCAAACAAATACCTTAATAATTAAAATAAAATTAAAAAAATGAGTATTATTGTAATATCTATTTTATACTAGTTATTAAAGAAACATTTAATTGCTCAAAACTATATTATTGACGAAATATTTAACTCTTTTGACAAAACAAAATATTTAACTTAAAAAACTTATTTGTTTATAGATTATTGGTAGTGACATTGCATATAATATGTAGGGATTGATTTGAATCCTGATATTGTCACTTGTTCACTTTAATAAGTGAAATTTTAGCAACTAAACAAATTGACAAAAAAATGTTACATAAAGTTCTATCCACTTAATTATTATTTTTACTGGTCATCAATAAATTATCACTTTTTTTTGTCAAATAGCCCAGTAGCTAAATTTTACCTCCTAAGATGAAAAGTGAAAATAACATAATGTAAACTCCGATCTTGCATATTAAATATAATATCGTATCAACTTAATAGACAAATTATCTCTTATTTTATTGAGCAACAATAAATTATCAGAATTAGTATAAATTTTATGTGGGTTTGAGTAAATTAATTTCAGTTACTTTAAACAATGTGTTACATTTGAGACTTTGTGGCTGAAGATAAATTGACAAAGTCGGTGGACATTTTTTTCTATAACATGGTTCAATTGTTATGTCTTACTAACATGAGCCTCAAGAATCTAAAAACAAAAATATTCTCTTAAAGTTTGATGAATACAGAACAATTTTATCATCAACTTTTGACAATTGAATTTAAAATTTGAAAAAAAATAAAGATCCTCTTCTTTTCTCTCCTCCAAACAGCAGGAATATTGTATTAGGATAGGATACGTCATGTTAGTGAAAGGTTATATAAAATGGGAATCCATATTAGCTGTAAGTTGATTATCAGTAACCATCAACTATTCATAAATCATAACTAAGCATGTCAATATTCAAAACCCCCTCTAACATAAATTCAATTAAATAGTGTTTAAATCTTCTAATAGTAGAGATATCACATTATATTGAGATTGAAGTTCAAACTTATAATTTCTCGTTTGTTCATTTTAACGGATGAATTTCTAACCACTAAATTCTTTTAATGTGACTATAATATTTTATAGTCGAATAAGGAAGACAGTTGTTCATATATAGGTTTACAATGATGCAGTCATTTAGCAACACTGCAACTACGGTAAAGGATAACATATTATATAATGCCTGCTATATGTACTTATTGCGAAACAAATTCGTGTTTTTCTCGATTCTAACCGTCGATAGGGCACTAAGTGGATGATCCAAAACAATAGCAATAATAGAATCAGATTATCTTTCAAATTTCAGATATAAATAATCATATTAATGAATAAACACTTGGTTGCTAGACGTTTGCGAGATTACACCACTTGCAGTTGCAGCATCTCTAATCTAATGGGGTCCAAAAGTAAATATCATAATCTTATATAATGGTGCTGGTGTGGTGCGTGTGTTCCACCAACACCAAGTAGCCTCCACTATAAAGCGCCTCTCACTGTATCACATAAGTAATTTACACATTTTTTACATTAATCAGATTATAGTGCATTCAAAGGTATAGATAGTATTAGACAAAATTATACATAATCAGAGCTATTTAAATATAAAATGACAAGGTGACATAGTGTAGGAGCCACATAATAGTTGTTGTGCAACAAAAACTTGATTGCTTAAAATTGGCTCATTGTATAATAATTAATCATGCCACTTTAAAGAGAAAACAGTAATAAAATACTAAAATGTGACTCCATTTGCTCATTTGTTATGGATTTTTATTATTATATTATTATTATATGACCAATAAATGAATATCATAGTTCACAATACAAATAATTCTATTCTATGTATACCTATTAATTAATCTCAATGACAAGGATCTCAATAAATAATGGCCACCCACTCCCCATAGTTTTTCATCCATGTGTAAAATGTCTTCAAAGTGTTGAACTTGAACCACAGCTTTTTAATCATACGGGCTTTTTCGGATACAAGGACCATGCTCAATTCACATGGGCCATGAGGTCCAGTGAAACAAAACACGTGGCCCATGAATCTTTTTTTTTTTTTGGTTGATAACCCATGAACCTAATTTGGTGGGAAACGTTACGTGGCTGATGAAGCTAATTTTGAGGGAAAATGTTGAAGAGGCGGTGATTACAAATGGAAAAACTGACACAATAGCCACATAGCCGTTGTAATGGTGAGAAGAATAGTTTGGGATTTCCATACATTAGTACACGTGGCCCATGATATTTCACTCTGATCTAATGCACCAACGTACACCATTGAACCGTTGTTAAGCTGGGGTGATGATGATGAGTCACTGCCATCTGATTTTGGATTTTCTCCCTCCCACGATTTTTTACTGCAAAAAACAATTATATCAACAACATCATTTCCTAAAGAAGGGTGAACCTCACGTGGTTGATTTATATTTTATCCTCCTAAAAATTCTACGCTCATATAATCAATTAAGATTGAGTATACTTCAATTGGAGTATAAACGAATTCTCCTTCCACTTTCTTCAAAATATGGTCCCATGCATAGGAGACCAGATGCAGAATTCTGATATAATCATGCTATGAAGCACAAACACTCCTCAGATTAGACGTGTCTGTGTCAGATACGTGTCGGTGTCGGTGTCGACACCGACACCGACATTTATGATTACAGTAAATTATGTTATTTTTTTAAATTATTATCGATCTCGACATGTCAGTGTCGGTCTCGTGTCCGGTGTCCGTGTTAGTGTCCGTGCTTCATAGCTACCATAGCTGCCATGTGCCTTTGGGATTAGCAGAGATTTACGAGTGTTTTATTTGAGTATTCAAAATAGATTATCAATTAATTATAAAATTAAGTTGAATGTGTATATATTAAGTTAGCCGTTAATCTCACTCATTACCGCATCCAACGTTCATATTTCATTCAATAGTTACTACCGTTAAATTAAAAACAAATTAATAATTAATTAATAGTAATCGTGATTCAACGAATCTAACCTGGGGTTGTTGCTGTTAGTGGAAGGGCAAAACGTGATTATGTATTCAGCGGCAGAAGCACAAGTAAACGTGCTTGTCTTATCATCATACGCGTAGCTATACGCGCGTGGGCAAGCATTCTTAAACAACTCAGAATAACTTGAAGGTTTACAAGTGTTAGGTGAACCATACGCGCCGCTACAACAATACTGCGCCGATCCAAACGCTTCACAAGCACTTTTACACGCCACACTCTCTTTCCCATCCACGCTCGTAACCTTAAGCTCTGAAGGACACGCGCCGAGTAAATCCTCAACACAACCGGTACTTTTACAGTTATCACCGGAACCACCTTGTGGAACCACAAGCATAGGGACGTTGTAACCGTCAACTAAACTCACGTCGAAGAAATCGAGTCCATCGGATCCATCGAGAGTGAATTCTGCTAAAGTAGCTGGCGGTGTTGCTCCGTTTCCGGAGCATTCGAGTTTGCCGGAGTTACAATCGCCGGTTAGGCAAGAGAATTTTCCGGTGGAGTCTTGAGAACAGAGTGTGCGTCCCCAGAAACGACCTCCCCAGGAAGAAGGTGGAGTAATTGATTTGGATTCACCGGATTGAAGAACGAAGCCGGTGGTTGGAAGTGGCGCAACGCCGGCGTTGGAGAGAATTCCTGGCCACACTGTATAATTGCATTTGTTAAGGAGTGTGAATGTTGTTGATGCTACTCCTGTTGTTGAAAGATAAAGTGTAAGGAAAATTGAGAATAGTTTTGTAATTAGTTGATCCATGTACTGATTATAGAGCTTAAATAGTATGTACTTAATTAGATATTTTGTAATTTGTAAGATGATGAAGAAGAAGCTAATTATGCAACTTCTTCTTTGTTGTATGGTAATATACTAATTTGGGGACAAAAGGTTACGGAATTGGAATTTGGAGCTGAAAGGTGACTTTAACTTCGTCTTTTTTTGTGTGATAAGGTGGCTTTAACTTTAGCTTATAGTTTATACTATATATATATTGCTTATTGCTTAAATGCACAGAAAATGAACACGAGTTTTGGGGCCTATTTCCGAAAGTTGTTTAGGAATTTTACCGGGCTTTTCGGTTCGGGCCTTGAAGGGACCCATATGGCATACAAACATGAAGGTAGCTTGTGAAGGACAAAGGAAGAATAGCGTTCTAATCAGTTATTTCATCTTAAAATTAGATTGAAGTCTTATTATTATCCCTTAAAAAAAAAAAAAGTTAAATATGTTTTTTGTCCTTATAGTTTCGCAGAATTTCATTTTTAGTCCCTAAAGATTTTTTTCACATTTTTTAGTCCCTGAAGTTTGGTCAGTCAGTGTTTTTAGTCCCTACTTTTAATCAAACTCTTGTATACTTTCACATTTTATAAGAACATCTCCGATAAAAATTTAGAATTTTTTAACATAAGATGAATTATTTATGAATTTTTATGTGCAAAAAATTAAAAAATTAATATTTAATTCATCTCTTGTTAAAAAAATTTAAACTTTTGTAAGAGAGATTCATATAATGTACTAAACATGACTATAGAAAAAAATTTAAAATTTCGAATTATATGTACGAGTTGATTGAAAAGTATGGACTAAAAACAATGACTGACAAAACTTCAGGGACTAAAAAGTGTGGAAATTTTTTTCAGGGACTAAAAACGAAATTCTGCGAAACTATAGGGACCAAAAACATATTTAACCCTAAAAAAAATACAATACAATTCAGTTGGTAGCGGTAGACATATAGATATGCAGTAATTCAAATTTGACTCCGACACTTCTCTACATTTAAAATGGGCAAACCACCGTTTAAGTTTTTAAAAGTGTAACTCGTCGTATTGATATTTAAATATATCAAAATTGCAAATACTTTTTCAATATCTTATTTGATAGTAATTTTATTTACTAAATTGAATACCTAAAACAGATTTAAGGATCAAAATAACTAATAAAAGATATATTTGTGGATCTATTTAAAATTTTGATACATTGACTAATGTAACAACGAATTACACATATAAAAAAGATTAAAATGGTGGTTTGCCTCATTTAAAATACACGAGTCATTAAATTATAGGGAAAAAAAGACTGGCCCATGTTATGGCACTCCAGTTGTGGTTTATGAGTCCTTCACACCAAGAGTTGAGTTATTTCATGAGCAACTTTACTTCATTTTTAAAAGAATTTGTTAGTACAATATTTTAAGATGCAACAAAATATTAATATGTGAGCTATATTGTGAGACTCATTATATAAGTTCTTAAGTTTTTAAATTTATTAGTACAATATTTTAAGATGCAACAAAATGTTAATAATGTGAGCTATATTGTGAGGCTCATTATATAAGTTCTTTATTTTTTAAAGTTAGTACAATATTTTAAGATTCAACAAAATATTAATATGTGAGCTATATTGTGAGACTCATTATAAGTTCTTAAAATTGTAGCATTGGTCCAAAATATGAATGTACTTTAAGTGATTAGACAAAGTGGAGTTCACTTAAACTATGTATAAGATGCATTGTATTACTAGAGATGTTCTTGGTTCATAGAATCGGGATTATAAAGAGAAGGTTGTCTCAACTTTTATATATATATATATATATTTAAATCACATTTAATGAGATTCTTAATACACTCTTCACACCAAAGACAATACATTTGAAGTGTAATCTGAATGGCAATCTGGATGGCTCCATAGCAGTAACTTGATAACAAGTGACTCAATAGATAAATTTTGATGTCAATTTAGGTTGTACCTAACTCATTGTTATAATACCGGCTTATAATCACGAAATTAAAATTAAACTCTTAACTGAAATTTCACAATAGTTTACCAAGAAGACAAAACTGTGCAAATTGTTTTCCACCAAAAGAAACGTGGTATTCTAGTAAATCAAACATGTAGCAAAAATATGCATCATTCCTGTCAATTTAGCAATAGGCCAATTAAGCACAACAAGCATTCGTCAGAGATTCGTATTTAGCTTTAATTTTAGTACATTTCACATGAGTCCAAATAAAATGGCCACACTTGATGTGTAACCTTCTACCATGAATTGGTCGAAGAAGAAATGGAAGTGATAACAATGTTTAAGCTACCCTGCAATCATGCATCCGCATCCTTCCAATATTTGAGATAACATCAAATGATGCAAAAAGCAGGCAAACCCAATTTAGAGTTGGTATATTTACTTATACTAATATATATTTTTTTAGAAGATTATTTATACTAATACTATTAATATTAATTTGTATCAAGATTTATAACACCAAGCTTTTGTAGTTTCCAATCATGACAAATTCGACACGGTCGGTTCTAAATCTTGTATAAACGTTATCAACCAGCCCTACTAGCAAGACTTATTATACTAGGGTACAAATATAATTGATTGACAAGGCACAACAAATTGCATGACATAAGTATTGCTAGATGGTGAGAAACATGCCATCAATGTGACATATCATAATCATATACTAGTATTTAAGTTCAGTATTGTAGCTCAAGTTACATAATACAATATGTAACTTATACGAAAAGCAGAACTGGTTTAATTATTATGCTAAGGGGTTTCCAACTTATTTTAATTCCAACTTATGTACCAAATTAAGTATTATTGTTTACACTATGTTAGGCACAAAAGAATAGAACTGTGGAGGTACTGAGTAGAAGGTAACTATTGGCACATACTAGTGGGTTGAGATTTATGTCCCACATCGTTTAGAAACATGAGCTATAACTAATTCGGTATCTATAAAATGTTAGCAAGAAATATAGAGAAAGTCATGATCCTTCAGGCAGATACGGGGAAATGAGGAGTGGTTGGATCTCACAAATTATGTGAGTTGAGTGTCCACCCACAGCCTGGTTACGACAATCAGGGCACTCTCCCAATTTCAATCTGATCCCTAACCTGAAGGATTTAAATCCAAAACAAATTTTTTTATTTTATTTTAATGTTATTTGGTAGAATTTTTTAAAGTATGTGTTTTTACATGATCATTTTTGGAATGGCATAATTTGTTTTTTAAATCTTACCATTTATTTTGTTCACAAAAATTAAAAAATTTTACCATTTATTTTCCTCCAAAATATTACAGCACTAATATATCGTTAAAAATTAAAAACTAATTAAGGATACCAAAATAAGTAACTTTTATATTAAAAATAGCTTTCTTTACATTTTTAAAAAGGTCAACTACACAAATTTCAAGATTAAATGTGTGTTTTGTAAATTTAAAGTGAGCTTACTTGTACAATCAATATTTAACAATTTGAGACAATTTTGTTTTCTTCTTCTATGAAAAAACAATAGAGAGAAAAATGGATAGTTAATGATTAAAAAAATGTTTTATTATAATAGGTGCATCTAATTTATTTTTTAAACTTTTCACAAATGAATTACATAAATTTTAAGAGAATGTTTCTACTTTTGAAAAAAAAAATTTGACTAAAATACTTTTGAATTCTTAACAAGTGCCTTTAAGGCATATCTTAGCAAAACTCAAAACTAAAACCACATTATGAGTAGTATGAGAGAGTTGTCTAAAAAATTGTCTCAATGAGTGTACAAATATAATTTCTCTTTAGACACTTGTTAAGATATAATAAATTTAGATAAACTTATACAATTTTACCCTTATTTCACTTGATGAAAAAAACATTCATTTAATGCATGTTTTACCTTTTGTAAGAGCACAAAAGAAAAAATATATTAAGTCACAAAAAAAAAAATTAATTGTGTTTTGATTTTTTTTAAAAATCAGAGTTTTGAGACAATATTAAAATGTTTTTTTTTTGTTTGAAATGGCAAATTTAAAATGTTAAAAGGACCAAAAATCAGGAACTGAGAGAATAGTCAACTTTGGCAAATCCAAGTCCATCTAAGAGAAATTTTTAGACAATCTATCGCAAACAATGTAAAGAATTCAACTATTTCAATATAATATCATGAGTTATATATATGGATATATATACAGGATTAAAATTGTAGAAAAAATAATTGAAGAATTAATGTCAGCATCTAAGAAAGTGAAGTAGCAAGAGGCCTTCACAAGAAAAGAAAAACATAGCGCAAAACCTATAACTGAATGAAGAATTCAAAACTCTAAGCCATCCATAATATCCAAAACATCATAGCTTCGGTGGTTGGCAATGAGTGTGGTACCCAAGGACTCTTTAACAGGGGAACTCCCGGCACTTTTGGTCTTAAGCTTCGCTTTAGTTTTCTTGGCAGCACCAAGTTCCTCACTTTTGCTAACTCCTGGGGTCCTCCTCCTTGCAATTACTTCCCCTAGCAACATCCTATCCTCTGGAGAAAGTTGAGTTCCCAATGGCTTGTTGTTTCGGTCCAATGATAGAATCAAAAACTGTTGCATCTTAGACTGAAGTTCAGGTCTCTTGGGAGGAGACCGCGTGGGCATTGCCATTGGTCTCGAGGCATTTTGTCTGGATCTTACAGAGCTAATCAAATGGTGAATCCATACCAACAATTCAATAATGTAAACGTCTATTTTCTGTTTATCAGCGTAGTAAAGTGTCTGGAGACGAATCGGGTTGCTTTCTTTGGACGTGTTATCGCCAAAGTCATTACTGAAATATCAAAATAGGAACACAAGTTATTATGGACTCTCCTGGTTCCTGCTAACGCCACTTCTTATTTTCTTACATTATACAGTACGAGTAAACACAATCACCAAGAAAGATTCAAGTTTAACTAACCTTGTGTTTGCCCATTCACCAACCCATCCAAAGCCTTGATGAGCTCTGTCAACAATATCGTAAAATAAAAGAAAAACACATGAGCAAATGCAAGGAATTATAACCTATTTTCATCCAAGAAAACAAGGCCAGCATGGGGAGCAAAAAATAAAATTTGACACAAAAACAAAAATCAAACAAACATTTGCATATCTCACTTGATTGTATTTGCGGCTAATGGTACAAGCCACTGAAGAGTCTTATCCATTTCAGCTTTGATCTGAGTGAAGGATTGCTGCAGAAAATTTCCGTTTCATTTAGCATAATCCAAAACAAAATAAAACTCAATCTTCATGAAACAGGTGAGTTGTGACTAAACCCCTCCCCCCCAAAAAATGACAACGAAAAGAATAAGAAATCGCAAGACAAAAATGGATGTCCAGGAAATGGAGGTTATACCTCTTTTGGGATAGAAATGGTTTGCAGCTGGGATGGAAGGGCGTTCTTAATATTGTTTGGTAAACCTTGATATAATGTATCCCTCGTATTTGGAGGAAGGGAAGCTGGGCGAGATGCCTGATAGAAACATACATTGTTGTTTAAACAAAAATAGATGTTTGATTAGGTAAAACACATTTTATTAGTGGGATAAAAACTTACAATCATATATATTTGATTAATCATGTTAGCATAGTGTAGTGCAAGACTAGCTTCACCAAGCCTTTGAGGACCTTTACCATACTTGACAGCATCAGTACCTGCCATTAACCCACAATTTCAAAACAATTTAGATGATTAATTTAACTGTCAGATGTTGTTATGAGTTATGACCTTCCAACCTGTGTTGTGTTGTCAATTGTGGAATGCGGGAAATCGCGGTTTGTTCAAATTCCGCTACACAACAGTGTTATAGTGCCGCAATTTCAATATATTTTATACTAATTACTAAATAGCGTATCGTGGAACAATAGTGAGCTGTTCAAACTCCGCTGTGCAATAGCGCTAAAGGCTATAGCTGTTATTTAACAGCATTGCTTCCAACAAGTTCTACACAACAGCATAATGCAGCATAGTTTTTCGAATGTTTTTATTTAGTAGGCCAATCCCTCCAGGAAAATTAAATGATTTAGCATAACAAGGCCCGCTTGTTTAAGATCATGTCATAGAGATAGCAGGGATGCAAGCAAAGGTGGTTCAGATGTGGAACCCTAAGCTTACTAGATGTGATGAATTCCTCGTGTATAAGGTGATGCACATGCTCTAACTATATTATAGATAGCTTTTGTATTTTACTTCATAAGAGATATGTTCATACCATGGTTTCCAAGGAACACGCAAATTGCTTGATGTATATAGATAACAATATCAACAAGCTTTTCAACTACCTGCAATAAGTAAATACAATTCTGAGTTCTGACAGAATAAGTCAATCGCTGTAATTTGTAAAATCTGCAGCCACTAAACATTCACTGCTACACTAATGTCCAAAATTCCATTCAAGAAGTGGGGGAACATGGGATGAGAAAATACTGAATTCAACTTACTAGGAAATATTACTTTATAATACGAATAACAATATACCTCCTCTAAATTTCTGGACCAAAGAGACTTCTTTTTCAAGTTCCTCACGAGCTTTTTTTGATGCTTTAACTCACTTTGAAAAATGGTGATACTCTCCCCTGCATTTTTAAAGAGTGCATAGCTTTCAATCATTAGCTAATTTCTGAGAATTTAAATTTTCACATGTTCTGCTGACAGACTACTGCAAGTGAAACTGAAAATCCAAAGTGATAAATATGAAAATATTTCTGTGCCTGTGGTCACTGAGACTGAAAATCCAAAATGATAAATATGAAAATATTTCTGTGGTCACTAGTAATAATGAATATATTTCAGCAAAAAAGGAAATACTTGCTCATAACAGTGGGTACAGATGTTAGAAACCAAATTCTTGTTGGGATAATTATTACAAAATATACTCTATCTAAAATGTTAAGATAAGATAGAAAACTGAGCAAATGAAACCAAAAAAAAAAAACTAAGACAATAATTTAGATACCAAGTATTATTTGAAATTTTATATAATAAAGTTTCTAACTTCTAACCTTTTAGAGGAAGATTCAAGGACTCCATTTCCTTAATTTTTTGTTTATAATCATGTTGATCCCGTTCATAAGTACTTAATTCGCGGTATAATTCCTACATAAAAATGAGAAAATTAGTTATTTGAAAAAGAAACTACAAAATGCATTCAATGAAAACCCTAAATTTAACCAGCAGAGAACTCAAAGCAAATCTGAAGTTCAGCCATCAGTTCACCGAGGAGATAAAAAATTGTGCAGCACTTTATTTGAAATGTCAATAAGCTCACCGCAGTGTGATGAACTAGACCTGCAAACTCCTGCATTGTCTTTTCGGCATCTACCTGATATTGTTTGTCGCCCAAGGCATCCGAGTCTAATCTGATATTTTGTTTTTGGCAAAGATTTTAATATGAAAAAAGTGTCTTAGTTTTATCATCTTTGAATTGGATGATGATAGTTAGCATAATCTTCTCAGCTATCATAAATAAGCAATGCGTAAGGAAACTCACCTTGAGAAATATCGATCCAGGTTGTGCCATTGAGGGTCTTTACACATATTTCCAAATCTAATTACTTCCCGTGAAAAGATATTGAATTCTTCCCTAAAAATTCCAAAAAGATAAGATATAAGGAACAGTAAGGAAATTGGGAGGAAAAACAAAAGCATACTATACTACTCTTAGAAAAAGCTAGAACCTTTTGTCCACCTCAGCAAAACTCATCAACTCTTTCATATCAGTGGAGACTAATTGCTGAATGCCTTTCGATTGTAAGACCTCCTTCTTAAGGAACTGCATGTTTTCTTCAGAAAGTGAGTGAAATAAAATGGCTCCTTTGGTTAATGTATTAGCTACTTCAAATGCCAGTATTGATACTTTCTTCCCTCTAGAAGTCATGGCAGAGGAAAACCCGCCACTGGTGTTTAACTTTTGCATGCCACTTCCAAGTGTGTCCAGAACTTCCACTGCCCTATAGCTAGCTTTACCCAGTAAAGAGCTCTTTCTGGTCATCTATGCAAAGAAGAGACATCAATCATTAAATACTAAATTTCAAAACAACTTGATATGTTGCTGCTTATAACCTGACAATTTATAACAGTAAACCAGTTCATAATGCGTTTGTAGGGGGAACGCTTATTCAAATCATGAAAGTAAACAATCTATGCTTGAATAAAGCAAAAACCGCGTAAAGCAGATTTATGCACCATTTCTGGATTTCTTGTGAGTTTCATAATCTCAAGTCTCAATGACTGGTTCACTAAACAGAAACAGCTTCTCCTTAAATCAAATAACTAGAGTAAGAAACAAGTTTGAATGCACAAACCCAGCTTGTTTTCTTACATGGTTTTAAATTGTGATCCGCAACCGCAATTACAGCCGCAATATAACAAATTTTGAATTCTTCACAACAACACCACAACCGCAATTTTGACTTCTGGCTGTACTTTATAATAATACAATGTTCGCTATCGGCGGCCCCAATTTAAAACCATGTTTTTAACTATAAGAACCGATCAGTGTACCGTCTCTAATTACTAGTGATAACTAATAGTACAAACACATAAATTTCTGTCCACACTCAAGAACCAGATATAGAGAAAAAAGGTACCTGTTTTTCCCCAATTGAAGCAGAAGTGGATAAACCGAATTCATTTTCTTTGTTGTTTTGGTTTTTACCATGACTATTAGACCTTGAATCTGAAAAAGTTTCTTTCCGATTCGTAAAACTTTTTTCCTTCTTAATAAGCTTACCAGAAAACCCCAAAGTCTTCCCTCCTCCTCCGAGTTCTGCATTTCCCTCCGTCATCCCCGCCGAACAAACCGCTCCCATTTTTTCTTTTTTTTCCCAATCAGAAATTAAATTAAAAAAAAAATAACGCAATGCAACACAGAAATCAAAAACCTAATATAGGTTTCAATCAATATACCACCACCTGTGCATCAAATAAAATTCTATTTAGAAAAATAATCGATTAAATAATCAAATAATGAATGAACTAAGAAATACATAGTAGTATTTGAAATTTGAGAGTGAAAGAGAGAAAGAGCATAATATTAATATTAAGGGTACATACCTATTTACAGAGAAGAATAGAATGATGAAGTTGGAAAATGTTGATTTAGAAAAGGAAATGGAATTGGTTGGGAAATGTAAGAAGAAAAGTCGCTGAGAATTTACGACTCTGAGGTTTGACTTTGAAATACAATAAAGATAGGCGTGACGTGTGTATGTTTATGGGGAGGGGAGGGATATTCATAAAGAGAAATGGTTGAATATTTTGATTGATTGAATAAATATATCAAAGGAAATAAAAAGTAAGCGATGATTTTTAATGCCTTAATAAAAATGGAAAACGCGCAAATGGAATTCAATGCTTGTTGTTTGTAGGATTTGGAAATTGGGTACTACTACAATGAATAGTAGTCACTCTCTTTCGACGAGGTAAAGGTGAAGACGTGGCAGGCAAAAATATTAACGTAAATGAAGACTCTGCATAGATCGTCTGTAGCGTACTACTGCTCATAAGTGTCATGGCAGGTCAAAATGTCAGCACATCTTTTTTTTATATTTTTTTATTTTCAGCACCAATTTAATCCGATTCAGAGTTAATTTTACCTTCAAACCGTGATCTTATCTTAAATTTCATGTAATTCATTTGTGATTGTCACCAATAATATAATGACCTTAATTTTCTCTATTTCCATATCTAATTAATTTACCCGGCAATTACAATGGGAAGCAAGGCTATAAGGCGGAGCGAATCCGGAAAGATTGCCTCAGTTCGGATTGTTCTCTGCAACTCGGGAACATGAAGTTGGAATCGCTAGTAATCGCGGATCAGCATGCCGCGGTGAATAGGTATCCGGGCCCTGTACACACCGCCCGTCACACCCTGGGAATTGGTTTCGCCCGCACTGCTATTATAATGTCGTCCAGTCATGTTTTTTTGTTAGAAATTTAGTGAGGGAGACTGAAAAAATCAAAGATTATAATGTTGGCATTTTTTTTACGGAATCAGTTATACATTTTCTTGTAATGAATCATTTGATTTTTTTTTTAATAATTTGTTTAATTGTAAAAAAATCATTATTTATGGTGATTGATATCTTGATGTCATTTGTCACTGAATCAAAATATCTACAAGTTGTAAAAGTGTTACATGTCATTGTATGGACTATTTATTATGTATGAAACTTAAAGTGGAATCATCATCGGAGATATTCTTATATGTTTCATTTGAGTCGTCTTGTACTTGTTTTTTTTTTGGTTTGGTGTTGTTTTACTTAGATCATAGTGCGTAGTTATTTGTTTTAATTTCTTGTCTTAGTACAGTTTTTGTGCTGATTTTCCATCTTAATATGATGTTTCAATACAGGTTCAATGACTTTAGCATATTCAATATTGTTGACTCGGAGACATAATTATTCCGGGCATTTGAATATTGTCATATCAATTGTAGGCTCTTTCGTTAGGTCGTTTTATGCAAGTAACTCATATGTTGTAACTTGTAAGCTTGTTCGCAATATCATCATCCTTTTTAGATTTTAGCCAAGTTGAATATATAATAATTTTTATTGATATACTTTACAGATTTGAATGAATGAAAATCGTTGTTTTTTACTAATAAAAAAAGTCATTTACTTAAAATTAAAATTTGACGGTTCAAATTTTAATGTAATTTTCAGACGGATTTCATCCTATAATTGCATCCCATCATAGATGTTGACCCTTCTCAATTAAAATTTGATGATTTAGATTTCAAATTCAGAATTTTATAGTACATAAAAATTTAGAATAGCCTCAAAATTTGCATTGTTCGATCTTGATCAGACGTTTTTATTGTGTCGACTCTGCACTGCATTCACTCTGAAATGCACATAATTTGTTTCCCACGAGCATGGCCGGCCACTATGCATTTGCTACATGGCCATGGCATAAATCCTCATAAAAATGTTGGCCTAAAAAATATAGAGTAGTATTGGTAAATGGAGCACAAAATGAAGAATTGTGGAATCCAAGTATTTGATATTCATTTTATTCTAAAATGAGAGATTTATTAGTTACGGTAGATCCTAAAAGAAATTGTTTTTATTGTGAAGGGTATTAAAGATAAAAATTATAGACGCTCTATAGTTAATTTTTATATTATAGTTTTATCAAATGGAGAAGCATGTGATAAAGATAGGTTTATTTATCTTTTTTTTTTTTTTTGTATTAGTGACAAAGTTTATTATTTTTAATGTTATTTGTAATTTAAATCGATGACAAATCTTTTAAATTTTGTGTGCTCTTTCTTTTATTAGGGTCTATCACATATTATATTTCTTTTTGTCGTGAATAAAAAATTGGTTGCAGGTTGTGGGGTCCAAACCCACGTGTGCTTAGTGCATTAGGTCTTAAGTCTATCCCCTTAGACCACTCGAGCAAGCTTGCTCACGTATTATAATTCTACTCACATTAATCTCTAGATTTTTTAATGGTTTCTCTTACGATTTTTTGAAGTTTTCCTCTAACTTTAGTGATTTAACTACGGTATATCTAATCTACTCCCCTTATTATGAATATACAAGCATTATGTCTACCAAGTCTTCTTGAATTATAGAGGAAAATGAAGGAAAAATCTTAGAATCCTAAGAAAATTCTACAAGAAAAGAAGGGAAAAGAAACATTCATAATGAAATTAGAAAAGAAATGGGAAAAATGATCGTCACATTCTTGAAGAGTGATAAGATCGATCATGGATTTACCACAAGAAGAATGTTCTTGATGATGTTTTCTCTCTCCATCCCCCTAATATCTTTTTGACCTCCCTAAAACCCCCCTCAAACAAAGGAAATTAGGGAGGTCAAAAATAAATGAGGGGGTGGGAAGAGAAAACATCGTTCTTGATTAGATTTAAAATTGGATCATCCAAAAACTTATAAGAGCAAAACCAACTCACATATCCATCAAAGTTTTAATATCAAAACCCATGCATCTACGCTCAATGAAAAATGATAATAAAATTATTATTTATACCTAAATTTACGAGAAAAATGATCCATTACACTATGACACTCAATCATGAGATAAAAAGGCTCACAACCTCATAAATAAGGAGCCAAATACAACTCTTTTTTTTTTTTTTTTGTCTTAGATTAGCGAAATACAACTCTAAAACAAAACAATATTAACTAAATAAAGTAGAAAAATATAGGCTTGAAAAAAAAAAAAAAGATAGTGCAAAAGTATATGTGAGACTGTGACACCCTAAGTAGATTATAATAAAAAGAAAAATTACAATAAGACATAAAGTCTAATCCAGTAAGAGGACAACCCGAAAGGACCCTAATCACAAAGAAAATATTAACACACTAGTCCTCATTAATGCTCAAACCATATAAATCTAATTTTCACCATATTTTTATACGATGAATGTTACCCCAACTTTCTCCGAGTCATCATTTCTAATTCTATCATGTTTAATCTTACCACAGGTCCAAACAACATCCTCATATTTGCTACGCTTAATTTTTTTTAACTAGATTTTCATTTACAGTTATAAGTTATCGATTATCAACTATAAACTAGCTTATACTTATAAGCTCGTTCCATAAAATTAGGCTCTGTTTGGTCTTACTGTTGTGCGGTGAATTTTCAATTTCCCCTCCATTCTCATCTACTCTATGTTGAACAAAAAATTGAAACTTTTCAAGTAATGTAACACAATTTCAGAAGAATAAACAAAACCCATTGGGCCACCTTTCTTATACACCCCCAATGTTTGCAACTGTAGGTGTAGGCGTGTGGCCAAAAATACAGGCCCAATAAATTCAAAAAATAAATAATTCATAGGTTCAGTAGTGTTTTTTTTCCTTATTAAAACACCCTACTATGAACCAGCTTCCAATAGTATGTTTTGCAATAATTGAAAGAAAATTATTTTTTTTACCCCAACAATTGTCTTTCCACCCCAACACATAAAGGTGAATAGACAAATATATCCTCATATAAAAGGTAAAATTGTAAAAAAGAAAAATCATTTTTAACATTCTTTCAAACAAGTGTACCGGTTTCAGATTGGAAAAAGGAGAGAGTAAGATTTTTTCCCAAATCGGTACACTTTTTAAAGTGTCCCGCAATATAAACTCATATCGGTACACTTTTTTCAAAGTGTACCGCAATACAATTTTATATCGGTACACTTTGGAACAAGTATACCGCAATATAAAATCAAATTGGTACAATTTAGAACAAGTGTACCGGTTTACAATACAAGTTTACCGGTTTGTAAATTTATTTTGCTATGTAAACAATTTTTTTTTTTTTTAACTTTAAGCTACAACTTAATTTTTCTCTCTGTAGAGAGGGAGAGAAATGAAACAAGAAGTAAAAAATTAAATGAAAATCATTAGTTCTTACATCACACCAACAAGTGGTGCTCATCAGCTGATGAGCTTCCCTTTCCCCACCTCATAGAACTAGCTAGGATATTCATCCAACTACATCTCGTCTGTTTGTTTAACTAGTCAATTCACGTCTGCAAATGGAGGTCAATTTTCTGCAAGACGCGGAATTTTGCTTTCAACTTCTCGCTTCTCAATGAAATTGTCTTCCCTGATTTTTGTCCTCATCTCCTCAATGGATGCAAGGCTGGGGACTGATACAAATTTTTTGTGAGATATTGCTATGTAAACAATCATTATGTAAACAATCTGCAAACATAAAAAAGTGTTCTGAATCACGTTTATCGGTATACTTTAATACAAGTTTATCGGTTTGTAAACTTTTTTTTTCTTCAGAAACACGATTAACCGGTACACTTAAATAAAAGTGTACCGCAATATATTTTAAAAATATTATGCATATCGGTACACTTGTGAAAAGTGTACCGAAAATTCTAACATATCGGTAAAGTTATATGGTTTGATCGGTACACTTTTGAAGGGGTGAACGACTTTTACCGGTAAAGTGATAAAACGATAAAATGAAAAACATAAAATATACAAAATTAACATAAGGGTATAATTGAAATATTTTAAAATGTGTTGGGGTATATAGACAATTGTTGGGGTAGAAAAAAAAAATTCTAATTGAAAACAAGGGAGCAAAAGCAATCATCACAATTTAATGGAGTTGTTTTCTACTGTTGTTATTTCTAAAGAAAAATTCATATTTAAAAAATGTGAGTTCAAGCTATACCAAAACTACTTTTACACAGTCATATGTTCAAACTACACTAATATTTAGTTCATAAGATCAAAATGATACCATACATACATGAATAACTAAGTGTTCATAAACAGATGAACTGATTACATTTAGAATGTTGGATCGATCAAATGAAAATGTGATGGCATTGCTATTTGACCTATAAAGGAGATTCTCTCATTTCACATAAAAATGACACAATTAATCATAATTCATATCCCTTCTTCCCCTAGAACAACTACTATCACAAAATCCACCATTTCGTGGGAGCTAAACCACATTCAACGTTGATCTATATTTGTTTTACAAAAAAAGTTACGAGATTAATTTCTACGCACCGATAATGTAACTGTTTTATACATGAATTCAATTAAATCATATTGTAATGATATTTTTATAGTTAAATTCTTAAAATATTTTCACAAATATGTACAATTACGTAATTTGATTGAATATATACGTGAAATTATATTTATTTTTTTTGGGTCAATTAGTTTGATGACTAGAATTTCACCTTTTAATGCGAACAAGTGAGAGTACCATGACTCAAAATCTGCTCCTATATTTACATACAATATACTAAGTTTGGCTCACGGATTCGAATACGTAAAATTTACAACAACTATATATGATTCTATACCTATATATAAAGAGAATAAATGAGTTTGAGGTGACTTTTTCATAATGACAAGATTATCCTTCATTAATCTATACCTATATATAAAGAGGATAGATGAGTTTGAGGTGACTTTTTTCTCTTTACACAATTATCCTTAACTTCTAATTAAAATAACACAATAATAATCTATACTTCTCTTTTTTGGCGCGTAAGTTAGACACTAACAGGCACGCCTACCTGACCCACTAATATGAATAAATACAATATACTAATATTGTAAGAAAAAATACAATATACTAATAATGAATACAAACAATAATAATACAAGTTGATAAAATTACAAAAAATAATTATAATTAAGTGAAAAAATGAAGATGTAGTAAAGTTTTTTTATGACAAGAAAGATGTAATAAACAAAAATGAAATGATTGAGGAAGCATAATTAAATCGTGAAAATGCACCGAAATAGATGCAATAATGGAGCAATGGGGCAATAACGTAAAAAGAAGTTAAGAAAAGTGGGGGCCTCATAGATAACGTGATCAAAGTTATGCGCTGTTTATAGTTGGCCGTAACATGGCTGTCAACCTTCAACAATATGAAAATTGAACGGTACACATACATTTCATAACAAAACAAAAATATCCCGCCCCTCCATTAATTACCATCTTAACCCCCGCATTTCCCTCTCTTTCTCACTCCCATCCATAAATATCTCCTCTCCTTCTATCCCTCTCTTTCATCGTAACCGCTCGATTCTCGATCCTAATTCGTTTCTTCGATTCATTCATTCATCACACCAAACCCTAACACTCTCATTCAACCACCACAATGAGAGAGATCTTGCACGTTCAAGGAGGCCAATGCGGTAACCAAATTGGATCCAAATTCTGGGAGGTTATTTGTGATGAACATGGCATTGATCCAACTGGTAAGTATGTCAGTGAAGGTGGAAATGATACTCAATTGGAAAGGATCAATGTCTATTACAACGAAGCTTCTGGTGGAAGATATGTACCTAGAGCTGTTCTTATGGATCTTGAACCTGGTACTATGGAAAGTATCAGATCTGGTCCTTTTGGAAAGATCTTTCGTCCTGATAATTTCGTTTTTGGTCAATCTGGTGCTGGTAATAATTGGGCGAAAGGTCATTATACTGAAGGTGCTGAGTTGATTGATTCTGTTCTTGATGTTGTTCGTAAAGAAGCAGAAAATTGTGATTGCTTGCAAGGTAATTTTAACTATATACATCTCTTCATCGCTCAATTTTCATGTTTCTTAATTCTTACAATGTTAGTTATTTGCACAATTAACTTCATTCAATTGCGATCATTGAATTTCCGCGGTGGATTTTGTTTTTTCTTTCAAATTGCCTTATGATTGTGCAACAATTCACGTCTAGATCCATTGAATTTCATTGTTGATGTAGTTTATCTCTGTTTCTATGTCTGTGCTATCGATTATTGAAATCGCGGTTGAAATCCTTGCTAACAAATCAGAGGTTAAAATCCTGCATTCTAATTTTAATTTATGCTATGATGAATGATGAATAATGGGTACACCGAAATTTCTGAGAGGATCCAATTCTATTTTTGCGAGATCCATGAATTCTATACATAAATTCAATTAATCTCATCTATTTAGTTGTAGTATTTGTTTTAGTTCAGGTGTTGTTTTATAGAACGAAGCTTCCATGACTTTTCTGTAATAATGACAAATGGAGATACGTCAACATTCCTGACTTTGTGGATTGTTCATGCTTTTTGCCATCTTTATATCTTTTATACTATAAAATAGTAGTAGAAACAAGATCTGTTGTACCGTCATGATTATCTTCATGTCAGCTTTAAAGCAACTCCGTTTTTTATATCGGAGAAGAAATTGACAAGGCGCAGATGGATCATGGTCCATGGATATAGTATTGTGAATTGTCCACGTTCTCTCTAGTGCAAGACATGCAGGGAGGGAGGGACCACCTTATCTTTTATAGTGCATACTAATAATAAATAATTAAAACTTTCGATCAAATCGGATTCTTTGCTAAAGTCTAAAACTATACTGTAGGTTTGTTTTTTTCAAGTAAGAAAAAGCTCTCTGATTAAGCAAGAGTATAATAGTGCTTGTGATGATAACAAGATTTGGATCCTCTTATTACATGCACCGACAGAGACACTGTTATTTTTCTTTTTGCAATTCCACCAAACTAAATTGAAGGCACGTGATGTTATTAAAAGGAATTGGCCTTTAGGCACGTGAAAGTTCATAAAAAATTAGAGATCATAAAAAAATTCATGAAATTGTCGGTAGTAATGTAATACTGCACCATACTGTATTAATTTACCATCCGCATTTGAAAACACCATCTGCATAATATGCAATGTAGATCTACGAAATAAATGGTTGTTTCTCTTTACAAACATTAAGTTAGTATTACTTAGGCAGTAGTAATTCAAATCATACTAGTGATCTATAAGCTACACGGAACTGTATGTTTTTTTTTAAAAATAGCCTGAAGGGCTTTTATCAAGCAGTGCCATATATTTAGAACACTGTTATTATGATCATGGTTCACTAACAGGGTAAACAATAGAACGGGACTTGTATGCTTTCATGGTCGTGTACTCTTGTAATATGGCACAGAATTGATACATGCAGACGAAAATTTGATTCTCGATAGTTTAATAATTTCGTTGTAATTTTACTGTCAGATTTGTGTACTTGCCATCTTTTATTTATTCTGAAAATCTAAAAATTCCATTTAATTTTGTCAGGTTTTCAAGTTTGCCACTCACTTGGAGGAGGTACCGGTTCTGGCATGGGAACGCTATTAATATCAAAGATTAGGGAGGAATACCCAGACAGAATGATGCTTACTTTCTCTGTTTTCCCATCTCCAAAGGTATCTGACACAGTTGTTGAGCCATACAATGCCACACTATCTGTACACCAACTGGTAGAAAATGCAGATGAGTGCATGGTTCTTGACAATGAAGCGCTTTATGACATTTGCTTCAGGACATTAAAACTCAGCACCCCTAGCTGTAAGTATCATATATTCTGTCTTATTCCCTCAAAAGCTCTTAAGATTGGGTAAATATTGACTTTTGTTATTTATTTTCTCATGGTCTAATTGCAGTTGGGGATCTGAACCATCTGATTTCTGCAACAATGAGTGGTGTTACCTGTTGTTTGAGGTTTCCTGGACAACTGAACTCTGATCTTAGGAAGTTGGCTGTCAATCTGATCCCATTCCCACGTCTTCACTTCTTTATGGTGGGGTTTGCACCTCTCACTTCTCGTGGGTCTCAACAGTATGTATCCCTTACCGTTCCGGAACTGACTCAGCAAATGTGGGATGCCAAAAATATGATGTGTGCTGCTGATCCCCGACATGGTCGTTACTTGACTGCATCTGCAATGTTCAGAGGAAAGATGAGCACCAAAGAGGTAGATGAACAAATTATCAATGTGCAGAACAAGAATTCTTCCTACTTTGTTGAATGGATTCCCAACAATGTGAAGTCTAGTGTGTGTGATATTCCACCCAAGAATTTGAAGATGTCGTCCACTTTTATTGGGAATTCAACTTCAATTCAGGAGATGTTTAGGAGGGTGAGTGAGCAGTTTACTGCAATGTTCCGGCGCAAAGCCTTTTTGCATTGGTACACTGGAGAGGGAATGGATGAGATGGAGTTCACAGAGGCAGAGAGTAACATGAACGATTTGGTAGCAGAGTACCAACAATATCAGGATGCAATAGCAGAGGAGGAAGATGATTATGAAGAAGAAGGTGAGGAACATTATGAGGAGCAGTAGCTGGATCCAAAACTCGGGGTAATGCCCTAATGGTAACTATGTGCACTATACAAATTTGCTGCTATTCGTGTATCTACAGCCATATGCTCTTTTATTCTTATTTTTTCCTGTATCTTTACATTTTGCCAATTTCATTTTTAAGTGCAATACTAGTATTTCTGAATTGTTTGGAAATCGGAATGTGGCCCATCAGACAGAGTTATTTTACACTCCTATCCGTATAATGCTATGAATGTATTTATGTATGTGTGTGAAATAGAGTTTTGTTTCCTACCTATTCTCTCTGTTCCAAGAAAAGGATTGGACCTTGTCCTTTAATAAATATCTTTTCATTCAAAAAAGAAAAGGATTGGGATTCTCTCATCTTTGCTTTACATACGATACCATGAACTACTCCAAGACTAATAATTCATTTGGAAGCTGGAAAAAGACAAGTGGAAAGAAAATGTGTGGAACAAATAGAGAAAATAAGCAGATTGTCCACATTGTTTGGATGTGAATAGAAAAAAAGTAGAAGCTGTTTTTTTGGCATAATAGAAACGCGAGGGGAAAGAAAGTATGAATTATTGTTAAAAGTTGGACCATTATAGACCAAAAATTTGATCATACAAATTACAATACTCTTGTAAAAATTAGACATTGCGGGAAAAGAAAGCACCAGTCTTCTCAATACTCAAGCTCTACTAGGTGAAACAATCTAATAAAACAAAGAGATCGGATCCCCTTCCCTTATACATCGAGATGGTTGACAATCATCAAGGAGCTATTAATTCAAAGCATTGATAGAATAAAAAAATGAAACTCCACATTAAGTTAAGAAATTTAGATGCAAATATAATGTTCTTTAAAATGTCCTTAACAAAAGTTTTACTTAACATGAAGTTTTGCTGCGGAGTACACATCTGATCTTGTATTGGTTTGTCTTGGTTCTGCTTTAAGGATTATCTCTGTCTGCTGCGGCCGTGTGGTGGTTTTCTTAGTGTGGAGGCCATGTTAGCCCTTTGTTTGATTTGGCCTCTAGTGGTGCTGTTTCCCTATTATGTGTCTGTTCTTTTTGCTTTGTTGGCGTTATGTTCTGAATGTGGTGTGGATTGGTATGGTATGCTCTTTTGTGTGGTGCTTATCCTTGTGGTGTTTTGAAACTAGTAAGTGGATACTATGTCTCTGTTACCCGCCTGCCTCAGTCTTTTGAAATTGGAAAAACTTCAAACCCACATATACACTTTACTCATTGTGAATAAGAAATGAATCCCCTTTATTAATGTTATTACACATAGTACATAATGATACAATAAATTTAATAAAATCTGATCAAATCGCTCTATAACAAATAGTATCAGGATTCAGAATAACAAGAAACTAAAAATGATAGCAAAATCATGCTAATTAATCATACCCAAGTGAAACTAACGATGACAAATTCCCGAGTAATTTATTACAAAATATCATATAACTAATTTATGCGAGATTTTGTTTCATCCTTCAACCCAAAATGTATCAATAGCTCAAAAACAGAGCACTAACGACAACAATAATGGAATACACCACAAAGCTCGGTGGACCTACATAGGAGCCACTGCTTCCTGACGGTGTCTTTGCATTTTCAGTTCCTGACGGTCCTAGTGTAGGTGTTCCCGGTGCGCCAGGACCATTTGCCGGTGTAGAGCTCCCCGGAGACCCCGGTGATGGCGTCGGTGGTCCACCAGCTGTAGGGGTACTCGTAGGAGAGGAAGTTGTAGGTCCACCCGCCGGAGGTGTGCTCACTGGAGATGAACTTGTAGGTCCACCGGCTGGAGGTGTGCTCACTGGAGATGGAGATGAAGCAGTAGGTCCACTGGCTGGAGGTGTACTCACTGGAGATGGAGATGAAGCAGTAGGTCCGCTGGCCGGAGGGGTGCTGACCGGAGGAGATGAAGTTGTAGGTCCACCAGCTGGTAGAGGGGAATTTGCAGGGGGAGAAGGTGAAACAGAGGGTGATGGGGAAGATTTTGGTGGTGATGTTGGAGTAGGAACAACGGGTGGTGTGTGTTTACGTGGGGATATAACAACAAGTGTTAATTTCTGACCCTTTTCACAATTTTCATCTTTTCCACTGATGAAATAGAATGGTCCTGATTTATCTAAAGTGAACTCTGTCTCACCATCTTCGAATTTCTTGATTGGGTTTGTTTTGTTGCACTTTTCATAATCTTCTTTGTTTACTTCCAACACTGAGTCTGAACCCTTCTTGTATTTGAAAACTGTATCATCAAATCAAATAAATAATTATAAGAGCAAGAAATTAATTTTGTTATAGATGCTAAATAATCAAAGCAAAGTTTAACATTTTTGTTAATTGAACTAAGATTTGTAAACACCCATCTAATTTCTAATTTTGAGGAAAGTTATAGTTTGAATTTACAATAAAATCATCTATGTAAATCTCAAGGAAATTCCAAACAACTAATTTACAATAAAATCATCTATGTAAATCTCACGGAAATTAAAAACAAAACAAATCCAAAAAACCTATAATTTGACAACTATTTTCAAGAAATAAATTTCATATCAATTGCCACTTGAAGAATTGGTCCGGCGAAAGGTCGATGATTTCTATCAAATCGAAGCAAAAGTCATTTACAATATTTTATTAGAAAATGCTAACTAATATCTAAGGAACTAACTAGTTAAAGAATCGGATTCCATCAAAAAAAGAAGTTAAAGAATCGAATATGATAAATAAGTCTTGAAAAACATTGAAACTTATGTATTCTACTTTTTTAAAAATATACAAAATAATTATTTCAATATAAAATTTACTTGTTTCCACTTTCTTTAACTAGTGACATACTAGATACTAATCATGATTTTTTTTTACAAGAAAAATCATTACCAATCTCAAACATTTAAATATGTTTAATTTGTTTGATATCGTCTTGAGTTTGACAAAATTTTAATAGACAACAAGAATTTTGTAAAAATTATATTTTATAATTTTAGCAAAATTACAGTGATTTTGTTTGATTCATCACAATACTATATATCAAAACTTTTGAATGTTAAATAAATAAAATAAAAAATTCTTATTTTTGTGTAAAACAATTATGTAAATAATATAGTAGAAGAAAATCTTCTTTTTTAGCATAGAATCCCAGACAGACACAACAATTAATTTGATGTATATCTATCTATCTATCTATCTTTTATTCAAAATAAAAAACAGTAAAAATAAAATTGAGTAATAGAAACTGAAAAGCATATGGAGTTATAAGAAGTTACCTATAACGTCATTGATTTGGAACCTGTACCTTCCAGCCCAATGGTTGTAATTCTCAGAAGGGTTTAGAGTCCAACCATCACTTCCACCAACGTCCAATTTAAAGGCTTGGGAAGTTGAGACAAGAAGAGCAGTGAAGAGAACAAACAAGAGAGATATATACTTCATATCAAGATGTGTTAAGGAAAAGGAAGGTATGAATGGATCAAGGTTTATGTGATATAAGATACTATGTTTGTTTAATGCCTAATATATAAGATAGGGGAGAGAAAAGTACTGTGAGAGAGGAAATTGAATGGAAGATATTTATTGAAGGTAAAGCAATAAAGGATTGACTTGAGTGAGTCTTGACATAGATGACTATTCAAAGAGTGTGTGTGAGTTGAGGCAAAAAAGGATGTCAAATGTGAGTGCGTAACGTGTGATCTTTATTCGCTTTCATTGTCTAAAAAACCACACACTTGGCCAAATCACGGAGTTTAATGTGTCAACAAATAAAAAAACAAAAGTGAGGACCGCGGTTCGTTAGTTGGTTCAGTGTTCAGTGGTGATTGGTGCTGAACTTGGTAGGGAGGACCGCGGTTCGATCCCCCGTAACTGCGATCGGGAGGAGGCTAGAACCACTTGATGCCAGAACTGACCCCCGAACCAGATTAAACTGGTGGTGAATACCAACAAAAAAAAATAAATAAAAAAAAAAACAAAAGTCTTTGCCAAAAACAATTAATTCCAAACTCAGCCGTTACTTTCAAACACAAACGCTTCATCTTCATCTTTCTACGTAATAATCTCTACAAAAAGAAAAATAATATACAGAAGAAGAAGAAGAAATTGTTAAAAATAATATAAAATTATTGATGTAGTTTTATCCCAACAGAGCCACGTTAACAATTTTATATTATTTCTAACAGAGATAAAAGTGAAAGAACATACTGTACAACACCACACACCACCGTGAATCCCGGGAATCCGAACTATCGCAAACCACCGCCGGACTACAACTACGTAAACCACCTCTGTCGGCCACCACGATACCATGAACTACTCAAGATTAATACTTCATTTGGAAGCTGGAAAAAGACAAGATGAAAGAAAATGTATGGAATAAATAGATAAATTAAATAGATTGTGCACATTGTTTGAATGAGAAGAGAAAAAAAAGTAGAAACTCCTGTATTTTGGCATAATAGAAACGTGAGGGGAAAAAAATATGAATAATTTGTTGGTGCGGATGGCTGGAAATTGATTAACCGTCAAATAACCGAAGGTGTGTAATCACTGAACTAAGGAATTATCCGCAAATATTGCGCAACTCCCCCAGAATACAACCGGTTCTTCTCGACCATAAACATACCGAGGCTATCCATACACGAGAATATCAACAAGGTCGGTAACTCAGACTCGGTTGAGAAAATAGTTTATGTGTATATATATATAAATAAGTATGTATTTTTCAAAGAAAGCTTATATCTCAAAATCAACCCCTCTCATTGTAGTTTTTCTATATCCACAACCATTACACATATGACTTATATATATTTCCTATCCGCATTGCTCACAAGCAGTTCCACTAATTATGGCTATATATTTTTCATTAAATAAAATAATAATAACGTTATGAGAAATTTAAGGTAAAGGTGTTGATAAGTATTACTGAAAGTTCATAAAAATCTTCATGTACTTTGAGAAAAAGACCAAGTCTCCTATCTCTCCTATTAATTAGGTACACTATAAAAATAAGTTGCATGACTCACTTACTTACGTCACAGGATTCAGTCACCTTAGGTGATGCAGCAGGTCTCATTTGGCACCCTCAGGTTCCCTTGAAAGTTTCCATCTTTGCGTGGCGTTTATTACGGGACAGGTTACCTTCAAAGACAAACCTGGTATCACGTGACATTTTATCATTGGAGGCTCATCACTGTGTATTTGGTTGTGGCATGGCCGAATCTGCTCAGCATTTATTCATATCCTGTAGTATTTGTGGTTCTCTTTGGTCACTTATTAGTCTATGGATTGGTTCTTCATTGGTGGATTCTCAGGCATTATCAGATCATTTTTTACAGTTTATTTCCTCGGCAGGTGATTCGCGAGCGCGTCGCTCCTTATTGCAGCTCATCTGGTTAGCCTGTGTGTGGGTTATGTGGCACGAAAGAAATCAAAGATTGTTCAGAGGCTCTTCAAACCCGTTATCTCATATGTTGGACAAGATCAAGTTACTCACTTATAGATGGTTGAAGGCGACGAACAATAATCTAGCTTTAAACTATCATAGTTGGTGGTCTAGTCCCTTGGTTTGTATGGGTCTTGTATGATTGACCGTTATTTTGGATTTATGTTTTTGACTCTTTTGTAATTTTCCATAATCTCCTTCGGCACGTCTTGTGCCGAGGGGATTTTCCTGGACTTGTTTTTATATATATACGTCTCATTTTGGCTTGTTCAAAAAAAAATACTCCGTCAAAATAAGATTTAAATTTCCCAACTAAAAATTAATTAAATTGGATTACAATAAAATATAATATAAAATAAACTTTTGAAATATCTAAAATATCCAACAATCCCCCACATATTTCAAAAGTTTTAAATCAATAAATCAATTAAAATTGTTTTTAAAACATTTGCCTGAGTCACTTATGAGTGCGATGCATCAAACTGGTATAGCAAGCTATATGAACCAGTGCTAGAATGATATACTTAACACACAGTGAATTTGGTGTAGCAAGCTATATGAACCAAAGACACTTGACGTATGTTAGCGGTATAACATTCACATCATACCCCCACAATTCTCGTGTTACGCGGTGTTGAGCATTTAGGCCATGCGCGTGTCTGGTTTTCATGAGTGCTCTAGAGACTCGCCACGGTCTCATGCAAGCGGCCCCACTTGACACTCATATAGGTGATTCCATCTAGTGTATGCTACATTCATACACCACCTATAAGGGCTTATGGTAATCATTAAAAGCCTTTAAAGCTTACCCCTCAAATTAATTTTAAAATTAATTTTAATTTAGCACTTCTCAAAGCCATTTTCTTAACACATAGGAAATAGACAAAACAATTTTAGTGCTAACTTAACTAACAAGTAACTTGTTTTTACCCATATGAACCTTCTTCATGGGATCTCCAATCACAAAGGTTGGGTTCCCATTACTTGTTGTTTTCAAGTGGCATAGTCCATTCCTATCACTTTCCTTCCTAGGGTTTTAGTATCCGGATCCGCTAAATTCACAAATATTGACTAAGACGTCTCAAAGTCAATTAATCTCATATTTTCTTGAGTCTATATAATAAACTCGATTTTCACAATAAGTTTATACCAGTCTACTTACATGGCTACTAAGCGACACTTATTCATCAATAAAATAAATCTACTTTTAGATTCATCTCATTGGCTCATATCCAATTAACATCATCATTGTATTATACAATGGATCATAACTCTAAATAATATCTCACTTATTCTCAAATCGATTTCCACAATATATATACTTCATCAAATATGCTTAGATAAATTATAAGGGACAACATCTTCACATATGATAAAATTAGATCAAATTATAGATTTGTTATCAAGTCTACTTAGAATACTTTCTAAGCGACGACACCCCCACATTGGATAAATGTGACTTCATTTGTGGATTTATTACACAAGCTTACTTGAATAATTTCCAAGTGATAACACTCTCGCAATAGATAAATATTTTTGCTCAAACAAATCTCATGATACATCATTGTATTGTTCTAATACAATGGTTGACCCACATTATACCATATAATTTATTTTTTATGGTATATCTCAAATATCATTACTCAAGTAGCATTAGGGTCATAAGAGATATTCAATATTTAAATCCAAAAAATGTAAACGTATAAGTGTCACACATCCTTATAATTTTGCGCCACAAATCATTCTTGATCCTCTTCTGCTTTAACTCACATGCTTCATTTTCCTTTAAATAAGTGTTAGTATATCACATAACATATAGTCAATAAAACTATATCACAAACAAAATGCATCAGTAAATGAAATTTCAATACAACACAGATCAAATATCGTAAGCTCAATGCATATACCAAATCATTTTCAAATATAAGTATTCAAATTTTCACACTTTAATCAATACCAATATGCTTAAGCCATCTAAACAAATTCAATACAAAATAGCGTTGGACTATGCATTCAAATTAGCATAGTCACCGAACAACTCAAATTAAATAAACTAATTTGATTCATATCAAAACAATTAATCATTTCAGCCGGTCATACACACAATCTATATCATATTATTGCCTTATGAAGCATATCATTTAACTCAAACACAATTAGCAAATTTTCTCTATGTTCTACACATTTAAAATTTATATCACTTCAAATTTATTCAATCAAGTGTTGAATCATAACCATAATAGTCATAGGTTTCTAAATAATAGTTTATCAAATCAAGAGCACAAAAACCTCATATTCAGTACGGTATAAAACTTTCACTTCCAAACACAATCATAAGTAGTATAAATGATTATTATCCTTATAGCATAAATTGATAATGATATATTCTTCTTTATATAAAGACCATATAGTCAGTAAGACGCATACCATTAATATTAAAATTGAAGCACAATGGAAAAAACCTTTTTTTTTTTTCTTTTCATCAACTTCATTTTAGTTCCACACATATCATATTGTCAAGTAATTTAATGGCCTAAAGAATCTGATATATAGATGTACAGAGTCTAGCTATTGGCATTGGTATATACACTTTAGGAACCATCAATTTTAAACATCAAATATTGATAATTATATGTTCTTCTCTTTCATTCTGCAAACATGTAGACTAAAACAGATGCCAATAGTTATACACATACTTAAAGAAACACAGTTTTCATTTTAAAATTAATAATAATAATTTTCCAATAACACGGCACACACAAAATAATATAAAACCTTTTAGAAACTCAAACTCAAGATTACTAGTTTGAAAAATCATATAATCGACACACACTCACAATTTAAACACAAAATCAATACTGCTGATGTTTAATGATTAGAAAATATGTACCTGAGCCCTTGTGGATGATTTCAAGCGAAATATAACGACATACTTAGTCGATCACCCTGCTGCTATAGTCTCTTTAGCAGGCTAACCCCCACATTTTGACGTCATACAAAATAGAGAGAAAATAAAACCAACACCGTCGGAGTGCTAGTTAAGTGCGGGAGAAGTGGAGACCATCAACCTTACCCTTGTTGCCATTATCGTAATCATCTCCAGCCATAATTCCTTAGATTGTTGGTGCGTATGGCTGGAAATTGATTAACCGTCAAATAACCGGAGGTGTGTAATCACTGAACTAAGGAATTATCCGCAAATATTGCGCAACTCCCCCAGAATACAACCGGTTCTTCTCGACCATAAACATGCCGAGGCTATCCATACACGAGAATATCAACAAGGTCGGTAACTCAGACTCAGACTCAGTTGAGAAAATAGTTTATGTGTATATATATATAAATAAGTATGTATTTTTCAAAGAAAGCTTATATCTCAAAATCAACCCCTCTCATTGTAGTTTTTCTATATCCACAACCATTACACATATGACTTATATATATTTCCTATCCGCATTGCTCACAAGCAGTTCCACTAATTATGGCTATATATTTTTCATTAAATAAAATAATAATAACGTTATGAGAAATTTAAGGTAAAGGTGTTGATAAGTATTACTGAAAGTTCATAAAAATCTTCATGTACTTTGAGAAAAAGACCAAGTCTCCTATCTCTCCTATTAATTAGGTACACTATAAAAATAAGTTGCATGACTCAATACTCCGTCAAAATAAGATTTAAATTTCCCAACTAAAAATTAATTAAATTGGATTACAATAAAATATAATATAAAATAAACTTTTGAAATATCTAAAATATCCAACATAATTAAGTGGATTCAACACTTAGATGAAAGAAAGAAATAGTGTGTGTATATAATATGGTCCATATTTGAGAGTTTTGGTCCACAATTGACGTATCATAAAATGATCAATATTTATACTTTTACATTGTATCACATCTATTGTTAAAAATTGAGATAGGAGTTATTCATTCAAAGCATCGATAGAATAAAAAAATGAAACTCCACATTAAGTTAAGAAATTTAGAAGCAAAGATAATGTTCTTTCTCTAGAACATCCTTAAAATACTTAACATGAAATTTTGCTGTGGAATTGGTTCGACCGCGCTTCAAAAGGTTTTCAATTGGAATACGCATCTGATCTTGAATTGCTTTGTTTTGTCTTGGTTCTGCTTTAAGGATCATCTCAGTCTGCTGCGGTGGTTTTCTTAGTGTTGAGTCGAGGCTGTGTAGGTGTGTGGTGATCTTATAACTGGAGGCCGTGTTAGTCCTTTGCTTGATTTGGCCTTAGTGGTGCTGTTTCCCTATTATGTGTCTTAAGAGTATGATTATAGATGGTACCTTTTGTGTTTCAAGATACATTGTCAGAGTGAAAACCGATATTTAGTTTTACATTATGTTTTATCATGTTTGATGATCTTTACTTTTAAAACTTACTTTCTTTTCTTTGTAAATTATTTTTCTCTTCTTTCCAAAGGATGGTGGAGATTTCAATGGACCCTTAATTTTGACAGACGTAGCATTATAAACTGTTAGATTAATTAAATTCAATGATGGAGATTTGGTGTATGGATCTCATCGCTTATACATTATACATTAAGAGGAGCAATAATTATCAGATTAGTAAAAATGGTGTTGAATTTTATGACCAGAATTTGCTGCTGTAACAAAAGCACATTGTTTCACATCTCGACCGTTGATTATCAGATCAGATTAATTAGAAATAATCACAGCCGCATGTTTCAAAGTCAAATGCATTGATTGTGCTCTGCTTAGAATGAATATGATATCTAAGTATTATTATTACTTTTTAAATTCAATGATGGAGATTTGGTGTATGGATCCCATCTCTTGTACATTACTCCCTCTAGTCTCATGTATAAGAAAAAATTGACTTTTTAGATTCATTATAGAATTGATGTATTTAGACAAAGATACCTCAATTCTATAATGAATCTAAAAAGTCAATTTTTTCTTATATATGAAACTAGAGTAATTAAGAGGAGCAATAATTATCAGATTAGTAAAAATGGTGTTGAATTTTATTATACCATGTTTCAAAGTCACATGCATTGATTGTGCTCTGCTTACAATGAATATGATCTCTAATGATTACTTTCTAAGTGTAAGTAAATAGAGAATCCAAAGTTTAAATCTCAATCCCTTCAATAATATCCCTAATAGCTATCGAGTACACTAGAAGGACTCTTCTCTTCGATATGTTTAATGAATGATAGAAATTTTTTAATCTCAAAATATAATAATTAATTGTGTAAAATAAGCAAACAGAGTGCGGACTGATAAAAGAAGGGAAAGTGCCTGCCAGTTATAATAAGCATAATAAATAGCTTAAATAAAAGGAAAGAGCATCAGAGTCATGGAAGTATGAGATTAAACACCGCTCGCAAATACACATACGAGCTTCTCATAATCAAAGAATAAACTCTCATCACTTGCTACTTCCTTAACATCAATAGTAGTACTATGGTTTCATGATTACAACTATTCAAAATTGCAAAAAACAAAAAAACTTAAAATGGTTTTTTTGGTTTTTGAAAAATGACAGCTTAAAATGAATACAATATAAAGGAAAGAGCATCAGAGTCATGGAAGTATGAGGATAAACATGGCTCGTAAATACACATACGAGCTTCTCATCATCACAAAATAAACTCTCATCACTTGCTACTTTCTCAACATCAACTTGTTTGTATTATAATTAAATAGGAAAACAATAATACTAAAAAATAAAACAAAATGCTGAATTCAATAGAATATATTATTATTGTAAATTGATTTGTGATCGATGATGAGAAATAGAAATGGAATATTAAGATACAGAACAGAGAGTGTGGCACAAAGTGACAAGTGAGATGAGTGAGAGGCTTTAAGTTAGGTTTTTATAATGGACATTAGGGAAACCCTAGGCATCCCCTAAGCTTGCCACGACTACGTTTTCTTTTTTTGCTTGGGCTTCAAGTGTTTTGGGTCACCAAATTAGAGGATCCAATTTCTAAAAAAACAATTTATTTTGACTAATTTGCGCACCAAAAAACATGCGCCATTTTTTAATTAATAAATCAATATATAAAATAAGATCTAGTAATTAATCATGACCTGGAGTTAGAACAACATCATAAATAAATACAGATAAAAAAAAACATCATAAATGATCATGGTACTTAGAGTTTTCGAGCTCGAGCCCCTAAGAGTCCTGAATAAGTTGTATTTATTTTAGATATGATATTCCCTATCAAGTTCTGTGTAAGTTTTATTTTATTTTTAAAAATATCATATATATTAAATGCATCGTTGCAGTGTGTATCCAATTCGAACAAAACCACAATGGAAAATATATTATTCAACAAGATAAGCCAACAAAATAAGTATTCTTTTAAATTTGTAAACGAAGTGACAAACGCCACCTGAACTCACAACTGAGAGGCCACAAATTAAACACGTGCAAAGATGTTTAGTCTAACAATGTAGCATTGTCCTTTGAACCACGCTTTACATACTTTTGTTTCTTTTATTCGAAACAATATTTTAAAACATGAAACTTTTTCGATCACAGTTTAATTAAGCCAAAAACAACAGAGTTAAACGCATAAACTTGGATTGGATATACAAAATTTTACAGGATAAATCTTACCAAGTACCACATGTAATATTTTTTCAAAATAAAAAGTAAATTTTCAACATCTTCAAATATTAGGGTGTATTGTTTGCATAATTGACGAATGAAAGGTCTACAGCAGGCTACACAAGCACACATCTGAAAACTAAACTCTGAACATGCAATCTCTTAGAAAGTTTAATAACATCATGTCCTCATGTGCCCATTACAAGTTGTGTCAGCAGCAACAAATGCCAGGTGAGAAAAAAAAATGCAAAACATTTGTCATAATTAAGCCACTTTTCTCTTTTTTGTTGTTGCCGAACCAACGTCAAAATCAGAGTCATCATTCTCGGAGCTTATACTCTCAGATTTCCGCTTCTTGGTCGGCTTCGATTTGGAGTTCGTTGTCTTCTTCTTAGCAGAAGAATTGGGGGTAGTTGAGCTTGCTTTCTTAACCGTAATACATCTGTTGGGGCCTTCCCTCATAGGAGTTCCAGCCTTAACAGAAGAAGTAACCTTCTGCTGCATAGCTTTCTTTTGCTTCTTCTCAAATACTTTCTTTGCCACCTCTTTAGGAAGCAAGCCTGATTCCATTAACCTGCAGTTACATTCAGTAACGCAAATAAACACTCTTTCTACACTTTATTAACTTAATTGAAGTTGCTTTTATTGCTTGGAAACAAGCTACAAACTTATCTTTCTTGCTAGTTTCAATCAAGCATAATACGCATTACAGTACATTCTTTTAGATAATCAGTCTGATAGTGTATACTCCTTCTGCCAGACAGTGTAAGAAAATGTGGGAAAGTAAATTTCAATCTGCAGTGCAGATTGTCTTGTTTAAATAAGGGTTTAAACCGTTAAGAGTACAATATGAGCATTCGACAATACAATGCAAGTAACTGAGTTACAACGTTTTTTAATTTGTCTAGTGTTTTATGATCCATGTACAGCAAAAGCAATTTCAAATGCGATGAGGGGAGGGGAGGAAATAACAGGGTTAGAAGGATGAGAAAAAGGTGGTTTGTGGGCTTGGGGAAGAGGGTCATTGAGAATACACATAAAAAGGTGTATATTTTTATGTTTGGATGTTACTGCATGTATGGAACGAAAAGTTACCACAAAATCAATTAACAAAGCTTAAGACTTTTTACCTATGTTTGTCTCATGTTTCAATTTGTCTCGTGACTCTTTTTAAATCTAAATAGAACAATTAATATGGCATGGCGTGTCCAGTCCTTCGTTTGTTAACAAATCAAACACCCATTAGGTATTTGCAACTGCAAGAAACATGTTATGCAGATACTAAATTGATAACTCAGACAAGAAAAAGAGATGATGAGCCTGAAAACAACTCTGACCTAAGACAAGAAAGAACAAAATAACCATTATATGTATGCTATTGCTACCAACATTGATACAAGGATATAAACAATTTAACAAAACATAAGATGCAAAGAGTGATGTAAGATATTGAACTTTGATCATGAAAACTGCAAATCCCTAATAGATAGTAAGGCACAACGGAACAAATGCATACATTACGGCCTGATAGTGGTGGCATGCAATTTACAACCACTTGCATGGTTTTGGGGTTAGGAACTACAGGGCCAGTGTATGTTTATTTATGAGTTGGAATGCCAGTGAATAGGTATCCCCAAAAGAAAAGTAAAAAGTAAAAACCCTCAATTGCCCTCCGTAACAGTGAGATTAAACCTCACATAGTTTTGTTTTCAGGTCAAGAATGAAAGTTTGTCCATCTCAACCATCCTTTGAGAGAATTTAGATAATCACAAGGCGAAAAAACCACTTCTTTCTTTAAATTGGCTTTTGGTTTGACTAAATAAGAGTCATTATGAACCTTAAACTGTACACATAACCCTGTGAGGACAATAATATCATGTGTAACCTTCACTTTAGCACACACAATTTGATATGTTTCCAGGGGACTGAGCACAGCTTGATGTTATAAAAGATAGAGAGAAAAAAACTGAGTCAAATGCTCACATCCTAACATAAAAGGGTTTAATTGGATCAAATGCAATGTTACACATGAAACATTAAGAGCATTCTATTGTCTGTACAAAGTGCACTCGAAAGCATAGTTAGCCTAATTGTATATGACTAAAACCAATTCTACAATTTACAGGGGATTAAGCATACCAATACGATGAAACCCTAAATAAACTTGCATTTTGAGGTGTGAAATTGCTCTAAATTTAAAACATGTGCCATGTAAAAAGATTTTAAACTAGAAAACATGTTATTTGTCTTCCATTCACAGTTGGCATATCATTCATCTCTACTCTCATTTCTTACTCAAATGCATAACTAGTTTATATAGAGTGAAGGTGTGTCTGGTGTCTAACAGACCGAAACAACACCTACACATATGGTTGTAATATTGAGTTATACCATTTTCTAAAATTTCTACTGGTGTTGAAATGTCACAGTGTCTGTGATTCATAGCTACTTAACAATTCACATCCATATACTAATTAAGCTAATTCCTTTTCACAACATTGTTAAATATGATCTAACTAACAAATTAAAATGATAAACAGAAACATTAGCAGAATAGCCCTTTGAAAACTCACCAAATTTGTGCCATTTCGCTAGTGGGAATTTGTTCATGTAAAGACTCATAGAAAATCCTAAGAGGGTCTCTCTGAAACATAAGAAAAAGATTACTTGCAAATATAATCAAAACAAACCATATACATAAAATCAAAAGCAAATGCATTATTATGAATACCTCTTCAGGTGGATCTCGTTTCTGGCCAGGTAAATCATAAACCTTCCTTTCTTTCTTTATCTTCTTTTTTTCTTCTGTAACAACCACTTTCTCTTCCTTCTTTACCTTCTTCATTACCTTCTTCACTTTCTTCACCACCTAACACAACACACACAACAATAATAACGTGAAAAAGAAAAACACACATTTCTAAAATAGAAAAACAAAAAAACTAGGTCGGAGAATTTCTTCAAATTTTGTACCTTGGTTTTGGAGATCTTTTTGGCGATAGGTTTTTCATCGTCTTCATCGTAGTCATCGTCATTGACTTCATTCTTAACTTTGGATCGAGAAGCTGAAGTAGCATGAGGAATTGGTTCTGTTTCTTGTTTGGGAACTTTCTTGAGTTTTGAAACCTTGTTGGACTGAGGAGGTTTAGCGTTGGACTTAGTGACCTTTTTGAAAGTAGAAATTTTGTCTTCGTCGTTGTAATCGTCTTCTTTTTTCACAGGTTTTGAATCTTCAGAAGGCATTGCTCTCAAAAATGTTGAATGAAGAAGAAGAAGTGTTGTTACCCTCTCTTTCTCTCTCCCTTCGGTTTCGACTGTGTCTTTGTTTTCTGGGGTTTTCAATTCCAACTTTCTTACGTAGGTTATTGGGCTGGGCCTCAAATAAGGGCCTCCTTCCATATAGGCCACCTAAAAATGAAAATTGCTTTTTTGCCCCCCTGCAGTGTTTTAGGTCCCCAAAAAACCCAAAAATACCCCTATTTTTTGGATTAATTAGTAATAAAATGGGATTAATTAGTAATATTTAAATTTAATTTGAATTTAATTGAATTGCATTCCAATTTGTAAGCAAGAAAAGAAACATATAGATTACCTTCTTTTACGACAGAATCATCATCAATAAGTAACCTCTTCCAGTGACTGTTTTCTTAATTCAGTCAAATATGTAACTTGTGATGAATATTCTTAGTAATTACACAAGCACATAATAACTCATACATTCTCCTGGTCACACAACCAAACTTTTTCCTATTCATATCGCATTTCTCTTATCACAATGCTTCACCATGAATATAACTCAAGCAAAGTCTATAGATGTTGATATTACTCAAAACCCCACATTTCTATATGTTAGTTGCAATGGTATTTGACGCCTCATCTAAAATAAAGGTTAGATACACTCTAATCAAAATTGCTAACACATGAAATTCATAGTCATCGTAAATAAATTCTCATCTATTAATTAGTGGTATTTGTGTGCACATTCATGAATTTTTGTCTCAAATTGTTTCTTTTTATAGGGGTTTGATATGAATCCAGTGTAAAAATTAACTTATAAGGGCAGGAATTCAAGTCTTCAACTCTTACTATGTAAGGATCAAGTTAGTGGGTAATATATAAGTACATTTGTCAGCGATATCCTATAAAATTTTAGATTTATCTTTAAAGAACCTCGACCCACTTAAATTTTTTTATGAACATAAACGTACCACGAGCCGTTAACTAGAAGCCACCAGATGTACAAGTGAATATAACTCAAGACAATTTCTTATATACAATTAAAAATAAATCATGCTAACAAGTAATCTAAAAACACTAGTTAATAAAACAAAAAGTAGAATTTTTTCATTGAAAATAACTTTTTGAACATTCAAAATGTTAAATACACCACTTTTGAAGACAAATTCTAAATTTATTTACTTGTGCCATAAAGGCATTCTTTAGCATTAAGAATTACCAATACAAAGCTTAATATGAAAGCAAACTATGAACATATTCTGTTAAGTGTCCTTTGAACATAGGCGATCGTGTTCCATTTGGTATCAATCCAATTGCCAGTTGAAAATCGATGGCCCAAAAAGTACCAAGAAAATGTGGTTATGGAATAAGAATAACTGCATCCACCTTAACACTTTATTACTTTATGCTAAAGCTAAAAAATACAATGTCACACAAATTCTGTTTGAATTTCATTAAATTTGCGGTGTAGTGCTATTGCTCCTTCTTTCTCATGTATTATAAAAGCCATAGAATTAACAAGCTAGAATAGCATAGAGTGCACACATTAGAGAAAAACCAAAATCATGAAATTCATATCTGCACCTCCTTTTCAACTAGTATCCATAGTTGGGATTGTAATGTTTTTGTTATTTGTTCCATCTTATATAAACTTCAAGTCAACAGTTCACAAAGCCAACATCACTTTGCACTTGTTCCTCATGATTTTGCCACTTTTGTTGATTTTCATTGCATACTTCATCTCCAAATGCGGGCCACGGTTTGTGCTTCCGGCGGATTTCTTTGGTCGACAATTAGTACAATCACGAGCACGAACAGAAGGAGGAGGCTCGGCACCTTGGGGCTTAGCGGCGTTGGTAGTTTTGCTTTTGATTTTGGCTTCCAAACTCTCCAATTTCAGGTCTATGTGGTCGCCACTCATTTGGAGACCCAATTAATTGGTGTGTCATTATGTAAGTTGTAACATATGTGAAATCAAAATTTGTCAGCTATCCTAGGCCTCCGGGCCAATTTTGTGTTGTAATTTTTTTTGCTTGTAAACTTGTGATTTCATACTGTACTATTATCAATTACCGTTGGTTATGTTATCATCATGAGTTTTGTATATTTTCCACTTCCATATCAATAAGATAAGATGTAACGATATTTTAAATTCTTGTGGCTACATCTTACTTATTCACAGGAGAAGTGTAGTAGGTAAGGTATATGCATTAATTTCAAGAATTGGTGAACAAATAAATTAAATTGTGCTCATATTTGGTTGTGGGTTCGTTGTGGTACTACTATGGTCAAGAAACGGAACAACTACTACGGTTCATCGTTTACTAACACAAGGTAAATGGATTTAATATTTATATTCAATAATATTCTTGGAGAACCTTTATATTTCTCAAAATGAGTAAATTGATCCAATAGTCAAATTTTGAATATATAAAATGCTTGATTACTAATATCATTGGGCTCTAACACAAGGGCATAGTTAAGGGCGCAATAATCTATCTTATTTTAATTCTTTAATTTATTTTTTCAATACCATAAATTAAGGACAATTTTGTAAATCAACTCATAATCTCTATTTTTCATACAACAATGGTTACAGTGTAAAAATGTCAAAGTGACATATAATTTAGAACGAAAGGAGTATTTGACTCACAAAATTCGAAAAATTAGTCTCTCCAATTGTGCACAGAAAATATTGGATTTATCAAGAAAAAGAATTGTGATTCTAGAACTCTAGTTTGTCTGATTAGAATTTAGAACTCAATCTTACCTCTTATGTCGATGAGAGTCTTAGGAGGGTGGTTAGTTGGTGTGGTGTGCCATTAATGTAAATTCAGTACACCCCTATCCTTGTGTAGGAAAATACAAAATTTGGAATTCCATTTTCACATTTGGAGAATGAAATTAGAATTAGAATAGAATGGGACAAAAGAAGAAATTTGTAAAGTTGGATGGTGGCGGAACAGGAGTTAGTTGAGCAACCCACCCGTCACGCAATTAATAAACACTACTCGCTCACTCACCATCTCACGTGTCACGCAAACTCTATCTTCTTCCTTCCTTCCTTCATTCATTCATTCCTTCCCCCCTTATTAATTCATTTATTTATTTTATTTTACACCAAAACCAGAACAAACTCATCATACTCCAACCAACAAAAATGAAGGCAACGAAGAGACCGATCTACGCCGTAACTAAATGGCTTCGCCGTCAACCACCCAAGATGAAGCTCTTTCTGGCAACTCTTTTGGCCTTTCTAGCATTGCTTTTTCTTAGAATGGTAGTTCACGATCACGACAACCTCTTCGTAGCTGCTGAACTTGTGCATGCATTAGGAATTTCTCTCCTCATTTACAAACTCGCGCAAGAAAAAACTTGCGCTGGTAACTTTCAATTTCAATTCCCAGCATTCCTTGTAAATTTTTACCATCAAATTTTCAGATTAGGGTTATGTTAAGTTGTTTTCGCGGGTCATTTATATTTTAGGCCTTAATAATCCTGAGTTCATCGGAGACATAAGTAAAATCTGATCGATACTTGGTTAGTTAGGATCAAACTGGAGTTCTTCCGAATGATCGATTTGTTCTTAAGTAGAGCTCGTTAACCACTTAAGTTTAATTACTTAGTTGAGTAACCACTTTTTGATATAAGAATTTTGACAACTTATTATTTACTATGAAATGTTAAAGTACGTTTTTACCTTTGCTAATTGGAAGTAGTTTGATATGATTTCTGTTGTGTTATAGGATATGATTTGATTTTGGCTTAAATATGTAAATGGTCCTGTAAATATGAAGAATTTTGATTTTATTCCTTGTAAAAATATTTTTTTCATTTTAGTCTTTGCAAATATATAACATTTTGCTTCTTGTTTTCCAGCACAGATAGAAAAGAAATGACAAGAAATTATTCTTCTATCTATTTATCTACTACTAATATATTTTCATATGACAACAATTAACAAGTATTTTCACCGTGTGTTAACGAATCTTTGCAGGACTCTCACTTAAATCACAAGAACTCACAGCTATATTTCTAGCTGTTAGATTGTACTGCAGTTTTGTCATGGAATATGATATACACACCTTACTTGATACTGCAACATTGGGGACGACTCTCTGGGTTATTTATATGATACGTTTCAAACTGAAATCCAGTTATATGGATACTAAGGATAACCTTGCAATATACTATGTGGTAAGTCCTCTGTCTTCTATGTAAGGTATGCAATTTCCCATGTATTAGATATAATATGCTCTTTATTTTCATTTGGTTGCATAGCTTATTTGGCCTTCCTATTAAGCATCTCATAGTTCTCGTGTCAAATTTATCCAACAATCTAATGCCAAAATAAACTCTTCATTAAGAAATTCATATTTGTTAAAGGTTAATTTGCACTTGAGTTAAATGAGGTTTGAATGTGGATTTTGTACTCTGGTACTAATTGATGAATCTCCTGTTCAAAATCTGAGAGACTGATGTCTGATAGAGATGTGATTTTGGAGTAGTGCTTGCTTTATTATTATTTTTTCATTTTTAAAATCTTTATTGAAAAATCATAACTTCAAATCTCAATATAGTTTCAATTTAACAGAAATTTCATCTATCATATTTGTGGAGTGACTTTTTTCTTAAAGAAAATGTAATTTCAATATTTTTATAACAATTGTGTTTTTCAATCTCAATATGAAAGTACTTTTGTTGGAGGAATTTTATTTTTATGGAATATACTTGGTGAAAAGGACATGAATCTAATTGAATGGAGTGTGTTAATTTTCGTATACCAAAATACAGGTGATACCTTGCGCTGTACTGTCTTTGCTCATTCATCCAACAACCCGGCATCATCCAATTAACAGGATTCTCTGGGCTTTTTGTGTTTATCTTGAAGCTGTGTCGGTTCTACCTCAGCTGCGGGTCATGCAGAACACTAAGGTCTTGTTACTATCTTTTAATCGTTTTTAGACTGTTTATAATTATAAGTACACGGCTTCAAGACTGTTTATAATCGTTTGAGACTATTTATAGTTAACTCTGAAATTCAACTTTCAGATTGTTGAACCATTCACAGCACACTATGTTTTTGCACTTGGAGTTGCAAGGTTCTTGAGCTGTGCACATTGGGTCCTCCAGGTTTGTCGAACTTTTAGCTTCTAACATGTTTTTTATCGTGCAATTTCCTAAAATATTTATAACTATTTTATCATAATATCCTGTGACCGAGGGTCGTCGGTAGTTTTTATGTTATACCTTGGATTATGCATGCTTTATATAAATCTTTGCTCAGTTGTTTCTGTACGATACTCCTAGTGCTTCAAACTAGTTTGCCACAACAAAGTTTAACACATCAAGATCCTTGGCTTGCCGTTATAATTTTTTATCTTGCTTCCTTCCATATCCAATCTAAAAGGCTATTTTATGTTATCCTCCTCAGGTATTTGATACTCGTGGTCATCTACTAACTGCATTGGGTTATGGATTGTGGCCTTCAATGGTACTTTTATCAGAAATTGTCCAAACCTTCATCCTGGCAGATTTTTGCTACTACTACATCAAGAGGTGGATAACAATTTCTCATAACATGCAACATAGCTCTTGATTTGCTTTGAAAACTATCTTACTTTTTTCTCTTTGGTTGCAGCATTTTTGGGGGACAACTTGTTGTTCGGCTTCCTTCAGGAGTGGTGTGATTTTGACGTTTATTTTCAGTTCCTTCAAGTTGGATTCTCCTTTTGCATTAAACTGCAGAATTCAGGATACCTAGAGAAGTTTGATCAGAATGTAATATAAATGTAACTTGGACATTTCATGAGTTATTATATTCTCATATTTCTTTTCTCTCAAGCCAATTTTTCACCCCAGCCCTATGAGCCAATTCCTCTAGCTCCCAATCTTGATTGAAAGGCCTCAAAATTAAATTTATTATTTTAAATTATTAGTAACTTTCATTCTCAAAATCTCTGCCCAATCTCCTTGTACAATATATATTTTTTGGGCAGGCTGTTTTTATTCACTTCCTGCAATAGTGGCACAAAAAAAAAAACTTACAAATGCATCGCGAGTTAGATGACACGTTTAAAGTTAGTCCTAAAAAAATACAACTAGTTGTTAGTGTTAATATTTTTTACCTTCGTCATGACTGGAATTCTAAACCTTAACTCTTTAACTACATTAATTCTTAGCTCAAACCAGTTGAGCTTATCCACCCCACTTGTTTCCATGCGCTCATTATACAAAAGAGGCTCGTCGGCGAGACCTAAGAATGGTGACATGTGTGAGGCCATGTTTGGTATGGTGTACCAACCCCCATTTTGAATTGTAAGAGGAGTTGGATCCTCTCTCGTGAAGTATTCATCGGAGGAGGTACAGTTGAAACATCTACCATTTGTTTTATTTTTTGAAAATTAAAAATGCAGTTGATAAAAGAAAACAAGAGTGGTGTTTTCACAAGGATACTTCACACTATCACACTTGTACACAATGAATGATCAGAATCATTTTGATGTATATGTATTATAACCGTCCGATGTGAAATTAGTGGACAATATTGATTACTGCTGGTACTGCGTTATTTATTAATAGCGGCAAATCCTGGTCCAGATTTGAGTGTTGAAGGGCATACCTCCATGAATTCAGTACTACAGCTAGACTTTGTCACAATTTTGCCATTAGCGCTCTACTTCGCCCACTTTGGATAAAATTAACCTTCTTTTCTTTGTAATAAATTCAAACACACAAGTTACCACCTAATACTAAAATATTATCAATAAAAGTAAACTATTATTTTGAACAAACTTTACTTATTATATCAAGCATTTCATAAATCTTGATAAATGGTTCATCTCACACTATTCCATATGTCCACTATATTTTTGTCTATAATACGTTGTTATTGAACAACATGGACAAAAGATAATTCGATGTTACAATGTTACAGCTATGATGCCATGACATACACAGCTGGCAGAATTGGCTTCTTAACCTCTTTTCCTATTTTTCTGTTAACTTTGCTAGCTAATTTATCCATCACCATCTCTCAAAGCCTAAGTTGGCGGCACTCCACTTAGCAAAAATGTTGGTTTTTTATAGTAATAATTCAGCACTTGTAGTTTTCCATGTATTCAAATAAACATAACATTTCCTTTTATTCCTTTTATTTTGTTCTCCTCCAATAATGCAACTTAATCCCCATTGTGGTCAAATTTGTATTAGAAAGTGCTATGTTTAGCTGCTATGACAAGACCAAGAATATACATAGCTTCGTGCATTGAGTGGTTAAAAATGCATTGCATGGCATGTTCACTTGCTTCATTTGCAATTGTTTTGGTAAATAAATGTGCTTAATGCTATCCTTAATAAGAGTTAGTTACTTGTGGGCTTTGACCCTCTAATTTTCCAATATAAAAAATTAAAAGAATATATGTACTAATAATGTGGAAAAAATTTAAGTATTCATTTGGTTGGTAAGAAAACACAAACGTCTAGACATTTTCATATGTTTGTTCTGTCCTTTAAAAATCGAAAGAAAGGAAAAGTTGGAGTTTCAACTTTCATGGACCTATATTCAGACTTACAGACAGAATTCAAAATGATAAGGGTCTTGTGTTGTTTTGTTAAGTATTTAGTTTTTGTAAATCAAACTAGGAAGAGATCGTGCGAATGAGTTGTAACGTTGTGTCTATATTTTTGAAAGTTACACTTTATTAATTAAAATTTTAAAAAATTGAATTTATTTAATATATGATATTAGTTTTCACGGTTTTATAAGTCAAAATATATTGACTTACCTAATTAAAAAAAAGAAAAAAGTTAAGAGTCTATTTGATGACAAAGATAAGAGAGACATGTTACGATAAACAAAGGATTGTAGATAGGATGAGGTAAGTAATTCAACTGATTTGAGTTAAGGGTTAAAGAAGTAAGAGGTTCGGAGTTTAAATCTGACAAAGAAAAAAATATTAATCTAATGGCTAATTACTAAGTTTGATCATTTTAAAAATAAATAATGTCACGTAGATATTTTATGAATTAATCTATAAAAGTGACACTATTAATACATAACAACTAATCTAATAATCTCTATAAACAAATGTGAATTGAATATGTCTTATAATAGCTCAGTTTGTGTCTACTAGGAACACTATTAAAGTAATGTGGTTTGAATTTCGAATTTCTCCACATTTATAGTGTATGAGTCTAGTCACTAAACTTTTTTTTTTTTAAGCAGAGTCTAGTCACCGAAAGAAAATGTGATTTGATATATTGGATAATGCATGTGAAAATCCATTTTAATTTTTGTACACTTCCAAACCCAAGAGTAAAGTAGCTAGCTAGCACTCATCTTTTGTTTACATCCTTATATTTCAACTATAAATAAAGGATCCTCTATTCTCAATTCAGTGCACATTTTAAGAACAATACCTTTTCAATAATCTACCTATAATTCCTCTTTGCTAAATTGCTATAGCCATAAGCAATGGCTCTCTATAAGCTTCTACTTGCATCTCTTTTGGTATCTTTTGTCATTTTCCATCTCGTTGATGCTAATGACCAACTGGTAATAATTAAAGATATTTGCTGCTCTCTTCATTCCTTAATGATTTTCAAGCTCTAAGTATTCTTTCTTTATTATATTTTACAAGCCAATAATTTAATTTAATTTACTTGTTTTTGTAGGAACCGCATGAACACACACAAATTGATCAGGTTTCTCTTCAGAAGCAGATTGGTAAAAATACTTTTCCATCAATAGCATGCATCTATCTGTATGGTTGTTAAGTGAAAAAATAAAAACAGGACAAATAAGAACTAAACTAAGAATAAATATTTTTTTAATGAAAAGTTGTTTATAAATGAGATAGAAGATTAATAAAAATATTTGTAGTATTATAAACAAAACATAACTAAGCTTCTACTTCACATAAAAATCCTAAAAATAATTTCATAAAAACAGGACAAATAAGAACTAAACTAAGCATAAATTTATTTTGATCAACTCTAATGTATGAGGTAGATGATGTGTTTGATATGACTTTCAGATTGCAATGGAGCATGTGCTGCGAGATGCCGCAAATCATCTAGGCCGAACCTCTGCCACCGGGCATGTGGAACTTGCTGCAGACGCTGCAACTGCGTGCCTCCGGGAACTTATGGTAACCAAGAAATGTGTCCCTGCTATTACAATCAAACAACCCGCGGAGGCAGACGCAAGTGCCCTTAAATTGAATTCATGATCACCTCCAATTTCCATAGCAAACTCATGCAATGCAACTTATCTATATAGGAGTATAATATATGGTTTGCAACATAATGCGTTACATACAAATAATTAATAAGTCTATATGTGTGTGGAGCAAAGGCTTTCTTTGTGGAAAATAAACTCTCTTTATTTTATTTTTTATAACAATAAGGGTTTAAGTCAGAAAATAAACTTTAGTAAAAAAAAAAGTCAGAAAATAAACTTTGTTTTCAATGTATATTGAATTGTTTGCAGTGTGTTTATGAATGGATTTTATAATAAAGTTGCATGTAATAATATTAATCATATTGTTAGTCATGTTCTTTAATTTCTAGTGTGTATTCTGTATTGTGAGTCTTGTGATTTCTCTTTTACATTGTGACTTATGATTGTTATCTTTTAATCTATTGTAATTTGTATGGTACCTCAAAAGTTTCAATAACCTTGCGTCAAAAAAAAAAAAAGTTTCAATAACCTTTGATTTTATTCGGAGAGACAAACCACAAAATAATTTTTTTATTTCCAGTCAACCAAGACATGGCTCTGTTTCACTAAAATCCAGGGTACTAATGGAAAAATAAAATAAAATTATATCCTGCCTTTTTTTTCCAACACCAACATCCAGTCTACTAGATTGTCTAATCTTGTTCGAGAATCAGTTCTGACATCAACTAATTTCGGCCCTCTTCTAATCGCAGTTGCGGGAATCGAACCGCAGTCTTCGCTATAAAATTCAACATTGAATGTCAATTATCACTAAACCAACTGAAGAAAGATTATATCCAGCCGTTTATGTGGTTATGCTCCGCGTATTATCAAAATTAAATCTCAATCTTAATGTATGCCTGTAGACTGTAGTGGTTGCCTTATTGAAATCCCAAATATGAATATGGCCAAAACGCTACTTGACCCAAAAAAAAGATTACTTATACGTACAAGATATTTTGATACTACTATTTGAAGTTTTTAATTTAGTAAATTGGATTTGAAAGGTGACAGTGACGAGTGGAGAAACAAGAGATGTGACAGTCACGCAGAAAACATGACCGATCTTAAATAGTGCTTACACTTTTAATTTGGAAGACTTACTAATACAGTACACCATGCTTGAACCAACCAAGCAATTCATCGTGGGCACTTGGGTTGGGATTACTGGATTAGGATTTAGGACTGCTTCACTCTAATTCCATTGGTTAATTATTCGTAGAATGTACTCCAATTTACATATTGAGAATGAAAGAGATAAAAATAGAGATACTGTTGGGATAGAATTAAGAAAAATCTTAATTAGTGTTTTTGAAACACTAATTAACAAACTAAATAAAGGAATAATTTATTGAAATTTGTGTGATATAATTTTTAAACGTATAACAAATACTTTTTTGAATGCAAAAATCACTACTTTTAGTTTTTTAAGTAGTATCCAGGGCACTAGTTGGTATAATTAGCATGACACTAAAATTAATAGAGATAAAATAAATTGTTGAATGTATGAGAGGTGTCCAAACTCCAAATATAAGAGTAAAATTTACCACATTCAATTGACCAAAAATAAATACTCCTATACATTTTAGGTAAATATGATATTTTAAATTTTTCATACGCCATAGTCCATAGTTTATTATTGTTTTGGTTAGTACCTAGAGGCCCAACTCATTTGCAGTCCATCTCGCCATTCCATACTCTTCCTCGTGTGAAATTCATACATAATCGTAACTTCTCACCGCCTTCCATTGTCGACAACTAAGATCCGTTGGAGACCGAAATATACAATGGTTCACTATAATTCCTCCTCACATTTCTTCCATGTATACAACCGCTAATCAGATAAGGATTATCATTTTTTTTGTCAAAAAGCGACCTACATTTTATTTCTATCTTCGACATCCTTTCCTTTCATTTTCCCTCGACATTTCCCACACTCTCTCTTTGATTTATGCTAAAGTTACTCAAAAGCAGTCCAAACTCATTCATTGGTTTCTCTCTTTCTATTTCTTTCTCTCAAACCAAACACAATCTTCATCTCTTGATGACATGAACATCAAGCGCTAGAGTGACATACCACCTCCACTCTCATCGCTATGTAACGCTGTTGTATTGTCAGACCAACCCTATTGATTTGTTCAGGTAAACAATAATATAGTAATAAAGAGATATACAAATTCTTTTCAAGATGTATGTTACTCTTTTAAAGTCTCTTGATGACATAAACATTGAGCGCAAGAATAACATACCACCTCTACTCTTAGCGTTCCATTAAGTTGTTGTCCAGGTCAACAATGATAAGTAATAAAAAGAAATGTTAATTATTCAATACATTGAAAATTAAAATATTTAATTAATTAATCTTTAAAAACATATGAAGAATACTTGTTAATAAAACCTACAATAATTCATACTGTTAAATTCACACGCATTGAAAATCAATTTTAATCTCTACCAATAACAAACCGCATGATACTGTATCGCTCCACTCGTGTATCAAGTTTTATTTGTTCTTGTTCACAAATCACAAACATCCATCCACCTGACCTGACCCTGATAATGTGCGTGCTTCTCACACACTCACAGTGTGGTGGGAATGGGATACTCATGACAAGAAAAAAGGAAACATAAGAATTCAGAGTGAGATCTCAGTCTCAGAAAAATGAAGACACGAATTAAGAACGAGCTTTGCAGTTTTTGCATACATTATTGCATTCTGCAGGCATTGTACGGGGAGGGAGCTAAGCGAGAGATAATAAGAATCATATGCCATCCATCCACAACACATGCTTATCTCCTTTTTGCAATATTAATGCATTCCGTAGGTACACCTTAACATTAAAAGGATAAATATGTTTTTGGTCTCTACAAATATTTGAAGTTTTGTTTTTAGTCCTTCTAAAATTTTTCTTCTACTCATGTTTAAAATATTATAAGAAACTCTACCAATTTTTTTTTGAATTTTTTAACAAAGCATCTATTAAATATAAATTTTTATATTTTTTGTGCTTAAAAATTCATATTTAATTCATGTTTTGTTAAAAAAATCTAATTTTTTTTGTGAGTGATTGTTAAAATATTCTACACTTTTCTTGAAAATTTCATTAAAAAATATGAAGTCTACACATGAGTTGATTTAAAAGTAGAGACTAAAAGTGTTAATTGAAATTTTTTGAGGGACTAAAAATAGAAGAAAAATTTTAAAGGGACTAAAAACAAAACTTGAAATATTTGTAGGGACCAGAAACATATTTATCCCAACATTAAAATTGTCACCTTTAAGTAAAAAAATAAAATTGTCACCTTAATAACTTCTCCTTAATCTGTCCCGTGAGCTTAACTCAATTGGTAGGACATCGCATTTTATATGCAGGGGACCGGAGTTCGAACCCTGGTCATTGCACTTATTCACCTTAAGGGTGGAGTTTCTAGCCACTAGGCTACTTGACCAAAAAAAAAAAAATAACTTCTCCTTAATCTATGTCAAATCATGACAAATTTGTGGGACTTAAAGAGAGTAATATATTAGTAGTCATTGGAGGGTAATTTTGTCACATAAGTTGTATTTATTGAACTACCAAATGTAATTTTAATATGCATATTTTTTTTTTTGCAGCTACCACCTTAATATCAAACAACAATATACAAATGTGGCGTTCATAATCGTCGGGCATAACTTTTTGATCAGGTAAGATCACAAACTAAAGTTCGAGATCTCTTGCCCTAAAATTAAACAAACACTTGCATGCATAAATGACATGAGTGGTGAGTTTGGTAAAATTATAATGGGGTTGTGATTTTTTTAAGCTACATAGTGTAATTTTTGCCATAACCACAATGATTCCCTGTGATTCTCTCAATTTCATTGTCAATCTAAATATATACTAAATGCAATCAAATATCTTTCTTAATATACATAAATTAGTCAATTTTACTTATATTTTATTAAGAAGGAATTAAATACTACTCCCTCCGTTCCTTATTATAAGCACCTCTTGGTGTTTTTCACGCATATTAAGAAAAGTTGATAGTGTAATTAATATGTACTTTTTGGATATTACAATTACTAAATTGTCCTTGGTGAAAAGATGTATTTGTAGTTGACTTTTCGAATTTCAATGTAAAGTAGGGTTATGTTTGGAAAAATATTAATAAATGTGTCTAGGGATTTGCAAAGGGACTTATATTTAGGGACAAACTTTATGTTTGAAAGGGTGCTTATAATTAGGGACGGAGGAGTATTATCTTTATTCCTTTTTAAATGTCATTTTAAAGTTGTGTACATATACTAAAAAATCAAATAAATTTTGTTAATTTAATTTATTCTTAAATTTTTTATTATTTCATTTAACATTTCTCTTTCTGCAATAAATAATCAAAATAACTTGGACAAAATAATAATTAAAGTACCACTGCATTTTAAAATCTGAAAATAACAGTTGAAAATATATAATATTTTTTAATTAAAATAAATGAAACTTCAAAAGGAACTGAAGGAGTAAAACAACAACAAAATAAACGAGAATCCATAATTGACCTATGTGAAGATAGTAAGTGTAATTAATCCAACGGTTGATGCCTATCATAGATTAATGCATTAATTAATTAATTAATTAAGCGAGTTTGAGAATGTGTAGAGCTAGTTACTTAAAGAACGCATAAGAGGGAGAGTGAGTGAGGTACGTTGCATTCAATTCAAAGCGTCCATCAGCTACTAAACGGATCATCCTTTTTTTCCCTTTTCTTATTTTCCCCCATTGGATTAGCCTCACTTTATGACCATTTTGAGATAGTAGAGAAGAAGATCACGTTTGCCTATACTTAATTTTTATATACTATAATATTTTTAAGATATTTTTATCTATTTATTACAACTTACAACATTTTAAACAACTAAAATCTAAAAGAAAACATTGCTTCAATTAACAAGCTGTGTTAAGTCCATTCTTTAAAATATCATTTTTATAATTCATCGAACTATTTATTGAATTCATGTCGAATTATTTAGGCGAATTCAAGTTAAATTTTTAAGGTGAATTGTTTTTAGTTAAATTTTAGATTACTTGTACTAGTTATTAAAAAAACAAAAAAGTTTTAGATTACTTGTACTATATAGGTAATTTAGTCCATAAAATGGAAAATGTAATTTGATTATGGATGGATGGATAGTAATAAAATGAAGAATAAATGATAGATAGAATTGTTGTGAGCTTAGCTTAGTGAGTCACGGACAAGACAATTGAGAGGGTGCTTCCTCCTTTTCTTTTTCTTTCCGTTACCTTTCTTTTCACGTGAGTCAGTGTATTTATTTCTCTCTTTCTCCTTTTTTGTTTGTTTTTGGCTGAACTCTGAGTCTGTTACTACCACCACCACACCAGTACTACTCACACACAAAAAAGAACCTGATTCTCTGAACGCAAGTCAGGCACAAATTAATTTACTTTTCTTCCTTCCTTGCTTTCTTCTCTTTTCCTTTTTGTTTCTTTCTTTTTCATTCATTCCTCTCTCTCTCTCTTAACCTTTCTCCTCTCCTCATAATCATAATAAATCTCCTTCTTCATCATAATCTACACACCTTTTCTTTTCAATTCGAATGGATGAAAACAACAAAAACCTTATTATTGTTATTCTTATGAAATGGACAAAACTATGATGAACCAACGTGTACCCACTAAACGACACATTATTATTAACAAACAACAACAACAACAATCTGGTATGTATGTATATGTTAATTCCTCTCATTTCTCTATTATCTCTTCTTCTTGTCGCTTTCTCTGTTTTTTCTTATTCATAATTTAATATTTCTTCTGTTTTGAAAGGTATTCGTGGTGGGGACCTAATTAAGTTTAAGAATAATAAGAAGAACAAATCAAAGAAAGAGAAACTTAGAAGTTTGAGTGCTGTTGTTCATAAATCAATGCCATCTTCTTCACTAGTACTTCCCATAAACAACAACAACAACAACAACAAGGTTCTTTCTTTCTATTCTATACTTCATCATCATCTTTATTTTTCAACAAATACTAATTCTTATCATTCTTCATTTCTTAGGTTTTCAATGAATGCAATGGCGTTCATCATTCCTCTGTTCCCAGAAAGATACGTTCAGGTACTAGTACTACCATTTTTCAGATTTCATTTTATTTTTGGGCTAACAAAAAAAGGTGCCAACTTTATTATTTTTATTGCATAAAAAAATTAATTTTTATTTATTTATATAACAGCAATGAAGAAAAGGGGTCGCGAATCAATCTTAACTGATTCAGAAAAGTTGAACCATAAGTTCAATGGAATAGAATCTCTTCATAAAGATAGCATAAAGAAAAAATCCAAAGTGAGTAGTATTGTTATGTTAAACCACTTTATGGTTCAAAGCTTTAACCTTTTTCTTTTATTTCAAATGTAATTTTAATTTGCTTTTGTAGAAGCAAGTTGTACTTGGGCCCATTACAAAAGATGAACAAGAGGTTGCTGAGACTCTCTATGCATTAGCTGGCATGTTTGCTATCAGTGGCTCCAATGAGGAGAATGAACTAGAGAGCGAATCGTTACCGAAGAATTCCTCAGTTTCGCCGGATCAAGCGGAGAGTACTAATGCTACTTTTGAAGGTTATTCATCCTGTAACTTACATAACTTTCAGTAGTTATTAATAATATTAGTTTTTGAATTATGAGTTTCTGATTATTTTTGTATTTGTCATGTATTTTAATTTTAGCTTCAGGCGCTATTGAGGATGCTAATCTTATTCCTGAAAGTTCACCTAAGGGAAAAGAAAAAATTAGTTCGTTAAGTGAAACCATTGGTGTTGAACAGACTGATTTTTCTCAATCTGACAACACTGCTCCAGAAACCAATCTGCAGGATGTGCCTATGACGGTTACGACGAGTGAAGATGATTGCATAGTGGAATTGAATGACTCAAAGTTGTGTCTTGAAATTGGGTGAGTAGTTTCGAAGCTGCATGGTGAAAAATCTCTAATGTGTTCAAGTTCTTTTTCGTATTTATTTATTGTGTTTTGCCATCATATTGCAGATTAAATGTGTCTGCACAATCACAAATTTCACATATTGGGGGAAAGCGAGAAGTGGAGAATGAGACGGTAGTTGTTTCAGCTTTTACAGTTTTTGGATATTAATTTCTTGTCATACAAGGTAGCGCTAGTGTTATAGGTGAGTTATCAACTTGCGTTTCAGGTCGGAGGCATTGATTGTAAGCAAGAACAACATATAATCAAGTACCAAAGAGGAAATGGTATGCGAGTACAGAATTTGCTCGTTGGTTGTTACTAGCAGTGATATTTTTATTTCGGTGATGACTAAAGTATTTTATCATTTGGCTGATACCTAGACATCTTTGGTTGTTTTATCAGAAGGTCCAACATTGTGGCCAGGCTTGATACCGAGTGCATCTTCTGCAATTAATGCTTCTTGTTCGCAGTAAATTTCTTCTATTCAACTTCTTTTTGACCTTGTTATGTGCCCTAAATTCCTCCGCACCCTCCATTGTTGCTCATCCAAATTTGATGGATATTTTTCGTTTCTAAAAGGTCTTCTGCTGCTGCCAAAGCACCACATTGGCTGAATGCTGCTATTCGCAACTCCAAACAGGATTTGATGGGAAGTTGTTCCTCTAGTGGAAAGGTAAGAAAATAAAAATTCATGCTTAGTGCTGTTTTGCATGATCTATATACTTACATAAAAGTTGTTCATCCTAGTCGATACACTCCATTCAAACGCCTATCGGTTGTTTTCAATAATTAATGTTGCAGACTTCTGAAGCTTTCATTCATAAAAAGTCATGGAAGAGTTGTGCTGCTCATGTTCACATCGGTCAACTCATCCGGAGTTTAGAACTGCCAAAGCAACAGGTTGCCAAAGAACCCGAGCTTTATGAATGTGATAAAATCAGAGTACACCAAGGATCAAAATGTGGAGTTCTAACCGAAGCACAAAACTCAATTAGGACAAGAAATGGAAATGGTTTTGCTGCTGGAACAGTTCATTCTGCTAGTTTGGAGAATTTCCCTGAAACTAAAAATGGCATTCTTCAGCAGCAGCAGTGCCATTATCTTGACATATCTCTGTCTCAGTCTCAGGCTCCTCCGATGCCTGCGAAATATGGTCCTCAAAAGCAAGTAAGCTTATGAATACTTTTGGTAATGAGGTTTCCCCTTGTCCTCTCTTCCTCATGCTCTAATGATTATATTTCATATCTGCAGAGTTTCAATTTCTTGACCTTGTCGACTGGAGGTAACGAGTTAACGGTCTGCGATAGTTTTAATAAAGGCGGAAGTAGGTTGGAACAGTTCTCAAAATCGCAAGTGCCTTATTTTCGGTCTATACAACAGCGGCATGGACTCATGCCAATACCTACAACTCCATCAAGTCAGTATACCTCAACTTACCTGGATCAGCTTCCTGCTGCAGGAGAACAGGTTTTAATCTTTCTTACTGTAGACTCTGATGTTATATACTTGTATTAATGGACTCCAAAGTTTAGGGATAATCTTTTAAAGTGAAAGCTTACATTGATTTATATTATTGTTCAAACATGAATGTGGCAGGTAAAGTTTATTGTTTAGAATAACCTGTCCCACCAAGAAAAAGGACAATGTGCCGTTCAATATAAATAACTATTGTAGCACCTAATTTATTATTGCGATGATAATAAGCTTTGTAACTTTGTTCTATCATGCTTTAATTGAATGCAGGTGCGGTTGCAGCAACCTCATTATTATGGTACACCACTACGTGGAACTCATTATAGTTCGACAATTTCATATAAACAGCAATACCAAAACTTTTGGGCATCGCAACTAGTAGCACAAGGTGGGTCTGCTGGTGGAAACTGCGATGTTATGATGAGGGGCCAATATCCTAATTGGCAAAGTGGAAGACTTGAAAATTCTGCTGTTAATTCGGGTGCCCGGGTCATGCTTCCTCACCAGTCCTTTGTATCGCTAGAATCACTTGGTTCCAAGGTAACTTCAGCCACTGACCAACAACCCTTTTCATCAATTCCACCATTAAGGACAAATGGGCTAGAAGAAAGTAGGGGTAGGTTCCATGGTAGCGGTGTTTCATCGTTGCAATTGATGTGTGATGAGCGTATCTGAAATTGAACACCTACGTTAATTTTCTGTTTGAAAAGCTGCATTAGTCAACTCGAGACATGGGCCACATAGCACACATTTTGTGAAGTCTATATTTTAGAGGAGATTACTGCTGAGCATGCAAGGAGAAGAAACATAAATTCTGGTAGATAAATCTGAAAACTTCCAAAAGAAAAAAATAAAAGAAAAAGACAAATAGTTTACTGGTATTCTTCTGTAGCTTCCCAAATTAATCCTTTTCAACTTTTATGCTTTAGACTTGTAGATGCTCCAGTTATTGTTGACTTGTGGATGTCATTTAATGTAAAAATCCGAGGAACAAAATTACCAAACAAAAGAAAGGGACAATACAGGTTGCCAAAGAACCTAAACTATATTAATGTCATTGTTTATAGAAACACACATGTTGATTGGCAAGGATTAGAAGGAATGTGCTTACTTGTAACTTACTTTGTTTGGTTTGGTTGAGCATTATTAAATTGAAGTTCATTAAAAATGCATTGATTTATGTTAAATGATTTTCTTCCTAAAATTAAATTTGTAATAGAAGTTAGTCTGAATTTTGCTGCTCAAAAACAAATACTTTAATATTCTTAGAATTGAGTTGAGTTTAACTCAATTCTACAAAACCAGTTTGTAAGATGATGATTTTTCTACTTATAAATTTATCTTCAGCCCATCCCACATCCGATGTGGGACTCTTAACAAATATATCGCTAAGATTTTACAAAAATTAATTCAGAGTTATTGCTATTAGTTGGAACCTTTTCCCTTGGAGGGAAAATAATACTCTTCCAAAAAGTGTTATTGCTCTTGCTGAACAATTTCAATGTTCCTCTATGTGCTATTGGATGAGGATGCAATAATATATGCAGTCAACACGTAAGATCTTAAGACAATTGTTGATTTTTTTTTAGTATAAAATTTTGAGGTTGAAATCTGGACAGTCCAATCTTGATCAAACGATCTCAAAATATCTGACTGCATGACTGCACCAATATTTGACTGCACTGGAACTCAATGCATTTAATTGTAAGTGCGATCATTCTCGTACGAAATTAGTCACACAAAGCATCAATCCAATAACGCTCAAGTACACCACAAAAACAAATTTATTTAGTAAACCCTTCATGCCACTTATGTAGAACAAATGTATTAACATTTGTTCAAGAGTCCCGCAAGATTTATATACGCGGGGTTTTGTACGGATGAGTTAAACTCAATATAAAAGACTGTTTAAACTTCATGGAAAAAAAGTCCCATATTAGCTAAACCGTTAGGTTTGCTTTGAAAAGTGAGTAATTAAGAATAAAGGTAGGATACATTGCTTGGTATGTTGGCAAACGGCAAACCAGACCAGACAGTAATGTGTGAATATTCAATCTTGGGAGCAAAGGAATAAAAAGAATTTTACTACTATACTAATACTATACTATATAGTATTGTGCTAGCTAGCTTCTCCCTTTCAAAAATCATGAAAATGCTTGCTTTGCTTCTCTAAGACAACAAGTTCTCTAGTAGTAGTGTGTGGGGAAAAACAAAGTTGAGTTAAGTTGGGTATTGGTGAAGAGTCCTATTCAGTTCTGTTAAATACTTTCGGCCATTTAAGGTTAGGTCCAAAATGTCCCACATGAACAAGACCAATACAAAGAGTATCCACCCACCGCTTTGGCTCTCTCTTTCACACAGTTAGAATTGTTCTTTCTAGTGAAGTGAAAGCCAAGAAACGAAGCTTCCAATCTTCATACCATATATTATGCCAATTGTCTCCTTTCTCTATTTTCTATTCATTACTAACTTCTACTTATAAGTTAGTATAAGTTATAACCACTCACCAATCTCATTTTTCTCTTTCTTGTAGAGTGAAAGCAACATAAATAAAGATTATGAATAGAAAAGAGGGTGTGATGCTGCTTACCAGAAACACAGAGATAGACACAAGAGCACCATTCAGGTCTGTCAAAGAGGCTGTTACATTATTTGGTGATAAAGTTTTAGCTGGAGAGCTCTATGCAACTGCAACCAAACTCAAACACCAGGTTCTATATATCAATCTATTTTTTTGGGTAGATAGACGAAATGACAAAACCATTATAAACTCACACACACAAGTGGATGAACCAGGGTTCGAACCCTGGTCATGACATCCGACCTAATAATTTCGGCATTTTTTGCCAGTTGAGCTAGGACCTGTGGACGATTCTATATATGAATCTATTTATTGTTTACTCACATGATTAACAATTTATTGTTGTTCCATTTCATGTCTTTTAATCTATAGATACATAGTGGAGCAAATGAATATGGAATTGATCAATCCTCAAGGATTGAAAACGTTGCGGCTGAGTTGGAAGAGACGCGAGAGAATTTAGAGAAAGCTAAAGAAGAAAGCATGGTAATGGCACATTGTATGTCTTCTCTACAAGAAGAACTCGAACGCACGAAGCAAGAGCTCGAACAATTAAAGCAACGAGAAACAGAAAAACATCAAGTGGAAACATCCGAAATAGAGGATGTGAAATTTGTCGAGAATTTAACCACATTTGAAGTGAACAGTTCAAGATTCGACGAAGAGTTAATGATGGAGTTTCAAAAGAAAAGGTACGTGACATTCGCGAATCCACCATCTGTTTCTCATGTCATATTACCACAAAGTGAGGGTGTTGAGAAGTTGGAGAGGCACCCTTCTCTTAGGAAGAAGAAGAAGAAGTCATTGATTCCACTTATTGGAGGTATCTTTTCAAGGAAAAGGGGAACTAGCCAAGAAGTTCCATGATGAATGATGAGTTTATTTGTGAATTTTAGGGAGTATGCATTACATACATTACCAAAATAATAATTGCCAACAGGGTTTTGTTTTCAAGTTTCTTTTCTCATTTTGAACAAGATTTTATTTTGGTGTCTAATATATGTATCAAACAAAGAGTGGCTAATAATTAATATCCTGTAAAATTTAGTTGAACTGTATGAGATGTTGATTAGGAGCATAGCGGAATATATATGGATACTTGCATGTTGTGGATGTTTCATGTTACAATTCCACTTCAAGTTGAGATCAAAACTCAGGCTTGAGTTGGAATATTTGGCCTAATTATATGATGATATAGTTATAAGTAGGGGTGGAAATGAACCGAACCAACTCGAACAAAGTTCGAGACTCGATTCGACAATTGATTCGTTGAACTTGGTTCATGAACCAAATGAGCCGAACCTGAGCTAAATATTAAGTTCGTTAATTAAATGAACTGAACTTGAGCTATATATAGTTCGACTCGTTTGGTTCACGAGCTGACTCGATTATATATATAACACTTCATAATATATTTTTAAATAACACTTCAAAAATAAATTTTACAAAATAAAAGACACTAGCATTATTTCTCTTTGAAAGCATAAGTGATATTTGTTTCATTGATACTTCACAATTTATGAACTAACACTAAGTCTCACATCGGTTTCACATCGGTTAAGTTATCTAGCATTGAGAGCAAACTTTGTTGTAAATAGGTGGTGTACTACATGTCTTGGAAACACAACAAAATGTTTATAGTGGGTTTGTTATTGTTTCACATTTTCCTAAGTGTGATAATACTCCCAAATACGGTTGGCAATGAACCGAACCAACTCGAAAATAGTTCGAGACTTGATTCGATTCGATAATTAACTCGTTGAACTTGGTTCATGAACTAAATGAGTCGAACTTAAGTTAAAAATTAAGCTCGTTAAATAAATGAGTCGAGTCGAGCTTAAGCGAGTTCGACTCGACTCATTTTCAGCCCTAGTTATAAGTTATGCAATGGACTAAATTAACCATATACAATCATACGCCTTTATCAAATAGTGATTTCAGATAGACGTGTCAATGAAATTAAGAGAAAATAAAATAACTACTATTTATTGAATTTCAAATTGTTTTATAATACACGAAAAAAGATAAACAGGTTGAAAGACGAGAATTTATCTACATTTTTTTAGGTAAGATTACATTTTTAGTCCTTTAACATAATTTCAGTCAACATTTTAGTCTTTTATCTTTTTTTTCATAACATTTTAGTCCTTTTTCATATTTGATTATGAATTTTAAGCTTCAACTTAAGGATAAAAAAGGACAAAAATGACATAAAAAAGAAGATAAATGACTAAATTGTTAAAGGACTAAATATGTAATTTTGTATCTATATTTTGGATCCTCTTTTTGCCGAGGATTTAGGCATTTTGATGGGATTCTTCAACTTTTCCAGAAATTTACGATGAAACCAAGTTACTGAGTTTAAGTGATTAATAAGCTCCACCAAATAATAAATTATTTGGGAGAATTCGAATTAATTTTTTGTATGGAATAATTTTTTACTAGATTTTACTTATTTTATTTTATGGTTGAACTCTGAATTATTAATAACTGGATGGTTAACACACAAAATTATGATGTAGGAACTATGTGATGGAGCTTGGTAACAAATTGATTGTTCTAGTTCTAGGGTTAATGAAGAAGAGAAGTTTTCAAGGGCACTATGCTATAGAAACTTTTGCCTAACTTTAGATCTTTAGCTTTTATTCACAACCACATATATGTAATAACACCACTGTGGATAGTTCCTACAGCATAATTTGGCCAAGTATGCTCTTAGCGGCTCATAAGAGGTGTGGATAGAAGATACCTCTCCTTTTTGGGCTCAATCCTTATATCTGATTTGATCGATATTGGGAATTTTAATTCAATACAATATATTAGTATTTTATCTGGTCTTTATTATAAATTTACTTTTATTTTATTTTTTATAAGCATATAAATTTATTTGAAAACTAATGCATGTGGATTAGAATAGTAAATTTTTTCCTTGTAATAAAAAAAGAATATCTATAGTAGTTACTAACTAAATTACCTTAACGGAGTATGATGTGTATTTTTGAAATAAGTATTTTAGGGAATGCATTCAGATTTTGAAATAAATTAACAACAAATCATACTCTTAAGGAATTTAATTGATTTATAACTCAGATTTGTTTGTAATATTTATTTTGGAAAGTTATTTTCTACGAGAATAATGATTTGGTGCATTTATCCAAAAAAGAAATAAAAAAAAACATAATTTTGGAATAAATAAAAGAAAGTATGGGCGGCCCAGGCCCAGGCCCAAATAGAGTTGGGAGGCAAAACAAAAGGCGGGGTGGCGTGTGTATTCGAACTCAATACACCGCTTGTTCTGTTGGCCTCACTCACTCCCTCACATGACTCATCACTCATTCCTTCTCATCCCCCACACAATACAAGAATCAAATCACATCACTTTCTCTACCTCTTATAGCTACAACTACAACCAGCTGATTTTATTTTCATTCCCTCTCAAATTCAATTGCCGCTAAACCCTCACTCACTCACTCTCTTAATCTTAATTAATTTATTATTAATTCATCAATTAACTCTTACTTTTTACTACTTAGAGACTCATTCATTCAATTGATTCATGTCGATTCCAACCGAAGATCAAATTCAACATTTTCCTCAATTCAATTTCAATCTATTACATTCTCCTCCTTCTAACCCTTCTCCGTTTACTGTTATGCATCCCGTAAGTTTTTTCTCCCTTTTCCTTCTCAATTTCATTTTTATTTTTTATTTTTGTTTATTCATTCATTTCTAAAAGATCTGATCACTATTTTTGTTTCTGTTATCCCAAAAATATCCGATCATATTTTTCTTTGTTCCCCTAAATTCGGTTATGTTTCCAAATAATTTACACTTTGCTCAGTTTCATCTACTGTTATACTTGTTGCTTTATTGTGTTCATTATCACAACAACAACTTCTTACTTAGTATTAATTTATTTATTTATTGATTGATTGATTGATTTAATTCATTTATAATTTCAGTGTAAAATAAGAAATTAAATCATCAATGTTCGTAACCGATAGATCATTAATCACGTTTGACTTAAATCGTAACAGCTTTTAAAGTCGATTGGTTGTGATTTATCCGACAGTGTATCACAACTAAACTCTTAATTTATATTTTGATGGTTTGCTTTGATTATTATTATGAATGAATTATAGAAAACTAACAGCAAATTATGGTCAAATGAGTTAATTAGGGTACATTACATGCATTTTAGTGGCACTTAATTTGAACTGGAAAATAATTCATTCATATGCGGCTTGTTAGTTAGAACTGTTCTAGGCTCATTCGAGACTAAAACAATTACTCCGTTGTGTTTGCTGAAGGTTCAAAATAGTAGTCAATGTAATGTGCTTCCTTCCACTTTAAATGTTCGCTTCAATTGAATTGTCTATGCAGTTGAGTCAGAGAAATCAAATCAATAACACCAACCTGCACACTAGTAGCAATGTTGAAGCATTTCCCGGTCAGAGCAACCTAGTTAATCTTCCTCCTCCTATTCAAACTGAGCCTGTCCAAAGAGGAAAGAATAATGGTAAAGCAAAAGTTTCAAGAAATGGAAAATCCACGGCTCAGAATTCAAATACAGGTAATTTTCTTTTAGAGTACGATGATGAATCCAAATCTGTCAAATTTTGCACCAATTTGTGTATTAGTATCTCAATTCTCACATTATTTTTAATTTTATGTTGGGTGGACTTTTCATATCAGAAACTATGAATTCAACCGCAGTTAATAACTGTCGTTATGACAGTTCCTTAGGTATGTCCACACTCAAGTGATCTTTTAAGCAAGTGTCTTCATTAATTTGGTTCTTTTTACGACAAACAATTACATCGTGTACTGTTTTTGCAGGATTGTTAACCAAAAAATTTGTCACCTTGATCCAAGATGCCAAGGATGGTACGCTCGATCTAAATAAAACTGCTGAGGTCTTAGAGGTATATTGTCTTTCGTTGTATATATGCTTGACGGATCCTATTAGCAAGGGCAGAGTTTTAGCGTGACCTACTCGTACTTTAAGAATATAAGTATGTTTAATATAATTCTACTTCTTTTAACAATGAGTTTAACATTATTCTTTTCAGGTTCAAAAAAGGAGAATTTATGACATTACAAATGTTCTTGAGGGAATAGGGTTGATAGAGAAAACTTCAAAAAACCATATACGGTGGAAGTAAATACCTAATCTTTTTATTGGTACTTACTATTGGGTTTGTTTTAATCATGTTTATGGAATGAAATTACATGATGGGCCTTATTGACAGGGGATGTGATGGACTTGGGCCACGAGAACTGGAGGATCAAGTTAATGCTCTACAGGTTTGTTAATATTTTTTTACTTGTCAGTTTTTTAATATGTATTCTACATTTTCTGCTTTTACACGTCTGGTACAATCATATGATTAATTTGCATAGTAAACATCTCCACTTAATTTTTCATAACCATGTTTTAGAAAACCTATTTAGTTTCCTTCTAAGTCACTGGTTTCAGCAATCTTGTTGTCTTCTTGGCATCATATTTCTAGTCATCTGATTAGACATTACACTAGGAATCTCTGGTCTGTATACTTAAAAAAATAAGAACCAGTTATAAACTTCAGATTCTGGAAGTGAATCAATTGATCTTCCTGCTTCATGGATTATATTTACCTGTGCAATTGCATAGGAGAGGTTATATCTAGCTTCCACTTTGGACCCTTGGAATTGATTATCACTTTTGCTATAACTTTAAATGAATGTTGCATGTAGGATTTAAGCTCCATTTTTAACATATTAATGTTCTGCAGTACGGAAATAATTTGGTCCAACTCTGATAATTTGGTCCGTTGCAGGCTGAAGTTGAAAGTTTATATGCCGAGGAATGCAAAATTGAGGAGTGCATAAGGTTTGCTACTTGCTACTAATATTGTTTGAGTGTTATTTTGACCTATCTGTTTTATCTTGAAATTTATCATGTCAATTCTCAGTGAAAGGAAGGAGCTTATAAGAAACCTGGAGGAAGGTAAAAACACCGGAAAGTAAGAACTTCTGACAACTTTTTCTTTGAGTTGTGATTTCTTACTGCAACTTTATGTAATAATGGGCATGCTTGATCATTAGGTACCTTTTTGTATCCAAGGAAGATATTCTTACCCTTCCGGGGTTCCAGGTCAATTTTCTTCAAGTATTGAAAACTTTGTATTACTATAGTATATCCATTATTATCACTCACTTTTGTTAATTATTTCTACAGAATAAACAACTTATTGCAATCAAGGCTCCAAAAGCTAGTTTCATTGAGGTCCCCGATCCTGATGAGGTGGGATTCAATTCAACTATATGGATGTTAAAATATGTTTGGTATAACATGTTTCTAATGACTTTTCATTCAAATGAGCAGGAATTAGGCTTCCACCAAAGGCAGTACAGAATGATTATTAGAAGTGCAACTGGACCGATAAATTTGTACCTCTTGAAGTACTTCTCTTCCGTAACATTACACCCTAAAATTTCTTCTTCTTTATTACTATGTTCTATCTATGCTTGCTTGTTAATATCCTTTTTCATTATTGGTTTAAAGTCTGTATATGCGTCCCTAACGGATCTATTATATGCTCGCAGCAAGCACGACAGCAAGGTTGAAGGTGTGAGTGTCAAGCAGGCAAAGTTAGAAGATCCATCGTGCAGTAGCAACCACTGCAGAATGGAGGGTGTGGGACTCTTAGAAGGCCAAGGTTTTCAGAAAAACGCTTCCGAGAGTTTAAGTTTGCTTGGCTCAGAGGCTTTTGGACTTCAACAAATTACTCCTACAGATTTGGATGTATGAATAGAAACTCTAAATGATTTATTAAAACCAAAAAACTGCAAAATAATAATAATGAAATTTTAAGCCAAAGTGTTCATTCATTTTATTTATATTTTTGCAGGTTGATGGTGACTATTGGTTTCAATCAGATCCCCAAGTTGGCCTAACAGAATTGTGGGGGTAGAAATATCTTCTATTTACTCTTTCATTATATGAACTTAATTCTTTGGTTTTACCTCTAACCTCTAATGAGGATACAAATCCATCAGTTTGAAGGTTCCTGCCTTATTAATGCTCTTTCTTCTTTGTTGATCAGCACAAGTGCAGTTGGCTCAGATAGACAAACTTCTTAGTTCTCAAAGATTAATTCAACTGAGATATGGCATTTGCTTAGAGTAGGCATCTCTGACATATGTAAGGTAACAGAAGAAGATTACCCTGGAAAAAAAATTATTCGAAGGATCAATATGTAAATGTTAGGCTGCTGATTGTTGCATATGACACAAAAGGGGACATTTCAAACTGTAAATGTTAGCTCTTTTATTTCCTTATATGTATTCGTTTATGGGGACACAGTTTCTTAACTAGGACTGCCAAATAAGATTAGGGTGCCTGTGAGGCACAACAAAAACAAAACTATAGAAAATAAACATATACCATAGTTTACAATAAGTTTATCTTATTTAATTTTGTACTTTATTTGGTACTTCATGCACAACAGACATAGATTCAAACTGATGATCGTTGTTACTTTTATTATTTGGAAGATATTGTGCATGGTGCTTAAAAGTATTCCTTTATTTCTGAATCTTTTTTTTTTGTTGAAAAGTATTCATAATTTTTTAAAAAACCTTATGTTGTTAACCATAATGGTTCTTGACGAACTAAGAAGAAGAAGCAATAGTAGTGAAGATAAAAGCTACAATAGCATTTGAGATTTGAGAAAATAGATGTGGGAGAAGAAACGGCCATTATATATGTAGAGTATGACAATGAAATGTACACTGTTAAGACAACTACGATGTTACCTCGGCCAACAAATAAAAACTTAGTTTTGGTTTTAATTATGTGATTTCTTTGTTTAAATCAATGATTTTGTGATTTGAAGAATGAAATTTTGTACACACCTTTTATTTTGAATAAAATTTACTATTTAATTGTGATTTTTTTGCTAAAAATGAAAAATATTTGATTGACTCAATTTTTATTATATTTTTAATTGATAGAGAATTTGAGTGACTAATGGCCTATTTGGTTTTGCGGTAGAAGTGCTAATCGTACGTTTCAATGAGTAAGTGCCGTGAAAATAGAGAAGCTAGAAAAATCATACTTTCATATTGAAACAAAATTTTATGCCTCAATTTTGCAAAACACAGGGTCCTTCCAAACACATACCAAGTGTCAGATTTTACTTTGTAAAGGGGATTTTTATTTTATTATTATAACAATAGTACTCCCTCCGTAACACTATATAAGCAAAAATCACCTTTCTAGATTCATTATAAAATTAATGTATTTGGTCTATAATATAGACTAGATACATTGATTATACAATGTACCTAAAAATGTGATTTTTGCTTATATAGTGTTACGGAGGGAGTATATAAGAAAGTGGGTTAAGGACTTCATTTTAATTGATAAGTAAATATTAGAAGAATTAATTTTGTTCATAAAATTAGCAGTTGGTCAAAATCACACATTATCTAAGTGGTGAGACTAAAAAGTATTGATAAAATAAATAAAAACAAGTAAATTGAATGGAAAATGAAGCATCTGACTTGCAAAATAATGTAATGTTCTACATTCAATTCAACGCTCATCATATAGTTCACCACCCATTCCTTTTTTACTGATTTCCTACTGATCTATTTTTTCTTAGCCTAGCTCGTGTAACATTAATGCGCTCTTCCATTATTGTTTCTTTCGGCGGAGGGTTTTCATTTGCAGAAGATGATGAAGGCAGTGCTTCTTCAATCTGCATTGGCTCTGCCTCTGCAGGTGCGAATTGGTTGCCAGATTCTTGTGTAGGATTATTCTTCTGAGAAATTAAACCTGCTAAAGAGTAGGGTGCTTTAGGTACTTGTGAAGAACCCAACTCTTCTGCTACTTCCTTCTGGTGCTGACTTGAAGATGAGCTAGAAGTGGGAGGAGTTGGACCCTCAGCTGGTGGTGCTGTTGCTGGAGCTTGTTGGCTATTATTGCCAGAAGCAGGTTGGCGGCCTCTTGCACCCGGTTGTTGCTGCAAACAGAAACAATGTCATTTATTTGTAAGAAAGCACAAGGAATTAAATCTGTTTCCAGGCGTGCCTACTTCGTAGTTTTAGTGTGTGCAAAATATATCTCCATAGATTAATCAATTCAACTGGCATCAGTTAAATATTGTGCTGATATGCCCAATTTAAAATGTACTTTTACATTATTCTTATTTATATAAAAAAATTGGAATAAAACAACAAAAGAACGCAGGGGGAGCAGCACAATCCGGATCTGATGGATATAAGAATGTTGATACAATGGAATTAGTCGTGATTATAGTACAGTTAAGCTACACCGCAAGTATCATGGTTAACAGGACAAAACACGTGTTTAACTACCTGAGCAGGGCGAGCCGGTGGCGTTGATTGAGCAGCAACATACTGCAAAATGTCAAAAATTCTAGTCTGGCCATAACTAGCAGCTTTTTGCCAATACACAACAGCAATATCTCCTGCCCGTGTCCTTAGTTCCATCAAGTTGCGATCAATATCCGTCTCGTGTTTCGCAACATATGGTCTAAAGAAAGAATCGTACACATATGTTGTTCCCTAACACAGGCAATAACATTTATGTTACAGATCAATCTAAAGAGAATAAAAAAAATAAAGCTATATCAGATTCAATCACAGTAATTATTTTCATACCTTTGTTTTTGGGTACCAAAGATATATAAAAAATGCCAATTTAGCTTCACTATACATTGGAACCCTTCAAGAAGAAAACCACACCAGATAATTCTAATAATAGCTATCAGAAAGCATAATAAAACAAATTTTCAGTGAAAAATAAAGGACATGGCATTGTCTAGTATCTCTACCATGATATAAATGTATCACCAATTCGCTCAAACACCGTTAAAAGAGCCACCAAAATCCTGCAATACAAAAGGAAAATTTAAAAAGTAAGTACCACTGTATACCAATGATTTACTAGTTAAGTTTCATGGAAGTATACCAATACTGGCACCAAAAGCGTAGTTGTTCAATTTCAGGCCTATTCTTTTCAACTGCTTTATAGCATTCATATGCTGGGTAGGCATAGCCAAAAACCATTCTGCAAATACGTAAACACAGAAATATGGAATAGTTGAATTTGAAAATGACAGCACAAACCCATCAATAAAAGAATGATCAGAAAGTTATAATGTCATAAACATACACAAGTATCCTGGTGATGAAGGATCCTATCATTTTGTATCCCTGGCATGAAAACAAGAAAATTCAATCAGTTAAACCAAAAAGGATAGCCTCCAAGAAACTGAAACAGAAGAAGAGTTATAAATGGACAAATTTTAGCACCTCAAATTATGGTTTATAAGGGTTTAACAATGTTATCAAATTTTTCAAAATCTGGTATGAAAACTGCAACATTGTCTTAGTTTCTCTATTAAGACGACAGTGGCTGCTATTCAAAAATCTGCTAGAAGCTGATAAGCGGCACTAAAGTATTTGCATGTGTACCAAACATGATCTAAAAAATGAAGAATGAGTATTACTCCTATATTCACCATGTTAATTAAACCTTTCAATACATTATCTATACTATGCACCCAAATCCCTTTTTCATTACACTTATTTTCAATGCTATTTTCCTGCAACCCTATCTGCTACGGATTTTTGGCGTACCTCTATTTTCCGCAATCGACTATGATAACACTAGTTCATAATAATTTTCTCTATATTCATTAATGGAATGCTGAGTTAATGTTAAATTTCTTACCCCTCTATTTCTACAGTGCAAAATTGAACATAAAACAAATGGGGTTGGTTAATGATGAATACAATTGAATTCAAAATGTTTAAATTGCAAACAATTTGATATTGTTATTATCGTATAAAAACCTACTGCAGTTGAGAAAAACGCAATTAATTTTGGGTGTTCTATAATGAAATCACTTGAAATTGAATTAGGGCGAGATTACCAAGTAACCCAATGTTAAGTTTCCAATATCAAACTAACAAAAAAATCGATCAATTTAATAGTAAAATGAAAGTAAGAAGAGAGGAATGAAAATTGATACCTGGTTAGAGAAAGAGAAAAAAGGGGATGAAGTGTAAATCGGAAAGGAGAGGTTCAGTTGATCGCCGGCAACGACATAAGGGGAAAATCCACGGTTCCGAATCAGATAAAGCACGGGAGAAGAGTAGAGTAGAAATACTTGGAGTAGAGAAGAAGAAGAAGAAGAAAGAATAAAGAAGAAGAGCCCAAAATGATGAAAACAAAACTAAGCGCAAAACTTGGATATCGGTGTAGCTGTTTAAATTTTATTTTATTTTATTTTTGACTAATTTTAAATTTTATTTTTAAGTAAGTAAATATATTCCCTCATTTTTTTTAGGCAAAAAAATACTTCATTATTTTTTTATTTTTTTGGTGGGCTGATTATTTTTTTTAATTAACGAGATTCATTGAATAATTGATATAACTCTATAAATTTAAATAATAATACAAAAAATTGTTTATAAATATAGAAGAAAACAATTGTCCTTTAGAAGGTGACCGGTAACAATATACTGTATTGTTTTTCTTGTAGTGTGACTGTATGGCGGAAAACAATTGTGACCTTGCAAATTTGTAATTACCACACAAATAAATAACCTTGCAAGGTCATGTTATGATGGTTGTTTTCAGCCCTCTTTTTTCCTTCTCTTCCAATTATTTGTTTGTTGATAGTGTTGAGAAGAAAATGTGGTAAGTATTTATAGTACTCTTGCCTACACTCACTTTTCTTGCATGTAATTGTTGCTTGTCATATAAAACCTTGTGAGGACTAAAAAAGCATGATTAATTATTTTTTCATGTAATGCCAAATTTTGAAATATTCCCCCGAGACCAAATGCATGTTTGGCACACCATAGTTATCACTCACACTCACGCAAACCGAACCCAAAATTTCTACTTGCGGAGAGACAAGATGAATTACCCCATTTCAACATAATTCTTTGCTACTAAAAATGAGGAATTGATTCGTCATATTTGATGCAAAATCACCATATTGATCCTCACAGCCTAATTCACGCGGTGTCTATTGATGCAAAATCACCATATTGTCACAAAGGAACCATAAGGTCATTTTTAGAATTTTACATTACAAAATACACAATGCCCAATTGGCATTGAGGGGCAAAACACTTTATTTGAATTTCAAATATAAATCCAACCCTCTAACTTTTATTTATTTGGATCAATTCATGTTTGGTTATTGTTAATTAGGCTTAATTACTGTTATGATCTCACATTGTTTTTAAACTAACGGTATCTTTCGTATGCAACTACAGACATTGATCACATTAAAGTAATTGAGATCTATTCAAGGGTTTGACCTCTCTAAACAAATATTTTTCCATAAGCACCAATTAAACTTATAATCAAATAATAAAGAGATTCAAGTATCTACGACTTATGTCACACTATGTTATATGATCCTCTATTTTTACCCGCTCTCGTCCTTTAATTTAAAACAACTCAGTTTGATTATTCAATATTACCATATAGTATGACACACATAATTTAAATCACTAGTATATTTTAAGTAAAAAAAAATAGGGTTAAATATGTTTTTGGTCCCTATAAATTCTAAAAAAATGTTTAGGTACTAAAAACGAAATTCTAAGAAACTATGGAGACCAAAAACATATTTAACCCAAAAAAATTAGATTAGATACACACAAAAGATATTCGGTCAACGAGGAGTGTTGAGAAAAACATGCCTAAATATATTTTGAAATTTTAGATTTAAATATAATTTAGATTTATATTTAAAATATAATGATATTAGAATTTAAGATTTATATCTCAGTTTAAAATATTTAAGATTTGTTTAAAATTTATACGATTAATTTATTTTTTATAAAAAGATATGGTTTATAATTTTGTTTTATGTAGCTATATAGAGCCATAAGTCATGATGAATAAAATAAGAATTTGAGTTTGTTTCCTATAACAATACATTTGAGAAGAAGAGTTTTATTGATAAAAATATATTCACTAAATCCCGCAAATAGCTTTAAGAAAAGCAACATTGAGAAAAAAGGCCCAATAATTGGTCGGGTCGGACTATCTCCTCAGTTACACACTTTCGTCCTCCCTTGTTCTGCGACTCTTCGCCGCCACCGTCAACTCTACTCCTCAGTCCACCGTTCGCGTGCGCCGTCGGTTCAGGAGAAACATGTTATACATAATCGGTTTAGGTTTAGGCGACGAGAAAGACATAACACTGAAAGGTTTAGAAGCTATTCAAAAATGCGAAAAGGTTTACATGGAAGCTTACACTTCACTTCTCTCCTTCGGTCTTTCCTCAAACGGCCTCTCCAACCTCGAAAAACTTTACGGTAAACCCATTATTCTTGCTGATAGAGAAATGGTTGAAGAAAAAGCCGATGATTTTCTCTCCCAAGCTCAACACTCTCATGTTGCTTTTCTTGTTGTTGGTGACCCTTTTGGGTATGCATGCTTTCTTCTCTTATAATTCTGCTTCAATAATTGTATTGTTTTGCTTCAATTTTTGATTATTTTTTGTGATTTTTGCAGTGCTACAACTCATACTGATCTTGTTGTTAGAGCTAAGAAGATGGGAGTTGAGGTCAAGATTGTGCACAATGCATCTGTTATGAATGCAATTGGGATTTGTGGTTTGCAGCTATATCGTTATGGGGAGACTGTTTCAATACCGTTCTTCACAGATACATGGAGGCCTGATAGCTTTTACGAGAAGATTCGAGAAAATCGAAACTTGGGACTTCACACACTTTGCTTGTTAGGTTAGATTGCATTACTTTTTTACTTTGAACTTATGCTCCATTGTTTGAAATTTTTGTGCTTCTATCACTGCTGCCACTTTTATCAACAAAGTAAATTGAATCTTGAATAATTATTGTATCTTTACAGTAACAGTTTGATCATGTAGCTACTAAAACAAAGTAGGATGATTACTATGTTTTAAGTGATTATGGTACAGTTTAAGTTGATCAACTTAAAACACAATACTTGTATCGTTAATCGTCTATTGTGGAAAATAGCCACCATAATCGCTATTGGACAACACTTTGACCTAAACTATGAATCACAAAATAATAACGATTTGTTGGGATTATGTTATGCTATAGACTATAGTTCTATATCCACTATTTAACAATGTGGTACTTAATTTAGTCTCTTACATTACTCGGAATCAAATGACAAAGCCTAAGAAAAATATATCATGTAAATGTTTAAAAGATGGTTAGCCATAAAAGTATTTTCTTGTATGATTTAAGTGTGATTGTACTATTAATGTGGGCTTTCTTTGGAAAGGGTACTAAAGCTTAAAGGTTATTACTTCTTTTTTTTTATAGAGAAAAACTAACATAATTTTCACTTTGCTATGGTTACAGATATTCGGGTGAAGGAGCCCACATTGGAATCTTTGTGCAGGTTGGTTTTCTAAGCGGTCCCTTGTATTGATTATGTAGTTTCTTAAGTGGTCATTAAGTATGGGCTGCCAAGTTATCTGGAATTCATTCTTATGTTTTATGGAATTCAGTGATTTTTTCTTTTTCAACGGTTTTGTCTTTTGTCATTCTTATTCATTTTTTTTTATTTATCTTTGTCTTTTTGTTCATTTAAGAGGACGAAAAGACTATGAACCACCCAGATATATGACGATCAACACAGCCATTGAGCAGCTATTGGAGATTGCACAAGCACGGGAAGAATCTGGTGAGTGCTTTGAACATTTACATCACTCTAGCCTCTAGGCATGGATTTCAAGTCTGGATTATAGAATTCATGACTGTACTAAGATAATCAAATATACATATTTGAAATTTTGTATAGATTTTACCTTATCTGCCAGAAACTTACTGTAATAAGCGCATTTTCACCTTTTATAAACTTATGTTATTTTTTTATAATCAATGGAACAATGGAAGCTCCTCTGTTTGAAAGAAAGAAGCGAACCGAAGTGTTTTTTACAGTATTATCTGATTACTTAGGAGACAATTTTCACCGTGTTAGTCTTTTCACATGAGTTGTTTATTTCTCACAAGATTCATATCCATCAAATTAATAGTAGTATCTCACCTTACCTTGCAGCATACACTGAAGATACCGAGTGTGTTGGGCTTGCTAGGATTGGAAGTGAAGATCAAATGGTAGTAGCTGGAACAATGAAGCAGTTACTGTCGATTGATTTTGGAACGCCATTGCATTGCCTAGTCATAACAGGCAAGACCCATCCTCTAGAGGAAGAAATGCTGGATTTCTATAGATGCAGGACATAGTTACAACAGACTCATGACCATTTAAGTTGCGTCAAGCCCTGTCAGAGACCGTCATCATCGATACAAGTTGCTTAAAGCCCTATCAGAGGAGTAGCTAAATTTAATTTTTTACCGTATCTGGAAAATATGAGAATGGATTTGTATTATAATCTTTTGCAGATCCCTTTATGGGATCATTGTTTACTTAAAAGGTTTTTGTTCCTGATTGAATAACAACACTAACAAAAACAACTCTTGAAATCTAACTGTCATTTTATAATTTTTTGTGAAGTGGTTTGTGTTATTGCTTTATGACTATTTTGTATGCATCTTACAAATTCTTTACCCCCTCTCTAACATAAAAATATGCTCAAATGATTGTGAATTTAGCACCACAAATGGCATGTTAACTTGTGAAAGAATGTTGTCTATTGGTTTTACAGAGTTTTCTCTTGTCTTTTTTTTGTGGGTTGGTATAAAATCTTCTATTGAAAGTAACAACTGTGATTGTGGAACTACATTTCATGCAGTTTGCAAACTCCACACAAGTTTCACTCCATCAGGTTGCTCAATATGGTTTGCTTATTTTGACTGTGACTGTACTTGTGCTTTGTAGCATGTGCCTATTTTTTCAATTAAAGTAATAAGAGAAAAATAATACACATTTTAAGCTATAAATTGGTGAAAGAATAATTGTTACAAAATATTCAAGAGTTTATTATACATTATCTAAGCTATCTTCTGCAAGCTTGCAGTTTGGCCTTGTTAAACAGACACATAAACTCATTTTGACCTTGGCAAACAGAGCTTACATTATTATTAAAATGATTTAAAAAAATTATAATCTAATTCTTACAAGGATAAGTAGTTTTAAAAATATTAATTATTTAAAGTGATGACTATTTTAAATTCTGTCAAAAAACTATTTAAAAATAAATATATAAATAATAATTTATATATAAAACATACAAATAATTTTCAATTATTTGGGTTTATTTAGATTAAATCTTGATGTGTCAAAAAAAAAAGATTAAATCTCGGAAGATATATTTAAAAAAAAAAAAAATACTGTATATATAAAAAGATAGGATTGATTCTTGATACTATAATTCTATATGATTTAAAAATAAAAAATTCTATACTATTTAAAATAAATATATAAAAATAAATACTAGGTTTAATTTTATTTTTTCTTAAGCCACTAGGCTTGGTCTAGTGGTGCGGGGTTTGGGTAGTACGCAAGAGGTCGTAGGTTTGATCCTTTCTTTCTGTTTTTTCTTTTTTATCGAAATCTTTTCTTTCTGTTTTATTTTAGTAAGTAGTAACCAACTCTTTTTTTTTTTTTTTTGAATCGGTAACAAACTTTTTTTTTACTAAGAATCAGTAACAAACTTAAATAATAATCAAATTCAATTTGATATCTTATCTTTTTTTTTACTCAAAACAAAATAATCAAATAATTGTAGAGTCCTTCTGCAACTCAAATTCTAAGCGCTCTCATTAAAAAAAAAATATAAATATGGAAACAAGTGCTTATGAATAATTGTATCAAATCTTTAAGAATATTGTTTTTCCATTGTTCTCTCTAATCATCATTAATACCTTTCCTTATTTTCTCCAAATATATATATACTCGCCGCATCTTGTTACCAATGGGGGAACAATTTTCTCCTTCTGCTTATATTGCTGCTGCTATGGAGGCACAACTTCCACAACCTTCTAATATTACTCATGTTCCAAGAAATCTCCACCAGCATAACCCTAGTGATTATCAATATCAACATGGTTTAGTAAATAATGCTCCTACTATGGAAGAGATTAACTCTGCATTGGGAGGACTTTGTGTTAACAATAGAAACACATATAGTACTATTAGCCACGGTTATGGCGGGTTACCACGTTACGAGGATTATAGGATGAGGGAGAGGGCTTTTGTTGAGGCGCGTGCTGCGCCGAGAATGTATGGTTATGTCTCCTCTCCACGCGCCTCTCCACCATCGTGGAGAGGGGATGTGGTTTCATGGGCAATGGATCGGATTAAATGTCAGAATCTACAGGCGGTGATCGAAGAAGGTAGCCCGGTATATATTGAACAGATCCTCTCAGAAGTGATGGATTATTTACACTTGCTTATGATGCACCCTTTTGGCAACTACTTGATTCAAAAGATTTTTCAAGCAAGGAGAGGCATCGCCTTAGAGCAGGTGGATTTTATTATTAACTCGATTATCTCGGATGAACTACAGTTGAGACAAGTCTGCATGAACAATCATGGGTATGTAAATACTATTGATGCTTTAAATTATGATCATGATCTTTTATCTTGTGGGTCAAATGCAATTGATAGTTGATACACATTTAATCACGATCGAGATACATAAAAAAACTTGTTGTGGCGTGCGATGATTTTTTATTTTTTTAAAGTTAAATTAGTCCACCCAAATTAGTACTAGACAGAATCAAACTTGAGACCTTAAGGACATCATATATTGTAGTGGCCAACATTTTTTTTTAATATCCTATACAAACCATTGGTTAAATTTGAAAATTTTGTTATTGATAGTTTATGTAATTTAAATTTTGTTGGTGCAGAACTCGAGTTGTGCAGATAATGGTGGAGAATATCATATGTCCATACACGAAACTTGCGTTTGTGAATATCATGAGGCGTATGACTGTTGCATTGATGAAAAACGTTAATGGTAATTATGTCATTGAGAAATGTGTGAAGCTTTTTCCACCTCAACTCCAAATTGTAAGTAATAATACCACGTTTGAGTCTTGTTTTTTTTACTGTATTTTATTTTTATGCTACTGACATTTGATCCTATAAATATAAATAACTTAGTATTTGAATTTTTACAAATAAATCAATTTTGTCTTTAAATTTGTCGAAATAGCTAAAAAAATCCTCAATTTGTGAAAGTGATATCAAATCAGTCTCTAAGCAATTGATTGATAGATTATTTAGGAATTTAATTGATATATAACTTATGATAATTCATGGATGCAATTGATCACGGGGAGAATTGATTTGATATAGCTTTCATGAAGGTTTAAATTAACAATTCACACCTTTTTACTTTGGACAAAAAACACATATAAATAAGTAACATGAATAAGACAATTATTTTTCATCAACTAATTGAGAACTTTTTTTCAGATTATCTTGGATGAAATAGCAAGAAATTGTGTTGATATTGCAACAGACAAAATTGGAACTTCGGCTATTCAAAAATGCCTTAGACATGGGAATATATTTGCCATAGCCCTATTGGTTACTGAAATAAGCTCAAATGCTATGGACCTAGCAGAAGATCCATACGGGTTTGATTCCAACTCTTAAGCTATTCTTTTCTTTCTTTTGAAGCTCTTGAACTTATTGTTACATTTGGTTGTCTAATATTTATTTGCATTGCATATTTGAAAGTGCACAGATATCTCACATGCTTTACAATAGCTTAGTTTACTAGAAACTTTTTTTTATTGACAATTTTCATATAGACTAAACAAGTGCATTATCTTAAACTTAATCTTAATAGAAGAGCCATTACCTTTATCTTTTGGTAAGCAACTAAGCATTCAATTTAAGCAAGAAAAAAAAATAGTAACATGGAATAAGTCACCACCTATACCACCAAAAGATTAAGCTTTATTCTCTTTTTTAATATATAATTATGAATATTTTACGGATTTTGAATTGACCATAAATAATACAATTGTATCCTTCACTAGTTTCCTGCAAATTAATGACTTTCGAAATTAAAATATGGTATATTTCTTCGAGTTTGAATGTTCCTTCGTTTTAAAACACTGGTATTTGATATAATTGATATTTTTTTTTTCATGTTTCCAGAAACTATGTGTTGCAAGTTGTAATTAAAATGAAGTATCCGTCAGCAAGCGAAAGGATAATAGAAAAGCTTTGTGGCCAGTTTGTTAGACTTTCTATGAACATGTATGCCAGCAATGTAGTGGAAGATCTGTTGAGAGTTTCTAACCAGAATGATGTTCGAGTTATTGTTGAGGAGATAATGAGAAGCCATAATTTCTTGGATGTCCTTCAGGATCGCTTTGGGAATTATGTTGCTCAAAGAGCACTGCAATACACTCAGGTTTAACTTGCTTTCTCTCTTCGTGTAACGGTTGTTGATGTTTTGATTCAAATATTGTTTATGTTTAAATTGTTTAAATTTTTTTATTAATCCATTTTTTCTTGTTCTTTTATCGTAGGGCCGTATGTGTAGACAACTTTCTAATCTCATTAATTCATATCACAAAGAACTTCATAGTCATATTTACGGGAAAAATGTGTTGACAATGGCTAGAGCATATATTGAAGGAAAAAAGATCAATGTTTACTAATGAAAAAATGTTTTGGTGGTTCTGCATCTTCATTGGTTTCATAATCAATTTCGGATTTGTTTTAATTTGTATCTGGTTGTTTACTTTGTTTAGATTATAACTTGGTCTTTCTTTGTTATTGCCGCGGGTTTGTTCCGTTGCTATTTTAGAGTTGTTTAGGAGTGGGGGTTCAGTGTTCTAGCATTTCTTTGTGTGAGGCTTGGTATGTCAGTTTGGGTGTATGTTTGTTTGATGGCTGAACTTTGTATTATTTTTTTTCCTTTCCATGCATATCTTGTGCTTGGTTACTGTCGTACTGATAAATTCTTTGTTGTTGCAAAATTAAAAATATGATAATAATTCCTCATTTGCTTAGCAAATTGTTTGTTTTAAATTTTGTTTTTTATGCAACTGCATCATCAAAATATTATTGCTATATAAATTTCAAATTGCTATTATTTCTAGTGGACTAATGTATGGTTGTGTGTAGCCTCTATTTGTGGCACACTCCTTAACATAATAAACATATAGTCTCTTTAGTAAATTTGACAGATATATCTTGTTAAAACCAAACTAATATACATATGTTCCTATGTTGCCAACAAATCACAACATAGGAATGAAAGGTAGAAGCTGCACATGGTATACTTAATTACAACCGAACCATTTATATTTAAATTTTTCGTTTTCAATTTCTGCTTCTGAACTTACGGTGGATTCATGGACATATAGTTCTAACGGTTGATGATGGTGGTTCATGAAAACTCTTCGTTGAACAAGTGAACGATAGATCAGATACTCTTCGGTGTTCGGTTCGTGAACTTTTACAATGGTTCAGTTATTTTCGGTTCAGTTCGGCGGTTCGGTTTAGTTCAACAGTTATTTTGGCCACTCCTAGTGAAGAGTATCTAAATTCTCTGAGCACTGCACTACTATGTGATCCTCTCCCTCGTGCAATAGCAAAAAGAATACAATCTCTTTTGAATGATACAAATTCAACACACAACATAGCCATAAATAGTTTATCATTAACAACATTTACTTCATAACTATAGGAAACATTAGACTGCATAAAGTAATTCTTGGCATTAACACATTTGCAAAGGACAGACACATTAAAGGCTATATGTTCATCTCAAAACTCTTTGGTATTAATTCTAATGATTAGTATCATTGGTACAACCATCGGGGAATAATGTACTCAAAGCAATTCAGAAAAAAACAACAGCACTAAACTATAAGCACTAGATCTATAAATAACAGATAAAAACTTACAAGACACAGGAGTGGCCAATGAAACTAAATTTAGAAAGACACATGCGGCTAATGATACAAAATTTAGACAGTGATCTGAGCTCGTCTTTCCAGGAGGGCAACGGAAATAAAACTCATCAGGAAATACAAGTTACTCTGAATCTGAGGAGTCTGCCTTTGTGCTCTGCCGAACACTTCTTTTGGTTTGTGCACTAGACCTTGCACGGTGGATTGATGATTCACCCTCCAAAAATATGACTTGAGCTTTAGCCAATCTTTCTTCCAAAACCTCGGTGCTAAAGTCATCAGTACCACCAAGTTCATCAAAACCCACCTAATACACATACCATTATCAATGTATCATCAAGATGTTTGTAAAATTACTTAAATAAAGAGCAAAACCCTGGCCTTTATACACATACCACATAATCATCCACTTTTGTATTCTTTATGAGAGCAATAGTAGGAAGAACAATGATCTTGAGCCTCTCAGCTAAAAACGGACTTTTTTCAGCATTAATTTTCACAAAGCGGGTCTCTATATGCTGCTTCGCCAACAAACTTAAATGCTTGTCCACAACCTACAAATGAACCGTGAGCACAGATGTTTCTCCTAATTTCAGTGAAAGAAAATATCAAAACCGTAAGCACACTGAATTGAAATTCAAATTGTGGTACAAGTACTATCTAAACTGTTTAATCCTCTGATGATAAAATGATCCTAAAGGAAATATCTTCGCGTTGTTTATTATGGTGTCATTGATAGAATGAAGATCCAATATACACAACCAAGATGATTTTTCAAAAGGCTCCTACATTTAAATGTAAACTCTCAGCAACTGATTTCAAAATATCTCAGTGATTTGGAGGAATATAAAGATGCTCATCGGATGACGGTGTAAAACTATTCTACACTGACACTGCTGGTGCATCTTCTATTTTCTCAAATTGAGTTTAATTGTTGTGCACCGTCAGTGTAAAGATTTTTTACACATGCATCCAATGATGTATTGCCACATCATTTAATGAATGTGACACATCATTTGTTTTTAAACACAATACAGTATGTGTTGATATATCATTGGATGGTATGTGTAAAAAAGTATTACACCGACTGTGCACAACAATTAAATTCAATGTCTTCGCCGGCATTAACATATACATAAACATTCACTTTACACTATCATCAAGCTAAGCAAATTGAGTGCATCGCAATTAGCATTTAATTGAACACTATTCTACAGTGAAAAGAATATCAATGAGATTTGTGCGTACCTTGCAAGGCCAATTTTCGCGGAAGAAATGACAGACGACACGTTCACTTGCCTTGACGACGGAGAAGAAATCTTTCTCGGAAGGAATCTCAGTATATTCACCGTGTCCGAGGGAGATCCAACGGCTACGCTTCTCCGCCATTTTCTTCATTTGTTGTAATCTGCGTTCCCTGAGAGCTTCAAGATCATCATCATCGAGGCGTTCGAGTGCGGCGATCTCTTCATCAATTTTGTCCTCGACGGCCTGCGCCACCGTCAGTACTTGTTTCTCAATTACTTCTTCGATCTTTCCTCTGTCCATCTTTTACACTTCCAGATCTCTCTCTCTTGCTCCGAACTTCAATTCAACTTCCCGTTAGAAAATCGTTCCCTTTTTCTTCTTCTGCAGAAAATGAATCAGAGGGAGGGACGGGGTGTGAAAGAAAAAGAAGGTATGCTTAGCTTTTTCCAAAAAAATTACCAGGCTACGATTAATACACAAATACTATATTTTATGAGTTTAATCGTAAAACTTTTTGAATTTAATTTATATGCATTGTCACTATAAAGTTATTTTAGATATGTGTCTAATAATATATCGACACATCATGTATAGAAATTAAAAATATATAATGTGTCACATTCATTAAATGATGTGGCAACACATCATTTGATGTATGTGCAAAAAACCTTTACACCAACTATGCACAACAATTAAACTCAAACTTTTTTACACATGCATCCAATGATATGTTGTCACATCATTTAATGAATGTGACACATCATATGTTTTTAAACACAATACATGATGTGTTGATATATTATTGAATGTATGTGTAAAATAATTTTACACTGACGGTATATCTAAATTATATTTTATTAACATTGACAATGTATTGTTTAAAAAAAATATATAAATATTAACGATATATAACTATTATTGTAATGACTAAAATTTTTGAGTTGATGCCTCTAAAATTTTGAGGCATTATATTGGAGCACACTCCACACGTATGTGCAGGCTGGGCCTAAATTTAGCTAGTGGTGTGAATTTGATATTTGAGACTTGAGAGTGTGCTCTTCTCTTAATTTTAGGTTTGAATTCTTCTATGTCAACTTTTTTGTTCAAATTTCAAAAATATTTATTTTAATTTGGCATAAATAAATTAAGGTACATTTTATTTTATAATGTTGTTTGATTCAATTTGATTTTATCATAATTTATTTCAATAAACTTATTAATTTTAATATTTTTAAATTTTCAATATATTTTATTCATTACGGAATACTTTTTATATAGCGTAAATAACTCAACAAATTAGATGTATTATATCTTTTTCTTTTCTGTTTTTTTTTTTGTTATATCTTATCTTTAAAATCAAAATTTTAAAATTGCTTAATTTGTTACTTCTTTGTTTATTAGTGGGGTATTAAAAAAATAACAAAATAATAACTCAAGTATATTTTAAAATTTTGATTTTGAATAATTTTTTAGATTTGAGCCACTAGGTTTGGTATAGTGGTGAGAGACTTGGGTAATATGCATGAGGTTCTAGGTTCAGTCCCCGTTACCAACACTTTAAACCAAAAAAAATATATTTAGGTTTAATCTACTTTTTTTGAAACAAACAAACTTATTGCATTACATTAACTATTAAATGTTCAATACATAGGGGAATAATCTCAAATCTATGGAAACTAGCCCAAGAATTGGCCGCTCTAGCAAGAGTATGAGCAACCGAATTCGATTGCCTCCTAATAAACTTAACCTCAAAGTTTACATAAGATGACATAAACAGAATAATGTCATTAACAATTAAATTAAATTCTGAATTGCCCGATCTTCTCGAATGGATAGCGTCAACCAACAATTTCGAGTCACTTTCAAATTGAACTCGCCCAAATCCACGATGTATAGCCTCTTTCATAGCATGTAATAGTGCCCATGCTTCGCCTTCCACTATGGAATAAACAGATTGCTGCCATTGAGTCAAGCCAGCCACAAATTGACCATTGGTGTCGCGAAAACAAAGACCCATAGAAGTAATACTGGACCTAGCTACAAACGCAGCATCAACATTACATTTTATCCATCCCATAGCTGGTTTCTCCCACCGAACTGGCCTAGGATCCGCAACAGGAGCAATATTATGATGTCGCAGCTGATGGACGGTAAACCACTCATTCCAGACAGTGAAGGCCATTCTTCCAACCTGGCTTGGGGACTGAACATTGTTATTCCAGATCTTGTCGTTTCGGTTATGCCAAATGCACCAAAATAACGATGATACCCTTCCTAGTATTGCATTGTCCTCGTTTCTACACATTCTAAATACTCTGTCTGTGGCTGTCCCATTCTGGTACGCCGGATTCTCTAGTAACTGTGACAGCCCTGCAGCCATCCAACACTCACGGGCTGAGACACATCCAAAAAACACATGAATATCATCCTCTACCTCATCATCGCACACGGGACAACTTAGTTCACAATCTACATAATGTTGTGCCAATCGAACACGTGTCGGGAGACACCCCCTACACAACCTGCAAAGTAAGTGACGCGTTTTGTGAGGAGATTGAGCTTTCCAAATATCATTCCAATTACCCTCCACATGGTGTCTATCACTGCGAAAAATACATCTCATGGCTAGGTTGTAACCGGATTTAACAGAATAGCACCCGTTTCTTTTCTCCTCCCAAATCACTTTGTCCTCTTTAACCGAACTAATAAGAGGAGTTGCAATAATCTCTTCCGCCACCGATCCTAAACACAAATTACGAATCTTAGCTATATCCCAAGCTTTATAATTCTCAAGGAGCAAGTCTTTAACAAATAAATCATACACACATTCCACTTGAGGTGAGGTCACCCAACGATCACCATTCCCTCTCAGCCATGGATCATACATGACACGGACCCTGTCACCACTACCAATCCGCCACCTACACCCATGTAAGAGAATTTGTTTAGCCTTCCAAATACTACGCCAAGCATAGCTAGGATTGTACCCTAAAGATGCTTCAAGTAACGAAGAACGTGGAAAATATCTTGCTTTAATTAGTTTACCCGCCAATGACTCTGGATTTTGAATGATGTTCCAAGCTTGTTTCGCTACCATAGCCATATTGAACGCTTCAAACTTACGAAACCCCAAACCACCCTTCGCTTTAGGGTATGTCAGTCTATCCCAAGCTAACCAGTGGATCCCTTTATTGTTGTGACTTCCACCTCCCCACCAAAATGCATTTAACATTTTCTCAATATCATCAATGAGTGAGGAGGGAAGGATAAACAAACTCATCACATATGACGGGATGGCTTGAAGCACAGATTTTATCATAACATCCTTACCAGCCTTAGACAACGGTCGCCCTCTCCATGAATTCATTTTCTTCCAAATACGGTCCTTAATGTAAGAAAATATCGCTTTCTTACTCCTTCCTATCATAGATGGCAGACCAAGATATATTCCTGTTCCTAAAACATGGCGGACTCCAAGAATACTAGCCAGATCTTCTTTAGCTTCATGAGACAAATTGCGACTAAAAAATACAAGAAACAATCATCCGCAAATAGGAAGTGAGACACCTCTGGGGCGCCACGACAAATTCTCGCTCCATGAACATCACCCCTACCAACCGCCTGGTGAATAAGAGAAGTCAAACCCTCAGCGACCAGAATAAACAAGTAAGGAGAAAGAGGGTCTCCTTGTCGTAACCCACGACCCGGGATAATCGGTCCAACTTTGTCATAGTTCATGAGTACTGAGTAATTGACAGAGCTTACACACATCATTATCCAACGTATCCAGCTGTCACCAAATCCCATGCTAGTCAAAACACCACGGAGAAAGCCCCAGTCCACTTTATCATAAGCTTTACTAATATCAATCTTCAATGCTAGCTCACCTCTACGCCCTTTAGTCTTCCTCTTTAAGGAATGAAGCACTTCGATGGCAATCAGAGCATTATCAAGAATTGATCTTCCTTCCACAAATGCTGATTGTTCCTGGGAAACACACTTATCTAGACAAAGTTTCAACCTATTAGCAAGCACTTTAGATATCATCTTATAGAGAACGTTACAAAGAGATATAAGACGTAGGTCTTTCATAGAATTGGGATTGTCACATTTAGGAACGAGACAAATATTTGTTTCGTTAAGACTTGTGGGAAAGTACCCTCTATCCAACCAGGTAGATGCTGCCACAAAAATATCATCACCACATTGCTCCCAGAACCTCTGATAAAATGCTGGATTAAATCCATCCGGCCCTGGAGATTTATCTGGATGCATCTGAAACAAAGCTTGTTGAATTTCAACCTTTGTAATAGGCGCTGCAAGGTACATATTATCCTCCTCCGTCACTCTCCTCTGGATAAGAGTAAGGACTGGTTCCTGTTCACCATTTTTAGGCTTGAATAGAGTATCAAAATATTGTTTTGCTACCTCACAAAGCTCCTCTTGAGTATGAACTTCCATGCCACCTTCATCAACAAGTTTACTGATATTCTTTTTCTTGCGACGAGCAGTTGCCGACTTGTGGAAAAAACTAGTATTCATACCACCTTCTTTAAGTCAATGCATCTTTGCCCGTTGTTTCCAATAGTCCTCTTCTTGAACCAATAGAACAGCATGGCGGTCATGGATCTCTTGATACCTTCTACCTTCCTCCTCCCCCTGATTCCCCCTTAACACCTCCATAACTCGCACACATTCATCTATTTCCTCTTTAAATTTCACCTTTTTCTTCCTTCCCCAACTTTGTAGTCTGTTAGCGCATCTTGCTACACGATCTACCACCTCAATATTCTCATGAGCACCCAATCCCTCAAGCACCACTTCCTCTAGGTCTGGTTCTCTCAACCAGCTGTTCTCAAAACGAAAAGACCCATTGAAACGAGATCGCGACGAAGGAGTACAATGTAGCAATATCGGACTATGATCTGAATGTGAGGCTAAAAGATTAGATAACCGCACATTAGGAAAAAGATTGAGCCAACTTGTACTAGCCATTGCTCTGTCTAACCGTTCTTCAATCACATGAGGAGTACCGCGACTTTTTATCCAAGTGAACGGATAACCTTCTAGTGGAATATCAGATAGATCACAGTCACTAATCGCTTGGCGAAATCCCGAACACAACCAATTCGGGTGGGGAAGATTGCCCCGCTTATCCTCCTGAGCAAGAAGGTCGTTAAAATCACCGATGATACACCAATGAAGAGATGACATATTACCCAACTCCCTCAACAGATCCCATGCACTACTTCGCCGACTACGCTCAGGATAACCATAGTAACAGGTTAGCCGCCACTCCCCCCGTTGCTCATCCTCCACTAATAGATTAATAAAATTTCTCGTATAATTTAGAATGCTACAATTACTACTTACCTTCCATAACACTGCCAAGCCCCCACTCCGGCCCTCCACATCAACAGCTAAACAAGAGTCAAAACCCAACAGAACACGAATAGTTTCAAGATGTCTAGCATAAGCTAAAGTTTCAGACAGAAATAAAACATCTGGCTTATGCACTCGGGCAAGCTTACTTAAAGAAAACAAATATAATAATTCAAAATAACAAAACAACTCATGAATTGCCGAAGTTAATTTTGAATTTAATCTACTTAAAGAAATGAATTTAATATAAAATTCAGAATTTTAATTTACAATTTTAAATGTTGAAATTTTTATTAAATAAATCGATGAAAACACAAATAATATATCATAACGTTTAAATTCCTTTTTTGAATATTAAATAAATAACACATTATTTATTTTTCCTCATTTTAATGTGTTGAATACGATTCTTGAAGACATACATATCAATCATCAAGAACACTACCAAAAAATTAAATACTTTTTTTTTACAAGGTTGACAATGAGGATCGAACCTAAGACATCATGCATACTACTCAAATTCCTCACAACTAGACCAAACGTAGTGACTTAAAAAAATTATGAAATTTAAATTAAAATAAAAAAAAAACAATTTATTATTAATAAATCATACACAATTCATTCATTCTCATGTATGAAATATGACTATTTAAGTCATGCATATCAATCACTAAAGACACTCACAACCAATTATGTCGTGCATAACACCATCAATATATTAGAGTTCATTCTCCTTATTTTTTCATGTAACACTACATGCATAATTATTTTCTTGATCTCTTCTTTTTTTTTTCTTCATATTTTCTTTTGTATTTGTCTGTTTTCTTTTCTTTCCTTTCATTTTTTTTTCCATACATTTGTAAAAAGGAAAGACTTTTGTGAAAAATTGTGGAATACATTGCTATCACAAAAACAAAAATATATATCCTATTTAAAGTACCACTAAAATAAATTTATGCTCATCCAATATTTATACATATTATATGTACTATTAAAAAAAATAATCGACGTCTCTTTCAATATGGAGTCTTGGGTAGTCGTCTATCTCGAACTATGTTCATAATCATTTATGGTGCATTTTATCCACAACCACGGCTACCGTGTGTATATTTTTTTTATTATCCTTAAATTATTTATTTTAATCAATTATATATATATATAGGGACCATATGTAGTGAAAACTGATAACTATTATGAGAAATGAGAACTATTAATAATAAGTTAATAACCATCAGATTTAATTGACGTATCAAATTAAATTTTTCACTTATTTGAAATTTCATGTGATTCTATTTGTGAGGATTGAAAAATATTTCTATATATAACCTTAACAAAATCAATACAATCTGATTTCTTTTTGTTTTTGCAAATCATTTCATTCTTCAATGTTCCAAAATCGAAAATCCTTATTTTGTTCCCAATCAACGAATATAATCAAAATTCTGTTATTATTTTCAGATTATGGTAGCTTTCCTCGTTTGTGGTAGGTCATTCCAAAAAAATTACAAAGTGTTGAATATGATTTATTAGGAAAAGTTTGCGGCAAACACCAACAAAATATTTGTTTTTAATTGGGTTATTTTGCTCTCAAGTATATCTAAATTAGAGCTCAAAGTGAGGCCATCAATGAAATTCTTCCTAGAAACAATGTAACAAATGTAAGTAGCCAATATAAAACCACTAGAAAAGGTTAATAGCATAAGAATAAAGTGCTCGTAATTCTTGACCAAAAATAGAAAAATGAAGTAGATGCTTGTAATTGAAATGAATTGAATGAGAACAACGAAATGTAGATATTGGGCGTAGAAATGTTAATAAAAAGAAAACATGGTAGAGAGAGGTAAAAGTTTATTTTGTATGTTTTGGAAGGAGCTTTAATAAATTAAGAAACTTTATATATTGAAAGATTTTTCAATCCTCATAAATAGAATTACATGAAATTTTAAATAAATGGGAAAATTTAACCCGACGTCAATTAAATCTGATGGTTAATATTAATAGTTCTCGTTTCTGATAATAATTATCAGTTCTCGCCGGATACACTACATATATGACATATATATATATATATTGAAATACTTTTTATAATATATCCCTAAGAAGAAGTTGATCAAAAAAATTAAAGAGATCGACGTCATTCCCCACATCAAGCATGTGATATTACCAAACAAGGTCTAAATTTCGTAAAACAAAACAATCAACAATTCATAGCAAAGTGGAGTTTGAATTTTATTGAAAACATAAAAGTTAAGGGAAATAAATTATATAAACCCTTATGCTTGAATTGGATATTGTCTTCAAATGTTCAAAGATATAACATTACAAACAAAGAGAAACTACTCTCTTACTCGTGGGTGAAGCCCCTCATGAGTTGGGGAGGGTCATGCCTCGTCCCAAAAAAAATTCTTCATTTTTCACAGGTATATATACATTATGCGTTTCATTAATACATGAAATATGTGAAGTGATCCAGTGGTTAAGAAACGTGTCTTTTATTTGGAGGTCACGAGTTAGATCTCTATCTTTCTTCATTGATGTGGTGTCAAAGATTGGATTTTATAATTTTGGATTGAAGTACTTATTCAATCGTCTTTATTATACTAAAAAAAAAACATTAGATATACAATTTATGAGTTGCCTCTCATTAAGCATATTGATGGGTTGCCTCCCAATAAGTTTTTTTGTTCAAATAGGAAACAAAATGTCTCTAATTTATTCATAAAATGAAATTTGTTTATGAGATTTAAAAATATAAAATTGCAACAATCTTTTGAATGAGCAAGTCGAGGTTCAAAGGTTTGTGTAGTTGGAAAACTCCATTGAAGGGTTGGGTAAAATGCAATGTGAACACATGATTTTTTGCTAGTGTTGGTGTCACGATGGCGAGAACTTGTTTGCGTAATCATTTAGGCCACTTTGTGGTTGGTATATCGGGATGGTAGTTCGTGCAACTACCAACATTGAAGGGGGAAGCCCGAGCTGTTTTGCTCGCTATGGAATAGACTAGGATGAGAGGGTTTGGTCTGGTTCTTTTCGAAATTGATTATCAATTGTTGGTAGATGCAATTTGTTTGAAGGGTGGAGGTAGTTTTGAAGTTAGTTTAATTGTTGCTCATGTCATCTTTTATAAATTGAGGCAAAATTTGTAACGAGACAAATGAAGTTGCGTATATGCTTATTAAGGCAGTCAATATTGAGTTAATTTTCATAAATTTGAGTTTATTCTTTCATGTATTGAACGTTCATTGATTAATTAAATGAATTAAATTTACTTTGGAAAACAAATATAATTTCAGAATTGATTAGGTTCTCCTTTTTTTAGATAAATAGACGAAATGACAAAAAAGAGAATATTAGAGGTTCAGACACTACACATATGAGAGATTTGATTTTTATCCCTCTATAATAATATGAAATAACATAGATGGCTGAAATTTAATTGTTGTCATTTTATTTTATTTTTATAATAATGTCGTCATTTTATAAATACAATGAGTTGAGATCGAACTCACGACTTCTAGTAGACTAAATCTAGTGACCTGAAATCTAATATTTCTATCATACTACTCAAATCTATGGAGAATTACCTTGAAATTGGATGAAGCAGAAAAACCAGTCTGGAGCTTGCGCGCCGCGCAGCTCCCCCCACGCGCCGCACAGATACTCGAGAAAAATAGGTTGGGATATCTAGCAATGGCGTACCGCGCGCCTGCGTCCTATATATAGGGGTGCGATTTCTGCTATGCCATCACGGTTGAAAAGAGGTTTTTTGAGGGTTTTCTCAAACAACAAAAGGCTAGGAATATTTCTTAGGGTTGGGAATCACCTTTTTCATCTTGTAAACACATATCATTGAAATCTCTTGGTCACGGGAAGAGATTTGGGACAAGGGTAGATTTAGGGTTTCTAATTCTTGTAACCTTTGTGAGAATCTCATTGTAACCAAGGAACAAAGTTTGATAGTGGAATGGAGAGCTGCCCTCTCCCCCAGAGTAGGTTCATTAACACCGAACTGTGTAAACAATTGTGATTGTGTTCTTTACGTTTTCGCGGTTTATTTGTTTAGTATTGATATTGCTTATTCTCACTTATTTTTTATTGCTTTATCAGATTGCTCCACACACTAAGGTTATTGGTGTGAAGTTACTCGAATTCACAACAATTGGCGCCCACCGTGGGGCAAGGATCAAACGATTAAGGTATCATGGGTTCTAAGTGGGACATTGAAAAGTTCAATGGGAGTGACGACTTCAATCTTTGGAAGGTGAAGGTTAGGGCAATACTTACTCAACAAAAGTGCGATGAGGTGTTGAAGGGAGTGGCAACCATGCCGACTACTCTCTCAGACACGGAGAAGGCCGAGATGGATGGCAATGCATTAAGTGCTATCATCTTGTGTCTTGCAGACAAGGTGCTGAGGGAGGTGGCAAAGGAGAAAAGTGCAGCTGCTATGTGGACCAAACTTGACAAGTTATATATGACTAAGTCCCTGGCACATAAGCAGTGTCTGAAGCAACAACTCTATTTCTTCCGTATGGTGGAGAATAAATCGGTGTCAGAGCAACTATCAGAGTTCAATAAGATTATCAATGATTTGGCAAACATTGATGTGAAAATAGAAGATGAGGACCAGGCGTTTCACTTGTTGTGTGTTTTACCTAAGTCTCTTGAGCATCTCAAGGATGCATTGCTATATGGCAAAGAAGGCAATATCACCTTGGATGAAGTCCAAGCGGCTTTGAGAACCAAGGAGCTGACAAAGCTCAATGAATTGAAAATTGATGATAGTGGAGAAGGCTTGAATGTCTCAAGGGGCAAAAGTGAGAACAGAGGTAAAGGGAAAGGGAAGAAGCACAGGTCTAAGTCTAGGGCAAAGGGTGATAGTGGTAGCAAGTTCAAATGCTATCACTGTCATGAACCAGGTCACTTCAAGAAGGACTGTCCTCAGAGAAGGGGCAGTGATAGTTCGTCGACTCAGATTGCTGTTAGTGAAGAGGAAGGTTATGAGAGTGCAGGTGCACTGGCAGTTACTAGTTGGGAACCGGAGAAGAGTTGGGTCATGGACTCCGGATGCTCTTATCACATTTATCCAAGAAAGGAGTACTTTGAAACCTTGGAATTGAAAGAAGGTGGAGTTGTGCGTCTTTGTAACAATAAGGCGTGCAAGGTTCAAGGTACAAGTTCTATTCGTCTCAAAATGTATGATGACCACGACTTTCTTTTGAAAAATGTGAGGTATATCCCTGAACTTAAGAGAAATTTAATTTCGATAAGCATGTTTGATAATCTAGGGTATTGCACTAGAATTGAACGTGGTGTGATGAGAATTTCTCATGGTGCATTAATAATAGCTAAAGGGTCTAAAATGAATGGTCTTTACATTTTAGAAGGTTCCACCGTTATTTCTAATGCATTAGTAACTAGTGTTGAAAATGCAGACATAACTAAACTATGGCATTTGAGGTTAGGGCATGTCAGTGAGAGAGGTTTAGTTGAGCTAGCAAAACAAGGTTTGTTAGGACAAGAAAAATTGAACAAGCTAGACTTTTGTGATAACTGTACACTAGGCAAACAACACAAGGTGAAGTTTGGGGTGGGAGTTCATAAGTCTAGTAGACCTTTTGAGTATGTTCACTCGGACCTTTGGGGTCCAGCGTCGGTCCCTACTCATGGTGGAGGTTCTTATTTTCTTAGCATTATTGATGATTATTCTAGGAGGGTATGGGTGCACATCATTAAAAATTAAAGTGATGCTTCTGAAAAGTTTAAAGAATGACATACCTTGATAGAAAATCAAATTGGAACTAAACTGAAAGTTTTAAGAACTGACAATGGCCTGGAGTTTGTTTCAGAGCAATTTAATGAGTTTTGCAGGAAGGAAGGTATAAAGAGGCATAAAACCGTAGCATACACACCGCAGCAGAATGGTCTTGCTGAAAGAATGAACAGGACCTTGTTGGAGCGGGTGAGGTGTATACTGTTGGGAGCTGGATTACCCAAGAGTTTTTGGGGAGAGACAGTTAACACTGCTGCCTATTTGATCAACAGATGTCCATCAACAGGAATTGATCTAAAGACACCTATGGAGGTTTGGAGTGGCAAGCCGACAGACTACTCCAAGTTGAAAATCTTTGGAGCTCTAGCATTTGCTCATGTTAAGCAAGATAAGCTTGATGCTAGAGCTGTAAAGTGTGTGTTCATTGGTTATCCAGATGGTGTGAAAGGTTACAAGCTGTGGAAGATGGGACCGGGAGGATCAAAGTTTATAATAAGCAGGGATGTCGCTTTCGATGAGACCTGGATGGGGATGAAGTGCAAAGACCTGAATGAGAGTCCAGAAACGGGGGTGGAGAATTTCCAGTTTGAGGTGGAGCCTTTCACTGATAGGAGGGAAACAGAGGAGCAGACTCTAGTCCCTGAAGAAAGTGGAAGTGATGATACAGCTACTTCTGACTATCAACTAGCTAGAGATAGGGAGAGAAGAAGAGATATCCGTCCACCTAATAGATACAGTTATGCTGACCTTATTTGTTATGCTTTGAATGCAGCTGAAGAGGTGCAAGACTCGGAACCAAAGAACTTCAGGGAAGCATCAGAAAGCATAGAAGGCAAGGACTGGTTGAAGGCAATGAATGAGGAAATGCTATCATTGGAGAAGAACCAGACTTGGGAACTTGTGTCATTACCTAAGAATAAAAGGGTAGTGGGTAGCAAGTGGGTGTTCAAGAAAAATGAAGGCATTCCTGGAGTTGAAGCACCAAGGTATAAGGCGAGACTTGTAGCAAAGGGTTTCACTCAGGTGGAGGGGATTGATTACAACAAAATCTTCTCACCGGCGGTGAAGCATTGTTCTATAAGGGTACTTATGGGAATTGTGAACCAGTATGATCTTGAGTTAGAACAAATGGATGTGAAGACCGCATTCTTGCATGGAGAGTTAGAAGAAACCATCTACATGCAACAACCTGAAGGTTTTGTGGAAGACAGTTCTAAAGTATGTCTGTTGAAGAAATCTTTGTATGGGTTGAAGCAAAGTCCAAGGCAGTGGTATCGTCGGTTTGATGATTTCTTATTGAAGGCTGGGTTCGTGAGAAGCAACTATGACAGTTGCGTGTACATGATGAAGAGGAATGAAAAAATCATTCTCTATCTTCTTTATGTAGATGATATTCTTATTACAGGTTCTAAAAAGCAGGATATTCTAAAGCTCAAGGAGAAATTAAATGGTGAATTTGAGATGAAGGATCTTGGTAATGCAAAGAGGATACTTGGCATGGATATCATGAGAGACCGGAGTAAAGGTGAGTTGTTCTTATCTCAGTACGGTTACTTGAAGAAAGTGGTGGAGAGGTTTAGAATGACAGATTCTAAGGTAGTTAATACACCACTTGGTCACCATTCAAAGTTGTCAATAAAACAGTGTCCTCAGTCTGAGGATGAAAGAAAGAAGATGGAAACTACCCCTTATGCAAGTGGAGTTGGAAGCATCATGTATGGCATGGTTTGTAGTAGACCGGACTTATCCTATGCAATAAGTGTGGTAAGTCGGTTTATGGCAAATACGGGCTAAGTTCATTGGCAAGCTTTGAAGTGGGTTCTGAGGTATTTGAATGGGTCCTTGAAGGGAGGTCTGAAGTATAGAAGAACTGATCCAGGAAGAGATGCTTTGGAGGGTTATGTGGATGCGGATTATGCGGGAAATGTGGATACTAGAAAGTCTTTATGTGGCTTTGTATTCACTCTATTTGGTACAACGGTAACGTGGAAGGCAAATCAACAATTAGTTGTAGCCTTATCGATAACTCAAGCGGAATATATAGCTCTTGTTGAAGGAGTCAAGGAAGCTATATGGTTAAAGGGCATGATTGGAGAAATGGAGATTGGTCAAGGGTGTGTGAAGATACATTGTGACAGTCAGAGTGTCATTCATTTGGCGAATCATCAAGTGTATCATGAAAGAACTAAACACATTGACATCCGGTTGCACTTTGTTAGAGATATGATTGAGACAAAGGAAATCATAGTGGATAAAGTATCATCGGAGGAAAATCCAGCAGACATGTTCACCAAATCATTACCAAGAGTCAAGTTCAAGCATTGCTTGGACTTGATTAACTTTGAAGAGTAGACGAAGATTGGAGAGGGCAGCATGGTGGTTGGTGGGAAGTTGGCACCGCCATCAATTTAAAGGCAAGGTGGAGATTTGTGGAGAATTACCTTGAAATTGGATGAAGCAGAAAAACCAGTCTGGAGCTTGCGCGCCGCGCAGATACTCAAGAAAAACAGGTTGGGATATCTGGAAGTGGCGCGCCGCGCAGCCTCACTGGCGCGGCACGCAGGCGCACGAATCCTATATATAGGGGTGCGATTTCTGCTATGCCGTCACGGTTGAAAAGAGGTTTTTTGAGGGTTTTCTCAAACAACAAAAGGCTAGGAATATTTCTTAGGGTTGGGAATCACCTCTTTCATCTTGTAAACACATATCATTGAAATCTTTTGGTCACGGGAAGAGATTTGGGACAAGGGTAGATTTAGGGTTTCTAATTCTTGTAACCTTTGTGAGAATCTCATTGTAATCAAGAAACAAAGTTTGATAGTGGAACGGAGAGCTGCCCTCTCCCCAGTGTAGGTTCATTAACACCGAACTGGGTAAACAATTGTGATTGTGTTCTTTACGTTTTCACGGTTTATTTGTTTAGTATTGATATTGCTTATTCTCACTTATTTTTGATTGCTTTATCGGATTGCTCCACACACTAAGGTTCTTGGTGTGAAGTTACTCGAATTCACAACAAAATCTCTTATAACTAGGCTAAAATTTGTGACTTAATACAAAAAATATATTTAACCCGCGTCTGAAAGTAAAAGAGTATTTATTTATGGAAGAACGAATGATAAGCTATAAGTTAAAACAATAAGTAAGCTAATTGAAATAACGTCTAGAAAACAAACTATAAACTAATAAAATAAACTATAAATTAATAAAATAAGCTATAAGTTCGTGATAAAAAGTTTGTTACCAAACAGATCTAAAAGTTACAAACTATAAGTCATAACTATAAGCTAGTTTATCGGAAAAAAAATACTATAAGCTAGTTTATTGGTCAAGCCAAATAGACCGGGTACATGCCTAATTACGAGTTACGATCCTCTCCATTTTCACTTCTTTCCATTTCTTCCATTACCAAAGTTTTTAAATGTTTTGGGGTGTATAAAACACATTTAAACCCACTTAATATCACATTTTTATATTTATATTTCCAAAACTATAGACTAATTGAGGAAATGAGAAATGGAGAGGATCCCAACTCCCCTAATTACCGAGTAGGAATCCTCTCCATTTTTTAAAAGAAATGGCAAATGCAAGTACTAAAGTTTAAATGTAAAAATATTCAAATAATATCAATTATTCTCAAAAGACGTGCATTTATATTCTTGATTTACATCAAAACTATAGTAATTGCATTTACCATTTCTTTGAAGAAATAGAGAGGATTGCAACTCCTAATTACCGTCATAAAAGAGGGAAAAAAAAGGTACATGCATAATAACTAATGGAGTAATGGACATAAGACATCTTTACGTGTGATTAAAATTTCAATCAATTGAGAGAATATGATATTTTGATTACATGATTGATGTTAGTCTTTGCTTGATCTGTTTGCATAGTTGATGTTAAGGAAACATGAAATAAAAAGAAAAGAAAAATTTCATAATGACAACATTTAACTTGACTACTAGCCAAAATCCTTCACGTTAGGAACACAAAAACACATCAAAAGTTTAATTAATTAATTAATTAAAGTTGAAGTGAGATCAAAAGTTTAAGGATTTGATGGTTGTTTAAGATGAAGGGTCACTCTCACTCAACCTCTCCACCCTTTTCTCAACAGCCAGCAAATCAACGGTCCACATCTTTAACAAAGTCCACCGACGAGCCTTTACATCCGTCAATCTTTTGACTCACATTTTTACATTCATACCCTCAACTCACCGACACAACACAACAAAAAAATCAGGGTCATTTCCGTCATTCAAAACACAAAACTAACCACCAAAGTCCAAAACCCAGTGGCAGAGATACTCCCGCGAGAACAACAATCGTTGCCATTTTGCCACTGCATTCTCTCGCCGCAATCGGGTCGGGTCATACCAGATCCATTTCATCAAAACCTAATCACACTGTGTACTAGGTTGTTGTTCGTGTTGTTATTTCTTTTTTCTGTTTTAACCATTTCTAACATTAATTCATAGATCTTCCAAATATAGAAATTGTCTCTGTCTGTCATTCATTGTCGTTTAGCTGTAACAACTAATTTCCGGTACGAAGTTGCTACATTGAGTTGTTACATTACACAAAGCAAGAAATAACAATGTGTTTGTTTGGGGTTTGATTTTATATACAAAAAAAAAAAAGTTAGATCCAAAACCCCAAACTCTGTTTCTACATTTTTGTTCATAATGGCAAAATCAAGATCAAAAGGAGGATGTTGTGGTTGGTTTATTGCGCTTGTGATTCTTGCTCTTGTAGTTGGTGCTATTGTTTATGGAATTAAGAAGAAAATCGATAGTAATTCAGATAAAGCAGCACCTGTTCCTGGTCCTCCTGGTGCCATTGAACAGAAATATGCTTCTGCTCTCAAAACTGCAATGCAATTCTTCGATGTGCAAAAGTGTAATAATTCTTTTTCATTTTTTATTTTTTACTTTTTCTTTTTGCATTTTATAATGTTGTTCATTATTGATGCTTTTAATGAAACATGTTTCTGTTACTGTTAGATTTTTTTTTTTTGTCTGTATCTGATTTATATTAGATATTTTGGCTTTGATAAATAAATCTGCTGAAGATAATAGATAGTTATCATTAGTGCATAGATGATCTTTTGTGCAATGTTTTAAAAACCGGATATGGAATCGACGAGACATGTGGATCACGGTTCAACTGCCGCCTTAAACCACTAGAACAGTAGAACTGGGATGAAATTGAGGCCAAACTGCAAAAATGATAGTATGGACCAATTCAAGGTTTCGATTTGGTTCTTGAAACTATCGCGTAATGTTTTGAAGACTTGATAGTTGTTATTATATGTTTCCTGTTTTTAGATTCTAATGAGAATATATGATGCATTTATTTTACTAAATATTTGAGATATGGTATGTTAATGATGTTGTGCATGATTTATACATTCTTGTTGAGTTAACAGTGATGTTTGTTATTCATGGGATGCAGCTGGCAAGTTAGTGAACAACAAAATAAGTTGGAGAGGGGATTCGGGTCTTAAGGACGGAAGTCAAGCAAATTTAGATCTGTCAAAAGGATTGTATGATGCCGGGGATCACATGAAGTTTGGTTTTCCTATGGCTTTTACTGCCACGGTGCTATCGTGGGCGATTCTTGAATATGGAGATCAAATGGATGCTGTAGGCCAGTTGGAACCAGCTCAAGATTCGCTCAAGTGGGTCACTGATTATCTTGTCAATGCTCACCCTTCGGAGAATGTTCTGTATATTCAGGTTAGCTAGTGTGAATACACAAATTTATTATGTTATATATTCTCAGAAGGACATGAACACTCAAGGTACTGTCCATAATTCTTGGAACATTTCATCTAGCTAAACTATAGAGTTCAATTTTGATCCACGGGCAGTGTTTAATATTCTCGATTACAAGAACATCATAGTATATTCTTGTTTCCTTGCTGAGGAAAACTGTTAAGTTGATCATATTTAAAATAAAATTATATTGCTGTTCTTCCAGAATTAGTTTTCTATCCAGTTTCATTTATCGAAATCGATATGGCAGGTCGGAGATCCTGTTGCAGATCACAAGTGTTGGGACAGACCTGAGTCAATGACCGAGGCACGACCCCTCGTACAAGTGAACACATCCTGTCCTGGATCAGATGTTGCAGCTGAAACTGCCGCAGCCATGGCATCAGCATCTTTGGTCTTCAAAGAGTCAGATTCTACATATTCAAGCACTCTCCTCAAGCATGCAAAACAGTTATTTACTTTTGCGGACAAGCATAGAGGAATTTACAGTGAGAATATACCTGAAGTTGCGACATATTATAACTCAACTGGATATGGGGATGAGCTTTTGTGGGCAGCTGCCTGGCTCTATCATGCTACAGGTGATAATTCTTACCTTCAGTATGCGACTGGCCAAAATGGAGAAGACTACGCTCAATTTGGAAGCCCGACCTGGTTTAGTTGGGACAACAAACTTGCCGGAACTCAGGTACAAAGAACTGCTAAATCTTTGTTTTCCAAATTCTATATTATGATCATTAATAGCTGTAGAAAATGTTTTATTTGGATCGACGAGCTTTTTCAGCCCCAATATAATTGCTGTTGCTACCGAATGTGGTTTCTAATATTTTATTGCAACCCACACACCACATAGAGTGGACATAATTAAATAAATTGCTGTCTTCTAAAGAGGGGTTAGCTAAATCAAGCCGTGTAGCACTATCTTATCCCAGATGATACTTGCAGACTCTAGGAGTATTTCCTTTTAAATCTTTTTCTTGATGCAGGTTTTGTTATCCAGAGTAAGCTTTTTTAAGGCAAAGGGTCTTTCCAGTTCATATGGCTCTGGCCTCCAAAATTACCGGAAAACTGCTGAGGCTGTAATGTGTGGCCTTCTTCCAGATTCTCCCACAGCCACAGAAAGCAGAACAGAGCGTAATGTTCTTCTTCAATACTATATGACTATAATCTTCATTTACTTGTCTCCCTTCCCTGATTCATTTTTCATATCTCGTTAATCATATCACGTTTATCAAGATGCCTGAGCCTCTAGGAAACCTGAGATTCTAATTAACTGACTTGAATAATTGGCTGATATCAAATTATTAACACAAACTATATGTTCTCTAAGTTACATTTTTATTTCTCTTTGATACAGATGGTCTGATATGGGTGAGCGAGTGGAACTCTTTGCAGCAACCTGTTGCATCTGCATTCTTAGCTACTATTTACAGTGATTATATGCTTACAACGCAGACCCCCAAAATAAAATGTGATTCAGATTCCTTCACCCCATCAGATCTTCGAAACTTTGCCAGATCTCAGGTATGCATCCATTATTGTTCTCATAAAATATCATGGAGTTATCTGTGTTTAAATTGAAAATCTGTCTAATATATCCAGGCTGATTACGTGTTGGGCAAGAATCCTCTGCATATGAGTTTTCTAGTGGGATATGGAAACAAATTCCCACAATTTGTGCATCACAGAGGCGCTTCAATTCCTGCTAATGCAAAAACTGGTTGCAAGGACGGCTTCCAGTATCTTGACTCACCTGATCCAAATCCCAATATAGCTACTGGAGCACTTGTTGGTGGCCCCTTCTTAAATGATACTTTTATTGATTCCAGGAATAATTCTATGCAAACAGAACCAAGCACATATAACAGTGCTGTCATAGTTGGTTTGTTGTCAAGTTTGGTCACCACATCTTCGGCCGTTCAATCGTTTTCCTAAGTTGTAGCTTCTTGTCTGTCTTCAGTTCCACTCAAAAGAAGTTCACTCCAGTTTGAGTTTTATGTGGCTTTATTCATTTCCTGATCATCACATATTATAAGTGTATCGGTCATGATATTGTAACTACACGATTGATTTTATGAGTGTGTGAACCATGTGTGTGGATAGGTTAGTCGTTAATGTATCACATGAAGTTTGATTTATAGTTGTTACCTCACCAGCTCTTAGCGATTTTATTGCACTTGTTTGTAGAATATATCGTTCATTCTTCTTCTTGTTGGTAGGTATTATTAGAAGGTGATCACATTATTTGATCTTCTTCGGTTTTCTTTCATTGTACAAGCAATCTATCTTGTCACAGTTGTATATTTTCATGGTAACACACCAAGTACCTACTACCTTCTGTACACTAGATTGCTTGACTATAACTATGGAGTGATCACTTCCTTGGTTTTGAGAAGATGAAATTTCGATCGCTTCTCTCATTGAATTCATTAATCTGTGTTCGGAAGCTCTTGTTCTATCATGTGCTTATTACACTCAAACTATGCCAAAAACAGACCACTAACAATGCACATAAAGCCATCAGAATACACGGGTGGATAAAAATGAAAGAGAGCCTGCTACGCTTACACTTCTTTTGTGGCGATGTTCTTGTGCATAGTTTTTACGAGACAAGTGACATTTTTTGTTTATTTAAAAATACGTCATCCTCTCAGACATCCTGGTTTTTATTTTTTTCTGTAATAAAAAATTTAGGTGATTGAATAACCTATAATCAGATGGTAGAAAGATATAACTATGAATTGATGGTTTGTGCCTAAGCTTTAGTAGCAATATTTGGAATCATGATTAGGTAATGAATGAACTAGCTGATGGTTCGGAATTAAAAAAATAATATTATTAATGGCGTAATAATAGAGTGGAGGGGACAAACAATTAAGAAAAGGGGAGTTGAGGTTGAAGGCAAAAGAAAAGCTAAGACATTGATTTGAATGCATAAAGGGAAAACCAGACGAGAATGTTTACTTTCAGGGTTCAAACATGATATTTTGTAGCAGAAAGTTTCATGTCCAAACTGTTAATTAAATTAATATTGGCTTAGAATTCAGAGATTAATTGCATACATTCATACACACTTTCTATGTCTTTTCCAAGAATTCACACTTATAACTATAAAAAACAGTTTAAAAATGCTTTTGATCGACCACAAAAGTAGAACCATAATGATTCAATTGCAAATCCGGTTGTGGTGGGACAATAGTCTCATGTCAAAAAGGCATAAGCTCGCTATTAGCACAAGTAATTAAATTAACAAAACTTAAATAAGTATTATCTTTCTTTTGGTTTTGTCTTTAATCTTTTTGACTAATAGGAACTAGGAAAGGAATGAGGTAGGAAATGAATGCAATGCACACAATAAGAGACTAGTAAACACATTTCTAATGGACATCTTAACAACCAGGGAGGGTATAATGTTTATCCAATACCAAAAAGATAAATTGGAAAGGAAAAGAAAATTAAGTGATCAAAAGATATATAGCTTTAACTTTAAGGGCAGTTTCATTTATTTTTTCATACTCTAATTAGGACCAGAAAGAGTACCATCTTTCCTTCCAACTGTTTCCACTACCATTCTACCAACCGTTAAATTGAATAAAGAAAATAATGAATTATCATTCGGGGGATTCCATTCCAATATTACATAAGAGGGTGACTAACTATTTTAAAATTCATCATTGAGAAGGTTAACCAGAGAATATGTACATAGAAAGCTACAAATCTATTGTCATAGGTAGAGTTTCATTGACTAAATCACTCATGCAAACTATCTTACTTTGTATTATGAGATGAGGTGTGCAAACCTAAACATGTTGGAGGTCTTTGGTCCGACGAAAACTAGAGATATGATGAAAGCATATTAGAAAATTTGTAACGAAATCATCAAATTTTGAATAATGTCATTAAAAATTCTCCGATATACCTTCATCATACATATCTCTAGCATTGAAATGTGTATGCGATTTATTATAATGTTACCAATTCTCATTATATCATTATAGCTTATGTTACTTCTAAGTTCTAATCTCAAAGACATCCGTACTTCTTAGATTATTAAAGTGTGACTAAAGAGGGAGTTGGATAGTTCAAGTATAATTTGAATTATATGTTAAATGAATGAGGTTGAGAGTTCAAACCTAACAAAAGAAGAAAAAAGTGAAGGTGCATGTGAGCAAAAAAAGTGTAAATTGTTCCATTAAATAAATCCAACACCCTTAATGCCAAGTTCACGTGGAAAGTCACATGTTATAGTTTTGTTGGTGGGTCAGTGGGAAGGATGGTAGCACGAATGAATTGTTGTTTTAACACCAACCAACCTATATGGGATGGGACACATACACATTATAGCTTGTAGCAACTAGCTAGCCCTCCCTTCGTCACCACTTTATATATTTATCCTTTCCTTTCATTTTGTTGTTATGTTTTTATTTGTACACGAACAAGAGGGAGGGATGCACCATGCACCTATCTATCTATATTCTCCACTCAGTACGGTCAAGGACAGGTGTTCTTTCAAACCCTCAATTATTCAAATATTCAACATCAACCAAAACAAATTAATACACTCACATCACATTTATTTGTACATGTGCAAGTTCTACTGTATACTATACAGTACTTTACTGTTCTTGTTTATTAATAAGTTTGATTATCAATTCACTTTCACTTTAGCTTACTATATCTAATCATTGTTTTGACGCACTAACACAAGTAATACTTTTATTCAAAGTTTGATTCATCATATTAGAATCTCATCTTTTTCTATTTGTATATATATATTTGATCTTCATGAGAGTCGACCAAACGCGGCGGTTTACGGTGGTTTTGTCCTTTGTTCAGTCCAAATATACCTGGAGGGGGTTGTATACCTGCAGACACTCCGACGCTCAAGTCAGTTGAGGTGGAGTATAGGTTTTCAATATAGAATAATGCGTACCTTTGTGAAGTTGTGGAAAGGTCTATATATAGTCCCAGCGCTTGACCAAGACCGTTGATGGGCAATTAATGCCCATCAATGACTGTCGGAAAACGGCTGAGGAGCCGTGATGAGCAGTTAATGCTCATCATTCCGATGTCGGACGTTACGAATCGCAGGGGAGACGCACGCTTGACCAACGGTCAAATGAGATTGGACTTGTACTTTGGGCCTTGCTCGACGGCCCAAGGGAGGATGTCCTCAACGCGTTAGACATTTATGCCCAGTCCAGAACAATATTCAAGATAATTATAACTGATTGATCATATTTTTGTAAATGATATAATTAAAATGAGCTGAAGTTAATTGAGATTTGCTTAGTTAGTCCTATTTTGCAACAATATGAGTTATTTATTCTTCTTTTATATAATGATTGCTCTAGAATATTGAAATCAAAATCTCAATTTATGTTATCTCCATTGGCCTTGGGCCATGTATGATTATGTATCCACATCAATTCTTTAGAATTGGATTAATTGAAAGCTGTATTCAACAAGAGATTATTTTTATATGTAAAACTTAGAAAAGAATATAGCATATATCTAATCACCGACATGATAGAAAATTCATAGTAGAAAGTACAAATACAATATATATATATAATCTTTGATCTTTAGTCAAACTCTAATACACAATTAGTTCATAAGTAACAAGCTTGAGCCATAAAAGCCGAACAAGAAAAGATAAATTAAAGAACAAAATAAGCAAGAAATAATAATACACTAAATCACGTTGAACATTATATATATATCATAGGGTCCCTAGCCTACTATGTGAAGCTTACATGATCTATACGGGTTGTGTTTGGGCTGAGACTAAATAATAATAAAATGTAGGGTCCACCCTGACGGTGGATTAGTATAGTGGAGTAATTGTGGATTAAGACATGACTAATTAATTTAGTCAACGAGAAATATCTGACTTTGCTGTATTAACTAACTGTTGTTGTTCCATCTCCCAACTTAGCTTTGGGGCCACACCACAGTGCATAGGGACATATTCCTGTTGAAAATACAAAAATGAATAATTTAGAATTAGAATGTTGAATTGAATTAAGTGTAAGTGTAGGTAATAACTAATAGGTATATACCTCAAGTTTGGACATGAGGTCTTGGGCAGTATGGGCAGATACAATAATGTGACGGGCAGGTGGTGTTACAAAACCTTCGTCTACAGCTTTGTCCATGAATGCCAGCAGTGAATTGTAGTAACCATCCACGTTCAACAACCCCACCTAGTTAGTACACACAACACAACCAATTATTCATTTTAATTTCTTACAATTACAGTAAATATGGATGCTATCATTCAATTACAGCAATAATCTTACCGGTTTATCATGGATACCAAGTTGAGCCCAGGTAATAATTTCAAGTAGTTCTTCCAGGGTGCCATATCCACCTGTTCAAATTTTAATTTCAAACTCAACAGGTTAAAAAAAAGAAAAAAGAAAGCAATACAGCCACAGAAAATCATAAATAGGATTTGTAGCTAACTCCACCGCCAAATTATTATACCACACACATGACATACAGTTGATAGTTACAGTTATCTTGGGATCATTCCCTAAATATATGACATGGACCCCGCATATTTAAAAGTTAAAATGATACTACTTGTTAGCATTTAATTCTAGGGAGCGGATATAAAAGGTGTATGACCCGATCAGAAATCGATAGCAGACAGTCCAGTTGATCATGAAGGATACAAATATTTTTTTCTAAAAAAACTAGAGTTAAAAAGTAACGAGTGAATAGTAGTTAAGATTATTGTTGTGGTGTGGTGGGGATTGGGAAGAAAGCAAACACGTGCGCAGAAAGAAAGAAGAAAAGATGGAGAAGCAAAGCAACTGAACCTGGTAAGGCAATAAAAGCATCAGCTTGTCGAGCCATTTCAGCCTTGCGTTGATGCATGTCCGCTACAGCTCTTACTTCACCCACTGTCTCTCCAGTTATCTAATTAATTAATTAATTAAACACACAATCAACATTTAATCAAATACTACATAGTATGATTTGATTTTTAGCTGAAATTCAAAACAGAGTATGTGTAATTAAATAGTAGTACGTAACGTACCTCTCTAGGCATAAGTGTCTTTGGAATGACTCTGTAGAAGCAAGCAAGAAATTCATTCATTAGCATAATAATAATAATAATAATAATAATATATAGTTTAGTTAGAGAGAGAGGAATGAATTAGTTTAGTACTAGTAGGTAGTTACCCTAAGACGTGGCGTCCACCATCATAGACAACTTTTGAGATACGACCCATCAACCCTATACTTCCTCCTCCATATACCAAGTCAATCTTCCTTTCCACCTACATACAAACACCATCATCATCCATATTAATATTAATTCAATTCAATTATTATTCAAAATGTCAAACTAAACTCAACCCTTTCAATTATCATTCAGATTCAATAATCATATGTATTAAGATATGTTTTCTTGCAGCCCAATTTTCCTTAAAAGAACAGAGGAAAAACAGAACAATAACACTCTGCTTTGGTATAAATCAATACAATTCAATGTAAAAGAACTAGGAAGTAAACATCAAACCAAGTAACTCAATTTGTTTTTTTCTTTTAACAACAGTTTATATGTATTCCAATTCCAAATTTCCAATAATTAACTGAAATGATATAAAACGGCCAATTGAAAGCAGAGGATAAAACAGAGGATTTGAATATGAATATGAATAGATATACTTACCAATTGTTTTCCGAGTTGAATAGCAGCAATTTGGTAGCTGGGGTTTTTTCCAGGGGTGCTACCACAGTAAACACAGATTCGTTTGAACCTAGACTTGATGATGATGGGTAGTTGTTGCTGCTGTTCAATTTCCATAAAGAGCAAAATTAAGAAGATAATTCAATTATTAATTAATGGTTTAGCTTATGATTATGATGAGAAGAGGTTGTATTAGTTAAGAAATGAAGGAAGGGACAAGAGAATAAGATAGAAGCTATAGAGAAGGGAACGTGTGTTTTAGTAGTGAAGTGATGTGAAAAGGGAAATGAAAGAAAAGCAGAACAAAGGAGTCAGCAAGCAATCACTTTGAAATCCAATATCCAAAAGTGAATAACAATTTGTGTCATTGCTTATCCCTCTTTATACTATCTTACTTTCTACTATTTCTAAATTTAATAATGCTAGATATTATATATCTATCTATCATAGTAATTTTATTATCCTTTCTTTCTCTCATTCTAATTTTTTTTTTAATAATATTTTTAGATGAGTTTAGTCTCGAAGTTCAATAAGACTGAAACATGTCTCAAGACTTATAAAACACTAATCGAGCATATATAAATCATTCGTTAAGATTCTCACATCAATAATAGAAGTTGAACTCTTACATTTATGATGAATATCCGATTGTTCTAGTTGGTTTGAGGGTTTGTCTAATTGCGGATGTCCTCTTAGTGTTTTTATTTTCTGTTTTTTCTTTCGGTCCATATTATAGCCTATTCGTACTTTTTTAGTTTATTTTTTTGCTCATGTTGTATGATCTCGAATATCTCTTCTAGGATTGTACTCTCTCCGATCTTATTTATAAGCAAAAATTACTTTTTAGATTAAGTGAACAACTAATGTATCTAGTTTAGATATAGTCTAGATACATCAGTTCTTGAAAGAATCTAAAAAGCAACTTTTACTTATAAATAAGATTGGAGGAAGTATTATATTATTTTTTAATTTTTCAATATATATTTTTTTATTAAATAATCTAATGATTAAACTCACAAACTTAAATATAAAAATGAATAAAATCTCAAATTCAAACGCATACTTTTAGAAATAATGTTCGTAATAATTTCACTTATGTATTTTATAGTATATATATAGTTCTATCATTTAAAAAAGAAATGTGACCACTAACATATCTCATATGTCATGTCTCGTGACATATTCTTCCTTCAATTTTGGTGGATACTCATTTATCGTTTTGTTTTTCTTTTCTCATACTTTTTGGATGCTATCATTTTCGGTGTATTTCATGTGGTGTAAATTTATTATAAACTTAACAAACCATACATACTTAATGCGTGTAGAATTTTAATACACACGTATATATAACTTTATGTTATAATAATTCATGTGTCTTCTAAAATTGTACACTAACTATGTTAACTCTATTCAAGTATGTCATTTTTTTTTTCCAAATTCAAGTATATCATTTAATACATACATAAAATTCATTTTACAAACAGCACCAAATAATAAGATAAATGTCGGATTTTCAAATCTAAATTCCCATGCTGATGATTGAACTGGAGATAAACTATCTTCCTCTCCTTTACGTACAGTCAATCTCTATTAACATAGATTGAGTAACTACATGTCTTTAGCTCTAGTTCAGTTACACTTATTAACACGAAGGCTAGTGCTAGTTGAGATCGACAAAGCAGCCAATAGCAATCTATTTTAGCCTATCAATAGATAGTAGGTTGCTTCCAAGCTCAAACCATTTGAAACATAATTGTTACAATATTCTTGTGATTGATAGAGTGGTATTATCCACCCCTGTCAAATAAAGTAGAGGAGAGAAGGAAAAAGAGCAAAGGATTTACATGTCTATTGCATGGGAGAGGAATAGCTGACACGTTGAATGACTTCGATAGAACTCAAACGAGCCTCGGGACGGACCCCGGTCGAAAGAAAGGCGTTAGACGGACTAATGGCAAGAGAGATAAAGAAAGCAGCTGGCTAGCTGGCTCATGTATGATATGATGTATCTACTAACTGAACTAAACTCATAGAAACGTAACGAGTTTATTTTACAACTAAACTACTACGACAAATGTCTATTATATTAGTTTTTCTTTTTTTTGGCGGGGTATATTATGTTAATTTTATTTATTGAAATAAGATAGTTTAACTGGATGGTCTAACCTTGGCTCGAAAGAAACTATCTAAAAAAATTATGGTTTAACTTAAACCTAAATATTTATATAGACTACAAGCTGGGCTAATGTCCGTGCGCTGCGGGCTGTCCTTTTGCTGTTTGAGTCCATGTCGGGTTTGAAAGTTAATTTTAATAAAAGCATGTTGGTGGGGGTTAATATTCCTGAGTCTTGGTTGGGTGAGGCTGCGTCCGCGTTACGTTGTAGAGTGGGAAATATTCCTTTCATTTACCTAGGCCTCCCTGTTGGGGGTGATCCGCGGCGTTTGGGTTTCTGGGAACCTGTGTTGGCTCGTCTAAAGAATCGTTTATCTGGGTGGAAGAGTCGCTTCCTGTCTTTTGGTGGTCGTCTGATTTTGCTCAAGTCTGTTTTAACCTCTCTGCCTGTCTATGCTCTTTCCTTCTTCAAAGCTCCCTCGGGTACTATTTCTTCTATTGAATCTCTTTTGATTAAATTTTTTTTGGGGGGGAGTGAGGTTTTTAGGAAAATTTCTTAGATTAGTTGGAACTCTATTTGCCTTAGCAAGGAGTATGGAGGTTTGGGGGTTAGGAAGTTGAGGGAATTTAATCTGGCGCTTTTAGGAAAACGGTGTTGGAGGATGTTGGTGGATAGAGAGGGACTTTGGTATCGAGTTTTGGTAGCTCGTTATGGCGTGGAAAGAGGGAGATTGAGAGATGGGGGGGGGGGAGGAGAGGGTCTTCGTGGTGGAGGGAGATAGCACGGATTAGGGATAATGGAGGTGGGATAGGGGGTGCGTGGTTCGGGGAGTGTATTGTGAAAAAGGTGGGGGACGGGACAGACACTTTGTTTTGGTCCGACCCCTGGGTGGATGAGATTCCTTTGTGTAGGCATTTTAGACGCCTATTTGATTTGGCAGAGACCCAGTTGTGCTCGGTGGCTGAGATGGCTTCGCTCGGATGGGGGCTGGTGGGGAGGCGTGGGTGTGGCGGAGGCCGTTGAGAGGGTGGGAGGAGGAGATGTTGGGGGAGTGTCAGAGCTTACTTCTTAACATAACTTTGCAGGTACATTCTCCAAATAGCTGGTTGTGGCAGCCTGATCTTGATAACGGCTACTTTGTTCGCAGTGCCTATCACCTTTTGACCTTTCAGGATTCGGTTTCTCTTCATGCTGCGGATGGTCTCATTTGGCACCCTCAGGTCCCCTTGAAGGTGTCCATTCTCGCGTGGCGGCTCTTGCGTGACAGGTTACCTACTAAAGCAAACCTGGTTACTCGAGGCATTTTATCTCCGGAGGCTCATTTCTGTGTATCTGGAGGCGGAGCGGTTGAATCGGCTCAACACTTATTTCTCTCCTGTAGCACTTTTGGACCTCTTTGGCACATGGTCAGTTCTTGGATTGGATCTCCTCTAGTGGATTCTCATACTATACCGGATCATTTTGCCCAGTTTACTCTCTCAGTAGGTGGCTCTAGGGGGCGTCGCTCTTTTATGCAACTCATATGGCTTGTTAGCGTTTGGGTTGTATGGAATGAGCGAAATTCCAGATGTTTCAGCGGTTTAGCAAATTCACTACAGCACATGTTGGACAAGATCAAGAATTATTCCTATAGGTGGTTGAAGGCGACGAGTTGTACTTTAGCTTTAAACTACCATAGTTGGTGGTCTAGTCCCTTGATTTGTTTGGGTCTTGCTTGACTTTTATGTTCCTTATCTTGTTTGACTCTTTTGTAATTATTCACAGTTTCTTTCAATACATCTTGTGCCGAGGAGATTTGTGGTCGTGTTCATATATATATATATATATATATATATATATATATGTCTCATTTTGGCTTGTTCAAAAAAATATTAATTTTAGATAAATTTTTGTTAATCTTAAATTTAAACTTAGTAAAATATGAGACCTCTTGTTCTACAAAAATAATTATAAGAGACTTTCTATGAAATAATTTTTTTAAATATCATTGGAGGTCTAAGACAATTGTTTTGGTAGTCATACCCTTAAATAAGCCTTTCTTAATTTGTAGATATTTTGTATGCCAATATAGATAGATTAATTATTAAAAATATCTTTGATCTAAAATATTATGGAGTCCCAGTACACAGGACTTGGGAGTTATGTATAAAGTATACACGTTGATGGCACGTGAAATTGCAAACATTGTCTGTCCGCCCTTGAATTCTACTGCTTTGCCTGTATATACCAAAATGGAAAATAAATCGGACGTATTGTTGCAATTTGAAATTTTGTATGAATTTAACTGGGATAAATTTGAAAATTCGGTTAATAGGGGAGAATTCATTTTAGGTGCCTCACAGATTCCTTGACGGAAAAGTAGTTAGCACTGACGCAGTGGAAACTTGGTACCACTACCATGGTAAGATTTTTTTTTAGTCCAGATATATATTTGTATGAATTAACACACGTATTACTCCTTGAAATCAACTATTTTTTACTGGAAAACGAATTCCTTTTTTATTTGTCCCCAACTTAAAAGTTAAAACACACCTCTCTGCTTGCTTCTGCCTTAACGTAAAAGGAATAGAACAAAAGGATTCACGTATAATTATCCCCAAATAATCCTAATTAAATTATCCCCAAATATGGGAATATAAATTCACGTATAATTATTAACCAACCTCTTAATTATAAAAGTTTCCATATTCAATTGTTAACCAAACATTTTTTAAATACCTACAAAAAATCATCCTTTTTCTCTCGGGAAAAGTTATCTCTAGAAATAAATTAAGTAAACTTGAAACAAACATTTTAATAGGATTGTTTTTTCTACTCCTTTCTTCTTGTAACGGTGCAAATTAGGGTCGTCCCGATTTTTCGAAGGTTCGGTTTCTAAACAAACTCCGTAATAACGAAAATGTAAAAAATTATATGAAGAATAATTTTCATTTAAATACCTTCTAATTACTAAGTCATCAAATCTTTCTTGTAATATAATAGACTAAAAGTAAGACTTTAAATTGAGACCTACTATTTATTTTTTTATTCGGCCTTTTCATTTTTTTTAGAGGTCTATTACCATATAATTTTTTGAGACTCCAAAAAATGGAGACCAAGCTCCATAGGGCATGTTTCACATGTTGCTATAGGTTTCACTTTTTTTCTCTTTATTTATAAAAAAAAAGGTTTTACTTTTCTCTTTATTCTTATATTTCTTTTTGGGATTTGAAGTTTGATTTCCAATTAAGACATTCAACATGACAATTTCAATATATTTTACCAATCAAATGTTGTAAATGGAATTTACAAACCAAAGTGTAAAATGGACAAATTCAAAAAAATTCACCAAGAAAAACATGAATGATGGGAGAAAAAATACTAGTACATGAAAACTTAGATGGATGGACCTACTGAATACGAGGATGGATGTGAATGATAAACACAGCTGTAATGATTGTTGCACGAGTTACCGGTCCAGGCTACTGGGCCTGCCAATTAATTGTCCATCAATTGCCATAATATTAATAATACTCCTATATTATTAATGCAAAAAAAAGGACATCTCATACAAATTCAAAAGTACCCTTATAATAATGCAAAAAAAAAGGACATCTCATACAAATTCAAAATTAGTCTTTTTAATCAAAAAATAATTACTAGCTTTTAGTAGTAAGAAATTTATACTCATTCAACAAGTGATTTTGCGTTCAATCATAATGATTCTTGTGTACAAACAGAAGAGACTAAAAGAAAAGAAACTCTAAATACGCAAATCCCATAAATATTACTCTAAAATACGTAGGATGAGTCTCTAGAATTATAACATTAAAAGAATCTTGGATAAGATTATGATTACCTAATTATCTAATCAATTTGTACTTCTACTAGTGTCCAATCCCGTGCGATGCACGATTCTTGTAATATTTTTTATTCTTTATGTAAATTATCATGATAGTATATTAGTATTGGTATGAAATTTTCACTGTGATTAGTGATATGAAAATATGTGGAGTACACAATGTGGATTCTCTTCTCCCAACCGAATTTGTTTCCATACACATGAGTAAAAAATCGATCCTCTGACCACATGTTTAAGGGGATCAAGACCCTTGGCGTTTGAACCAAGTTATTGTTGGCCGATTCAAGTAAAAAAATGTATTTGTTGGGGTTTATATTTTTTCTTGTGTTGGAACAGAACTCTTTCCCTCACTGACTCAAGGAAGATATTTCTAATTTACTTGTGCAATCTCATTAATTATTGAACTTGATTTTGCCAATCATGGAAACAAAAGGGTGGCAGTTAAACAATGAAGCTTATTGTCTTGTCAAATCCTCCATTGCTCAAAACATTAGCCACTTCAACAACCTTATGTATCTGTCATTTTCTTACTGAATGGAAGAAAGAATGTTTTGGTAATATTCAATCCCAATTTTTTCTTCACCATCTCATTGTATTTCATGCAAAAAAAAAAATTTCGGTGATGGGGGTTTTGTACCAGCACCGATAAATTTGACAACTTTTCGGTGATGAATTTTACTGCCACAGTTAAATTAACAAAAATGAACTGGATATAGATCATAAGTTCTATTTCAACAAAGACTGCTTCAAGGATATAGACTGCACCTATAATGAATATTTTAGAACAAACCATAGGATATAGACTTCCTGAGAAAACTCCCTTTGTATATTTTCATTCAAACTTTCTTGCTTAAGGACTTTGATAGCAAATCACAAATCACTGAAGGGTCCAGATGCGATTTTCTTTTCAAATCTAAACCAACTTGCTTCACATGTCGAGACACCATTTTCACAAGTGGGAATAATTACATGAGCAAGTATGTTTTCAAACTTAAAAGGGTTTAGAAATAATCATATACTCTCCTTATTTCACTAAGACGATTATACCACACGCGCCCAAATTGTTTTAACTATATATATATCAATGAAAAACTTTTATCAATACTCCTGTATTTCATCGTTTTTCTTTTCGCAATGTGTATTGCTGATTCAAAAGTCTTTCACTTTGCAAAGTGAGTTTAATTATGTAGAATTTTCTTTTCTTCTTTTTCATGATCCTTAATATAATCCTTAATATACTTTGATTAATGATCCTCATATTATTTCTTATCATTTATAGCGCTATACTATATATTAGATAAATAAAAATCGTCAACGTTGACTTTCTTTCGGTTCCATCATATAATTTTCATTTATGACATAATTCGTCGAGATCTCTTTATTTTCATAAATTTTAGGTACCTGATAAGTTCTTCTGGAACTGAAAAATCAATTATGTCAAATACTTTTTTCATATTCTCATTTGCGTCATCTTTCTTTTTAACTTTTTTTCTTATTTGAGGATTTTTATCATTGGAACTGACCGGTCTACCACACTTCAGGGTGGTTAAGACTCATTTGCAATATATGATTCTCCAACATAGACATCCATTTTGGGTCAGTTCATCCTAATGCATGCTAACAAAACTAAAGAAAAGATGATGCATATGTGTGATATTTTTGGACATCTAGAAATTATCTCCCAAAGTTTGGGAAGACGTTTGTTTAGACGCCCCAAAGTTTCTCAACACCATCTGCTATTTAAGTAGCAAACGGTGTTTTTATCAAAAAAAATATTTTTATTCATCTGTTACTTAAATAGCAGATGAGTACAAATATAAAAGAGTTGGGTGCGCGAAAAATACAGGAGGCACCAAAAGAAACACCCGGGAACTAGGTTGGGATTTGCCTAATCGAAATAAATTTGAAAAACAAAATATGACCAAAAATACAATTGGGCCTCTTAAGACCATTATAAAATGAGATTGACTTTTTGCACCCCAATAAATCCTCACACCCCCTGAAATTACCAAAATAATCTCCTTGCATTCTAGAATGCAAGTATTATTTGCACCCTATTTTGCGAGTGACAATTTTTTTTGACTCAAATATTTTCATTATGCAAACTGTTTTTTTCATAATATTTTCATTAATGGGGGGTGCATACGTTAGGTTTGAGTATAAAATATTTTCACTCGCTACTTAGAGTGCGAACTCAGTTTACACTTTAACTAGTGTGCACTTATTAATATGTGACCACTATCTTATATCATGTTTTAATTTTTCACTAGAATGATTGAAACATTATTGACCGATCACTCACACCGTAAATATATTTATACTGAATTGTTAATTTATTTGATATAGCCAAGTTTACATTTTATACTTACAATAGACATGTATCAAGGTTAGACGAGTTGATAAGTTTCACAAAAATAGGAAATTAGGTGAATGAGGGGTTCACATTGAAACTTGCGAAGTATGTTTCATTCAAAGTTGTTTCATGAGAGATGAGAGAAGTGTGAAGAAGACAATTTTTTATAAGGTTTGCGTCCTATAATACGAACTTAGTTCGCAGTTTGCATCCTAGATAGCGAACTTTTTTTCCCCAATTTTTTTTATTTACACACTTGCTTTTTAAGTTGCGAGGGGATAAATTTAGAATGTCAAAGGGTGCGTGTGAGATTCGGGGGCACCAAAAGTAATGAACAAAAACACCTAAAGAGCATAAAAAAATAAGTTTCACTTTTTCTGATCATTAAGCTTTGAAAATTGCTTTTTAGGCCCCCCTATATTACTCTTAGGCCCCCTATCTTGACTGTTTTGCCCTTGAAACAAATTTGGATCTTATGATACGAATTTGTATACGTTCGTATTCTAACTACCGAAATCACATGGCAACCTAAAGGCAACGCGCGCAAGTCTATTTCGTTTCGCAGTTACAGAACCATGCTATTCAAAGGTAATCCTTGCGCGGAAGTCTATTTATGATCTCCTAAACTTAATTGTTTATGCTTTAATGTCTGTTTTGTCTTGTTCTTTGACGCTGTTTCATTCATTTTGTTCAGTTGGTGTATGTTTATTCAAAATCATGTTTCATTCTTCATTGATATGTATATTTATATGAGTTCATGTTTCCACTACATGTTTTCTACTCTTTCTTTATTTTGTTACATTCCAACTATTCATAAATATTCATCTTTTTCTGCTATAGAGCAATTTCATAAGCACTAGAACATTCTATCAGAATTTTTGCGATTTTACGACGTTTGGAAGGCTTCAAAGCAAGTCTCTTCATTCACAAAGGGATCCTACAATCATTTAGAATCATAAGGTAATCTCTACTTTAAAGGGTTTTATTATTTTTTTTAGTTTTGCATGATTTTGCTGTCAAATATGCAATTTTGGTAGTTGTGATACGAACTTGGTTTGGTAGTTATGATACCAAATGTGTTTGGTAGTGACGTACCAGACTTGGCTTTTAGAACATGTAATTGTTTGTGCTTGTAAAATTATATCTAGAGGTCAAGGATTTAATAGGTTATGTGTTCTATTTTATATGCCATATGGTGTTAAAAGCTGGAGGAATTGTGTAGAGTCTTGAAATCGTGGCAATGTCATGGTTTGGTAATTGGTTTGCCTTTCATGGTTGTTGTATTAAAGAATGAGCATCTAAAGGATCAAATTAACATTCACAGAGGTTTTATATATGAGTTAATAGCTAATTAATAACTTTAAGATGTTCAAATGTCAACACACTCTCTTAATCATTTTCAGTTACAAACCACTACCTTGTGCATCATAATATCTTAATTCTCTTGTACCAAACTGGGCATATTTGCTGATTTTGTAATTGATTGATATAGGTAAATTTTGGAATGGCCGAACCTCCGTTTGAATTGAAACAAAACAATTATGAATCCGACGTTAAGCAATCTTATATTGTTGTTAACACCAACAATTATTTTGTAAATTGTGAAAGTGTCTTATTAATCGAGTGTCTTTATTAATTATGTAGCCAATTGATATTTATACTAGGAAATGAACAAGGTTGATGTGGTGGTTTAGATGAAATACAAGGATAGGAATTGGAAATGTGTGAATATGTGGTGAACAACAAAGTGTATAGATAGTAATATTTGTAGCCTACGAAACGAATTGTTAAAACATTTCATCCCGTAACTACCAAAAAGCACTAAATCTGTCTGTTTTGGTAAGTACATAATACATTGTCCATAATTCATCACATTACATAAAATTCATTGTCCATGATTCATTAACCAAACTACATTAACCATCCTACATAACCAAAACATATTAATCATACATGAATGTCATATACAAAACCAAAAAATAATAAACTTCCTATTGACTTGGATCGGCCACTCCGGAGTGTTTCTTCTTCCTCTTCTTTTTTCCTTCACCTGATTGTTTCTTCCTCCTTATTCGCATTGAATATGTCGTGACAAGCTCCAAATCAGTGTAAACCTTTTCAAGTACTTCTCGTGCCTCTTCCAATGTAAGGTCACTATCAAGTTTTTCTCTAACCTCCGCTTGAACCGTCCTACAAATTTCAAACACGTCACATTTGTCATTCGCATTGTCCTCCTCAATCAACACTTCAAGATTTGCTGGTCTTGCCGGATTCCCTTCAATTGGTGGCCATAACTTTTGAGACATCAGTAGTATTATTTCTGCATCTTTCCATGACCACCATACCAGCATAACATATTTCAATTAAATGAAAATCAAAACCCTAAGCTTAATTCAACTTAACCCACACTAGTAGAGCATGCTTTGATCACAGAAGCAAAGATTACAACTTTGACCCTAAAGATTTGTGTTGCAGGAAAATAAACATACTAGATTATTTCACGTATCAGGTTATTATTATAGTTATTCCATTTTAAAGCTACTTCAAATTGAATGCTTAACATATCCTTAATACTTCTAATGTAGCTAAATACAGATTAAGGACATGTTAAGTATTATACAGTATTTGACTAGCAAAGTAAGTATCCGTGCATATTTGTCTTGCATACAATATTTGGCTAGATTATATTTTGAGTATGGCCACAGGCGTCAATTCTTATAGGGGTGAATGGAAAGTATTTGCAGCACCTAGTTTTTACCGTAGCATTTAGGCATATACAATCTAAAAATTTGGTGCACATATACAACCAATTATTCAAGCATTTTGACAAACATTTGATGCACATAAACCAATCTAACAATCTAAACCTTATACTCTAAATAAAATTAACATCCCAAATTCATAATCCAAAGCCCTTGTTCAAAACATTATGACGAAAATAATCAAAACCAAGAAAATGATACTTACTTGTAGGATTGACAGAGATTCGAAAATTTGCAACCCAAACCCTTGTACTTGTAGCGTTTCAGTGAGACAAATGGAATGGATTGAATGAGTTGAAACCCTTGTTCATGTTCTTGATCTTTTCGTTAACGAGTAAACCGTAAAAATCGCCTTTTTCGCCTTATGAAGACAGACTAATTGAACTGTTATATGTTTCTGGGAAAGGGAGTTCGGTTCGTATTTCATGTAATTATAGAGTTTTCGGTAGTTGCCTCACGAAAGATAGCGATTTCGGTAGTTGTCTTACGAATCCACGCGAGTTCGGTTCGTAGCGTACGAAGGGACAACAATCTTTGCTTTTGCCCAAAATCGAACTGCAGATCAAGCCACAAAGCATCACTTCGGTATATATAATACGAAACAAATGCCTTTCGGTTTATAGAAAGCAAACCAAACTGGTTCCGAATTTTGGGTATTTTGGGATTTTCGGGGGGGTTTGGGAGCAACTAAGGGGGCCTAAAAAGCAATTTTCTTAAGCTTTTCCATAAAACATGCTTCTATAAACCCCCCACTTTATCGTTATTTTATGATCTTTCGGCCCATTCTATTTCATAGTATATTTTCTATTTGATACTTATTAGTTACTAACTACACCCACCTAACTTATTGAGAACCAAATATATTTTATATTTGCATAAAAATGACAAGTATAAAATTTAAATAGTAAAAAATAGGTTGAATCTTATGTTACTCACTTTGGTCAAATTTTAGTTCTTAAACTTTTAAGTGAAATATAAAATGAAATTATTATTTTAAAACATAAAATATGTTATTTCGGGTGTACGATGTACTGTTAATCTTAATCCTCAGTTCTCATCGAAAAGACCTTATTTCTCTGCAAATTTGGTTATGTATTAGGGTGAAAACTATTTATCAATTTCTTTTGATACAAAATAAATATTTATCATTAATAAGTAGAATACAAATTTTATACAAATTTTCTCATAATAAGCTCCGATCTATATTGGTTCTCTAATGGACTACACAATGCAACTTGTCGATAGAATATGTATGTACTGGACGGTCTCTAGTGTGTTTGTTAAAAGCCATTTTAAATTGTTGACCCATACTTGGCAACAAATTAGTATGTCAAATTCACATGGAACCATTACTACAATTTTAAGAAAACCACCTTAATTAAGAATAAACATGTCGTTGTAATCTTTCAAGGATCATGTGTTATTTACAATTTTAGTAACTATTTGTGATCTCCCCTCTTTTCTTTTTGTTTTTGGTACATGTCTCCCATCTTATCTTAAATAAGTATTTTGAATTAGGTAGATGATTAAAGAGAAAATAAATTCAATATATATAGTTGTTGTGAATGTTACGTTTCTCCAAATTAACGCGTGTCCTTGGCATAAAGAAACTAAAATATAATAAAAAAGAAATTGGTGTATGTTGAGAAATGAAAAGAATTAATTATAAAAACATAAAAAAATTAAAGGTTAAATAAGTTTTTGGTCCTTATAAATATTTTAAATTTTATTTTTACTCCATATGGAAAATTTCAGGAACTTTTGGTCCTTAAATATTTTCTAACAAAACTTTTTATTAAACTGTTGTGTACTTTCACATTTTTTAATGATTTATCATTCTTGTTTATAATACTATTAACCTCTCCCATAAAAATTTAGAATTTTGTAACATTTTTTATTAATTTTTATACGCAAAAAACTAAAAAATTCATATTTAATTCATCCATTGTTAAAAAAAATTAAACTTTTGAAATAAAGATTTCTATAATGTACTAAACATGATGATGGAAAAAATTTAAAATTGCGAGTGATATACACAAGTTGACTGAAAAGCACAGACTAATAAAAATCATAACAGAAAATATTTGAGGGACTAGAAATTCCTGAAATTTTTTAGAGATTAAAAACGAAATTTAAAATATTTATAGAGACCAAAAATATATTTAACCCAAAATTTAATATATAAATACCAACGAAATTCAAAAGGGTAAAACACTTGAAGCCCTCAAGCAGATAGTCCAGAGTTAACTTCAATTTTCGAGTCATGCTAACCCCTAAATATTAGATGCATGCGTGGGACCAAGACCCAGCAACTCTAGACAGTTGTTTGAGCTCTGGTCATTTTTATTTTATTTTTTTTATTTTTAGGGGTTAGTTTATGACAAAATTAAAAAAAATTATTTAAAATTGAGATTTTTAGAAATTAATTTATAGTAAAGTTAAATTTTTTTATTGAACTATTTATATATTATATCACATATAAAATTTTAGTCAGACTTTATCTTTTTCTGGTTGAGCACCTGCCAATCCTTATTTTAAAACTACTTAAAAGATACTCCGTAGTAAACTATTTGTACGCATTTTTTTTTGTCAAGTTATTCATTTTATTTCATGAATATAGAAATTATTAAGATAAGATATAAACACAACTGAAAAACTATGAATATTAAAAAATATTATTGAGCAATTAACTCACTCAAAAGTGGAATTGATTTTAATCTAATCTAGAGTTTAATAGCGAGGGAGACGCCACATCTCCACCCAAAACCTTAAGGCATTAGGTTAATGGGATAGTCGATGTGAGACTTAATTAGTCACACTTGAAACCAGGCTCTGATACCACTAGGCATGGTAGTAAAACCCATACCCGCGGGTACCCGCCCAAACCCTACCCGCTTTGACTGGGAAAACCCGAGTTGACTGGGTTTGAGTTTGGGTATGGGTTTTCCCCGATTTCAAAAGATGGGTTTGGGGCGGGTAACAGGGACATTGATACCCACCCCGAACCCGTCCCCGAACCCGCCCCGCTTATGTTAAAATTATATTTTACCTCTTTAAAATTAGAAACTCTTAAACAATCTCTAAAATTATATTCATATGTTTATTTTTTATTTTTAATTTGAGTAATAAACAAATGATTTTCTCTATTTCTTTTATTTATTTAAAAAAATATTGTTAAAACAAAATAATTTTGGACTTTTAAGCTTTTTTTTTAATAAAAATATACTAAAATACAATCATAATTAATGTGGAAAGAGGCGTAACGGGGATACCCGAACCCCGTTGGGTAGGGGTTTTGGGTTATATTTTTTATCCCCGCATGGAATTGGGATGGGTTTGGGTTTGGGGATGACAAAATCCGCCACCGCCCCGTTGCCATGCCTAGATACCATTTGTTGGGGAGTTCGGGGGAGCTCGGGAGAAACAATGAGTCAATGTTTCAGGATCTTAAAGCGAGGGAGACGCCACATCTCTACCAAAAACCTTAAGACATTAGGTTAATGTGTCACCTCTCTTATAAATCCAACATTCTTTCGATACATAGTCGATGTGAGACTTAATTACTCACACTTGAAACCCAACAAATATTACAACAAAATTTCCACCCTGGCTTGGACCCTCAAAGTTCTAAGCATATAAAATGTTACCTATTTTGTAGAATTATTTGTTTTTGTGTTTCGAAATAACGAAATTTGATGTTGATATTCATATTCACTTCAATTCGTGTCATGCAACAGAAGCACATGTGGGTTTGCACGTTAGAGGTACATCCGTAAAGTCCTTTTGGTGCTCGTGATTCTCAGTTGAGCTGTTAATGGACCCATTTCTATTTCCCTTCAAGTTTATAAACCTATATTTGTACCTACTCTAGTGTTTACCCTTAATATACTACTGTTCCAACATTACCTTCGTTTAATGGTTTGGTTGTTGAAGTATTAATTCATCAAATATCAAAATGGATGCTACATAATATACTCGTCGGTGTACATCATTATTTCTTACCATTATTAACATGTTTGTTTCAGATGTATTTGATTAATTAATGTGTATATTATGGTTTAAATTGTAAGAGTTTTGGACTTGTTAACTATGTGGTCCAAGTTAGAGGTTCTATTTCTTACTCTACTAAAAACTTCATATTTATATAATGACAAAAAAATTGTATGCTTCCAGTTCGATTTCTGGTGTCAACAATTTTTTATCAAATTTTTCTAACATCGCGGTCGAACTCTGTATTATCGAATTCCCCTCCTGGGTACCAGGGGACTAATGCCATTTTTTTTTTGTACATCTAACTATTTTGGTCATGTATTAATGCCTTCTTTAGTTAGATATAAAAACACATGAGTCCCATTTACCAAATGCTACATCAATAGAGTCATAATTTAATTTGGTAACTGCTAACTTGTGTTTATTGAATTTCTAAAATATGCAAACAAGTAGAGTTAGTAGCTAAATTTTTCTTCTAACTTGTATTTGCTATAGTTTATGGAAAGCTATAACCGTATAGGCTTTGAATGATGTTTGGTAAATTGTAGAAAGTAGTTGGTACTGTGCAATTGTTTATGTCCTTTCAGCTTTTGCTAGAGAGTGCAAAAAAAAGTAACATGGTTACATGTGCTTAGAAACAGAGAAGATTGCATTTTTTCACTACCATAGTTAATTAATTTGGCTAGAAATTAATTACAAGGTCAGTGGTCACTTTCTTTGTTCCGTAGAGGGTGTGGTAACTGGTTTTGTAGGGTCATATACTTACTTGAATATATACCCCATTTGTGTTAATAGTTTCACTGTTGTTACCATATACTATAACCAATCTGGTTCACAGAACATGGGTAGCTTCTTTTGAAGACTCTGATGAACCAACATGATGGGCCAATGCAATTTCACACTTCACATTTATGAGTTGAGACTTTCTTTAGGTTGAGAATCATCATGTATATAACTTACCATTTTTAGAGGGTTCATGGTCAATGAAGTTTTTTCATGACTAATACTTAACGGAATTAGCTATATATGAGGTGGTTATTGAAGTTGATTGAAATGAGACATCTTGTAAACAATAAATGCACCGTCGGAAAAACCGTAAATTTTATCAGATTTTTTTTATAAACTTGTCGTATAGTGTTATCTGTATTTCTGATATTTGTTTTGAAAAGTGTGGATATATTAGAGTTGTTGGACGATATTTAGTTTTGAAAAATGTGAGCTTGTATATAGAAATTCAGAAGTGTTTGACATAAATGTCTTTTTTTTTATCTTAAAGTTTTCACATTTTTAACAAATAAAATTGAATCTCATTCTCAAAAACTAATTCATAATAAGATGAGCGTGTTAAGACGGTGTATATACATCCAAATACCATATTACATGTATTTGAATCTCATTCTAAGAAACTAAAGTTTAAGTCAAACAAGTTAAAGGTATGATTCATCATGCTATGTATATGCAACTTGCATCTCAATTGTCCAATTAATCCTGTTTGTTGAGAAGTTGGTGGGTGAGGTGGAATTGGAATTGAAGATTATTCAAAAGAGGAGAAATATTTGAATTTTCATTCTTTGGTCTACTTACCTTTTAGTGGCTATTGAAAATATAATCACAAACATGGCTCCACATCTGAAAATTTAAACAACCATGTAATATCATATCATATAATTTAAACAAAAATAATTAAAATTGGGAAAATAAATTTGAGGGACACTACCAATGTGAGATTGACTCGTGTATAAATTGGGGTATGCAATGTATAATGATAGATCATCACATGCGTCTGTCTTTTCATAGACATGCACACATGTACATCTACGTACAATTGAAAGGGTACTCTAATTAATCATGATATGAGATATGAGAATATTTATTAATTAACTACGCAGTGATCAAGAATCAAAGTTAATCGTTGATAAATTTTAGTTTAACCGATAGAAATGCCAAAATTATCATATCAGACATTGTATCTGAAGTTTAAACTTCAACTGTGTTGCACTTGTGTGTGTGAGTTTTCAACGACTATTTCATTTCATCTATAAAACAAAGTAAATTAATGCAGTAACTGCAATGAGGGAAAGAGCAGAACAAAGGACAGGACAAGGACACATAGTAACATTGGATTATAGATTTGGGATTAATATTGACCTTAGAACATGGACATGAGAAAGAAAAATGTCTAGCTATATAGTAGTATTTAATTAATTTTTGCAGATAGAAATATCAAACCTTCAATATCAATATGATTCGCTATATATCTTTTAAAATTTTATTCACCAAAATTTATATGTGACTATGACCACATTGCATTGCTTTCAATTTTGCTGCAATTGCTGCTAGATATATCTAGATAGAACAAGGACCACATTGTATGCAGCCAATCTCTTATCTCTTATATGCATTCATTCTCAAAAGAGTGCTGAGGGAATAGTATACCGCATGTGCATGAGTCATCCAGATTTCGTATGCGCCAACTGGAAATAGCATACTGCAGTGCAGTTGCCCGTTTATCTTTCACTCATCATGTGTAATTATTTTATGTTTAAAATTTTTTTGTTTTACGTTTTGTTCAACTTCCGATTAGTTAGTTGCAAGTTATTTTCAAGTATATCCTGTTCTATTAGTTAGTTGCAGATTTAAGTTGCACAAATTTGTATGAAGCATATTTATTATCCAATTTAACCAAAGAAAATAAATAAGGGCATTTGAGCTCTTTGTGATTGCTATGATCATTTGGGGGTAGCTAGCACATGATATGTATATATATTGTAATGCAACAAAAGAAAAAAATGAAATAATATCCAAATTAAAGGACACAAAAATATAACTATGATGAGTATACCATTGTTGTCCCCTAATATTATCTCACCTGTTTTGGAGTATGTTAAAGAAGATAATGGGAGGACCAAACCGTACCTTTATGGAAAAAATGCATGCTAGTGGAAAAGGGTGAATGGTGCATGTGAAATATTTTGTATTCATATGTCACTACTCACAAACCAACAATTAATCAATAGTTGAGCTGCATGTGTTTTGTACTCAAGCCTCATCTCAATAATTCCTTGTACCAGCTCTCTGCATGATGGGTTTGATAGGTCAATTAATTATGGTACTTTATTTTAGCAATTTCAATTTTATCTTTGCATTTTATTATATGTTGTTCAATAAATTATACAGAAAGAAACTGTGGGTGCTATACAACTGATTCTTTTACAACTATTGCAGAAATATTAGTTTTAGATGCATTTGGATCTTGCACTTAATGATTCAACAAGTTTTGTTGGTTTATAGAAGAAGAAAAAATCTAAATTGAATAAAAACTTATCTTTTTTGTTCATAACATAACTCAAGTTTATCTAATGAGATAAAAAGAAGTAGAAGATTCACATTGGTGGACCGTGGAAGAAATGCTGAGGTCAGAATTTGAGTATTGGAGATGACCAGCCATAGTAAAAGAGGAGGTACCTGCAAAACACACTTTGACACTCAAGTCAATATAAGTTTGAGGTAGAGGTGGAGGTCGAGGTTAGAACAATACATACCTTGTGAGGTTTGTGAAAGTTGTATATATAGGTCAATGGATGTGGCATTGGGCTGATGGATGCGACATTGAGCTTGTTCAACCCAAAATCTTGTCCATAACACTTTTTATTTATGGATCAAACTTTTTCAGTTGGATACTTGAATTATACAACGTATTGATGCCACAAATAGTAAGTTAGAATATAGTTAACTTTCTTTTTAATTAACTCTCTGGTTAGAGAATTTAGCCGTAAATTAAGTAAAATCTGACTAAAAATTATTTTCAGAAGTAATTAAACTTGGATTTTCTCAAATAATTCATCTTAAAAAGGAGCTCACTAACCACTATAAAGCTAATGTCTTTATTAGAAAATTTCTTTTTTAGCATAAAGAAAATTTCTTAGAATATAGTTAATTGTAACTTCTTTTCTAAAAGAAAAAATGTATTAATGGGCTTTAGCGCTCTTCAATTTAAAACAAAAATGTATTAAGAAATAAAAAATGGGCGGTTTTATTAAAAAAATTATAGAATAGTAATATTAGTAAATGAAAATATAAAATAAAGGATTGTGAAGTTTATATATTTGAAAAAAAAATTATCTTAAAATGAAAAATTTATTAGTAACAAAACTTCATTTTTTTATGGTTCTATTGTTAACGAGATAATTTAACAGAATCTCCAATTAAATGGTTTTTTTCTTTCTTTCAAATAAACAACCATATTGATTCTTGAAAATGACATGCTGGTGTCACAATGGTCCATAGATGAATAAAAAACATACAAATCTCCTTCAATCACTTTTATGTTGGTTAGTCCTTAATATTAACTAGCATCTATTTCTATTATTATACGTAAAAAAATATTAACCAGCATCTATTTAGTTGCGATGACGTGTCACATTTTTTTACACATGAGCCAAATATATATGTGACACAATTTCTTCACAAATTTCTTATCTAAGCTGTCATATGGACCTAAGTGGCAGCCGGCAGGTTAACACATCATCTTGAATGTCCTTCACCAATGCTTCTTCTATGTCCCAATGCATAAAGCACAATCTCCAACAGCTTCTGCACTAGGAGTATCTCTTCAATACAATCATAAAATATGATATTAGAGATTTCTCTACAATCTGTCGGGCCGTCTACTATTAGATTTTTAATCGACCATCCATTGTTTATATTTGTCCTTCAAGCCCAACATTGCTTAACAGAAGAAGGTGTGTTAAGAAGTTTCACGATAATATTCACCTTACAAGTCGGTTTTGTATGGCTCGGTTAGATCAAACTCAATTATAAGAAAGAAACATATTTAACGCGTATAATAGTTAATCATGATGAGAGAGTTAGAACTTGTGAAATAGTGAACATTGGTAGCCATGTGTGTACCACGAGTCCCAATGGTTTGAACGACAAAGTGGAAAATTGTGTAAAATGACTTAATGGTAGGAGACAATAGACATGGCAAATTCAGCTTTGAAATTGAACCTGGGACACGTACTTGACTTATTTATAGCTTTTACATTCCTTTTAGAAAAAGTTTGGGGGTGGATTACTTTTTTAGGGTACCTAAATTGCTTCAGTTGGTTTGGTATCCATTGATTGATTCACAATCTCCTTTCATCTATATTGCAAAAAAAATGGATTTCCATAGAAAGAGAATCGGTAATTTGGCTGAACGAAATATTGGAAATTTCTTGGATGCTTCGTTTTATGAGAACCGTACGTGTAGCTTGATTTGATTTTGAGTGAGTCAAGAAAATATCATGTGAAGTTGGAAGAATTGGCAAGTATTGAATGAATAGTTAATAAATAATTTTACATTTTTTCTAATTTGTATTTATATTATGAGTACACATAAATTAATTTCTTTGTTCAACTTATCAATTTATCGAAATAGTTAAAATATCTTTTAAATTGTCCGCTCCATGTACTACTAATAACCTACTTGATAACAAAAATTAATAAAATGAAAAAAGCTTTTCATTTTCACTTTGTCACAATTTTATCCTTTCTTCTTAATCGTAAATGTTGCAAAGAAAAATTGAAATGAAGTGAAAATATTTGTTGTACATCTTGCGATTGAAGAACCTGAGTCTAAATCATTGTTCTATTGAAAAATGGGATGAGATTGATGGAAACTAATGTTACACAAGCTCAATCCAAGAAATCGGTAACAAACCAAGAAATTGCTTCTTCTTTTTTTGGCTTTCACCACCAGTTTAGATAATCAATTCTGGCATCAAATGGTTTCAGCTCCCTCCCAATCGCAGTTGCGGAGGATCGAACCGTGATTCTCCCTACCAAATTCTGCTAAAGATAAAGATAGAGATGTGATAGACATATTAATTGCAAGAGTTTTGATGAAAGCATGTTTACTTCTAATAAACGTGTACATGTTGAAGTAAGTTAGGTGATTGAGAGAATCTACTCAAACCTAGACTCAGATGCAAACTCATGCCTTTGTTGCTCAAACTCAGGCTAAGATACCAACACAAACATATGTAATTGTTGAATAACATGTTGATGTTCCAACTGTTGAACCTACACAAGGGCATAAAGGCAACTCAAGCCTAAGGAAAGAAAAGGTGACTCCAAAACCAAAGAGAAAATAGTATGGTTGATATCACTATTGATAAATTTGTACCACTTGATTTGATTCATCTAGTGAAGATAAATGCTTCGTTTGGATTGATGGAATGTAATGGAATGAAGCGGAGCGGAATAAAGGGGAGTGGAATGAGATGGAGCGGAATGGAATAAATATTTCATTCCATTGTTTGGATATTTAAGAAAGAATAGGAATAAAATTGAAGGTAAGTGGTTGTATAGGATGAAATTCATTCCGTCCTATTCCATTCCATTCCGTTATTATTTTTCAAATCCAAACAATGGAATATTATTTTATTCCATCCCGCTCCGCTCCATTCCATTACATTCCATCAATCCAAACGAAGCTCAAATGATGAAGAGTTTGAGGTAGAATATGTGGTGGGGGAACAAAGACAATTATTTTTCAAGGGCTTGTGGGAGTACTCATACTCATAACGATATGTCAATGTCCACAAAAAATCAAGATGATAACGTTACAAGCAATGACAATTATCACTCTATAGATGTGGAAAAGTTGATTATCCTTTCAATTCAATTAACCTTATGAATTTAATTGCTAACGTTAATTTGAAATTATCAATGGATTTTTGCTCTAAATATATGATCCTATATAAATTTCTAAATATATTTAATACTCTTATTTTAAATATATCTCTTATTAATACTATCAATTTATTTTAGAATATAAAAACTTAAATTAATGTGTCAAAAAAAAAAATTAAATTAAATATATCTATAAACAAAACAAAGGTGAGACTTATTCTACCTCTCCTTCATAATTTGAGGGTGTTTACTTATATATCAACCAGTGAAAACAAGCTACATAAATGGATTTGCATGTATTACCCACAATTGAAGGATAATTGTATAATATAACACGAGGATCACTAGATTTTTTTAAAAAAATTCTCTCTAACACTCACTTTCTAATCGATTGAAATTAATCTTCTTATATCTAATAGGAATAAAATGCAACAATCATAATCCTAATCCCGTGTTAATCAAGGGAGGGAAAACCCTAATAAATGCACCCACCTACTCATGTTTTTTTGTATAATACATCTACTCATGCTTTCACCTTATATATATGGAGCCATAAAAAAATAATATAATGTTGTTTCTAGAAAAGAAAAAAAATCATCACATAGAGCCACGAAAATAGCTCATAATAATTGAATGTTAATTTTATCATATTTCAAGACTTTTTATTAACTGTTTTTCCTAAAAAAATAGCACCTTGCTGTATTTTTTATTGCATTAATCGTCTCTTTTTCCTCCTAGATCTCTTTTATTAGATCTTTGCAAAATAGAAAAGACATCTCTAAATGCAAATCATATATTTTGTCATGTTATACAATTAAATTGGATATAATTGGATGATTTGCAGTATAATCGCTATTATTGAATAACATAGTAAAATTAGTTTTACATCGTCGTTGTATAATCTATTTGCACTAACAAATTCACAATTTATTGATGTCGTCACATATATGACCCATGCGAACGCACGGGCAAGATGTCTAGTGTAGTCGGTCACTTGTGAGACTATATGAGTTTCATTTTTTTTGTTGAAAAAAGAAATGACAAAACCATTGAAAACTCACACACATAAAGTGGAGTGACCAGAGTTCGAACCTCCAATCATGACATCCAACACTAATAATTTTGACATTTCTGCCAATTGAAATAGGATTTGTGGTCTTTCATTTAATTAAAGAGTAAGTGTGTGGTTGACACTTCTCTGATACTAACTATTATGTGACAATTCAATTGGAAAACATAAAATTCCTCCCAACGATGTTGTTATGTTAGTTAATGAAAAAAATATTAAAATTGAGGCTAATGCTACGTAAGGTGGTCCACCGTGGACAAGTGATCTACCGAACATGAATTTTACAAAATTCACTGTTGGATTGAAAGTTTATATCGTATAGATCATCCATAAATTTTTTAAAATTTTTTGAAAATCATTTGATACGTTATTGAGACCCATCAAGATTTATGTTATTTAACAACCGTTAATTTTGATGTGTCTCAATAACACATCAAATGATTTTCAATTTTTCTAAATTTTTCTATGGATGATCTATATGATATAAACTTTCAATCCAAAAGGTGGATTTTGTAAAAAAAATATTCATTATAGTATTATTCGTGACTGGTCCACCATAGACCACTTGATGAAGTGGTTCATATTAGAATTTACCTTAAAATTGATTAGAGAAATAGAAATGAGGGACCAAGATGTTATTAGGAAAAGCAACAAAGGGGGGTGTAAAACCAAAAAGAGGTTGGCTCCTAGAGGTCCTTAAAAAGAGTCCTAGGCTCTGTGATTTGTCCTTACAAACCCCACATGACTCTGTTTTCTCTATCCACCACTTCCTATTAGCCTCTTCTCATCATAAATAAATACATAGATACCCCCTTTTCTTTATTCACACATACACACACCATCATCTTCAAACACAACCTTCTAATAAGTGGTAACACACCAAAACCTCAACAATGGCTTTAAGAAAATCAACTAAACTTCCACAAACAGCACTGATCAAACAAATCCTTAAAAGATGTTCAAGTTTAGGTAAAAAAGATGATCTTCGTTTAGATGTTCCAAAAGGTCACTTTGTTGTATATGTTGGTGAAAACAGAAGCAGGTACATTGTTCCAATTTCATTTCTAAGTAGACCAGAGTTTCAAAACCTTTTACATCAAGCTGAAGAAGAATTTGGATTTGATCATGATATGGGTCTCACTATTCCTTGCCAACAAGATGTTTTTGAGTCTCTTACTTCCATGCTTCTCAGATAGATTCAAAGATCAGTTTCCATTTTCAATTTTTCTTTTTTGAAGGAGACAAAAAAAAATAGGAAGAAAACATCAAAAGATGAAGCTGCTTCATGCTTCTCTTTAATTTCTTTATATTTTTTTCCTCCTTTTTATATATATTCTATTATTATTAATATTAATATATATTAGTGTATGTATGTAAGAGGTTCGTATTTTAGAGAGACTCCGGACCTCAAGAAATTTCCCCCAAGAATTAATCTTTGTGGGTTTAGATTGTAAATCTAGTTTAGTAGAAATTAATTAATTAATCAAGCACCAATTTTTCAGGCAGATTATGTAGTTTTGTACCCTGTGTTGCCTTGGAGAACTAATTTAAAAGGATATATTTTTATTCCTACATCTTATTTTCTATTTTTTAAATGGCATTTATACCGTAAGTCCTTTATCTTATTTTTTTTGTAACACTTTGGTCATTTATTTCTTTTTTGTAACATTTTAGTTTTTTATCTTATTTTTTTGTAACAATTTGGTCCTTTATCTTTTATTTGTAACACTTTGCTCCTTTATATTTTTTATTTGTAATACTTTAGTCCCTTTTTTTTAACATTTTGATCTCTTATCTTATTTATTTATAAAAAATAAAGGACATATATGATACAAATAAAATAGATAAAGGATCAAGGTGTTACAAAAAAGTAACATAAAGGAGTAAAGTGTTACAAAAAAAAGATAAAGGACCAAAGTGTTACAAAAAAAATATAAAAGACCAAAGTGTTACAAAAAAAATAAGATAAAGGACCTGCGATGTAATTTTGCCTTTTTAAATCGAACCTACAATGATAAAGTTATTATCTCATTCGCCCTCGAGCATAACTCGGTTACCAGTGACATTGAGATTCGAGGATCGAATCCCAGTCATTTTATTTATCCATTTGAGAGTGAAGTTTCTAGTCATTATGTTCCTTGACAAAAAAAAAAAGAAGTTATTATCTTATTTGTAAAAATGAGAATAATTTTTTTTTTTATAATAAAAAATTTAGGGTAAGGATGGTGCCCCAGTCCAAGGCAGAGAAGTCCTTAGGGCTCAAAGAGCACTCACAAAGATAATTAAATTTAATTACCTTCAAAAACACTAGCAGAGACCTATCTAATTCAAGACATGTTTTTGTACCACTAAACCAAGTCTTCGGAAGTAATAAATTTATTTATTTTTATGGTACAGATAATAGATGATTTTATACTTCCAAACAACTAAGGCGTAGTTAAAGTTTTAAATATTTTTTTGAAGCAAATCCAACATTATTGAAGGAAAAAAAAAAGGTTTAAATATTTTTTAAACACTAATACTAGATGAACCACTTGTAAAATTTACCAAATATGGTATCACATTATTATTCATACTGTTTGAGTGATTTTTTTTTTATTTCATTTCGGTTTTAAAAAATTATAATTTAATTTTTGTTTTGAATTTTGAGTTTCAATTCTTTTTTTTTTGTCCCATAAGTCCTAGCTCAACTGGCAAAAATGCCGCAATTGTTGGGCTGAACATCGTGACCCAGGTTCGAACTCGGGATCTCACAATTATATGTGAGTTTAATTTCAATAGATTACCGCTTCATCTAAGACCAAAAAAACATTCTTTTTATTTATTTATTTTATATAAAAAAGTTAAATATTTTCTCTCTATGTCGTCTCACTGTCAATTACCAATATACGAGTTAGTGCGAAAACAAAAATATATAAAACTTTTTTATGGTAAATTTGAGATTTAAATAGAAAAGTTACATGTTTCAAAAAAAAATTACTAGAATTAAATAAAGAAAAATCAATTCAACTTCGTTTTAGCCTAAGTTTTTTTTAATAAAATACACTACTAATTAAGTTTTACTTTGTCATTTTTACATAAATTAAATTAATGTATAGACACTACTAGAAATCATTGAAAACAACATTATTCATATTAAAAAAGAGTAACCTTTTACATTGAGAAAACTCTCAATCAACCGTTTTAACCTTTGTTTATAAGGTTTGAATTTAAAGTTCCTAGTGTTTTTCTAGTAAGATATAAAAAACTCGTGACACAAAATTCCCTTACAAATGACACAAAATAACCTAGACATTGAAATTAAATAATTTAATGAATTTTCCTTAAAACGAATTGTTTAGAAATACTCGAATTTAATTTTTAGTAGAAACAATAATTAATAATGTTTGAGTGAGGTAGCTAAAAATATAAGTACGTAGCAAAACATAAAAAGTTTTTTTTCTTTAATAGAACCGCATGCGAGTTTATGCGCTATAAACTATAAGATGGTATATTGCCTAACAATACAATAGTGAGTAAGTTCAATTTTTTTTACAATATATATAGTCACTTTTTCATTCTTTTTAAGGGAAAAAAAAAATGTATACAAATATATGAGCAAAAAATTGGTATTCTATTTATAAAATACATCACTATAGTCTATAGAAAGGAGATTATGCGGATATGGCACTTGGCTAAAGGGTTATTCGCGAAAGTCAAGAATGTGTGATGCTCTTCATGCGGAGATGTGGGGTATGTACATGGGATTAGACCTTATCCGCAAAGAGAGAATAATGCATCTTCATGTTGAAAGTGACTCTAAATTCTTAATTGATACGGTGACAAATAAAATCAACTTCAAAGGAAACATACCACTTTGGATCTTAGATTTGAATTGGCAAATTCAAATGTCTCACACTTGGCGCGAAGGAAATGGAAGCGTCGATTGACTTGCTAATTTTAGTTACTCTGGGTTCTTTTAGTGTTCATTTTATCGAGTCTCCCTCTAGGGAGCTTCAAAGACTTCTTTTTAACTACATATTTGAGGCTTGCATGCCTAAAAATATTCGTTTAACTTTGTAGTTTCTTTTCTTTTAGGTTTTGACCCTCTTTTATACAAAAATAAAAAATACAGAACTATAAATTAAGTATTTTTTTATCGGCCACTATAAATTGAGTAGTATTATAGATTACGTAGTCCTATAGGTATTAATTTACAAACTACATTGAGGTTTAATAGACACAAAACAAAATTTGACTAGTAAGATATTATCCGCAAGACCTCAACATATCCCTAAAAGGCTAATATGAATAACAAATGCATCATCACATTTGTAGCCACTTATTGGCTACACCACCAGCCACTTAAACTTTACATATCAGAAAGCACACACCGACCGGAATGTTTGGTCACGAGCAAAGAAAACTTATAAACAATACATTATTATGATAGGAACTTTGCAATAATTAGCACTTTGATTTTGTCCATCAATTCATTGTCCATACACAAGGAGTGTGCTCTATTTTTATATATTAATCCATCTTATTCTATATGAGAAAAAATTGAGTTGACAAAAGTTAATATAAATATACATAGACTAAACTCTGAACTAGATGCATCAAATTTTTATTGATCAATTCTTTCTATATGTATATAATTAAATTTGACAAAGAATTGTTCACACCAGGAATCAAACTCGGGTTCTTTCGAATGATTCGTCCTAGAGAAAGCTTATTAACTAATTGAGTCTAATATCTTGATTTACGAGGAATGGACTTTAGAGAGTACATTAGTTTAAAAAATAGATAATTTATTACAAAAATCTCAACCATGAATTTGTCCTGATATTAAATGAGAGAAATACTAGTTGCTAGTTGGTAGTCATGGAATTATGGCTTGTAGCATTGCATTAATTTGAGCATTGAAAACACGATGAAGCAGGTTTCAGTGTCTTTATCTGAAATCAGAAGGTACAAAATTAAGCACGGAAGCATACGATATATTAGCAAATCTAAGAGGCAGAAGAAGGGTCACTACTCATCCATCATATAGGACCACAAACAAGTATCATATCTTCATTGTTTTTGCTTAGGACAATATGTATACCATCCCCAACTTATAACATATATTAATGCATGTCACTTTCTATTCTGTGTTTATGTGATCGATCTTCATTCTAGATTTATATCGCGCGTGTTTAGTGGGGTTCCTCAATATGTGTTTCAATCTTGGCCACAATTAATATATATTACACTTATTTGTTTAATCAAAGGTTTTCACTAATACATCTTTTCTTTTACTACCACCACAGTGATATATCATTGTCTGATTCAATAAGGTTTATAACAAAGAAAATACTAACAAGTGCCCTTACAACATCATTTAATGAATCAAAATAGATAGAAAGTGATTTTATTATTATTTAGACAAATATTTGACCTGTATTTCTGAGACAAAATTTCCTTTTGTGAATTTCATAAACAATGTTTTTCGAACATTTGTTAGCATAACTCTTATAGCGAAACTACTAACATGTCTAGCTTCATTTGGCCATATTATAACAATACTTTCACATAAACCTATAACTTATGTTGCCTATTGTTGTCAGCTATTTACTATATTCTATTAATTACACTATGATGACTATTAACAATTTTTCTCTTAACTAGTTATATTTGTTCTCAGTTCCATAAGTAATGTTAAGTTGGCAGTTTCTGCAGGGTTCGTTTTGAATTGAAACTTGAACACTTCTCCACACTTGAGGTGTGTGAGTATAGCCGTTAGACTACTTGACTCAATATAGAAGTTATTCTCCCTCTCATGCAACTTAGTTAGGAAAAGGGAAAACTATTGAATTCATATGGTGTCTCTTAAATTCAAAATGTAGATACTGTCTATCTCTGTGATCAAAATTTGTTTGCCCCTCTACTAAATGTTAGTATTGTTAATTTATATGAGAATGGGATTGAACCCTCGACGGAATTCATAAGTACAAGCTCGTCCAAGAATTCATGTTTTGTCACAAATCAAAGGCAAAGCTGCGCTGTTGCCGTAGTGTGACTAAACCATTTCGAAACAAAAAAGAAAGAAAGAAGAAATTGAACTCCTTTAGCAGTTGATTTTGCAGATATATTTGTAACTGTTGGTAACCACTTGAACAATCTTATATTGAAAGGTACCCTAGTCGTTATTTTCTTTTAGAGTAAGGTATCGATAACTATATAAAATCAAAATATTGAATATATCCTGTAAAGGTTCTTAGACTATGTCAATGTTTGTAGTTTTCTAATTCAATCCCAGAACAAGGGGAGGAAAAAACAATGAAAAGGAAAAGAAGAAAACACCACATGGTTACTTTACAACCATTACATACAAGAATCATCATACACTCATAGCATTTCTTTCCTAACTACACAAACCTCCCCAAAAACTCAATTCTGTCAAACATTAATATATCTGCAAGCTGCAATCTTAATAACCAGGCTTCCCTTTTGATGAAAAGAATCTACTAAATCCCCGTTGTTTCTCCGGTGTAGTGGCGGAAGAAGTTGAAGAAGAGGCTGACTTGGTAGGTCTGTGTTTTGGTTTTGATTTTGGAAGCGGTGCCGGAGATCTGGCCGGAACGTTAGAATCATTATCTGATGGGACAAATAAACCATTGGAAAAATGCAAGGGGGAATCCGAACTCAGTCTTTGCACGAAAGGAGAAGTGGCAGTGTCCATCTCCAATTGACCTACTTCTTGAAGATTTGAGCTACTAGTAGTATTTGGACTTGTGTTGTTGTAAGGAGACTCAATTGGTTGACTTTGAGGATGTATAGCATTTAACTGCTTTCCCAAAAGGAATATGGTTTCTTGACACTCGGCTAGCTTTTCAGCGGCTGCTGCCAAATCTTTCTCCTGAATTAACAAAATAGAATAAATCTTGGATTTTCAGTCCATCTAAAGATCTCGTAGATTAAGAATTTAATTTGTATACATATTTGAAAACATAAAATGGAAAATCAGACATGGTAATTTTTTATTCAAAAATCACAATGGCATTACAGCTTTACCTGTGTAGATTTGACTTCATTTTCGGCGGTTGAGCTCTCAATCCTAACAGACAGAGAAACGCAGATATAAGCACTAGAACAAGCAACAGAGATTTCCATAAAATTAAATATTTGAAACTTTAGTTTTCATCCAGCACTTTTCCTATTTAGATCAAAATGAAAGAACAAATGCTGAAAATCAGCAATCAATAGCCAGCAAGTAGGACAACATTGCATAATTAGATGATGTCTAACCTTAGTAACTGCTCTTCTAGCTCCTTGCTCTTCACTAAAGCAGCTTCATGAGCCTTCTTTTCATCGTGAAGTTCATTCTCCAGAGTTTCTATCGTACTTTGCAAACGGTTCATCTCAGTTTCGAACTCTTGGGCACGTGTTTCAAGTGACTTGTAAGACTCCGCCATACACTTTAGCTGCGTCTCAGCCAAGCTATTTGATCTTTCAGCAGAAGCCAACTGTGATTTAACTTCTGCTAGAAGTTGCTCAGTTTCTACCAATTGAGACTTGGTCAATTCAAGATTCTCGGTACATATTGACAGATCTGTTGCTACTTTCTCTTTCTCTAGTTTCAGTTCTTCAAATTCCTCAAATGACGGTTTTTGTGATGCCACAATCGCTCTATAGCCCGAAACCAAATTTCCATCATCAGGAACCTCAGGATCAGAACATGGATTAAGAACACGGGAAGAACCATTTTGATATCTTTCTCCTGATGAACTGTCTTGAATTAACTTATTTTCAGGCAAAGCAATCTTATCTATGCAATCGAGACTGTTAGTTTCAGCTTCTGTACCCTTGTATCCAAGGACACCAAATCTGAGTTCACTCGCTTTAGCCAAAACGTAAGACAAGTCAAGAACAAACTGTAGCAGACTGGTATTGCTGAATAAAACTTTGCTGAAGGTGGCAGAAAACTCCTCAATCTTTTGGCTCATTTCGTTTCCATTAGAAGATACGTCATGAAATGAAATTGCCTCTTTGCCTAGTAACAATACGAAGTCATGAATATGAGACATTGCAGCTTCTAAATCTGAAGTTATCTGCACATACTCTTTGGGTTGCAAGGATGAAATGGTTTCCTTATCAAGGACTAAGCCAGCATCTTCAGGATTTTTCTGCCTATCACATGTGGCATCAGAAGTTTGTCCATCCTGGGAAATGAAACCTTCAGAGGGGTGATTGGCAGTGTCATGTGAATCTTCTAGCACATGTTTAATATCCTCAATGATCTTCCCTATGTCAGCATTGTTACCTATGGACTCAAAAACAAGTAATATTCTTGATCTAAGCTCTGTTAATAAGCCACCAACATCAGACTGGGGATCAGGTACTATCAAAGCACTGGAAGACACTTGATTTGGCAAAGGATTTGAATCGCCATTTGTTCCAGACAAACCAACTGTGCCAGTACTGACTTGTGATACATCATTGGTCACACCATCAGTTGTATTATTGTCTGAAGATAAGGAAACTGTGGCATCGATGTTGGAATCAATTGACAAACGAGCTAACTTCTCCACCTCCAGAAAGTCGTCCATTAGCTCCAACTTTTGAATGGCTTCGGCTTTGCTTGATTCCTCTGTATACTTTTTAGAAACTTGGGATTGCCCAGATGCCATTGTTGTAGACCAAGACTCGGCACAACTTGCTGCATCATCATTTCCATCTTCAGACATGGAAACTAAGCTAGGTGCAATGCTTGCATTTTGACTATAAATGCTTTCGTGGGTTACATGCATTGTGGATTTTGGAGATCCGTTCGGCTGGTTGCTTGTCTGAAGTTGTGATTCCAAACTTTGAAGTTTGCTCAGTGTTTTAGCACACGTGCTCCTTGAGGCCTGCAATTCGCTGTTGCGTTTAGCCAACGCTTCTTTCAGCATCTTTGTTTCTTCTTCCATTGCCAATAAACGCTCTGTGAGAAATTCATTCTCTTTCTGGAAATTCTGCACATTCTCTAGGGAGAACTCAGGTAACGGGGACAAATTAGGGGCAGCAGCCTTTACAGGTGATTTCCTTAATCGACTTTCTCCATAATCTCGGCCGAGATTTTCAACTTCTAGCTTCATTTGTGCGAGTGCAGCAGGACCAGGTAACTTTTTCCGAACTAGTCCGCGTAGTCTTTGGCATTCAGCTTCCAACTTGGTAATCTTTTTTACACCCTCCATATGCTGCTTGTTAGCAGCTTCTGCAGACCTCATACTCATGTTTTTTTCTTCATTGCGAATTTCAAGCTCTTTAGAAGCAACATGAAGTTCATATTTAAGTGAACTAATTTCTCTTTCACATGATTCTATGTTGCTCTTAAGATGCTCAATTTCAGCCTCGGCACTAGCTTTTTGTTCGCTTAATTGGATTAGCATGTTAGAGCGTTCCTGCAAGGACCTTGACAGCGCCCTGTTTTCAGCAGCAGACCTCAGTAGTTCCTGTTCAAAGCTAGCTATCTTAGCCTCAAGCTCCCCCTTAATCTTGTCTAATTGCTTGGTTTTCGACAGAGCAACTTCTTGTATTTTCTGTTCATGTTCTTCCTTAAGGTTCCGTATCTGTCGCATGCACTCTTTAAGAGCACCATCTAAATGTGATGCACGGTCCTCAGCAGTGAGTTTAGAAAGAGTGACAGATTCTAGATGCTCTTTCAATGCCAAAGCCTCAGCTTCAGCCTTTTCCCATCCTGCAGAGTTTCAATAGAACTTCAATTCCAAGAACGTCGAGTAAGATGGATTCAAGCCTAAACATCTTTAATGCAGTAAATAAATTAAGTATTATACCTGAGACGGCTTCTTCAGCTACTTTAGCATGTTGCTTTACCACGGTTTCCTTAGTATTAATCTCAGAGTTTGCTGCTGAAAGTTTTTCATTCATTTCTTTGATCTCATCTTCAAGTGTCTGAACTTTTTCCTCATAAGTCTGAACGTGTTCGTCATATGTCTTCACTTTTTCCTCATATGTTTGAAATTGTTCGTCATATGTCTTCAATTTTTCCTCATATATCTTCACTTGATCCTCCAAACCAGTCAGATGTGAATAGGATTCCACAGAGATTTGGACATAATTCTGTTTCTTGCCGTTATCCTGTTTAGTGGATCAACAAACCAAAAAGTACCAAGTTTATCAAGTTGTTGAATCAAATCAACAAAGCTAAGACTAAAGATTATTATCCATATAAAGTTATCAATCCATATTTATCCATCATCAGGCACACAAAACAAACTCTTTATTGAATGAAATATGACGGATACAAATAATTAACAGATAGTGTGATCATACTTAATAGCACAATAAGAATAACTTTTCTTATGTGAAAATGATATACCTGATTGGAAGCATCTGCAGAGTCTAGTGAAGCAGCTGTTTTCTCAATCACAGCCTTATCAGACGATTTTTTCTTCCACGGCCAGCGCCGGTCCATCGCAAATAAACTCTAAAAAGACGATGTTGAATCAAATTAAATACATCACAATTAAATACAAAATTCTCATAATTCAAACTACCATAATTGATTACTAATTAGATTTGAACAACAATAATACACAACAGAATTTAACACAAATCATCAAGTGAAAATTTACACCTTAAACTATTTTTTTCTTCATGCATTTAATGTACTATAGTGAATTTGATAAATGTAATTGTCGGTTATAAAAAAATAAAATAAAAAAAAGGGTTGAGTACAACCTAGGCTAGTGTGGTGAATTGTCTGAGTTTACTAAATTTGGTAAAATGCATTGAAGCAGAATAGTACAATGACAGGTATACACAACCCAATGATATAGCAATTTCCTCTGAAATCAGATCTAACCACTGCACTTTCCTTATAATCTCTAATGTATATTGCACCAACATGCTATAATAAAACCATTTACCAAAATTCACAATAAATATATTCTTTTCTTTTCACTGTACTCTAACAAACTTGAGAGAAAAGCAAGGTAATATGTTTCTTTTTCTATTAAAAAATTATAAAGAGGATAAAGCATAGCTTTCTTAAATTATTATTTATTTAATATTTTTATACTAACCGTCTTTTTCGCTGAAATTATACCAACTTAATCAGTTATGTTTAATAGCTTCTTTAAACAGTGTAGATTATGAACACACAAATTAATTAATCTGTGTTTAAGAATAAATTTCTCATTTTCAGAAACAATATTAATAAAGGAATAAAATAAATAATTAGGAACAGAACATAAAATTTAGTCACCGACAACAAAAAAAAACATCCATAAAAACGAAAATTGGGGAAGAAGAAGAAGAAAATAATGAGCTTACTGATTGTTGGTGGAAGGAATGGTAGAAACTGAAGAAGAGCAATGAGGAAGATCTGGATTAGGTTGGTTGTTCTAGGGTTGTTCTAGGAATTTGTGGGTGTTTTTGCTACAAAAGACAATGTTCATGTGAAAATGTTTTGTTGGTTTGTTTTGTAACTGAAAAATTCTTGTTGCATTTTCGTTTTCGTTCTTCTTTTTTCTTCTTCTTCACATAGATACATTCTGATAAATAAATTAGTTAAATAAATGTGTTTTTATTTGTAGGTGTAGTTTGACGGAATTGACCCTTATAGTTGGGTTGCAATTGCGATTGCATTGTGTCAGAAGCAAGCGAGAGAGCATCTGAGCTGTATTCGATATAAGAGAAGAAAAAAAGTCATCAGTCATTAGTTGTCCCACTGCTTTTTTTTTCCCTTTTTACTTTTTGATTCTTTCATAAATGAAAAATAAATAAAGTTCATCCAAAAAAAAATAGTACGAGAGTCTCTCCTAACTTAATTAAATCTTGAATTTGATCTTTGACTTCACATGCTAAGAATACTTGGCTTACGCCAAAAAATAATAAAGTTTCATTTAATCTAAAATGTAAATAGTAGACAGAACAATACTTCCTCCATTTTAAAATAATTGTCACATTTGACTACTGCACACTTGTCAATGCATAATTTTGATCATTAATATATTTAGTTGTGTATTATTAAAAATTATGAAAAATTGATATTTTGATAGTACTTATCGAGACAAATCCAACAAGATCTCGCATGTTAATATTTGTCTTTATACATTAGTAAAAAAATATGGTCAAAATAACTTGTATGAATAGTTCACACGGTCAAATTGTGACAATTATTTTGTGACGGAGGGAGCATATGACTAAACATATTACAAAAAGAATATATTAACAAGTTTCTTAATCACACATGTTAATGTTTTTTTTATATTAAATATTATTGTGATGTATAGAGTGTATTTTTTTTTAAGAAGCCAAAATAAAACTTTATTAAAAAATGAAAATCAGTCCTGGTAGCACAAGAAATGTTAATCAGGTACTGAGGGAAGTCTGGTTACATCTTGAGAGCAATAACAAAAAACAAAAGTTGCACTAATACAAAAAACAACCAAAACAGAACATAACAATACGAATATCACGTAATAGCCTGGAAACACTGCATGGGATACAGCCGCCAAAAAGAATAATTGAAATCAAACAGAATGAAGTAAGATTTCAACCACCAAAACGTTTGCAGCTTAACCTTTTCCAATAATGTTTCCACCGAATCCAAAGTCGACTGAAAAATCCGTTTATTTCTAGCCCGCCAAATCACATAAAGGGTCGAAATCCATAATATACTATCATGTCATAAGCTTGCAAAATAAAATACAATCCGTCCATACGACATATTTCAACTAGCAATATTGATATTGCAAAGTTTAACACGTTCACATGAATTTTAACTCAAAATTTCGCAGTCGAGTATGAGAGGTTCAAATGGGTTCTTATTATTTTGTGTATGAACAAAAATAAAATAAAATGAAATTAATACTATCATATTTTGTCTTCCTAATAAAAAGATTTTTTTTTCCTAAATATTACCTTCTTATAAATATGTAAGATTAAATGAAAAGAAATAAAATATCAGTATTTCTCTCTTTGAATAATTAAAGATTAATTTGAAAAAATGTATATTATTGATAAATTTAATAAATAAAAATTCCTTAATTCTCGTATTTTTTGTAAAAGAATCTTATATTTTAAGATGGATGTAGTATATAAGATCATCGGCAAATTTCTATATATATTTATTATTTTTCTTTCGATCATAACCTGTAATAAACGCATCAATATACGTTGAAATATGAAAATACAACCGTAAATATTATTTTTTTTACATAGTTTAAAAGTATAATAATTTAAAGGAGAATGTTAACATGTGCTCTTAAGGGCACATGTTAAGAATTCAAATGTGATAAATGATACTTTACAATTTATACCCTTACGAAAACTAAAACATTCATTAAATGAAATTTTCTTTTTCTTAATAAAGTAAAGGTAAATATGACAATTTTTACTATTTCTTAATCTACGTGTAAAACTCTAAAAGGACTAAAATTTTGGGACAGATGAAATATTATTAAATGCAAAATTTATAGTTTTAAGCCCATGTTAACATGACCTTAATTTAAAATGAAATCCACTACCTAGTTTAAGAAGTGTAAAATAATATGTTACACTTAATTATAATAAAAAAGTGGAGGAAATAATAGTACTTGCAATTGAGGGCAAATAAATAAAGAAAGAAAGTGACGATAGCAACAGGCAAGTTAGGACCACCGTCCGTCGGTGGCGCTATAGATAGCCAGCCAGCTGCTGCATGAATGATGGTTGACTTGGCGACTTTCAATATGCATTGCCACGCCATTAGTATGCTATTAGCTATAGACTATAGTACAATACAATCAATTCCTAGCTTGTCGGCTTCTAAATTCATAATAATAAATAACTACATACTACTGTACTATGTATTCATGTTTTGGATCAACAACTCTTAATGGAAGTGACTTTCTAAAACAAATTAAATATGTTAATCAACTGTTTATTGATAAGTAACATAAGATTTGATTGACAAACTTCTTCTAACACTATTATTATAGATAGACACTTGATCGATGGATTTGGATTCTATGCAATGTAGCGGCATGTAATCAGTAAATATGGACAGTACAATTAATACTTTTTTTTTTTATTAAAAAGAGTGAAGACCCATTTTGGTCCCTCACAAAAACTACAAAACCCAAATTAGTCCCCGACAAAAATAAAGGTCATATTTAGTCCCTAACAAAATTAAACCGGGTCATGTTAGTCCTTCGTTATTATTTTTCTTAATATGATTTTTTTTCTACTCTTGAACCGTGACTGTGTATTATTTTAATATTCTTAAGGAACAACTTAGTCCCTGATTTTCCGTCAAAAAAAAAAAAACTTAGTCCCTGATTTGAAAAAAAAAACAATACGTGTTTTTCTCTTTCACAAAATAGAAAGAGAGAATACTAGGGTTTTCTAGTTTTAGGCTTTCAGTCTTTGGTTTTTCTCCTCTCACACAGCAACACTTTCTTTTCCAACAAGATCAATTTTTTTATGGTGATATTCATGTCAAATGATTCAACCGGAGAAGACGGCATACAACGTACCGGAGATTCGATGATTTGATCCCTTAAAATTTTAGAGATTAATTTTAGTTTTGTAGTTTTTGTTCGGGGCAAATATAGGTGTCAATTCGATGATTTGATCCCTTAAAATTTTAAAAATATTGTCTATGAATATTGTCTAATTTTCGTATTTTTTTTAAAAAAAATGTGGGGATCAAATTGTTCCAAAATAAAATAATGTAGGGACCTAAATGTCCCTTATGTTTGTAAATAATACACGTGGCATAAATAATACACATGACAGTCCAGTCACGGTTCAAATGTAGGAAAAAAAGACCGGATTAAGAAAAATAATAACGAAGGACTAACATGTCCCGGTTTAATTTTGTTAGGGATTAAATATGGACTTTTTTTTTTCGGGGACTAATTCGGGTTCTGTGGTTTTTGTGAGGGACCAAAATGGGTCTTCACTCTATTAAAAATAAGTATTCATTCACTCAAATTGAAAATATATAGATCATTACAAACTCAAGATTCTAAAAACTGAAAAAGGTGAATCTACAAACAAACTTGCAGCACATAGGTTAATAGTATACAACGACATCATGAAAGTGCCTACAAATATGACAAAATAAAAGTAACTAGAATATTCATACTCCCGAATTTGCAACGTTGACGTCCAAGTCTTCATCAAATCTGTAATGTGTTGATGTAGATATGTCAATTTGAATTAACGAAACACCGTAATGAAAAACCAACAAACGCCGCATAAGACGACGACAAACACAACGCCGCACAAGATGACGACAAAACTTAAAAAACATAGAACGATGGAGCAAATCTATATGGATAATCACTTGTTTAAATGAAAAGAAAAGGAAAAACAATTTAGAGGGGTGATTTTAGATCAAAAATTGACCTTAAAACCAATCTTCCTTGGTAGATGAACAAAAAGAGTAAATTAGGGTTTAGGGGGGAGGGGGCGGCTGTGTTTAGGATCTGCATATCCTCCAATTAATACTAGATGTCCTAGATTTTAAAAAGTTGGACCGTCCGATCTTGATCAATAGGTTGATTGTTTTTTCTTAAAACATCATTGCATAGATGTTTTCCCTAATTTAAATTTTAATCATAAATATAAAATATTGAATCCAAGTAAATTTTGTTCTAGTATGACCCGGATCAAATGTAGTTTTAAACGCACATAGTTAGCAGTGTTGGGTCATCTCACTTATAAAGTGTTCAACCTCCACTTATCTAAGCAATGTGGGACTTAACACTCACACTTGCCATAACAAGCAGCTGTTTTAGATTTCGACTGTTGATCTGTAGTCAAATGGTTCTAATTATGCAGCATAAATTTCTATAATTTTTTGCGTTTTAAAATTCTAATCGTACATTTTAGATCAAATGATCTTGATCAATTACTACGTTAATGCAGAAACTGGATGAAATCTTATTTTCTAGTATACCGATGAGCATATAGTATTACGAAACCACAATTTGGGGTACAATGATGGGAAAGAAAAGAACTTCAGTTTTGATCTTTTTGAAGTGGGAATTTTCAACCTTTGCTTTGTTGGTACGAAAGAATTTTTAAAGGAATATTGGTAATGGTAAAATATTATGTCCACATCCATAAACCTTTGTTTGTCACCACTTCCTCAATACTTTATATGATGCCAAAGCTATTCATTTTTTACCTTCTTTCAAACTTTTTTTGAGTGTTTCTTCGGATTCGATTTGTCTTTCATAATGTACTAGTAATGAAATACTACACACTAAATACTCCTTGATTACTATACGATACTTAATGGATGATGGTTAGTTTTTGGATTAATTTTTTTTAAGAAGTATTGAAGGAGAAAAGCAAAGTGTTTTGTGATGACTTGTCTATTTCAAGAGTAATAATTATAAGCTAATAATACAATAAAGTTACGTACACATACTAGTAGCCTATAAAGTCTAGATTATTACTACCATTACTTATTAAATTTGTACTAGTAAGTTTTAGAGATGTTTATGGCTTCATCTAGAAAAATTATACCACATTATGATATTACTAGCCGATAATATTTTTATGCTACAAGAATAGTATATATTGTCGCTTTAATTGTTGCCAATTCAATTCCTTTTCATAATGACAAATCATGATCAAATTACAGTGGATTATTGTCCTATTGAATTTGTTGAAAAAATCACTTTATTCGACTATAACACATCACTGATCAGTTTACATGTGCATCACCACAAAGCAAAAGAAACGACAAACCATATTATCTAGACATCAAAAGTCAAACCAATCAAAAGAATTGCAAATTGATTATTAAAAAAAAGAAAAAAATTAGAAGAGAAAATTGCAAATCATTTTTTTAAGAAGTTAAACTAAGCCACTCAAATTAATACCAGAGATAATTGAATCTGAGACCTTAAGAGGAGTACACTTTTAAGTCTCAAGTCAATACTACTAAATCAACGCAAGTGGTTGAAAATTGCAAATCATATCCTAACTTTAATGATTTATTTATCATGTGGGGAATTTCTTTTGTCCTTTCATTACCATTTGATCTAATTTTGATTTTTGTACTTTATAAGTTACTACTAGGTTTAATAAAATGGTGAGAAATTTAGATAATGTATTATAGAACATTTTGTAGAATCTCAATTTTCCTAGTACCGTGTATAAGCATGAGCCACGCGAGCAGATTGTCGTATGAGATTGGTTATTAAATATAGTCAGTAAAATAGATAAAGGAAACTTGTCAAAAAAAATAGATAAAGGAAGTGAAAAATTAATAAATAAGTAGAAATTTGACGCAGTACGGAAGTGGGAAGGAATAGCAAACGCTAATCCTATAAAACGGGTTTCTGGAATCCACCAGAAAGAATAATTTGGAATCCACCAAATTTGAGAGAAACTCTATATTTTATTGAATGAAAAACTATAACTTCAATTGCTTTCAAATATGTTTGCCTATAAATAGGCTTACAATGGAAACAAACTTTAGAAAAGATAATAACTAACTTATTCTAAATTTATTATCTTTTATATTTAAAAGATAACTATCCTAATAATAACAAACTTAAAAATAGGATAAGAACTAATAATAATGAAAATAAAACAAACTTTAAAAAGATAGGAACAACTAATAATAGTGAAAATAAAACTAACTTAAAAAGATTAAAACTAATCGGAATTCAAACTAGTCCTCCTACATCAGACTCCTCCACCTCAAAAGAACTCGACCCCGAGTTCTCATCTTGATAAAGAGCCTCATCTGCTTGATATTGGCTCATGCGTTTATCATAGTAAAAACTTGGTACCGATTTTGCTTTAATTACCAAATTCTTTCTCGTTTGCTTGATCGCTACTTTTTGCTCTTCCTTTAGTCTTACATCATACCAACTCTTTTCTTCTTTAAAAGCTCGATTTTTCTCCTCTAACTTGAGATAACAAATTGTTAACCCAGCTAATAACTCCCCAGTGACAGTAGAGCTTATATGCATAACATCAGAATACCAATCAATGTTCATAAGTTTTTCAACTTGAACATAACAAGGTTTGAAGATCTTTCCAACATCGTTTCTCCCCAAATCAACTAGCAGTTTGTGCTCTGCGCATTGTTTTTCATTATTCAAAAGAAGCTTATCTGTTTGTGTTGTCATTGAAGTCACATCATATTGCGTTGTCGATGACAATAAATTTGTTACATGCCCTTCTTTCTCATTTGTTTCTTCATCAAATTTTGGCGCCGTCTCTGTTTGGATGTCGCAATCTATGCTATTGTTGTTCACGTTGAAACTACCCTCCAATTCTAGATTGAACAATCATTCCTCATCAATTGTAGTTTCTACCGTTTTAGACATCACCTCCGTTTGGACCTCTGATTCTATATTCGACTTTTCTTCCGCATCTGGTAGCGGCAACACGTCGCGGGATTCTGGTTTATTATTGAATGCAGCGTTGACAAATCTCAAAAGGAGAGACTCGTCAGTCTTCACCACCTCTAAAGAACTCAAATCCTCAATAATTTGATTCTTTTCAACTACATATGCATCGTTTATTTCAGTTTTGTCATTATTGATGATGTTAAATGTTTCATCGACTTGAACATTAAGATACCTTGTAATATACGTTATCAAAACAGAATGCTTAGCAATATCTTTAATCGTCTTACGCGAGTTACCTACAATTCTGGAAGCATGTCTCAAAAGGCCGGTCAACGAGTAATCTTTGTTGTTGCAAAACGGACACCGGTATATTGAATCAGAGATTTTAAACTCGTAGTAATCATCCTTCAACTTTTTGAAATATCTACGTTCATAGTATTCCAAATCAGATTCACGAGTGTGTCCTGATTTTCTATACGTAATTGCATCAATAATATGATTGTTATTATGAACCCTAATAACCGGAATTGGTTCTTCACCCCAGTTGTTGCAGTTGTTGTTGTTGTCGTTGTGGTTATCGTTTCTGTTGTTGTTGTTCAAACGATTTGATAACATCGTTATTTGTGCAGCCAAAGTAGTTAAGGATGTGGTAAATCCCTCGATGTCTACCCTGGTTATTGGTTGATCTCCCATAGCTGTTCAATCCACGAAAGAACAGGGAAAACCTGCTCTGATACCAACTGACGCAGTACGGAAGCGGGAAGGAATAGCAAACGCTAATCCTATAAAACGGGTTTCTGGAATCCACCAGATTTCTGGAATCCACCAGAAAGAATAATTTGGAATCCACCAAATTTGAGAGAAACTCTATATTTTATTGAATGAAAAACTATAACTTCAATTGCTTTCAAAAATGTTTGCCTACAAATAGGCTTACAATAGAAACAAACTTTAGAAAAGATAATAACTAACTTATTCTAAATTTATTATCTTTTATATTTAAAAGATAACTATCCTAATAATAACAAACTTAAAAATAGGATAAGAACTAATAATAATGAAAATAAAAACAAACTTTAAAAAGATAGGAACAACTAATAATAGTGAAAATAAAACTAACCTAAAAAGATTAAAACTAATCGGAATTCGAACTAGTCCTCCTACATCAAAATTAGTGATAAAATATACTTTTTATGAGACATATATTAGAATTTGAGAGCCTATACTCAACCACAAAAGCTAGCTTGAGAGTTGAGGTTTGCACTACATTATAAAGGCTATCTTTGTCACATCTCTAGACAATGTGGGACTTCTAACACAGCCCCTCACGCCCAGCACTATTGGGCTTGGTGCGTGGAATCAACAACAATGAGTGGCCCAAATATGGGAGGTCTCCACAACAAACAACAAATGGATCTAGGATAGACTCTGATACCATATTAGAATTTGAGAGCCTATACTCAACCACAAAAGCTAGTTTGAGAGTTGAGGTTTGCACTACATTATAAAGGTTATCTTTGTCACATCTCTAGACAATGTGGGACTTTTAACAACATATGGAGTAGTTCGCAAAATATACTGCTTATAAAACATGGGAATATTAAATGTGGTTGATAGAAATTTCAATATTTTTTTGGTCAAAGAAATTTCAATACTAAATATGATAAAATCATAGTATATGTATCAATTGTCAATTGGTTCAGTTGTGATTGACGCTGAACTTAGTAAGGAGGATCACAGTTCGATCTCCTGCAACTGTGATTGGGAGGGGCTGAAAACACTTGATGTAATTAAATTGGTGGTGAAAGATAAAAAAATAAAAAAATAATAGTATATGATATGATCTTATATGATTAAAGTTGACCTTGTTCTTTTAGTGTTGATATAACATTGCTCTTTTTTGTCTATATTTTTATTTTTAGTGTTGATATAACATTGCTCTTTTTTGTTACAGCAAACAGTGTGTTGTGGTCACGGCCACTTCAATTTCAGTAGTGCTATCACTCTCTGCAAATGGTCAACATGGTGCATGTTGTATGTTTACAACTTCACATGTGACTCTAAAAAGTACCGTAAAAAAAAATATCTCGCACATCAAATGTGAAATATTTTTTGTTTTTCGTTTTTTGACGATAATGAAATGTGAAATATAAACATCTGCAATTTATATTTTACACGACTTATTCAGCCGTGAATTTTAATTTTAAAAAGCCGGTTTATTTAATGGTCTAATGATATATGAAAATAATTTATTTATTTTTTTACGATGTTGCCAATGAGAATAAAACTTAATATCTCAGGCATACTACTGAAATCCCTCACCACTAGACTAAAATGGCTTAAATTAATTTTAATTAACTAATGACTTAATCAACATAATACATCAACAATAAATTGGTTTAGTCTCGTGAGCTTAGTTCAGTTGGTGGAACATTGCATTATATATGTTGGGGGTCGAGGTTCGAACCCCGGTCATCCCACTTATTCACCTTATGGGTGAAATTTCTAGCCACTGACCACTGTGCTACTTGACCAAAAAAAAATTGTTTCTATTTTTTTATTTATAACTCTCTGGTTCCTATGGGAAAGGGACCTTAATAATCCAGATTTCGGCCAGAAGGTAAGTAAAGTCTGATAAAGAAATTGTTCCACCCAGAAATCGAATTCGGATTCTCCCGAACGATTCGTCATTTGGTGAACCTCATTAACCACATGAGCCCAATCACTTCGTTAAAAAAAAATTGTTTAAGTGATAAAGGATTTTAGCCTCTTTGAACTTTTTTTTAAGCAATCCTTATACATATATAATTAGGGATTCGGTTTCGCCTCATAGTATGAAAAAAGTTCATTAGAGTACTAATTAGATAATATTTTTATTACAAACTTTTATTATAAAAATACTACATTTATTCATGAAGCTTATGTTAAAAATTTACGTATAATAATTTTGTCTTAAAAGTGATCCTATGTAATCAGTTGTTTAAAAGAACAAAAACTGCTCAAATTTACATTTAAATTTCTTAAGAATGATATGGTGTTAGGCACACACACAAAAACAAAAGAGAAAAGAATTAAAATAATGTTAGTTGATATAACTATATTATTTTTCATTTAAACTTTTTTATTTGTGCGTGTGCACAAATAAATTTTATTTGGTTTTGTGCCTATGCAAGAATTGTTCAGATTTATTATTAATGAATTGAGTTTATTGCGTTTGTTTTAAGAAAACAAAATGCAGGAGTATCTTTATCTTAGAACACAAGTTTTTTTGGTCAAAAAGAATTTTATTAATGGAATTTATAGTTATACTTTGAGTTCAATGTTCAATTAATTTGGTTAATCAAATTTATATTTTATTTTCATTCATTAAAGATGATTTAAGTTTCATGTTTGGAAAAGGACCATACGCCAACTTACAAAATCAGATCAGAAAGCTGCGATTCATGGCCCCAAGAAGAAAATCAACCTTAGATTCCATATGAGCTTAATTATACATTTATACTACTACTAGTCTACTAGTAGTTTTTTAATTTTTAATCTCCGGTTTTAAGTGAACATATTTAATAATCTGGAGTTCCATGTCTCATTAAAAAATTAAACTTGAGTTCTTTTAAACTATCCATTTTTTTTTAGTAAAGTTCATTAATCACTTGAACTATATCTTGATTAATGATAACGGCTATTTTTAGGCAAGTGATAACAAATATGTTTTGAGCACCGGTTAAAATTTTAAATTTATAATTTTTTTTTAAAATTTTGTATAGTCAACATTTTGAAAATTAGTTTATAGTTAGTAAGACCGTATTTTTATTAGTTTATAGTTAATTTTTTACTAAATTTGATATTTAGTCCCTTAATAATTTATTTGTTGGTTTTATTTTGATCACATAATTAATTATTATTTTATTTTGTCCGCTTAACTATATTTTTATTTGGTCTCTGTAACTTAACTAAGCTGATAAAGACATTACATTATATATGCACGGATTGGAATTCGAACCTTGAATATTTCACTTATTCACCTTAGGGATGAAATTTCTAAACATTATACTACTTTAAAAAAAAAAAGGCTTAAATACACTTTTGGCCTCCAAGTTTCACAATTGCTTGATTTTGATCCCCCAAGTCTCAATTGCTTGATTTTAACCCCTAAGTTTCACAATTGCCCAATTTTAGCACTCAAGTTTCAATTGCTCGATTTTGGCCCACCAAGTTTATCCCTTTTTGAATTTGCTAACCGCCCAAGTTAACAAAATGTGTTAAAGAATTCTCCGGTTATATACACGCGACTCCCCTTGATGTTGTAGAGATGTTATAAATGTGATGTTTAAATAACATTTCTGAAAATAAACCAATACCTACTTGCTATCTCATTGACACACGTAGGTGTGTATAGCTAGACTCCCATCATTGTAGTGACTACTATTCAACATTTGTAACAATTTTTGTTTTTTTACACATTTGAGGGAGATTTTTGTCTTTCCACTTATTTATAAGAAGACAAAAAAAGACCAAGTGAAAGAATTACTAAAGATATATTTAATTTTTTTTCATCTCCGACATAATGTATGCGATGTTTCTAACAACTGAATTAAGTTCGCGGAAACAAAAAAAAATCTTGAATTTATTAGATTTTTATTAATGGTTAAATATATTTTTAGTTCCTACATTTTGAGAAATTGTTAAGAATGGTCCCTACATTTTAAAAATGGTAAAAAAAACCTATAAAATTTTCCGCTATCAAGATTAGTCCCTGCGTTTATCCTTTTGGGACCATTCTTGACAATTTCGCAAAATGTATGGACTAAAAATATTAAAAGGTATGGACTATTCTTGACAATTTTGCAAAATGCAGGAACTATTCTCTACGGATTGGACTAAACTTGATAGTGCAAAATTTTATAGGTTTTTTTTTTACCATTTTTATAATGTAGGACCATTCTTAACAATTTCGCAAAATGTAGAGACTAAAAACATATTTAATCCTTTTATTAATTAATGCACATTTAAAGTAGTCCATAATTTTTACATAAAGAGAAATTTAGTTTTACGTGTAATAAAAAAAAATTGTTACAAAAAAAATCTTTTAAATAAATAGAAAGAGTTATATTTATCGAGAAAAACTAGAACTTTGAGTCTTTGACCAGTGCGGTGCACGGGTTTAACTGTAATACGAAAAAATAAGATATAAATTTTTTAACACTAAAACATATATAAAAAAGTCAAGTACCAATTAAACGTATATATGAAGTTTCAACATACAACTGACCATATAAAAACATTGTCGACAAAAGATATATCCCAACATGCTTAAGAGATTGTCTCTAACTCTTAATAATATAGTCATCGCAAAAGAAAAAAATTAAAGGGATGCGAGTTCGATTCTCATGCTAGACAAATTTGTATATTTTTTTAATATAATAGACCATATGAAAAAGAGAGGAATATTGAGAGGAAAAAAAAGTTTAGGGTTATCATTTAGGAGCAATTTTAGAATATAATAATAATAATAATAAAAAAATAATAATAATAGTAGGAAGCTAATAGTAATAATAATAATAAATATTTAACATGGTGAGTTAAATGTTGTGTATTCGATTATTGGTAGGGTATTTTTTAACATTTTATTTGAATTAATAATAATAATAATATTAGGAAGCTAATAATAATAATAAATATTTAACATGATGTGTTAAAGGTTGTGTGTTCGAATCTTAGTGATGTATTTTTTAACATTTTATTTGAACTAATGTTAGGGTAAAATGAGAGGAAAAATGAGTGGAAAAAAAATTAAGGTTAAAAATAGCAAAACGGAACAAGCTTATTATAATATTATAATATAAGAGATAAGTTAACCTTGGTTTACGGGTTTATAATGTTGATGATGTAGCTTTTCTTTGAGGCATGTAAGGATATAGATTATTTTTTAGGTGGTAGTCTATAAACTTTTTTTTTAAAGAAGTGATTTGATGTGCATTTGATTCTGCGGAAATTAAAATTGATTTAATTGATTTAACTTTTGTTAAAAATAAGTTAAATATCTTCAAAATAAAAGTGATTTATAACAAATATTTATTTGATTCTTATAAAAAAATAATATTTATTTGATTAATTTGAATCAAAATTGCTTGTAAGGTGTACAAATATTAAATGGGTAACCAAATAAACCAATAAAACCTTTCAAAAAGTATAAGGGCAATTAAACAAAATACACAAAAGAATTTTTTGTGTCAGGTCAATCAAACCAAAATTGATTTTGGCTGTTGTAGAAGCTCCAAAATCAAGCTTCATCTAGAATTGAGTTTAGGCAATAGAATTGTTTATTGTTTATACCGCCAAAATATTATTATGCACGGCATAACTTTGATATCACAGTGGATGTAGCATAATTACCTTAAATATTTTTTTTGGTATAGAATAATTATGGTAAAGTTACATTTTTTTAAAAGAATTGCAGCGGATCACCGTAATTTTGACATATCCACCGTAATACTAACCTACACAATATGAGCCATTTCAACATGTATCCAAACGAAGGCTTATAGCTATTGCACTCTCATTCTCGTAAAAAAGAAATCAAGAGAGCTTTTATTCTCACCTTTCTTGGTTCATAAAAATTACTTTGATCAGAATTTATTCACCTGCACCCGAATTAATAAATTTAAAGGTGTGATTTAAATAAATAAATGGAGAGGGTAAAAGTAGCTCTCAAATATGGAGTAAAAGTACTCTAGTCATTCCATCCCAAAATATAAACAAAAATAGTCAATTTTTTTATGTATTTAGTTTAAAATTTAGACCAAGTATATTCACTTTTATTGACCAAATTTTATTTATATTTTAGGATGGAGAGTAGTTTGTTTACTCAAAAATGACCGAAATATGCTTGGACCAAAAATTTGACCCAAAAATGCAATCTAGTTGTAATGGAGCAAAGCTGCACTCCTTTTAGTTCACCGAATTGATCGATTTGGTGATTACTTTTCTCCCTTGGTTATTTTTTTGGTCAAGTCTTCCTTTGTTTTATTTACACAAATAAAATACACTATCAAAATATATCTTTCAATAAAATTTTATACTATTGGAAAATATTTTCTAAGGAGAATGGGGGAGATTCAGAGCAATATGTGGTAGAGAAGAGCGATTACCCTTAATTTTGGGTTCAATTTATGAACCGATATCTTTCTGATTTGTTTTGTTTATGCTACTAGAGTTTTGGGCCTACATCAGATTTCAATTAAATACTAGTAGAAAGATTCTCTCCCCACCCCCTACATGTCTTTTTCAGCCCCCTCAACATGCAAAAAAAAACGGTTCTATTCCCCGAACTTTTTTCAGTGTAAATTTTACACTAGAAAATAGTTCGGGCCGTATTTCCCGAACTTTTTTGTGGGGTGGGAGGTGAAATAGACATGTGGGGGTGGGGAGAGAATCTTTCAAATACTATAACAAAAGAAAAGGCTCACTTTATGGTCGAATGCGGTTCCTAACTTCCTATTAGTATAAGAGATCAATTTTTCTCTTGTGACTTGAAGAAATGGATTGAATTAAAAGAAAAGGCTACTGCTTGTCATTTTGTTTGGAGCTGGAGGAACAAAGAAAAGCACGGTGGACATTTTGTAAGACAGTTAACTCCGGTGACAAGTATTCGACATTATCAGATGGAAAATAAGGCTACTAGTGTTGGGAGAGAAGGTAGGCGAAACTTGGAGCTTATTTGTTGGAAACCTCCTCCGGTTGGGTGGGTGCAATTGAGCACGGATGGATCGTGTAGGGACGGTAGGTATATTGGTTGTGGTGGGTACCATTAGAGGGAACGAAGGAGAGTGGTTGGGTGGTTTCGCTAAATTTGTTGGTAAAGGGTACACATAGCGGAGTTGTGGGGAGTGTATTAAGGGCTTCCATACGCAAGGCTATTAAACTTTCAAGCGGTAGAGTTACATGTTGATTCAATGGTTGTTGTTCAAGCCATCATGAGGAATGGGATTGGAAAAGAAAATAACACTTTTTAGACTTTTGAGGAGTTGACTGCACAAATTCCAATGTCATATTACTATATTTGCTTCCTTAAACTAGCATTTTCCTTTTTTAAAAAGAGTGACCGTAATAATGTAATTATGGGTTTAAAAAATTGGTAAAATCGAACGTAATGATCTGACACAAAGTTGCACAAAAAGAATGACACAAGTATAGTATAAACTAAAAATTCCAAGCACAGTCAGTAAACCAAAGAAGTGAAAGCAACTTACGGGAAGAAGAATTGGGGTTATCAGCATTAGATTGCCTTGCCTCGGAGCTTCGACGACTCAATGAATTGATTTTGAAAGTGCCTGCGAATCGAGGACCTACCTCTAGGATAGAGCAATCACATGAATAAGAAAAAGGTCAAACGAGAATCTTGAAAGTATCATGGAAAAATAGTACTAGTACTAAATCCTTTAAAATGATTTTGTGATTCTATGGTTGATGTTATTATTTGCTTTGTCTTGGTAATTGTTTGTTGTTCGTTGTTCTGGTTTAGTACTTCTGTCCGAAATCATCTCCACGTGATGATTTTATATCTAATAAAATGGTCGCAACTCAAATTATTGCATGTGTAATTTGGCCAAATAGTAAAATGATTGAATTTAGTAGAATGAAGTGAAAGTGACAGACAAACACTTTCACAAAATATTTAAAATCATATGACTGGTAATGCCTCTCCGTGCATGTTTACATTTGCCGCGTGAGTTTGACCAAAATCACAACGAGATCAGATGCAGGCCTCAGACTTTTGAAAACTCTATGACTAAAAAATTGTAATTTACTTTTAGCTTTATAATAAAGTTATCAACTACTACAAAATAAGTAACTAGTACTAGAACTTTGAAACAAATTCATTCACACAAATTGTGCAGAAGCAAAAACCTTAACAGTACTTTCTAGCCTCTTTAAACCCTAACAGGTTTCTGAAGAACAGCAGATAAGAAAACATGATACTTGCCATTATCAACCTTCTCTCCCACAACCCATTTCAATTTTCTATATCCAAACTTTTCAATCAACCTAGTCAATGCAACTTTCTTCTCTTCATTAGCACAATAGAAGTTATCAATCCAAAACAAACCACCGGCCCGCAAAATTCGATCAATATCGAACATCAAAAACTCCAACTTCTCTTGTTTCCCACCAACATCATTATCATAATCCAAAGTACTTGAAGCGCGAACCAAATCAAACACATTATCATAAAAAGGAAACCTATGATTCAAGCTTAAGAAAAGAGGAAAAAGTCCTCTTGCAGCTATATATTCATTGAAAGGTGCATCAATATTAAGAGTAGTAGTAACAATTGTAACATTCTTTTCAGCCATTACAGCAGCAAAAGATCCAGAACCAATTCCAATATCAAATCCAATTCTAATTCCACCATTTCCTAATGCTAAAACATCATCAACAACAAAATCATTCTTACTCCTAGACTTAACAAATCTTTGATTCTCATATCCATTAACCAAATCAAAGCAATGAACACAATCTCTATTCAATTTCTTACCATTTAAACACTCAAAACTCTTACAACTAAAACCACTCCAATTAACAGTTTTGTTACTAACATTTTTCCAAAGTGAAATTGGAAAAGGATGAAGAAAATTTACCTTAGAATTAACAGTTTTAGCAAAACACCTTCTTCTAGGTAAAGGCTCACACCCTTTCAAAATCAATTTCTGTGCAAAACTCCAATCATCTTGACAATTTCCAAACACTTTATAATTCATATACTGAGACAACAAATCAGAAGATTTCTCACACAAATGACCTACAGATGAAACCATTTCAGTGATTCCAGTTTTGGAATCTTTACCTAAAGGGAGTTTATGAGGCTTGAGGAAAAGTTTAAGCTCTTTTGCAATGTTGGGTCTTGAAAGATCAAAACTTTCATAACCAAGAAGCTGTTTTTCTATCTGGGCTAGTTTTTTTTGAGATTGATCAATTTCTCTGAGAATTAACGAAACTTGTTCTGAGATTAGAGAGAAGTTTTTGTGTACTTGGTGAAGTTGTTCTGTTTGGTTGTTTTTTGGGGAAGAAGTGAATGCATAAAGAGCGAAAAGATTTGTAGTGATAACAGATAAGATCATGAGAATGTTAACTGCTGAAGAACAAAGTGTTGATCTTTTGAATCTTGCTGTTCCATCACCAATTTTCAAAGAAACAGAACCCATTTTTGTTATGATGAAGAAAAAAAAAAGAACAAAGATTGATTTGGTGGAGTAGAGATTCTATGTGACAAAAAAAATCACGAGAAGTGAAACAACATTAAAATGTTGTCGGTTTTCGATTGTTTTCACGTGAGTTTGTGTATTCACTTGTTTGTGTTGTGTTGTCTTGTTGTTATTTTCCATAGTTTCAAGATATTGAAATTCCATAGTAAGTGACTCTGCTCTGCTGCCTCCAGTTCAGTGATGACTCTGTCTGGATATTAAATTCAAATAACTTTTAATAAATACAAGGAACTTTTCCTCAATTTGAATAGACTTTTTTTTTTAGGGAAAAAGGTTGATAGACTTTTAATTATTTAGAGAATCATTCTAACAAATGTGCTAAGAAAACTAGTTAAAAATATAAAATATATTTCACAAAAAAAATAATTGAATTGAGAATGATAATTTTGAAAAATTTGAATCCACCATTTTTTATTGAAAAATGCTAATATGTATCATAAAGACACATGTTAAAAACTCAATATAGAATTGAAAAAAAAACTCTATATAAAAATAATAGTCTTAAAAGTTAAATATTAGTACATTTTTTAATATACAATTTTTAATTTTTTTATATAATAAAATTGTTACTCCCTCCGGTAGCAAAATTGATTTTTTTGGTATATTAGAAAAATAATGTATATGATCCATATTATGAACTAAATACATCACTTTTTCTAATGTATAAAAAAGTCAAATTTATTTATAATCATGACCAGAGTGAGTACTTTTGAATGAGAGCATGTTTGGTCAAAATTAACTTATCATGATTCCATACATTTATTGTGCTTATGACATACTAGTACATTTATTGTGTTTTATCATAAACACTAAACCTACCTACACATATAGTAACACATATAAGCGGTATCTCTACCAACAAAATTAAGTTCATTTGACAAAATTGAATAGACTTTAAATAGTACTGTATATGACTAAAAACAAATAATTAACCAATATTTCCTTCAATGTTTTTTATAAGAGATAACTGGATCAATAAAAATTGATGTATCTGAACTATATTATGAATTACTCCCTCCATTCTTAATTATGAGCAAAAGTGTACTTTTTATATTCGTTCAAAAATTAATATATCTAGTCTACAATATAGGTCAAATACATTCGTTATTCAATAAATCTAAAAAGTTAACTTTTGATTATAATTTCACATCGGGGGAGTATATACAACAACTTTTGTCGTCCCAATTATCTATTCTCTTGTAAAAAACCAGGAGAGAGTATATAACAAATTCACAAACTTTACGTTCGCACGTTGAACGACTTAAAAGAAAGTGGGCTAAATCTACTTATAAATTAGCAATTATTGTTTTAAAACCAAGTTAATGTTTCAAAAAAATTCAAATAATTGGTTGAAGAATGTTTTTAAATATATTTAAGAATTAAGATATTGCAATATTATATGATATAATGTTTTTGGTATAACTTTAATTATAAATTAGCCGTTGTAATGTTATATGGCTTTGGTTTTTGCCTTGTGACTTTTTTGTTGTTGTAATTCTCAGCCTCTTTTTCTCTCCATTCAATGTGCTATAATGAAGGTTTTTTAATTATTATATATAGTTCTTTAGCTGCTAAAAAAAAAAATTATGAAAATGAATACTGCGGTGAAATTTTCTGATACAATTGGTTAACAAACAGTTCTACATTATCAATTGGAGTATCCCCACTACGTTAAATTTAGCATAATTGATTTTCAAACCACAAACAATCTCAGCCTACACGGTAAAATTGCAGAATCACTCGTGAGTTGTGCTTTTGAACTAATAATCTGATATTAATTGAAAGCTTTGTGCAAGACATTATGAAATTAAAAATGCTACAACATTCACACACATAACGGTGACACATCAACTTAACCAAATAAATTTAAGCATGGCAAGTCTACAATTACAAAATTTTGCAATTCAGAGATATTGGTTGTTATTCGAATCATATGTAGTTATGCAATCAATAATTTAGTCCTAAAATAACAGCAGAAGTGATCAAATGCTACATTCTCCACCAAAAGGAAACAGGACAATTCCCAGCAGTTAATAAGCTCAACATTTTTTAGTTATTGCTTCTTCTCCTCTGCTTTCCTCGGCTGGAAGAAAGGACACAAACACAAATTAAATTAATTAAAACAGCTTTAACTATACACAAACAGAAAGCATGCCATTGAAGACATTAAAAGAATACTAAACACAACCATATCAGAGTTATCTGAACAGAAATTATCAAACCATGCAGATACATTGCAGTTGTCTAAGCATATGCAATGCAACCACGTATTATATGGAAAATTTCCATCAAACAACTACAGTGCCAATGTAGTTACTATTTACATTTGCAACACAATTATTAATAATATTCTAGTTACAGAAACCTATAGCTCTTCTAATGGGATCCCCACAATTTAGGATGTGCACCCATAACTAAAGCTACAAAGAATTAAATCAATTAGGTGAACCTCGACTCATCTTAAAAATCATCATTCCCCTACCATCTTATACGAGAAGAATACAGACATGAAATTATTTGAAGGTACAGTTTATATCAAAATACTGCTGAACGAGAAAAGTAAAACACAAAAACCATACTAAGATCTTGCTGCATCTAGGAATGCAGATATGATGCATACTAAGTAACAAATGGAATAATATTAAGTGTTCGTTTGGAAAAGCTTATTTAGACTAAATTTCTGACAAGCATTTGGGTATGTGTTTGTAAATTGTTGTAAATTGAAACAGCTTCTGAAAATAGCTTTGGATATGTCCATAAACTGTTTTCGGCTTATTTTTATAAACTCCTCGGAATAGCTTATTGTCATAAGGTGTTCACCCATTGCATCTTTAATTGTTAGATGATCAATTTCAATATGTTGATTAGATACTGTTAGTTGGTAGGTGTTTGTCATTTTCTGTTACTCAGTTAGTAAGTAGTGAATTGCTCCTTCTGCATCAAGTCATGAGTCATAATGACTGAAATCGTTCCTTCTTCCTCAGCACTACTGTGGCCGCCACAAGCTCTATTCCTCTTCCTCAAGATCCATTATGCCCCTATTACATTCATCCAAACGAAAATCCTTCTCCAGTTTTGGTCTCACCAGTTATTGATGGAGCCAATTCCCATGGTTGGGCTAGAGCCATGACCATGGTACTCCAAATGAAGCACAAGTTTGTGTTCACAAATTGTACCGGCAGCGCTTATCGATCGAAACTTGAACCCTTGTATAGGTATGCAATTTAAGAAAGCACAAAAATTGAAATAGGTAGTCCGTTTTGGTACCATATCTATTCCCATGTTCCGATTTCTCACGTCCCAAAGCGACTTTACCGTGAATTTTATCAAGCTTCAATTAGTAGCAGTAACTTAACACATGGTGATACAGTCAGTTGCGGCACACAAGTGTGTGTAATCATCTTAGAATTTCTAAATTAATAAGTGATCTTTCTCCTTTAAGCAAGCTGATACGTTCATTTCAAAGCAATTACACTAAGATGAGAATCCTTTGGGGTGAATTATGCAACTTTCACACTCTCCATTCTCGCACTTCATCAGGCACTACATTTTATAATGCGTCCAACACCATTCAATTCCGAGTACTGATTGTGTGTAGTGGTTCCTACAAGGGCTGAATAATACTTTTGCCACTGTCCAATTCCAGATGTTGTTAATGGAGCCCTGCCCTGAATCACCAAGGTATTCCCCATGGTTGTAGACAAGAAAGGCCAATTCATGCCACCACCCTTGCAGACACATCTGTTCTTGCAGTCCAAACTGCACCTAACAACAACCGAACCAAAGGGAAAATGAACAAGTCCTGCACAATGGACCCACTGTAATGACACTGCCACTAATCATACCATTATCCCTCAATTTTTTCTCTTCTAATAAATTGATGAAACCAATTTTTGTCTCGTTACCAAATGGTCAAGTAGCTACTGCAACAAATAGTGGCACTATCTACTTGACTGAATCTATCGTCCTATTTGACAGTTGACACTTTATACACACCAAATCTCTCCACTACATTACAAGGCTAACCAAATCCCTTTCATGTCAGGTTAATTACTAATAATCTCTGTTTTATTCAGGAGATACCATCCGTGATGATGATTGGAAGTGCTAAAGAACATGCTGGGTTATACATAACATAGTGACAATTCTTAATGGTCAAGTTCACATTCCTTTACGAAAAACCCTGAATGCATCCCCACACCCATAAGTGGTGTCACTTCCCACGAAATTTGGCACCATAGACTAGGTCATCCCTCAAATTGGTGCTATTCTACTTTACAAAAACGGAAATTGTACTATACCTCTTGCTGTATCAAAAGTTTATGCATATGACAGAAATTTTTTCTTTACTTAATAGCATTAGCACATTTTTTGTCATCTCTGTTTCCGATTAAGTTTATGTTATTATTTTTTCTAACTATTATGGATGACATATCAATAAATACTTGGATTCATTTAATGGAAACCAAGGAAAAAACCCGACAACACTTGCACCAATATGAGTCTCTTGTTCAAAATCAGTACTCAACCATAAAAAGAATCAGATCTAATAATGAAATGACTCAGTTTTCTATGTTTTTTTATTCAACTAAAAGCATTAAACAACAATTGTATGTGTCAAAACTTGGAATCCCCAACAAAATGGGGTGGTTGAAAGGAAGCACCAAGCCAACAACACAAATTAAATGTAGCTAGGGAAATCATGCTTCAGTTTCATTTACCTCTTCCCTTTTGGTCTTTTACCACTCACATGTAGTGCATAATTCCATGACTCCATCTGCTACCCTCAAATTCAAATCTGATTCTCCACATCACATACAGTTTAATACACAAGCATACCACATTTCCATTAAAGCTTTTAGCTCATGTGTTAAGCTTATACCTTCACCTCTCACAGAACAAAGTTTGAAACCTAGAGCTAGAAAATGGTTCCATCTTGGTCACAAAAATGACTCAAAAGGTTAGTTATTGTTTATCCGAAAACCAGAGAGATTATGTCATCTTTCATATCCTACCACAAACAAATCAGTCCTCTCAGCCGGACTCAACCAATGATTTTCCTCCCCCAAAAAGAACTACTAATAACCTAAATGAGTATCACTATAGCATAGTCTATGAAGCACGGACACTCCTTTAATTAGCCGTGTCCCATTGTCAGACACGCATCAGTGTCAAACACCGGCACACATGATTACGTTGAATTGTGTCATTTTCTCAAATTGTTATCTGTGTCAATATGTCCGTGTTTGTGTCCGTGCTTCATAGAGTACATTGCACTCTTTATCTCAATTCCTATATCTTAAGCTATATCACAAATTCATAAGAAGAAAACACATCAATTAAATGTAACAATGAATTTAATCAAAGAAGATAAGAAAAACTCACTTTGGTTCCAGGTGCATGTTGAGAGAGTTCTTCATCAGGGATAATAACAGGCCATTGTTCTCCTGCTTCACGGAACATCTGTTCAGTCTCAAGGTACTGACCTTTCTCCAGAATCATCTTAGTTATATGATGCGCCGGCGTTGATGTTGCATCGAAAGCTTCTTCAACACCGTTAACGAACGTGACCGTGATCTGCGGCGGATGGTCGACGTTTTTACGCTTGACCTCAACTTCGCAGGCAGGGTTTGATTCTTTCGCTTTTCGTGAATTGCATTGGGCTAGAAACTCCATACACGATGCGGTTCGTGGATCGAGTGCATTGAACTCGATCTTCACTCTTGATAGGAACTTCAGCATCTTCGATTTTCTCTCTTGATTACCAAATTATCGAATCTGTTGAAGAACCCACCGACTCTAATCAAATTTCAAAGTGGTGATTGATGTGTAGTACTAAATCATAAACCTCAGAAGAATTTGGGTTTAAGGTTTAATTTTATTATCTCAAAAAAAAAAAAAAAAATTTATTATAAATAATTTTTTTGAAGAAATAAATAAATATTTTATGTATAATCTATTTTTGAAATAAAAGTAAAGTTAATTACTTTTATATAAATAATAAGTTACTGTATTTTTATAATCTAATTTGAGGAATTTATAAAAATAAAATGTTTTTTATAAATGAGGGCACAACTCGAGAACAGATCCACTGCAGTGACATGTCATTACTCTACAATAAAATCTACAATTGAAAGAATCTTCTCTCGCACAACTCCTACTACTCAACGTTGCCTTACATGAGTTAGGTAGGATAACTCACGTAAGACATCTACAATTGTAAAGTGTATGTCATTTGAAGTTGACAACAAGTCAGGAACAATTACGGTTTAGAGAATCTGATCAAAATATGGCGTGGTAAATGGAGGTGTGCAGTGGTTTAGTAGAGCTTGAGTTTGGTGGAATGACATTTTGTCTGACCGAGATGGTGTGTTGGTGAAGGTCAAAATAATTGATTTGCAATAATATGTTGTTCAAGATTGTTAGGAAGGATATTTTGGTCTACCACCCTTTCGTTGACAGAGGTTTGTCTTTTGATATTTAGTGTCAAATAAACACATTTCCATTACAAATATAGGGGTGGCTTTGGTGTTGTGAACTTGTGAGTGAGGGCTGGGGTTGCATAAGGAGTTGGTGGTGGAGCTTATTTCTATATCGAATAATTTTTCTTTAAAGAATAATGTAGATGATAGATTGTGTTGGAACATTATTCATGGTGATGGTTCCTCAGTAAAAGAGGCATACTTTTTTCTGTCTCAAATATAAGCAAAACTTTACTTTTTAAGTTTAGTGAATAACTGAGGAACTTTGGCGAAAGTGCATTCCCTTTTTGTGCAATCACGTGGATTGTGGGAAAAACGGTTTATTGAGGTTAACGAATATTCATTTGCCTGCAACATCAAATCTTGATAAAAGGGAATATTTTGCTTTATTGACTCTTGTTTATGGATTGTGGTTTGCTGCAGTTGAACTTACCTGCAATTTTTGCACTAAATGAGAGTAGGAGAAAGAATGAATAAATATACCTTAAGTGTTGAAAAGGCCAAAAACACCTTGCGCAATAGTGCAAATGTAGAGAAATGCGTAGAACTTGAATATAGACAATCTATAAATTCCATGTTTATGTGGTCCGTGATGTGAAGAAAACTGTTCAACTTGAATGTTTTGTTCTCTCCTTGCAATTTCTCTGCAAACCAAACTAAAGAAATTATCCCTTTCTCTTCACATTCTCTCTTCTAAAACTCTTGTAGTTTTATGCTTTTGCTGTCATAGAGAAAATATGAATATAATACGGGAATTTCATTGCACTAGATGATTAGATTAGATGCTTACCAACAACAAACACAATTTCTCTACCAAAATCATCTTTCTTTTACCAAATTAATTACATTTAAAATTGCTTACATACTCCTCGGCCCTTGGGGAACGGAGAACCTGACTCATTTGGGAAGCAGGTCCAAAGACAAAACTTTTCCAATTATGTAAAATAAACATTGAAGAAACAACTACTGAATATTAAGTTGTGATAATGAAAAATTAGAATGTTATACATCACGGATTAGAAAATAAAACAACATAATGGGCCTCATGTTTCATAAGTAAACATCTCAGCAGGTTCACCAGCCATACACAAAACTGAAGGTATACCGTATACCTCCATACACAAAACTTAAAACAAAAGGGCACTTCTTGCCACTACATTCCGGAAAAGGGAGAAAAAAATGTTACAATTTAAATGTATTTTTGAAGAAAAATTGCAATAAATAGTTAGTTGGACCACATTTTGAGTTACTACGGTTCTCTGGTATATAGAGAACAAAATTTCCAACTAAAAACTAAGTCATGACTTTCTGGGTCTTCCTCTCTTACCGGTTGGCTTCACTGGAGAAGATTTAGAACTGCTTTTATTTGCAGGAGCGCGACCACGACCGCGCCCTCGGCCGGAATTTTTTCCACCGCGTGATGTTTTAACATCAGCCTCACCGTTAACTTCATCATCACTGTTGTCACTTTCTTCAGCCTCTTCTTGGTCTTCTTCGGAGTCAGATGAATCTTTTGCTTTTTTCCTCTTCTTTGAGCTGTCAGCTTTCTTTGCACCCTTTTTTGCAGCAGCCTTCTTAGGCACTGAAGTTTTGTTCACTGGCTCATTACCTGCAGCAAGAAAACAACGAAATAAGTAACAGTTTAGACTTTAGACTCCCTCCAGACTGTTAGGATATATTTGAGAGACAAGTTTCTAAGGGTTTTGAAGGGGGGAGAATTTTAGAGGGCTAAGTCTATATTTTGACATATATTTGACATTTTAAAAATTGAAAGAATAATATGATAAATGATGATCATATAATAATTTAATCTCAATTTATTTTAGAAACAATTTATTGCCCCCTTAATTAAAAAAGAAAAATAGGCCCTCTGCTCCAAAATCCTCCATCCAAACATACCCTTAAAAAGAATTCTAAACATCCAACAAAGAGATCAGAAAAATTCGTCCACTAATTGATAATATAATCTGACGCATTCGAGACAATTATTATTATTAACAGGTAAATTTTAACTATAACAAGCAGCATACCTTCACCAGCAGCTTTGCCATCATGTGTATCAAGCTGCAGAAAGAACGAAAGAAAAGAGAAGTTAGGAGTTGCACACGTCATATCATAAAATATAATACAAAAGATACGTTTAACATCAGCTTTGCCATCATGTGTATCAAGCAATGTACAAACTTGTGATTAATATGAATCACAGCTTCTATAAAGATTGTTCAAAGTATTGAACAGATAGATATGGGAACTGAAGAAAGAAGGAAGAAAGACTAAAAATTTCATTACAAAGAATCTACTGATTTCGTTTTAATCAACACAAATAGCTCATGGCACCATCATTGTGATCAAAGATTCAGAACAAGCAGCTTAAATATAGCCTAAAACATAATATATCATATGAAACAAGCAGTATAAACATAGCCTAAATCATAATATTTGACCGTTTCTAATCCTTGTGAACTCTGCACAAATCGTGAACTTCTAATATAATAGCTAGAGTTAAGAGCTACCTGGTCAAGTCTATCAGCAACATTTGCTCTGTCAACGACAACCATTGAATGACCCAAACCACAAGCAACACTGTTTGAGAAAAAGAAAAAAATTAAATCAGTTCTCATTTCAGTTAGTCATGTATATAAGATTCTTTTTCGAAAAAAGGTGCATATGCTTTGAAATAACTTATTTTGGATAAATAGTTATTTATTTTCGGCACCTTATTGGGGATTTTGAGAGGTGGAGGGAATGCAACTATTTCACTTAACTTTTGTTTTATCATAAATGTATTGTTTGAAATATAAATTGACGATACTCAAAGTGGAAAACAGAATACGAACATTCGAAAGTGGAGGCATCAAGAATTCAAGATAAAGAGGATTGATGAACTGATGGTTACCACCTACCATCATTGAATGACAAATCTGTGTATGTGTGTCGGGCATTTGACCTCACTAAGTTTTCAAAATCGTGGTAATCCATTGTTATTTGTTATATAAAAAATTAGTATATGCATTCTTAAAGTTGGTGTCTAACATATTTGAGTGCATATAACTTGCATCATTTTTAATTTAATTTTCTATGAGTCGATCAACAAACTCAATAGTTGAATTATCATGGTGTAGCATGCTTAAACTCGATAGATTCATTTTCTAAATTTGATAAGTTGGAGTTATTTCATTTTGCTCATGTTATCCTTCAGAGTTTTCTTCTGTCAAACTGTATGTTTTGACAAATAAAGCTTGAAGAGCCTAGAAGTGAAATCATAAGAGCTGAATGATTAGAGTGATTGTTTAATTTCCTATAGGCTATATTTAGAGACTTTTTATCATATTAATAATACAGAAAAATATTCAGAAATGATGTTATATTTCTAATAAAAATAAATGAATTTATATATAAAAAACATTGCCCCCCACTGAAATTTTTTTGAATGTGTCACTGACCTCAATACACGCATACCCTCAAGTATATCCACCTTTTTTGGTACAGCTGAAGACCTAAAGGGCGAGTGCAAACAGGATTAGAAAATTATAAAATCAAGAAACAGAAAATAATGTTTAGCTAAAAAAGGTTGTATACACATACTTCTGTCCAGTAGGTCCGTATCCAAGCTCTCCATTCTGAGCATGACCCCAACTTATGCACGAGGAATCAGCCCCAACAAAATGGTGCATACCCCCTGAATCCATGCATCGTATATTCCAACCGCTATTTACAAAAATAAATTAGAATACTTTAATCAAAGTGAAGTAAACGAAGGGGGGAAACTCGTCCAGAAGTATTTTCTATATATAGCAAGAATTATCATTCAAACCATGGAATCAAGCACAACCTTAAATCCATTAAAGGCTTAGGGTACATCCAGTCATCACCGGTGTTCTTTATTTTGCCCCACATGTACAATTGCCCTCCAGCTAAAATGAAAAATAAACCAAATTATAGTGTGTTAAATAGGGGATAGTTGAAGTCACAAATGAATTATATTTTAGGTCAAGGGATACAATAAAAGGCCGGTTAAGGTTATAGATGCATTATCAGAAAAAGGAAACAATTAAGATAGAATACAGCCATGAAAGAGGCACGTCATATATCAGTGAACATTTTTTGTGAAGCGGGACCAGTGAATAAGTGTTAAGAGATGTAAACCTGCTGTACATGCAGAGTTCATAGAACCAGCTGAGATAATTGCATCAGGAGGCAAAACATTTCTATTTGTGAAAACGTCAACACGGCGAGGAGCAAATTCATCCTTCTGCTCCCTATGTCCTAGCCTACAGAATTAAAGAAACTAGTTGGAAAGTTAAGCCCAAAAGGAGTAAGGACCAAATATGAAAATCCAATTTTGAGAAAGAATGATCTGATATTTGCAATTTCAGGAGAATTCCCAGAACGTGGACAGCCCAATCTGAAAACAGCCAACCAACCTTCCATAACCACCATAACCCCACCTGTACACATGAATAACACATAAGATTAGAACTTAATTTACATGAAAAGGAAGTAATATATTGAGCCAAGACACTAAAGGATTACTCACGTGTAGACAAAGCCATTCTTATCCACCGCCACTATATATATACAAAACAAAAATAATAAGAAACAGTAATATACAAGGTCTGATAATCAATATCTCAAAATAATAACCACCTGTGTGATTTGTTCCACATGCCACCTTGACAATGGTTTCGCCAGCAAGGGAAGCTATTGCTCGAGGACGTGGCTGTGCTTCATAAACTAATTTCACAGAACTGTCTTTGGAATTATACTGCAGAAGCACATGCAACATTATGTAAATCCTTCTTGCAGCACCACGCATACAAATGTATGTTATCATCAAAAGAGAAGTTAATCATGCAGAAATAAGAAAATAGTTTTAACTTAGAAGTACAGTGAACAGAACAGAAATTAAAAAATAAAAGCATGCCCAAGGTCAACTTTGGACATTTACAACTTTATATTTGAGCATATTATCAGTATTGAAATAAACTTGTTCTAGAAGGAAAAAATGATCCATTATCTCTTGATAATCATTTGATACTAATATTTCATGTTGGCATTAACATATCTTCTTAATGGTGCAAGAGCTCCACTCAAATGATCCAAAAACTCAACAGAAAAGGATGGTAACTTAAATGTGTCACATTAATCAAACATAACCTGTTTAATCATTTTGTAATTATTAATTGGTTTCAATTGTCTTTGTCCAATATTCTATATCTATATCAATATTTTATATATTTTAACAACATTTGTTGTTAAACCCGGGGATAGATATCAATGTTACGGACGTGGGTAAGCATGAGCCTGCCCCAACAATAGGTAAGCATAAATCAAAATTGAAACGTGGTAAGTAAGATTATCAATGGCACCAGCCCCCAAGGACTCAGAATCTGATCAACCAGCATGTGAAGACATACACGTCTTAGGACAACAAAGATCATCAAATGCAAACATCTTCCTCAACCATACCTCGTTATCTGTTCCATGCCCGAGTTGTCCATATTGTGGAAGACCAGCAGTCCTAGCAATCATAATAATAAAAGAAATCAAACTTAACGACTACTGCATCCAAACAAGACCAGATATCCACTATCCCGGATAGAGAATCAAGAAACCTTAATACAATTATCAGAAACCATACTGTATAGAAGCTCCGTCTACTGAGGATAACCACACAGTAAAGTCACCACCACATGTAGCATATTTAACTTCAGACACGACACAGCGAATAGGAGATGGTTCAATTTCTGCACAAGACAAAGCAAGGATGTAAATCAAGTAATCACTCTAAATTATATGGGATTAGAGAGAAAATGACAATATAAATATCAGTGTAGTAACTTTACTACATGCCCGTCCATTGCATTATATACCATTCACTCCATCGACCATATATAACATAACATATATATTCTATACCAAGCCAATGATAAGTATGAATCACATTGGGCAAACAAAAGTCACGTCACCATTAAAATGTATACTTTGTAAAACATACCAGTTTTTGCAGAACCCGAACCTAGCTGTCCATGTTTGTTCCATCCGAATGCTAGCGAATTTCCATCATCTGTAACAACTGCTGTATGACTCCTCCCAGCTCCAGCTTGAACAATTTTGTATCTTCAAGTCAAATGTCAACAAAATTTAGCATAACAATAAATAAGAACCGAAAGCACAAGATGCAAAATTAACCATTAAATTGAAGACATAAACACGAGCATCTCATATGTATGCAAACTCACTTTGATAGTTCAGACACCACAGTCGGCCTATCACGCTGAATGGTATCTCCATGACCCAATTGCCCTTTCTGCACAACAATCTCATGAATCAAAAACACACATCATAAATAAATAAAATTCAAATTTTAAATCAATAATAGAACTTCATAGTCATGCCTCATTACGTCCCCATGTATAGCAACGCCCTTCAACATCCAATGCTACGCAATGACAAGACGCTGCATTCATCACAACACACAAAAAATTAACACGGCAACTAATACATACATTTTAGGCTACATTTTAAACACAGATCAGAACATAACGTACTATTAAAAATTTAAATATTAATTTTGTTTATGATAAAATAAAGTTTTGAGGAGAAAATTACCGCAACCGGAGGCAACGTAACGAATATCAATGCCGACGAGAGGACGGAGGCGAGAAGGAGAAACCAAGTTACCCTCAGCGGGACCTTTGCGACGACCAACGATATCCCAACACGTGGCACCACAGAACAGTAGTTCGCCACCTTTGGGAACTTGGTTTTCCTGCTCGACCTTCTTCTCAGCTTCGGATGCAGACATTTCCCGTTCACTCCGGCGAGAGCAACGGTCAAAAAAGTTTTTTTGGAAATTAAATAAAAAAAAATATGGAAATAGCAGATCTAACGGCTAGTATTCAAATGAAGTGTGGAGAGTGTGAAGAAAATGGCGGGAAAGATTAGAAGAGAAGAGAGAACTGGGTTTTGTTTGCGCAGATAGATACTAGTATAGTTGGGTGAAGAAGATGAAACCCTAATTCAACTTTGGTTTTTGTAACTGCTCCAATAATAATAAATAGATTAAAATGAAGAGAAAGAAATAAAGGGTATAATAAATAAGCAACAAAAAAGGAGTGGATTGTCTTTGGGTTTCGAGACTAAGCAACAACATAACTTTTGATTATTCAATTCGTTCATTTTTTTAATGGAAATTTATTGAATTGGAATAAATAAATTCACGTATTGTGGATGAAATAATAATCAAAAAAGAAGATTTTTCAGTAAAAAAAAATAATCAAAAAAGAAACAAGGATTAGATTTTTTGAATAAAATAAAAAAGAATCAGCGGCGCAGCTCGTTGCCCGTTTGTCTTCTATCCAAGTGCAATTATTTTATATATATATAATTTTTCTTCAAATTAAAAAAAAAAAACAAACAAATAATATCATGTGGCAATTTAGTTTGGATTTTGGCTGGGTCGCTTTGAGGAGCTTTTATTTTTCATGACTTTTGAATAATAATAGTATCTCTTTTTCTTTTCTTTTTTATAATTTTTTAATGACTTTCTTTTTTATAAAATAATATTAGTATTTTTGTCCTTGAATATAATAATTTTAAAAATAAACTAATAAAATATTTGTGCGTATTTGTGATTCAAACGGTGTTTTGTTGCTTTTGATTTTTTTTTTTTTGTGAAGCAATTGTTTGAGCAAGACATCGTTGTCAGAATTTTTAGGTTGTTCAATGTATCTGTTTTTTGTGTTTGACGACTTATACGCTCTTTTACTTGATAGGTGATGGGAATGGGGGGATTTGATCACATGTTAATTTCTTATTTTCCTCCTTCACTCTTCAAGTGAAAATGAGTAAAAAGACCATAGAGAAGTTGATTGTTGCTCCTGTCGGTGAAGAGGACCATTTTTGGGTTGTCACGAAATCTTTGGCACGCCCTCACTGTATTATAGTTGCGAGACACAGGTACCTCCTTTTACGATGATAGCAATTGTTGGATCTACTAGCTAAGAGATTAAATCTCAAACTTGAATCAAGTGATATGTACCATTTTCAAAAGTGTCGAGGTCCCTATATATGAGATCGTACTTCAAAGTGATGGGCTTTAAGATACTCTTTTTGTCTTTTTAGAAGCGTTTCATCGAATTGATCTTTCACAGTTTCATCCAAACTCGATGACATTTGTAAGGGTTTCATATTGGCATGCATCTATCTCGAAATGCTCCCCACCTTGCATTTCTTCTATACTTAAAATGGTATTCAGAAAAATCAAGGAGATTACAACTAGGTCTTTGTGATGTAGCCGAGAAAAATATTCAATATGTTAGGCCATTTTGTTTAAGGCTTCAAAGTCCTGTGTTATTTGATTTTGTCGGGGGATAGTGGCCACAGTTTCGACTTTGTTGGACTTCAGAGCAATGCAGAACAATGTTGGGCATGCAATTACCAATAATATTGGGGAGTTAGGAGGACGAGAGACTCCATTTGTTCACGAGACAAATTGTCAATTAGGGAGTCCAATGATTATACTTCGATTTATTTTGTTGAAAGTTTTGAACCTTTTGTGTTGTCAAATCGTATGTTTACATTTCTTTGTTTATTGCATACAGTTGGAGCGCACATAGAGAATCAGAGATCTATGAAACATGGCAAAAAACCTAAGTTTAATCTGTTTTTTTACCTCTATTTAAAAAAAATGTTTGACTTCCATTTTATTTTATTTTTTTGTCCTGAATTACGACCTATCATCTCATTTTGTGGTCATTTTTTATAACATAGCTTATTTATTCATGATATGACAATACTTATAAGATGATAGTGAATATGCATGTTAATAAAAATATGTCTAATAAATATCATCAAAGTCACACCAAAGATGAACAGGTTAACCATAAAAAAAAATCAACACAAAATGAGATGATGTACCAAAATTTTGAAAAAAAGTTACATTGGGGAACCAAAATTTCAATTTTTTGAAAACCAAGAAATCAAAACTTCATTTAAATAAATAAAAATTACTTTTTCCCTTCTTCTTCTTCTTTTTTTTTTTTTTTTTGTGTTTGTTTGTTTTTACCTTAGAGAGAAATTATTCACGTGAGTGTGAGACATATCTTTTAACACTTAGGGTCTGTTTGGATTGACATCTTTTTGAACTTGTAAAAAATAGTTTATGCAACTAAATAAATTTTATGTTAATTTATAAACACTTACTAATAAAATTTATTTTCATAAGCTATTTTTTTGTGTGGTTTACAACGGAGCAGAGAATCAAACTTAAAATCTCATATAGGCAAATGGTAGTTTATATACAACACCAACACCTTTCAAACCACCGAGGCGTCTTTTCTACAAAGTACGAAACCGTGACGGGTTTGAGGTCGAATCCGAACATTTTCATAAGTAATTTTTCTATAATCTATCTTGATACGCTTATGATGATACAATTTTTTTTATTCATTTGTATAAGTTCAAACATAAATTAATTAAAACGGACCTGTTAACAATAAGTTAATATGAATGGACTATATTTTTTTCCTTGAGAGTAATGAATTTTTTTTACAATAGAGGAATGAAATATTTTGAGTCCCATTCACAAATTTCCGTGGGCTGGGTTGGGTATTGTTGTAGCTTCCAATTTATCTGGACAAATTTATAGGGGGAGTGCTACTTGCACCTCCGATTTTAATGATTTCACAATTCTAACGAATTAATTGTTATTTTTTCTTGCAAGAGTACTTATTTATTTTAGGAACAAAAAAAAAACTTAATGAAGAAAGTGGAGAAGATTCATTTACACCCACCTTATGACGTGTGTTTGTTACATATTAAAAGAATAATTATTTTGATATTCCATAATTTATATAGATTAATTTTTAAAGATTTTACAAAAAAAGTATAATTTATTTTGTGTTTGTTTATTGTAATAAAAATTATTTTTTTAATAAAATAACTTTTAGCTTGTTTAGATACAACATACAAAAGTGATTTTCTTTTAAACAAAACAAAAGTGATTTTTTTTAATTACATACAGTAATAACTTTGTTTTTTAACACTTGTTTTCTCTCTCCTCTAAAAAAATTATTATCTGAGAAGCTATTATTAGCAACTTATTATTTTAATTGTTTTCTAATTATTTGTAAATTCTTATTATTTTAAAAATTTGTAACAAACAGACGCAATATTTTAAATTATTGTTTTTATAAAAAAAATATTCTTTTTTGTTACAAAAAAGTGATTCTTTTTTTTACAAAAATTGTAACAAATGGCCTCTAAATAAGACAAGTGTAACGACCCGATTTTCATTTATTCGTTATTTGTATACATGTTTATATTTATATATTGATGTGGCTTATTATTATTATTTTAGTTTGTGGCGATTAATTAATTAGCGAAAGTATTAGTTAATTGAGCGAGTTTGTGAGAATTACACGAGTGTGGGCTTATTGGGCTATTGGGCTTTAGGGCATTGGGCCTAAGTGACTCATAGAATGGGAAGAGCTATAAATAGTGAGAGAAAGGGAAAAAGACACATTTGTGTTTTTTTGAGAGAGAAAGAAGAGAGAAGGAAGAGGAAAGCTAGGGCAAGGAGCTCTTGAGGAGATTTGAAGAGCAATCGCGTGGAAACGTCGATCTAAGGTACGAGAGTTAGTTTTCATAATCGCGAGTGACTCGAGAAAGGGGAGAATGTCGATTTCTCCGAACCCAAACTTTTTCCACTCATTTTCGTGGGCTTTTTGGGATGATTTTTTCATAACAAAAGTGAAATCTAATGTTCATAACATGTTTATTAAACTCTTAACTAATAGTATGAACAAATTTGTGGGTTTTAAAGAGGGAATTTGTAGATGTTTGTTAAGAAACTTTGAGTTTTATGAGTTTTGATTAAAAGTATATAAATCTCAAGATTTGTATGTGTTTGTTGTAGATCTGAGAAACAAATCGTCTTTTAATGTTTGTATACATGTTATATGCTTGAAAATATCATCTTTTGGGATATGGAACATGTAAAATGGGGTTTTTGGGTGGATTTTATGTTTAAACCCGATAGCAGAGCACCCAAGTCTGTGTAAGGTCGCTGGGCGAGCCTTGTAGCGAGTTATAGCGACCGTGCATGTTCTTGAGGTCGCCTGGCGACCAATACCTTCGCTGGGCGAGTTGGCTCGCTGATGGTCGCCATTTAACCCTTTTTTGACTGTTTCAGCTCGCCAGTTGGTCGCTACTGGTCGCTGGGCGACCATGCCAGATCAGAACAATGTTTAAACATTGTTTAATGATGTTTAAACAATTTTTAATGATGTTTAAACAAATGTTTAATAATGTTTAAAATGCAATTACTTGTTTATAACATGGATTAATTGTATGTTTAAGAATTGTTGATGATGTTTGATTAACGATGATTGAAGTTGAGTTTTATTAATTAATAACAAATGTTAAGAATGTTTTAATTAATATTGATTTGTTGATGTTAATGAATGTATGATTTGTATATATATAAATGAAGGATATTAGATTTTATTATCTAATAAAGAATGTATATCGAATTATGTTATTCGATAAAGAAGGATATTAGATTATGTTATCTAATAAAGAATGTATATTGGATTATATTTATCCATATTGTGATGATAAGCTTAATGCTTTTGTTGATGATTTAAATGAAAGTATTCATGAACATACATGCATTCATGAATTATTAGGGATATTGGATTTTCCAATAAAGAAGGATGTCGGATTATATTTATCCGATAAAGAATGATATTAGAGGTGAGATACTCTAATAAAGAAGGTTGGTACCACATGCATTTAGTTATGTCTAGAGTGGCATAGCATAAATGTGGCATTAGATTGCATTAGGAAGATGTGCATATTATGTGATGATTGGTACGTGACATTGTGTGAGTTGTTTTGATTGATTGATACTGATGAACGTTGTTTCTAATTGTGTTTCAATGTGCTATGTGAATAATCTTATGTATGATTTAAGATTGAGAGAATATGTATGATTATGTTTATGAGAGTTAGTTTATATGATGAAGTGTTAAGGATATTTCTTACACTTGTATTTTGTTGGTTATGATTTACCAACTCTCTGTTTTGTGTACTTCTGGACCGTTGGGTGGTCCAGGTTTACAGGTTATGTGTTTGTTGATGCCCAAGTGTTTGGTGAAGCTCCGCTCTGAGTGTGACACAGGGAAATGGTTGTATTTAGGATATAGAGTCCTTTATAAGTTAATGTATTTACTTTGAAAAATGTATCTTTTTATAAAAGGATTTTGTAGACGATGTTTAGGCTAATTAATCAATCAATTAGTTAAGTATGTTGACGGTTGTAATACCTTAACCAAACATTTTATAATTAAATTGTGATTTTTCCGTTGCGTATTTTGAAGATTTTAATAAAGGTAGAAATACTTAAATAATGAGTTTGGGTGTTACAACAAGTACCCTTGGATGAATTATTTGTTGTAAAATATTTTTTTGATCAATCTCAATTATTTATACTTGAGTCCAACAACAATATGATATTATTGTATTAAAAAAGTCTCGTGACATAAACTTCAAAAACTTTTTTTTGACGAAATAGACTTTAAAAACTTAATCACTTTCAATCCCTCCCTCTATTTATTTCCGGTTTTCTTTATCATCCACGGTAGAAAGGTGGTTTTGAGCTCGAAATCACTTTTATCCATTTTTTTTATTGTTATATAAATAAGAGCTTTTCATATAAATTTGAGTTTTTTCACCGTGTTTTTATGCGACTTCATCAACGTATGAGTGTGATACTATCCTGTTCGTTATTTTGTTGTTTAATCTTCCTTCTTGGGGCGGCTTTTTGGTTGATATAGACTAACACATCAAATCTGATCCTTTACATATTCAATTGATGACTTAGACGTCAAAGTTATAAATCATATATCATGTTTTTTTACACGTTAAAAACATTGATATATTTTTTACTTTAGATGAAATAATTTTTCTTCCTTCTACAATACTCTCTTTTTTCTCCAATATCCTAAAAACGAGAATTATATACCTATTTAGTGTTGAGAAGTGAGAGAAATCACAAGTTCAAACTTGCGCTTCAACCTAACAAATGTTCTCATTGCCACTAATTGAGTCGTACGCACCACACATAGTCGTCGCACCCTAATCAAATTTATTTTTGTATTCTATTTCTCCCAAACAATTGCAAATTTTAAAAATAATTTCCTTTTTATGTTTTATTAAAATAAATCAAGCCGCACCTTACCAAAAAATTGTTAAGTGTAATTCAAAATTGCCAGATTGTTGTTGTAATAGAAGCAAAAATGGGTTCAGAAGTAAAAGGGTTCAGAAGCAAAAGGGTTCAGAGGCAAAATTGTTCAGAGGCCAAAAGGGTTCAGAGGCAAAAGGGTTCAAAGGCTAAATTTTCTGTTTTGTGAAAGTTAGTTTGTTTGTTTGTTGGCTGTTGCTTAGCTGTCAAGTAACAGAAATGTTTGTTAGTTTAGAGTTAGTTAGTTAGTTACTAGCTATGTGTGAGTGATTGCTCAAGTGTCAAACAATCCTATAAATACTAAGTGTATGTGCATTAGTGATTGTAATATCTTTTTGGCCCATTAGTGAAAGAATAAAATTCTCTCTTTCTCTTATCATCTTCTTCATTAAATAGAGTGTGTGTGAGAGATTCATCTTTGAATCTCTATTGTTGAGTGCTTCACAAAATCAGTGTGTAGCTGTATTTGTGCATCAATTCTTGTGTGAATAATTGATTGTAATTGGTGTTCAATTCCAACATTTGGTATCCAGAGCTTCGGGTTTGATCTTGGAGTAGTTTCTTGGAGAAGATCTTGAAGTGTACGTGAAGCAAACATGTCTACCACTCATCCAAATGGTCATTTCCCCATGAATCTTCCAATCTTGACTGGAAACAAGAACTATGATAACTTGGTGAAATAGATGAAGGTATCGTTTCTTTATCAAGATATGTGGGGCATTGTGACTGAAGGAGTACCTGTTCTTGGTGCTCGTGCTTTTGAAGAAGATAAAGAATCAAACAAAGAGTTAAAAGAAAATGGATTATAAAGCTTTGTTCATCATACACCAATGTGTAGATCCTGGCAACTTTGAAAAGGTTGGTGATTGTGAAAGTTCAAAGGAAGCTTGAGATATCTTGGCTCAATCTTTTGGTGGTGCTGGGCAAGTGAAAGAGGTAAAGCTTCAAACTTACAAGAGACAATTTTATTTGATTCAAATGGAAGAAAGTGAAATTGTTAATGATTACTTTACAAAAGTAATAAAACTAGTAAATCAAATCAAGAACTGTGGTGAAGTGATTGAAGCAAAATTTGTTGTTTCAAAGATTTTGAGATCTTTGACACCAAGATTTGATCATGTTGTAGCTGCCATTGAAACATCCAAGAGGATAAGTGAAATTTCCAAAGAGGAACTACTAGGCACATTAGAGTCAAATGAACAAAGAATGAATGAAAGAGCTGCAGGCAAGACTAAAGCAGAAGTAGCACTGCAAGCTCAACCAAATAAAGAGAAAAAGAATAAGGGAAAGTAGAATGGAAATAAGGGCAGAGGTGGTTACAACAACAATGGTGTAAAGAATCCTCAAGGTGATAGTTCAAATACACATAAATTTAATAATAACCATGGAAATTCTAGAGGTGGATACAACAATAGAGGCAGAGGTGGTAGAAGTGGTAGAGGTGGATACAAAGGGTTTGATAAGAGTAACATACAATGTTACAATTGTCAAAAATATGGTCATTTTGCTGATGAATGTTATGGAGAGAAGAAAGAGCCAAAAAACAATGCCAAACTTGCTAAGCAAGAGAATGAAGATGTGCTATTAATGGTGACTACAAATGAAGAGGCTAAGTTCAATGATCGATGGTATTTGAACTCAGAGTGTTCATCACACATGACTGGCAGAAGAGATTGGTTTGTGAGCATCAACAAATCAATGAAGAGCAAAGTGAAATTTGGAAATGATAGCACACTAAGGAGTTGGAGATGTCTTGATCATGAGGAAATATGGTAAGCAATCTCTAATCTCAAATGTGCTATACATTCCTGGTATGAAGAGTAACCTACTTAGTATTGGTCAGTTAATTGAAAAGAATTACAAAGTGGTAATTGAAGATAGATTGATGAAGTTGACTGATGCAAATGGTAGATTAATTTTAAAAGCTCCAATGTCACAAAATAGGACTTTTAAAATTGATTTAGATGTGTTAGAGCATAGATGTTTGGCTACTGCAGCTAGTAAAGATGAATGGCTATGGCACTACAGGTTAGGCCACTTGAATTTCAATGATATGTGTGACTTGCAGAAGAAGCAACTAGTGTCTGGTTTGCCAGAAATTGAAATTCCAAAAGAAGTATGTGAAGAATGTGTCCAGTCAAAGCAACATAGAAATAGATTTAGTAAAGAGGTTAAGAGTAAAACCAAAGCTATTCTTGAAGTGGTATATTCTGATGTATGTGGCCCTATACAAGTTGAATAAATTGGAGGAAACAAGTACTTTGTCACATTCATAGATGATTTTAGCAGAAAATTATGGACTTACTTGATTAAGAAGAAAAGTGATGTGCTTGATGTGTTTATCAAATATAAGTCCATGGTTGAAAGACAAAGTGGTCACAAGTTGAAGACATTAAGAACAAATGGTGGTGGTGAGTATGTGTCAAATGAATTTGATGCATTGTGTGAGAAGGAAGGGATTGTACATGAAGTGACACCACCATATAGACCTTAGCAAAATGGAACTGCAGAAAGAAAGAACAAAACTATTATGAATATGGTAAGGAGTATGTTGAATGGAAAGCATTTGCCTAAGGAGTTATGGGGTGAAGCTGTGTCTACTGCAACATACATCCTAAATAGATGTCCAACTAAGAAATTAGAAGGAATCACACCAGAAAAGTGCTGGTCAGGAATCAAGCTTAGCTTGAGTCATTTAAAGGTGTTTGGATCTATTGCACATAGACATGTGCCAAATCAGTTGAGAAGAAAACTGGATGATAAGTTAAGCCAAATGGTGTTGGTTGGTTATCATTCAACTGGAGGTTACAAATTGCTTGATCCTGTGACAAAGCAAATTGTAATCAGTAGAGATGTGATAGTGGATGAGCTTAAGGAATGGGATTGGAATGATAGTGTCAAGAAGAGTTCACATAGAGTATGGTTTGAAGATTGAAGCAGTGAAACTGAAGTTCAAACTATGCCTCAAGCAAACAAACCACAGAGAACAACAGTTGTACCAGCAAAGTTACAAGAATGTGAAGTAACATCAGATAATCTAGTGAATGATGAAGGTGATATAGTGCACTATGCCTTCCTTGCTGATACTGAACCAGTTAGTGTGATTGAAGCAATGAACAATCCAAAATGGATTGATGCTATGACTGAAGAGCTGGCTTCTATTGAGAAAAATGACACATGGTCCCTTGTTGACTTACCACATGGAAAGAAAGTAATTGATGTGAAATGGGTGTTCAAAGTGAAAGTGAACACACAAGGTGAAGTAACAAGGTATAAAGCAAGATTGGTGGCTAGAGGGTTTCTTCAGAAAGAAGGAATTGATTTTGATGAAGTGTTTGCACCAGTAGCTAGAATTGAAACCATAAGATTAGTTGTTGGTTTGACAAATTCAAACAATTGGCCTATGTATCAAATGGATGTGAAGTGTGCCTTTCTGAATGGTCCTTTAACTAAAGAAGTGTATGTGACACAACCAGCAGGATTTGAAGTTGATGATCAGAAAGACAAGGTGTATAGATTGCATAAAGCATTATATGGGCTCAAGCAAGCTCCCAGAGCTTGGAATAAGAAAATTGACAGTTTCTTAGGTGACATTAAGTTTGTGAAGTGCACTACTGAACATGGAGTATATGTGAGAAGATCAAACAACAATAACTTGATAATTTTATGTCTCTATGTAGATGATATACTGATCACTGGTGGAAATGAGAAAGAGATAAGTGATTTTAAACTTGAGCTCATGAGAGAATTTGAAATGACAGATTTAGGCCACGTTTCATATTTTCTAGGAATTGAATTTTACAAGAGTAGTAGAGGATTGCTTATGCATCAAAGAAGATATGCAAGTGAAGTATTGAAGAGGTTTGAAATGGATAATTGCAATCATGCAATAACTCCATCAGAACCTAGACTACAATTATCAAAGAATGAAGAAGAGGCTGAAATGGATCCAACACAGTACAGAAGACTCATTGGTTCACTAAGGTATTTGTGCAATACCAGGCCTGATCTTGCATATAGTGTAGGCATTGTGAGTAGGTTTATGCAAAAGCCTAAACTCTCTCACTTAGCTGCAGTGAAGAGAATTCTGAGATATATCAGAGGTACTATGGATTATGGCATTTTGTTTCCAAGTACAAACAAGGCAAAACAATGCAAGTTAATTGCATACACTGATTCAAGTTGGTGTGGAGATATTGAAAATAGGAAATCCACTGCAAGGTATGTTTTTCTCTTAGGTGGTGCACCTATAGCTTGAAGTTCAAAGAAGGAATCAGTGGTTGCTCTATCCTCATGTGAGGTTGAATACATAGCAACTTCATTGTGTGCTTGTCAAGCCATATGGCTGGCAAATCTGATTGAAGAGATAATGGGAGAAGATCATGGTGCAGTGAAGATGAGGATAGACAATATCTCAGCAATAAACTTGGCTAAGAATCCTGTGGCACATGGTAAGAGCAAACATATAGAAATGAGATTTCATTATCTCAGAGAACAAGTGAACAATGGTAGGATTTGTATAGAACATTGCAGGAGTGAAGATCAGCTTGCTGATATTATGATCAAGGCAGTCCAAACTGAAGTGTTCAAGAGAATAAGGAGCATGATGGACTTGAATCCATTGACAACTATGAATTAAGTGGTGTGTTAAGTGTAATTCAAAATTGCCAGATTGTTGTTGTAATAGAAGCAAAAATGGGTTCAGAAGTAAAAGGGTTCAGAGGCAAAAGGGTTCAGAGGCTAAATTTTCCGTTTTGTGAAAGTTAATTTGTTTGTTTGTTGGCTGTTGCTTAGCTGTCAAGTAACAGAAATGTTTGTTAGTTTAGAGTTAGTTAGTTAGTTAATAGCTATGTGTGAGTGATTGCTCAAGTGTCAAGCAATCCTATAAATACTAAGTGTATGTGCATTAGTGATTGTAATATCTTTTTGGCCCATTAGTGAAAGAATAAAATTCTCTCTTTCTCTTATCATCTTCTTCATTAAACAGAGTGTGTGTGAGAGATTCATCTTTGAATCTCTATTGTTGAGTGCTTCACAAAATCAGTGGGTAGCTGTGTTTGTGCATCAATTCTTGTATGAAGAATTGATTGTAATTGGTGTTCAATTCCAACAAAAATAAATCAAGCCGCTACCAACCACATAACACTCTTAATTATCTCGTTATATAATATATATTACCATTTGTGCTACAAATATATGATGATATTGGTATAAAACATTAGTTTTTTTTTTTTTTGTTTTTTTAAAAAAAGACGACAAAAGAGAGAGTTAAAAACGACAAATAAGAAAAAGAATAGAGCAACTAATGAAGAATGGTGAAACTCCATCGCATCGCTAACTGGTCCATACATAACATACCTACGGACACCCCTACCTTAAGGTCCAAGGCAAAGGCAAAGTCCCCGTGAGTGAGTGAGTGAGATTTTTAGATAACCAATATATTATACGACCCGTGATTTTTATTTTTGGATATATAGGACCCGTGACAGCTCTTGCTATTCGCCCATTATTAGTTTGTTGAATCCAATCTGCCAAGTAAGACTAATCTTATCAATCCACTTTTCTTCACCTTTTACATGCATAGATATCATGCTATTTCAGACACTGCCTGCAGTCACTATGTATCCAATCTTAACATATTCAAGTTTTAAACATTGATGAGAGATCAAATTATAGAATATTATTATACTATAGAAATAGAAATATGTGAATAATGAGTATTGGAAGAATTAGGGTCCATATACATACCATTTGTTGATATATTTTGTAAAGAAACGATTTTTTCACACAAAATAACACGGGACACTATATTTAATTTTATATGGTCTTATACCCTCTTGTGCTTTTTTAAAACGTATTTACCACAATATATTTACAAAAAAAACATAAAATTTGTTTTTTAGGTGGGTTCCGAACATAACTTTGAGATGAGGAGGATGACTCAAAGTGGTGGATGTGCTCTCCGAGGCGGAGTAGCATGTCAAAGTTTGAAGTGTAGATAACATGCATTGGAAAGGAGGGTGATACCTAAATCAATATAAATTTAAGGTGGATGTTAGGTTAATGTGAGTCATATCTTATGGGATTGTGAAAAAATATTTTTATAGGTCAGTGAATGTATCATTGAGCTTGACCAAGTCCAAATTTTCAATCCAATTTTTTTTCCGCAAAATTTTGTTATTTTTATCTTGAGTTTTTATTGTTCTTAATACAAATGGAAGAGGAGATCGTTAATCATGTACTAAAAAATATAAAGAACACAAGTTTATGAGAAATATAGACTCAAACTCACACCACAATTAAATTTTTACACAGTTTTATGCGATAAAAAATTTTAATCGTTAATTTTGATATCAGACGTCTTAGATTTTAAACTTAATTTACACTATCTCTGTCACCAATTTAAAATTGAATGGTACAAAATTGTTACGGAGCATAAACTTATTGATGAACAGAGACTATAATGATAGTGATTTCTTAATAAAATCTTAGAAATACTTAAGCATACACAAAGAAAGTTAAGGGACACTTCATAACAACAAAAACTTGCTACCCACTAATTGTTTTTCATTAATATACTCATGACTTGCTTGCGAAGACACCTTTGCAATACCGTGGCAACAAGCAAAGTAATACTCCTATTTTTGGACTGAATAACACATAATAAGATTCTTAAAAAAGTACTTTTTTCTGAACCATAAAAGTAACAAAAACAAAAACCCATAAAAAAGTACTTAATTAATACTACTATGTTAGTACTTCCCCTGTTTCTCATTTTTGTTCATTTTAACTTTTTAATTTTATTTCAAAATATTGAATCTTTGTGAAATTATAATATTATTAATAATATTTTATAATTTATACCTTTGCAACAACCAAAACATGCATTAAATAATATTTCATTTTATTTTTGGACTGAATTGCATATAATAAGATTCTTAAAAAAGTATTTGTTTTTAATCTCTAGCTTGGGCATGCAGCAATGTTAAAAATATTTATGGAGAGTTTGTCATCCATTTGATTCGTTATCGAAAGATTAATTTCGACAATTACACGTAGAGGATATTCGAGTTATTGCAAAAAAAAATTTAACCATGAAAAAAGTACCCAACCAATACTACTATATTTATTTAATAAATAATGACATACTTCCTCTTTCTAATTTTTAGTCCTTTTTGATTTTTTAATCTTGTTTTAAAATTTTAAATTTTTAAAACACTAAGATACAGTTAATAATATTTTACCATTTATACATTTGCAACAACCAAAAATACATTAAATGAAATTTCATTTTCCTTAATAAATTACAAGTAAATAAGAGTTAACATATCAAAATCTATTAGTATTTGTTAATAATATATGTGCACAACTCTAAAAGAGACTAAAAACAAGTGAAGGATGAAGTATTTATTTATTAATATGTATATTGTACTAAACAAGTACTACATTTATTTTTGTAAAACAACTACATTTATTTAATTTAATTAATCAATCAACAATGACCAACCTCTTAATTTTCCTCTGCATGTAAAGTTACCCCTATACATGACTTTTTGAATTTTATTTCCCCAACCGAATCCAATGCACACTACAATACAAATATGTTTACTCACATTCGAATTACACCAATAAATTTAGAGAAAGAATAAGAAGAACCGATAATAATGCCTTTGAAAATTATAGTAATTGGACCCAAATACCCTGACTTGGAATTTCTTGATGGACTACAAATAATAAATAGTAACCAGGAGGTGCATGAATGGGTGAACTAGGTATTGTCACTTCAACTTGGTACACCAATGCTGATTTTTCAACAACAATTTTTTTACTACTCACTTTGTTTGTTGGTTTCACTTCATCAAGCACTAACAATCTCTGATTCATGGAGAAAGAATGTGTATTGAAAGACGGAGCTAACATTGTCACCGAAACTAAATTTTTCACCAATTTTGCCGTGACCTGAAACCGAACTTTCAATTTTTGACCATACTTCAATTTTGTTTGTGATTGGGGTGCAGGAAACACCAATGTAGGGCGCAAATCATCGGATCCAGCTTCTAAATAGGAAGGGGAAAAAGCTTCTAAACGCAATTCCGTTGGAAACAAAACATTTCCAAACTTATAATCAACGTGAGGATTGCTACCGGCAACAAGGACCCTACCGTCACGAAGCAAAACTGCTGTAGAATGGTACATTCGAGGTATCCTAGACGGGTTTTGTAATTGAAATCGTGAACCATTAACACCATTTGGTTTATAAAGAAATGGATTTAAAATCGGGTTTCGACCTGATTCCCAGCCCGCGGACCCCAGAGTTGCTCCGTTAATTAACAAAACGTCGCCGTTAGGAAGTAAAAGCATGTCACTCATGACTCTTCCACCTGGCATAGTTTCCATAACCCAATTTGGATTTGGGTCAGTTATTTTCATCCGAGCACATGTATTCAATGCTCCGACAAAACTTCCCTGCAATGTTTTCTGAAACGAACCTTTTGGAGCACCGCCACAAATCATTACTTCGGCTTCAACCGAAGGCTTTTGTAAGTTTCTTAAAGGAAGCAAAACAGCGGAACCCGTACTGGGATAATTCCTTGGTTCTCCATCTGGTATTGAAGGGTATGTTTTAACAACATTGTTGTTGTTGTAATCAAACAAAATAGCACGGTTATTTGCAAAGATGAAAAGATTTCCATCTACATTGAGAAAAACAAAAGGGTAAAGATTGTTCTCAGCTCCAGCATCATTTGTTTGTACAAGAAAAGGCAGACTATATATGTTTTTTGCCGTGGCATCTTTTTTTGGATAAAATTCATAGTTGAATTGTCTTCTTCCACCAATAATAATTTGCCTTCCATCTGGAAGCATGTGATTGGTGGCATACCTATCATAGAAATAGTTAATTAGTATGAGAATGAGACTAATAACAAGCTACAGTATTAACTAACTATTAAATTCATAGTTAAATTTAACTGCAAATTTGACAAAATTATAATGAGTTAAAGTTCTTTTTTCCAAAACTAGTATGTGTTTTTAAAATTTCAACAAAATCACGTTGTCTTGTTGATTTAGTCAAATACACCATAAATTCAAAATGTACAAAATAACTTTATCTCTACAGTACATACCATCTTCGAGCTGCAAGGCCGGCATTAAATTCTTGCCAATCACAGTTTGGACATGGATTGAAGGTTCTAACGGTACGGTCTCCATCGTTGAAACCTCCTGTTTGGATAAGAGTACCATTGGGAGAGACGGAACCAGAGGAACACCAAACATTGGTTTGTATAAAGAGAGGCCGGAATGTGTTGGAAACAACATCATATTCAAGGGAGTGAGCAGTGCAATCGGTTTTAACTACTTGTTCTTGTGGGTTATTACGACATCTACCATTGGATAAGGATAAGTTTGATAAGCCAAAATCTGTGCGGTCGAAAATGACAACACGATCGTTGTGGAGTAATTGCATGTGCATACCTACAACGCCGATATTTTCTTGTAAGAGTTGCCATTGTCCGCCGCCAGCTTGAGCTGGAGATGGAAAGGTCACGGTGGTTGTTATAATAAAAATGAGAGGGAGAAGAAGAAGAGGGAAAAGAGAAAGAGTAGTCATTAAATTTGGTGGGGGGTTTAGGAATAAGGATAGCTTTTGGTGTGGATTTCTTTGTGTAAGTTGTTTTAATGAGTCTGTTAAAGAAATGTAATGGCTTTGTGTTGGTACTGACTGCACGATAGGCTTTAAATACACACAGACACAGGTGTGAGGTGAGGGAGAAATAGTAATTAATTATCTCTAGCAAGCAAGTGTAGGACAATGTTCTCCTTCTCAGAAGGTCATGTTTTTGTTGAAACAATTTAGACAAATGATTGGCCATTGCTGCTACTTGTATAGGCCAGCTTATTTGTTTTTATTCTGTTCTAAAATATTATATTGTCACTTGCTAAGGAGTGTTTGAGACATTTGTAACATTTTTTAAGCATTCTATTTTACAAAATTATTTAAAAAATAAAATATTTTAATTTTTAATATGTTAACTTTGTAAAAAAATCACAAAAATTTACTATTTAAAATGTTTAAAGAATACTCTTCGGGACACTCGTTAACATTTTCTATATCAAATATCCACTAGATATATGATGATATATCCAACCATGTAGAAGATTGAGAGACTAGAGATTTTAGAAGGAGATGATTTGAATCCCATGCTAAAATGCTAATTATGCACGGGTTTTTGAGAGAAAATTGCTATGTGTGGGTTTGATTTTATTTTTAGAGGGGGCAATATTGATTTTTAAAGATGTATAAATCATTTTGACAGATTTGATTCTTTTAAAGTATAATTAATTTTGTTTTTAGAATTGATTATATTTGAAGTTAGATTTTTGTTCTAAAATTGATTTTATACTTAAATTGTTAAAATTATAGGGGATGTATGTGCTTCTTCTTAGTATATTATTTAATTTGATTTAAAAATAGCGCTCCTTAATTTATTTAAGAATAGACTTAGTTTTTTTTTTTGAAAGAAGAATAGACTTAGTTGTTACCACGTTTCTTAAATAGTACTACTATTTAAAATCCGTCAAAAATAAATAAGTTACTATTTAAAAAATTAAACTTCTAGACAAAATTCAATATATGTCAAACTGTTTTAAAAAGGGGTATAATTTTCTTTCTTTTGGTGTTAACCCTCCAATTTTTAGTAGAACGAGGCTATAGTAATTAATGAAGTTCGATCAAATGATAAGTAAAATTTAGTTAAAAATTATTCTACTCAAAAATAGAATTTGAATTCTCGAAACGATCCATCTTATGGTGGAGTTCATTAGAAAAGACATAATTTTTGTTCAAAATATGCATTACTTGGTCGGATCTTGAATTTAAATTTAAGAAATAGCTATACTATGTATTTACAGTTTTGTTTTAACTGTCCTGTGAACTCTACTCAGTTGACAGTAAAAAATTTGGGACTAATTTGCTTATTGGTACAAAACTTAGGGATTAAATTGAGTAATTTATATATGTAAAAAAAAATGACTAACTTATTTTGACATGAGGTAACAACAAGGGGAGATATGGAACGAGAGATCCAATAATACTTGATGAATTTTGTTTCAAGCTTGCATCTACCAATGAGAGGAATATCACACAAACAACACAAGCAACTAGTAGGTCTTGTAAAACTCATATTCGCATATTAGGATACAAGAAAAATGATGTTTGACTTAATTGTATTTTTGGTCTCATATTTTATTAAATTCACAAAAATAATTTTCATATCTTAACATTGAGTTTTTTTTATCCTCTTATTTTCACATTTAAAGATACTTAATCTTCTACCCCATGCCCCAATTCTAGCATTTTAGTGTTCCTACTGTCTCCCCTATATATTAACAATGGAGGTTGAAAATAAACTTCTACTTTGAGTCATTTATTTGAACTTCATAAACACATAACCATTTATCATCTCTAATTAGAGATTTCAGATTGTGTTAATGAGGAACAAAAATCTAGGGTTTTAGATTTATGTAATTTGTTTAAATAATATTAATCCCTGCAATTATATTGTTATTATTGGTTTTTGTTCTGTAATTTCTTTTGTTTATATTCAATACCTATAAATTGAAAAGAAATTATTTTTATCCCTAATAAAGTCATCATATTGGGCTACATATACATGTATTAGGGACTAAAATCATCAATTTTTAAATTTGCACACGATAGAAATCCTTAATTTTATTAACCAGTACAATTTAACTGTTATCCTCTATTGTTTTGTTAAAGATAACTCTAAATTAAATATAAATCGAAGAACTATTTCATTTCATTATTTAAAAAATTGAAACGATTGTATTTATTCCCTCTCTACCTACCAGTTTTGCTCCCATATGGGTGAAGGAATTAATTGGTCCAACTTACCCAAAACTGCTTGTGGGCAAGATAATTTGGACAAAAAAAGAACACGTGCATGATGAAAGACACAATAATGTAAATTTCAATTTTCAATCATATTTATTATTTTTTTCATAAAAAAAAATTTAGAGCGAAAGAATAGTGTCCCAATTCAAGATAAATAGCAATATCTAGAGATTTTAGAGAACTGATTACATTTACCTCTACAAAATACTAGCGAGATTTGAACTCAAGACCATCTTAATTCAAAATCTCTCTGTTTACCACTTAGCCAAACTAGTTTTTCAATCATACTTTCTTCATTCACTTAATTTCTTACTACAAAATCAAATGTTGTGTTTTTTTACGGCCATTCTTTTTTCATGTTGTTTCCATTGAAAATTAAAAAATATAGGGTACTACTCATAACTCATGCAAGTTTCAACTCTCTTTACTCTTCATCAATGTCGGGACAAATGACATGGATAAGCTTAATTAATGTTGATATTATGGTCGTGGTTGATTGGTGTGAGAAGAATAAATGGTTTGGTCAAGGCATTTTTTATGAACCTGCAATATTTGTACTTTTTTTTTCTTATTCTTTAATTAGAAAAGATGATTAATCATACAAGTAAAAAATTTGATTGATCAATTATTTTTAGTACTAACATTCGGTTTTAGCTAAAGGAACTATGATAAGTTGATGTTCCGTATAGAAGTAAGTAAAAGTTTCAAAAAAATTGTTCTAGCCAAGATTTAATTAAATTTAAATACTTCTAAATGATTCATATTTAACTCGAAATCTCGAATTTATTTTTTTAGTCAATATAAGATATTCATTCATTTAAATTGAAAAGAATACATCAATGCAATACAAATTCAAAATTGCTAAAGAATAGTGGTGTTGGCTTGGGTCCTTGGAGTATGCTCCTCTCAAGGTTTCAGGTTCGATTCCCGCTGGTGCCAATTTGGGTGGACTAATTTAGCTTCTTCAAAAAAAAGAAAAAAGGATGAATCTGCGAACAAACTTACAACATCCGTGTTGATAGCATAAAACGACATATTGCATAAGTCTACATATTTGACTATATCGAAGTGTCCGGAATATCCATGCCTCCGGATCTGTAGTGTTGATGACACAAAATCCATTGATTGGATTTGCACTGGATCAAACGTAATCTTTCAACCTGAAACAAATGAACACCACACAAAGACGAGACACCAATACTTCGCATTAAGACGGGACAACAATAATTTGCGCTAAAAAGGGACAATAAAAACAAACAATGTGATGAGATCACAAAAACAAACGAACAAAATACTAAAGATATGTGAAAATCACACTTATTTAATTAAAATATAAAGAAAAACGATTTGGAGAGATGATTTTAGGATTAAATTAACTTTAAATCACCTCTCTCGCATAGATAAAAAGAAGAGAAAAAACGGTAAGGATATGGTTAAAAAAAGGAGAATAAGAGGAGAATGTGAAATGTAGAATTTATTAACTATATATACTCTTTGAGTTTGTACTTGTTTAAAAGAATATCTATTATATTCACTATTTATTTAATTGTTTGTGCAATATATGTATATATAATGTTCTTATCTTTTTTTATATAAAATGATATTTTAGAAAATCATTTATCAAGATATTAATTTCAAAAAAGAAACAAAGAATACAGTTAATAATAATAATAATAATAATTTTTTATAAGCGTATTTAGTAATAATTAATATGAATATTGTATAATTAAATTGTGGGTATTTTATTGAACAATCAAAATAAAACTCATATATTCTATGATATTTATATAATTTTCTTTTCTTTTTAGAATAACGGATAATATTACATTATTTTCCTTTATTTAAGAATGATTACCCTTTAACGATAAAACTCTATTAAAAGGAAGTTAATATACAACATAAAGTGGACTAAATTTTGTCGCCATGAGTTTAATTCAATTGGTATGGACATCACATTTTATATGTGAGAGTCGAGATTCAAAGTCGAATATCTCATTTATTCACCTTAAATGTGAAATTACTAGCCACTAAGCTACCTAAAAAAAAGTGGACTCAATCTTCATCTATCCATATATATAAAATCATGCTACTTATTATTAAAAATAATGAGTTTAACGTGTGAATATTGCACATGTTAAAACAACTAAAATTAATAACATTTTATTAAAAAAAAATTATTTATTAAAAAATTATATATTTAATATAAAATACACAAATTCCACTAACCTTACCATTTTAAATTTCTTAACATATAATAGTATAAATTTACCACAATAGAAAAACTCAATTTATGGAATAGAAACTTGTTCTAAAGCACAATCTCACTGTAAGGTTTTGAATTTCAGCCCTCGTGTTTTTATGCTTTGATTTATGTAGTGGTTACTTGTGACAAATGTTATCCTCCTATGGTTGAGAGTGCCGGCATGATACCAAAAGAGAATTTTAGTAAGAAAAGATTGAAGTATTATACTTTTAGGGTCATGCTGACAATACAACTTGTTAAAGAAATAAAAATAAAATTGTAGGTAGAAAATATTATACTTTTTAATATTTTAATAATATATTATTCTTTTATTTACTTTTTTTTTACACCACTTTTTTATTTACTTAACATGATATTTCTCTATATATTCTTCATTAACCCTTCGAAAATTTAAGGAATGCGGGTTGAAGAACGTGGTATGGATTGGATGCCACCCCATTTCCTTTTCTAGCCTTTTGCATTGTGCATCTTTTCCTAAACTTTTTTTCTTCATAAAATGAATATTTTACTTTATTTAAAAAATTGATGAGAAAAAGGGGGTTAAACTCCAACAAAAGAAAAGACATTAACAAAATAAGCATAGTGTGGTGGTGACGAAAAAAATCTAATACGTGTTCTTGACGGAAAAAAAACCTAATTCGTTCTTTTAGAGTTTATTTTTCATATTATTTTGATGTTAATTCTTATTTATATATGGTAATTCATAGTGTATTTTTTTCCGTCATTGATGAAGAGTGACTTAACTCAACCACGCTTTGAGTTAAGTCACTCTATTTACCTCACCACGCTATTTATCAATTAAGAGTTTTAATTGATTAGTGATTAAATTAATAAATATAGTAACTAAATTTTTATAATTATTTAATTAATTGGTATGAGTTCAATATGAGTGAATTTCATAATGACCCATTTCGGAAATGAGAATCCTAATTGATCATCACACTATATATAAATTATGATCTCCAATACACCAGACGTACTGCATATCACAATTTCTCCTTATTTGAAGAGTGCTTAGAGCATAAGAAATCCCGATTGAGGAAGAACCACAAGCAAACAGATGATCATCATCTAATTCTCCTTCCTTGTGTTTCAAGAATAATGTGTGTTGTACAACAATTAGTTTATCGAATGGATTCGTCTATCTAGATATTCCTAATACTAATCTTTGATAAATCAACATGATATAGATCTTGTTACATGCTCGTATGTTTATTTGACTCCCGCACTAATATTATAGGATTATAAGTTTCATCTTTGTTATTGAGCATGTAAATATAATTCAATTAATAGAAACATGATGATATATAGAATTTAGAATTCGAATTCAAAATTTATAAAACATTTATTATAAGAGGAGAAATTTTAAGCATTAAATTACTTGATAAAATAAAAAAATACAGTCTCATGAAAGGGATATGATCACACCTTGTCCCCATGTACATGGAAAAACTTCCTATCCATAGAGGTCCAAATGGGACAATCTCCACACTATACAAATTGACATCCTATCCTACGTATACTATCTCACAAACCACAACTCATTGATGGCTTCTTCTTTTTTTGTTTTACACATTTATAGATTTAGTCATGCAAATGTGGTGTTGAATAGTTAGTTACGTTGTCATGACATTGACATGCTAATAATAATAATAATAATAGTAATCTTAATTTGAATTTGTTAAAGCAAATTCTAACACATTTTTTTAGCCTAACAAATGTTATCTCTAACATAAAAAAAAAACCAAAGATGTTCAATTTCATGTATTCTTCTATAGGTCATTAGGTTGGCATATGTTAATTAATTCTAGTGCAATATTGCCATCACAAATGGCTGGCTTAGGTCTCTCTCCTATAATTCATATATAGATATATAGATAGCCACACTGTAAAGCTAGAATAACTAATTACTATTGCTACAATTTGTTAACTAATTTGGTCAGGGAATCTTATTTTTGGAATATATGAATGCAACCACAACCTGAATTAAAATGTGTCTTTTTTCTTCTTTTCTTTATGCATGAAAGCAAAGTAGTAGATCATTATTAATATAGATATGTTCTTTTTCCTTACGTGTTTTCTAGAAAAAGAAAAAGCATTTATTTTGGTTTTCTTTAATAATCATTAATTAATTTCTTTTGTTAATTAGAAGTCTCCGTTAGTTAGTCGCACTCAGATATGTAATGTAGGAGTGGAACATAAAACGACTTTGGAAAAGAAAAATGTTTTGGATGCAAATCAATAATATGTAATAATTTTATTTCTTTATCAAATATGTATAATCATTTATTTTGATGTTCGTTGTTCTACCCTAAATATAAATACAATGGCCAAATTCATTGTTATTAAGCAACTATCAGCCTGGCCACATGCAAGAATGTTTGATACGTGAGACGTGCAAATTAACAAGATAAACAATTATCCGTAAAGAAAAAAGCTCAATAATTTTAGAAAGACGAGTCTTTCTACAATTTTTTTTTTTGAATTTTCTACATTATTATGTACCAACAAATCTTTCTACAATATTAAAAATAAAATATGAAAATAGAGTAGTTAGACTTTTAGCGTCACATTTTTGAATAATTTCTTATTTGTTGAAAATTAGGGCAAAAAAACATCTTTATTAGAATTTAAATTTAATTTTTTTATGTCACAAATATGTGTTTAGACCACAATTGTAAGTGTGAATTCCTGATACAATGTTCATCGATTAAATCCTATGTATGTTCTTCAAGAGGTTATCCTCAATTGCTATAAGTTATTTTGATATTTTAGACAATTTGTATAGAGGACAAAAAATTGTCACTTGGTTCAGTGCAGGACAAAAATCTCTGTTTTTGTTCAGTCTCTTGACCCCTAATTTGTCAAGCTTAGAAACAATTTTAAAATCAAACACAACAAAACTAGAATTATCTTGTCCAGTTCCTTATTTTTTAGCAGATCAAACACATTTAACTCTTCCTTGTGACTAACATATTAAACTGCAAATAAGACTTCAACAACTTCAATTTAAAAAAACATCTATTTTTTATTTATTTATTTTCTTTGGAGAGACTAGCCTAGTCGTTACCGATTGGTGAATGTTAGGAAAGGGTTCAGGCCAAGTCGCAAGCGATGTAGGACTTCTTTAACACACCCCCTCGCGCTCATCACTGTTGGGCTTGTTGCGCGGATATAAATGGTGGAGGGCCCGATCAGAAACCTGATTGCAGGCGGCCCGACGAAGTGGCCCAGCGAATCGTGGATAGGCTCTGATACCATGTCAAATAACCGATTATCCCAAAAACTTAAGCTGTTAGGAAAGACTACATCAATGGTTTTATATTATTTCTAACAGTGAATGTTTTAAAGTTTTGTACCCCCTATTTACTAATATTGCTACACTAATTTTCTTTGAGCACATATTTTTATGAGGCCCTATGCCATGCATAGAAGTCGGAACTAACACCAACAATAAATTATTCAAGTTGCAAGAATTTTGGACCATTTAAATATATGATCATTGGCTCAATCTTTAACTTTTATGTATGAAAAAAATTCTGCACTTTGATTTGCTAGAATTATTTTTGTTATTTATGAGAAAAAATAAATTACATTACAAGTGTTTTTATTATTTCATAGATTCTATTCTGTTGAGATAATCTTATTCTTTACGGAATATTATTCTCTTGTGTTGAATTTTTAATTTACTCTGATGGTCTAACTCCTTTTAATAGGCCCAAGTACCTAACTTTTGTTGGTTATATTATTATTACTAGTTTTTCTATTGTGAACAAAGCATTGGCATGTGTTTTGGTGACAACTCTATATTTTACCATTTTTCTAATTCTTGGTCGATTTGCCAATGATTTTCATCTCTTTTTTATTTTGGCAATTGTTTTTCTTCCCATTTAGAGTGCACACATATTGCAACCGACATGGAACTTCTTTTTTTTTGGTACAAAAGGAGAAATCCGACATGGAACTTTGTTTCCATTAAAAGATGATAATGCCATAAACTGCTTAAGTATGTCAATTTATTATCATCTTATTTTTATCTATTTTTCTCTATTCAATAAATAATTAAGGATAATGTTATTAAACTTTGAAAATGACATATAAATATGAACAATTCTTTTCTAAAATACATGATGAAGTAAAACAAGTAGGAGTATTTCTTACTTTTGCTTGTTTGGTTTTCAAATATTCTGTTAATTGACACAGTAACTTATAACAATTTATTATATTGGATATATATTCTCTTGGTCATATCATGGGGGATCTACGAAGATTCATGCATGAAGTGTTAATTATTTCTCGATAAATAGAGTCCATGAACATGATAAGAGGCATCATAATATAATATTGCATCATATTTTATTTTAACTTATTGTTGAGACGAGATAACATGAGGTTACAAACCAACATAATATGATTAGAAAATTATTGAATTATTCTTACAAAATATTCTTGACAAACTTTATGGGAGTCTTATTTATTTTATTTTATTTTGAAGAATCAAAATGAGATATATATTACCAACCAAAAAGTCCCTTAAGCACAAGGTGTGCCTAAGAAGACAACAAGAGTTTACAAATACAATAATCACATAAGAACAATCGAGAAAATAAAGTTATACAATATCCAAGCAAGTAAGATGGTTCATCCACCAGCTATGATAGTTGGAGACTAAATTGGTATTTGTTGTCTTCAACCACCAGTAAGAATAAAGTTTAATCTTGTCCAGCAACTGAGGTAAGGATTGTGCTGAGTTTCTGAATAATCGTTGATTTCTTTCGTTCCACATCACCCAAACACATAAGTGCCAAATAAGCTGAAGAAAAGAACGACGCGCGCGAAAACCACCAGATGAGAAAGTAAACTGAAGAAAATGATCAACCAGATTTTGCGAATCCACCGATGACAAGTCAATCCACGACTTAACTGATGACCAAAGAGAACCAAAGATGTTGCAGGAGATAAATAAGTGTTCCTAGAATTTTGCGGAGTCTTATTTTTTAGGAACTCGAGAGTTTATTACTCTAAAAAAAATATATTTAAAATCAAATGTAAAAATCAAACGAACTTATAAAGTCTTCCTAGAATTTTGATCTAGACTTTAAGATTTGAAGGCCAATTCGACTGGTTTTGTTATTAAAAATAAATAAATTCATGTATTATTGAATTAAGCTTCAGGAATATTGCTATATGATTTTGGTATTGTTCGATTAGGGAGCACATTATATTTCGAAAAATTATAATTATTTCAATATTGGTCCTTGACAATATTTCGTATCAGTTTATGTTTATGTCTCTTCCATTACAATACCCTAATTATCAAGGAAGGAATTAGATGAATAACAAAAGTCAACTTTAGCCTGACCAATGTGACACTCATTACCACTTCATGTTTTACAAATCAGCAAAACACCTCACCCTCCCCTAGACCATCCCCATCCATCCTCATGATTCATGACATTTGAGATTGACTGCCCTAAATTATCTCGCAGTTTGAAATAGTATTTAATCTCATATGTTGATTTGAGATCAGACGGTTTGAATTGCACATTAATTTTAATTCATTTACACAATTTTAACCTTTTAATTGAGATTGGACGAATGGAAATTAACGCAGTTACTACACCAAATATGATTCCTCATGACATCCCCCTGCCCCAAACCACTCCTTTTCCCACTAAAATCAAGTTCTTACCAAATCATAATTCTTTAACATCATCATTAATCAAATGGTAATTGGTAAAGTGTGTGTTTTGTGCTTGTGCAACATACTGTTTACATTGAAAATATGATTTGTTTTCATGTATTACAATTTTTTTTTTTTTTTACCACCAGTTTAATCTGGTTCGGGGGTCAGTTCTGACAACATACTGTTTAAATTAAAATGTATTCATTTTAATTTGCTTGTAAGAAGATGAGACTTTTAAAGTGAGTTATTGTGATGGAAAAAAAATAAATGCTAGCTAAGAATAATGGATTCGGGTTGAAAATTCAGGAAAAAAAAATATGAAACTAGGTAGCAACAAGCGGATTTTTAATTAAACACTTGGGCAAATGGTATAATTAGACATTTATGTATAAACATTTTTACAATAAAAATGTGATTAAATTGTTTTCATATATGTTATAAGTTACTTTCATATACTTGCATAAGTGGTAGGTTTCAATTAAATTGTAAACAAGCTCTTCCAAACACACCATAAATCCATGAAATAAACTTCATGTTCGAGGAGGATACAATTCCCATAACGCCACGGTTGAGTCTGCCGATGCAGAGGCCATAAGTTTACAATCAGACGAAAAAGTTACAGCGTTGCACTACAAGATAGCCATGCCAGGAAAAAAATACATATCAGTCAAATTTATAATTTTAAAATAAGAGTGTTGTTTTCATGCCAATAATGATGTATTTATTTACGCATTCAAACTACATCAGATATTACAGAAAACAGTGACTTACCGTGGCATGATGATACTTGAGTACAGCTAAAGCATTTCCTTTGCGGTAGTTATATATCCTTACTCTGCCAATAAGATGACAGATAGATATTAAACAGCATGATTTGTACCAATTAACATAATCGCCTTTGAGGAATAAACTGCATATTATGTAATGCAGGAGAAAATAAAAGTGAAAAGAGGGCATCCACCCTTGTGTGGAGTGGGGAAGAGGATGGATAAGTCCTTTTTAATGTATCTGATGCAGTTATAATAAATATCAATTCCTGCTTAGGATTCAAATCTAGCTCACTTCAATGCAATGTGCATAATTCAACCGTACTAGAAATACTCACTCTCTTTTCAACATTCACTCAACACTTATTCGCTTATTAGGTGAAACTCACGTGGGTCTCACCACTTTATATGTGACCTATTTGCAATGTTTAGGACCCACATTGATTTCGCTCAATAAAAGAGTGAATGTTGGAAAGAGAGTGTTCCTAATACTCCTCTTCAACCAAAGGAAGTTCTTCAAAAGATAGAAGCTCAAACATTACATGTTTATCATAAATTGTATGATTCGTGCCAATAAATTTTGTGAGGTTCATACTAACAATATTAACAGCAAGTAAGCAACTAATTATGATGGATCATCAAGAAATGCAGTGGTGGTGGTGGTTAAAATGTTAGTGTTGATGCATTTAAGAACCTGTGATCCCAGCCAGCAGTTGCAGCAATTTTGCCATCGGGCCGAATTGAGGTGCCTGAGATGCCAGGTCGCTCCAATGTGATTTCTTTATTGACCACACATGTACCCTATGGTCAAAATGATACACAAATATGAAAAAGTATAAATAAGCATAGAAAAAAGGGCGTAGCTAGCAAGTATCAAGTAGCAGACTGAAAAACCATAATAAATTTTTCTATAGAAAATAATTAGGCAAGCTTTCATTTCTTGTTTCCATACTCTGCCTCATAGTTAGTAGCCACACTGGTAATAGACATGCGAACTCACTATTGCAATGGCAAATCGATACATAATTCAAGATGTGTTAATAATACTTTTAGTTTACATACTAAATAAAACTTGATTCTGTTTACTTAAGTTTTGCACGTTTGAATGGAGAAAACAGCCTGCTATCAAATTGGGCGGTTTAACATTTCACTGAAAAGCTTCTTCCTTTTTGTATTAGAGATTAATGGCTTCTGCCTCAAGTATTCGTGAAGTGATATCGATGTTTTGTCTTACAGTAGTGAGAATCAACTATTCATCTTCATGTATGAAGTAAATGAACAGTTGGTATGACTCCAATTACAACGACCCTTAAACTAAAAGTACCGAAAAAAAATTGTACATAGATGAATATATTATTTTTTGAGTAGTACACCATTTTAATCTATCTAAGAATAAAAACATTATTATATTAGCAAGTAATAGAAAGAGAAAGAGAGAAGAAAAAACAATTGTTTCGGTATCATTCTACCATATAAATAAGACAACCCGAGAGAGAGAGAGAGAGAGAGATGTGTAGTTATAAAATCAAATAAACCAAGTTTGACTATTGAAATAAGGACAATGAAGATTCTATCAATTACTAGAAGAGCGGTAGTTTTGTTTTGAGGATGGGCGTCTCTTACGAACATTTAGATTGAAAATTATAATAATTATAGAAACAGATATTCAATTGGAAGAGAATAAAAAACGTTACCGAAGAATGATCCAAACTGTACATCACAATCTTCTCATCTGCAGCTCCCGAGACACCTCCTTTGCAAGACTCGTCAATACAGACGCTCAGAACTACAAAATAATCAGCCATCGACTAAATATTTATTTTGAAAGTATTAAGTAATCTAAGAATGCTGATGTCCGTACCTGGCTCAGAATGGAATTTCACAGAAGTTATTGGAGCTCCAGGATTCCGTACATCCCACCAAAGCATGGAACCATCTTCATATCTACAACACTCAGAATATAGGATATGAATTGTTGCCCGTCTACCTTTGGTTTATTTGTAATCATTTCAAATGTAAATCAAGAAGTCTCTTTTTTATTAAAAAAAAAAAAGATATAAAAAGATAGTCAATAATTCAACCTAATACATATATATTAGTAATTACTAATTAGATCAAGTGCAAGTATTAGTAGTACAAGCTCAAATCCAAAACCCATATGACAAGTTGAAGGTGAAGCTCTTGTTACAGGTGGCAAACCTGCAAGCATAAGACAAAGAACACTAGCCCTTAGGCAACTAACTCCCCTTGAACTCGAAAACCTTCAACTCAGTACAGACCTCAGCAACCTTCATCAGAAAGAAGAGAAGAAATTGCAACCCATTAAAAAGAAGCTATCAGCAAGAGAAGAGAAACCCAACACTCCAGACACAGCATAGAGAAGGAAAATAAAGGCAACGCTGGACCACCAATATCAAAGAAGAGAAACTAGGAAAAGAAATTGGGAGTGATTTTGATCCCAAATCAGTCATCAGTGACCTCATTGGTCACACTTTCTGGCTGGCTGAAACTATAAGAGGATAACTTGTGCTTCATAGAGCTGCGATACCTTGGTTACACTATTCTGGTTGCTAGAAACACACTTGGTCATAACACCCTTCACCATGCATAGGAGGAGGAAAGAATGAGCAAACACATCCCAAGGCATCCTTGGCTATGAATAAGAAAGGAGGGAAGAATAGCTTGAACAGAAGATTTGATAGCCACAACTTAGCAGTTGTCATAGAAAGAAAAGGAGGGAAGAATAGCTACAACATCATAATTGCCACAATTAGCCCATAGCCATAGAACCCACCAGAGTAGCGCACACCAAAGCCTCAAACTCCCTGGAAATGGGAAAACCATTAACACAAAATAGGAATGGAAAACATCCACAAAGAATCTTTAACCTCCTAACAAAGCTGAAGCTTAACAAATTAGAAAGAGTCAAAGACACCTCTATAAGAAGATTTGTTTGAGTTGTGCTTAAAAGATGAGCGCCCTTCTAAAAACACACATTTTAAGTGATAATGCAACCCCTAAGTAACTTCTGATATTGATTTGCCCTTATGAGAGATGAGAAACAGATCTTGACCATTCAATATCACGTGAATGGTCTATATTATAAGTTTACATGCATTCAGCCAACAACCAACCAATTCATACTTTAACCTATGATCATCAAAATTCAAAATTTACTCCTCTCACTCATAATGAAGCACTCAAATGTATTGGGGGGTGGGAGCGTGGGGGATTGATAGAAAGGAACAGAGATACTTTACCCAGCCATGACATTTAAAAATCCTCGTGATTCAGATGGTACAAACAATTGAAGTGCCATGCACATCCCTGACAATAAATGATTGCATTAGAATATAACTATAGAATGGGAAATCTAGTCAAAGTTTAGCTATTCATTATAAGCAACATAAGGTTTAGAAGCTTAAAAAAAGATGTAAAAATCTGATGCCAGAAAGTTGAATAGCAAATCATATAGACTAGAAACAACCCTCTACCTTTGCTGCTAACACTTGAAGAGTTATGACCAATATTTGAAGGGAGTCGTACAAATCTTTCAGCTGACTTGAGATCCCAAATTTCAACCTTTAATAATAATAGAACTGATGAGCATCGGGGTCACAGTTTACAAAAATGAAGATACTATATCAACAGAAAGGTATACATACCTCAGAAGAGTTCTCTCCCGACAAAGCCACATACGGTAGCCCTTAATTGTACATAATTTTTAACAAAAAAGGTGGTTTTGTCAATCTCTCTTGTAAAACATAAAGTATGTACAAACATTTGAACAATATAAAAGGAAACAACACAAATGCAAAATGAGGAATTTGGTCCATATTGGTAGCATCTCCAAAGTGCAATAGCAGCTTTTCAAAAATAAGTGAGAAGACTCAGGGAAAACCTTGTTTGAATAGAAATTAAAAAAAAAAATTAACAGATATCAATCTAGACTTGCAAAAGTGTACCATGTCTCAGAATTTTGAGTATTGCAACACATATTCTTTGATTTATAAGAGAAAAATGACAACAGTGGCAGCATTAAATCTGTTCAAATTCTTCCTTACAAGCTCAAATACAGCTATTCCCTAAATTTACTGATGTACTGCTGCTAGCAATAAATTTTCCAGAAAAAGCCAGGTTTATGCTCAGAAATCAACCGGGGTTGTGAAAGATAAAAGCAACACTAGTTAGACAATAAAGTTCTATCATTCCACATACTTGTGGCCAACCCAACACTATCAAATCCATTATTTTAACATTAGTGCTGAAATGCTCACAATTCAATGATGTCATGTTATTCTTCTATTGTAAAAGCAGCAAGAATTCCGAATTCAAATGGCAGGTTCCACGATCGCAACACCACCGTGATAAGTTTCAAAAGTTATTAAAACACCTATTATAGACTAGAACTCACCAACCTTCAGAGCTTTCAGAACAGCTTTGATTAGTATGAGCCTCTTCTGTTTCAATGCAATCTTTTGATGGTTCCCCTTCTTTTAAACCAGTACTCTGATTCTTAGCCATGGAAAACTTACAAAAGTGGTAAGTGTTTGTCTTGATTGTAAGTGATGGAATTCTGGCAAGGGGGGTGCGTATAAGAAGAAAGTAAGACGATAATTAATAATATCTATTTAGCTTGTGTCACAAAACACACTAACCGTTTAAAACTAAAAGAGGATGATGTATTTCTAAAGTTGAAGAAGCGAATATAGGACATACCTAGACAAACCAGCATCATCAAAATCCCAAACTTTGAGAGTTCCATCCCTACCCTGGCTATACATGCATACATGATATAATTTAAATTTAATAGAGCAATAATATCATGAAAAAAACAAGAGATTAGGGAAAAAATTATGCACCTGACAAATTTATTAGTCCCAAGCGAAGAACTACTGGCAAGAGCAACAATCCCATGTGCAGCACTATGTAACCTGCAGTACAAGGAAACGGTCAGATTAAGGATATCGTTTGATTGACTTATTTAAGCTTATCTATTGGAATAAACACTTGTGAGACTTATGGAAACGGCTTTTGACATGTCCATAAGCTATTTTCATCGTATCTTATTTCCAAAATCTAGGATAGCCTATGAAAAGTTGTTATAGCTTATATGAAAACAGTTCGACTTTATTTTCTTTTGTTGCAAAAATAGCTTAGACATAAGCACTTATATGATAAGAATTTATGCTAAAATCGTTGACATACAACTACAAATAAAAAAGGCTAAAAATTGTAGAACTGAATACCATGCTGATGAAACTGTCTGACGACGAAAGGTATCCCAAATTCGCAGTTCACCATCAGCAGAACTGCAAAACAGAAGAGCATCGATCAAACCATTATCACATGAAAGAAAGAAAAGAAATTGACGAAAATGTTAGCAGCAAATACCCGGAGAATAATATAGGCTTAAATGGATGGAAAGAAATATCGGTGACGGAAGCGCGATGACCTCGTAGCACTGCCACAGGATCTGGTGATGGTCTCTTACTCATTCTTCTTTCCTCTATATTGACTTGTCAAGTCAGTGCATGAGAAATTCACGATTTAATGGGTGGTGCTTGGAAGCTATTGACAGTCGCAGAGAGAGATGACTTCACTGCAGCAAAGCGGAAGGTGTGTCACCGCTGTAGATGGCGAACCTGGAGAAGAGACTTGGGATACAGATTGCCTGACTTTATTGCAGGACAGTCACTGTAACTTTTCTTCTTTTTGCACCATCCGATCCATCAAACAATTAAGAACATGTCGCGTGCAACTCACTGTTTGTCTTCTGCTTTTGATAAAATAAAACTTAAACCAAAATTCATAAAAAACAATAGCCGAAAAAAGAAACGTAAACCAGACCAAGCAGCAACAAGCTCACACCACCAACGAAAAAAACACTTACAATTAGTTAGTTACATTAGTTCATTGTGTTAGACTAGTTAGTTGTTCCCATTGGCTATATTAAACAATAATTCTCATGATGATTAGTGCAATTACTTCTCTATACATTCTTAACTAAGCAACATTGATAACTCAAAGTCTCAAACAATGTTAACATAATTTTGAAAAACTTTCATGTATCAATACATTGATTAATTGATTAACTTGTAATATTCCTTAGGTAAAAAAATCAATATGAAACTACCATACTTCCTAAACCTTACTCAAAAATTCAAAACTTTCTCTAAAAATCTGTTAACTTTATTATCCCGCATAGCATAAGGAGGCAATTAGCAATGTGATTAATTTCAAGGATGGAAAAGAAGAAGAAATTAGCAATTAGAAAAGAGAAGAAAAACTGACCTTGAATTTCGTTTCCCTTTTCCGTTTTCCCGCTTTTCTGTCCGAATATCTTCGACGGTGGTGAGAGACGCGGTGGGAACTTGCGCCGTCACCGGTGGTGGGCGGAGGTGTGGTGGCGCGGTGTGAGCAGAAGAGTGAAACTGACGAGGAGTGAAAGTGAAGCGGATTCCCTTTTTTGCCCTTTCCTATTTTATTTATTTTTTCACTTTAAATTTGCCACTGCGAGGTTGTGGCGAAGATGGAGATTGGTTAGCGTCACCGTATGGGGATCCCAGTGGAGAACGGAGGGAAAACGTGTGTGGGAGGGAATAATTTTGTCACAATTTTTTTAAGGTATTGCTAATGAGTGCTGATACACTCTTCAATCATTTTATTTAAATAAATTTTTTATTCAAAAAGTTAAACGCTAGTACAATTTTCAATGAGTTGACTTTATGCATTTTCATAAATTTTTTATAAAAAATTACTCCTTCCGTTCCAAATTATATGTCACTTTGACATTTTTACACATATTAAGAGATATAATCATTGTCGTATGGAAAAGAGAAATTATGAGTTGATTTACAAAATTGTCCTTCATTTATGGTATTGAAAAAATAAATTGAAGAATTGAAAGAAGATAGAGTAATAAATAGTTAAGGGTATAATAGTAAAAGTTGCATTAAATGCTTCATCGATAATGTAAAGTGACATATAATTTGGTACAAATTTTTTCTTCAAAGTGACATAATTTGGAACAGAGAGAGTACTGTTTAAAATCTTAAAAATTGTTCATGACACTCGTTAACATTTGCCTTTTTTAATTAAAAACGAGTAATTAAATAAGTTTTTTTTTGGTTTTTTTGCTAAAGTTTTTTTTTTATAATTTCTTTTTTGCTAAAATTATTAAATACTCCCTCAAGTCATTCTTATAAAAAAAAATTTACTTTTAAAATTTGTTCTGATGAACACTTAAAGGGGTGTAAAAAGTAAATAACTTGGACCGTCGAAATAACAAAATAATCTAAGTATTTCTGTAATTTCTTGGTTGTTCGTCCTCTTTTTCATCAATGTTACAAGTATTTATAGGGTCTTCAGGGATAGAGTTCTTCCCGCCCTTTTTTCCTTATTGGTCAGTCCCACGCTCCTTCTATACATTTGATCACATGTCTATTTGCAAGGTGATCGTGGGGAACGTGGTTTGAATACATCGATTCTTCTTAAAATATGCTCCTAGTCATACGGAAGATGGAGATAAGTGAGTAAAATCGTGGAAGAATGACAGTTACAGTGTAGGATGGGGAGATCGTGGGAATCTCGCCCATACGGCCATGTCTCGCCAGGGATAGATGTCTCGCCCTTCTGGTTTCGCCCTTAATGGAAAATTGGGCTTTGACTCTCGCGTGTGTATTGGGCCGTTGTACAAATCATCAAATAATGTTTGAGCTTTTGCTAAGTACACCCTTTACATTTACTCCCGGTCCAAAATTCATATAATATTGAATGTATTTAGTCTATATTACTGATCAAATACATCTAACATTCTATGAAATTAATTTTTTCTTCTTATTATAATAAATTGGAGGTAAGTTATTACTCCCTCCGTTTCTTTTTAACTGTCACTTTTTGTCAGATTTAACGTTTCTATTTAATTTAATTGTCGTTTTTATATTTTAAGGATATGATTTGTGAATTATACTCATTGTCAATTACTCTTATCTTGTCCAGTAAAATTAATTATTGCTATATATTTCAATTTTTTTGTACATAACATACTAAATTTTTGTTTTGTAGATAATATATTAAATTTATAATATGTAAGAGAAAGTATGTGGAAAAAAAATGAATTCCTTGATGAATTAAAATCTTTTATTACATTACATTATTATTATTATTATTACATATAAAAGGAAGCTTGAGTTGCTCATAACCAAGCTTTGTGATGATGTGACACTCTATAAAAAATGTTTACAATCTCTATTAAAACTTTTTCACTATCTCTTTTAATTAAATCATTTTAAATATCAATATATCAAATTATCACTATATAACTTCTTGCAAATTATGACCACTAAATTTATTAATAATTTATTTGCTTCACTAATAAAAAATTTAGTACTACTTTTTTTTTACTCTTCATGTTGCATTGCATAACTATTTACATACTCAATATTGTTCTAATGTAAAATCTAAAATAAATAATTTGTTTCTTTCACTAATAAAAAATTTATACTACTTTTTTTACTCTTGCATAACTATTTACCACTCTCACACTCCAATATTGTACTAATGCAAAATCTAAATTAATAATTTGGCGCGTGTAACAATTTTTATTAATTTCTCATTATCCTATTCACTTTTAAAATAATTTTAATGATTGTTTTCCATAGTAGTTAAAATTAGAGATAAATAAAAGTAAATTTTTTAATTATTATTATTATTATTACATATAAAAGGAAGCTTGAATTGCTCATAACCAAGCTTTGTGATGATGTGGCACTCTATAAAAAAAATTTACAATCTCTATTAAAACCTTTTCACTATCTCTTTTAATTAAATCATTTTAAATATCAATATATCAAATTATCACTATATAACTTCTTGCAAATTATGACCACTAAATCTATTAATAATTTATTTGCTTCACTAATAAAAAATTTAGTACTACTTTTTTTTTACTCTTCATGTTGCATTGCATAACTATTTACATACTCAATATTGTTCTAATGTAAAATCTAAAATAAATAATTTGTTTCTTTCACTAATAAAAAATTTATACTACTTTTTTTTTACTCTTCATGTTGCATTGCATAACTATTTACATACTCAATATTGTTCTAATGTAAAATCTAAAATAAATAATTTGTTTCTTTCACTAATAAAAAATTTATACTACTTTTTTTACTCTTGCATAACTATTTACCACTCTCACACTCCAATATTGTACTAATGCAAAATCTAAATTAATAATTTGGCGCGTGTAACAATTTTTATTAATTTCTCATTATCCTATTCACTTTTAAAATAATTTTAATGACTGTTTTCCATAGTAGTTAAAATTAGAGATAAATAAAAGTAAATTTTTTAATTATTATTATTATTATTACATATAAAAGGAAGCTTGAATTGCTCATAACCAAGCTTTGTGATGATGTGGCACTCTATAAAAAAAATTTACAATCTCTATTAAAACCTTTTCACTATCTCTTTTAATTAAATCATTTTAAATATCAATATATCAAATTATCACTATATAACTTCTTGCAAATTATGACCACTAAATCTATTAATAATTTATTTGCTTCACTAATAAAAAATTTAGTACTACTTTTTTTTTACTCTTCATGTTGCATTGCATAACTATTTACATACTCAATATTGTTCTAATGTAAAATCTAAAATAAATAATTTGTTTCTTTCACTAATAAAAAATTTATACTACTTTTTTTTACTCTTGCATAACTATTTACCACTCTCACACTCCAATATTGTACTAATGCAAAATCTAAATTAATAATTTGGCGCGTGTAACAATTTTTATTAATTTCTCATTATCCTATTCACTTTTAAAATAATTTTAATGATTGTTTTCCATAGTAGTTAAAATTATAGATAAATAAAAGTAAATTTTTTAATTTCTCATTATCCTATTCATTTTTAAAATAATTTTAATGATTGTTTTCCATAGTAGTTAAAATTAGAGATAAATAAAAGTAAAGTTTTTATTTGTTCAATTATTTTATACTAATTATTGTTTGAAATTATAATATTTTATGAATTTATGTTCACCTATCTATTTTATTTTTTGACAAAATATTCACCTATCTATTTATTCATTTCTCTCATGATCTTTTTGTGTCTTTTCAAGTTATAATTACATTTAATTTAAATAAATTTAAATATTATCTAAAACACATTTTCTTTTTCTATTACCGAAAGATCATAAAAAACGAAAACAAATTTTGAAGAAAAAAAAATATCTATGAAGTAGTGATGATTCTCATGTCTTCCACTACTCATGTTATATAATGAATTTTATTATTGATAAGTAAATGACAACAAAAAATTAATCAACATAATTGCACTTCTTCTTACTTTTCCTTTCATATTCCTTAGCTATCTATTGTTAATAATTTTTTTATTAATTAACTAATCGGTTACACTTTTCATTTAGTAATACTTTTTTTTCTCAACATTATAAATTATTATTTCATATCTATAATCTCATATGCATATAAATATATGATTTTGTGTAGATGTGCTAAATGTTTATAGCATATATATGTTTTAGTGTTGAGTCATTGTCACTTTCTCCAAGCAACTATTAAGTGGTATACTTCATTTATTTTAATTTTCGTTTTTATTTCTATTTCTTCCTCTTCGTATATATCTTGACTAATTCATTAGTTTTTATAGCATGATATGAATTAAAGTTGAAATTTTATATTGATACGACAAAATAAACTTGAATATCAATATAAAATTTCTTAGTCTATATTTGTAGATAGATTTGTTGATACATCATTGCCGCTCAGAAAGCCTCTGAAATATGGTCTATCGTGTAAATATATATATGTTATCATCTATTGTATAATTAGTTTCACCAATCCATGATTTTAATTTGTGTGTATAACTTTGTACACGAGTCTTAAATATTTTTAGTACAAATCTTGGTTTCACTCATCATAATTATTTCTAAGCAATTTCGTAGAAAGTACTCTTCAATTTTGTATGGTAGTTTTTGTTTTCTTTCTCACTATTCACACATGTCTTAGCTATCCATTATTTTGCTTGCATAACGTATGGACTTAAATTACCTTATTATTGAATAGATCTCCAAATATTTAACCCTCCCTTTTTAGCAATATAATGTTTGTGAGTTTAATTTTCAAGCATTCTTAATTTTTTCCCCCTTCTTTCTATTGATTATAATATAGGAGAATTGTTGACTCCTTGCTGCTTAGAAAACCTATGAAATGACAGCTCATGTAAGGATATGCCTATTTATATGAACGGTAATGTAAGTCATCTTTTTTATTGAAATAATGTTTGTAATTAAATTAATTTTTTTTTCACGTATTATTTTATTATAGTATTATAATGTTTTAGCTTATTTGTTTCTTATTTTCTTTGTTGATTAATGGGAATATAACTATTTTTTTTCATGAGAATAAGTTGAAGGGGAAGAAACCTCTATTTGTTGCTTCTGTAGACCTTAAAATTTATATAGATTGAGGATATATTGATGTTGGAGGCAGAGGACAATCCAAATAATTTAATAATATGTGTCATTTTTAAATACTATATAGTCTATAGTATGTAGATGATCTACTTGATCTCTCAAGAGAGAAATATAGAAACAAAATTAAAGTAGAAAATAAAAGATTTGGAAGTTGACATTCAAGTCATGTAGTTCTTATAATTATAATATAGAAGTATATAAGTATGTAACAAACAATATGAATTTGATAAAATCAACAACGAATAAGGCACCTCGAATAAATAAGTATGTCATTCATCCAAAGTATATAAGAAGAATCCATTGAGGTAATTAACATAAGGCATTTTCAAATATATGAAATAATCGTCCAAACTATATATTTGCAAAAATAATAATTCAAGTTTATATTATAACAAAAATAAACTAAACTCACAAGCAAATATAATTAAATAAGAAAGACAAAAACAACAATAAATTTGAAGGACACAAACCTCACCAAAAAAAATAAAAACAAACAAAAAAAAGGACCAAGCAAACAAAAATAATGTAAATTAAACAATAGACTAAAAAAATCGAGATAAAATATCACCAAGTGAATATGTGAGAAGAAATTTCAAAAGAATGAGAGGGAAGTAAGTAGATAAATTATTTGATACTTAAATTTCATAGAATGGAGTAAACAATTATGCTATTTGAAAAAAAAGATCACGTGATAAAAAATCAAAGCTACTATTATATATGAATCATATTCTATAACCAAACTTATTTCAATATTACTCATGAGCAATATTGTCGGCAAGTATAAGTATGTATGCATTCCAACAATCTAATTGAAAAAAAAAAAGAGATACATAAAAATAAAAAGGAAAGTGACATGTGACTATACAATTATAACTAATATAAAAAAAATTAAGATCTTATCTAATTACACCATTAAAATAAAATGTGATAAATCTGTTCAACCTTATAAAATATTATAAGAGATTTATATATTACGTTAAAATATAAACAAAACTACGATATAAATCAATAAAAAAAATCATATTTTCTAAACAACTTTTTATTTTATTTTTATACATATAATATGTTAAATATAATCATATTTTAAAATAGTATATATCATTTAACTATATGTAAATATACTTATTACAATTATCACAAATATTTTAATCGAACCCGTACAATGCACGAATTTATTCCTAGTGAGTATAATAAGAAGATAAAGTGCAAAAATCCACTTTCTTAATTTAGGATTACTATTAAAAAAAAAAAACAGTTCATAAAATGTCTTTTATAACTCAATTGAATACTTTAGACTAATTTGGAACCTCCATACCAAATTATAAGTGGGTTTAAGGTTTAATGTTATTTTCCTATTATATCTTATTGTTTTTTACAGTAATTTTTTTTTCGGTTTTCCACAACCGCATTTGACTATTCCAAGTTTCCTATATGGCAGTACTAATTCTTCTGTTGACGACCGCCATGGTTGGCGTCACTGCCTGCGTAAGCAGTTACTTCTCGACGGTTGTATTCTTCTGATATAAAACAATGTCAAATAAATTACTTTATTTTATCACAAATTCAAAGCTACGCGTTGATTAAACTAATTACGTCTGGTCTTCTTAAGTTTCATCAATTTAAAAGGGTTTTAGGATAGCGTGGTACGCAATCTATTTATCATCCTGACAAATTTAGAATCGAATCTACGGTAACACCGCTGATTCATAATGGCTGAAGAAATTACCAAAAACGACGTCGCTTCATCTTCCAAATCTAAAAGCTTCTGGTCTTCACTCCGTTGGGTTCCTACTTCTACCGATCACATCATCGCCGCCGAGAAACGCCTTCTCTCCATTATCAAGTAATTTCAATTCTAAACCCTAAACTCTAAATTATCTTCAATTCTTCGCTATTAATCTTTAACTGTCAATTTCTTACATACTGTTTGTTTTATAGCTTGAAATGGATTGTAATTATTGTATATAATGTCATCTGAATCGCATTATTTGGATTAAATTTTACAAAATCACGTTTGATTAAACCTCATTTTGTACAATTAAGTTTGATTGAACCTGTAATTACAAATAATTACACACCGTATGTGTAAAGTTATTTTACACATGCATCCAGTGATATGGGTCCAATGATATGTAACTAACTTAAGGAGTGCACGAAACATAAAGTCAAAGTTTATTTACCTATGAAAAAGTGCTTTTGCTCTAATGTATTTTGCCAATTTCAAACCAAACATGCACTAATTTGGATGTTTTATCGTTATTTGGCAGGACTGGGTATGTTCAAGAGCGCGTTAATATAGGTTCTGGTCCTCCTGGGTCTAAAGTAAGATGGTTCCGTTCATCGAGTGATGAGCCGCGGTTTCTCAATACTGTTACTTTTGACAGTAAACCTGATGCTCCTACGCTTGTTATGGTTCATGGATATGCTGCTTCCCAAGGTTTCTTCTTTCGCAATTTTGATGCATTAGCCTCCCGTTTCAGAATCATTGCTGTTGATCAACTTGGGTGAGTTATTATTATGTTACTAAATCCTACTTTTCAGAGATGTAATGTCATGTGCTTTACCTGGTCTTATGTCTCGTTCTGTTGTAGGAGAAGATTAGTGAACTGAATATATATAAGAATAACTTGTTCAACAATTTGTTGTATTTCAGATTTTCTTTTACTTTGTAATTTTTCAAGATTGGATTTGGAATATACACTTTTTTTGGGTACATATTTGGAATATACACTTTATGTTTGAATGAAACTGAAATGAGCGAGAGTGAGTGCTTCTTGAACTTAGTTAGGTATTTTTACTAGGTATGTTGTTTCAGTCCTTTAAGGCGAGAGGCATTATCAAATAGAGGCATGTATATTTTACTTATTGGCCTTGAAATTGTGTTTTTTGACAGTTGGGGCGGATCAAGCAGGCCTGATTTCACATGCAGAAGTACTGAAGGTTAGTTAAAAATTATGCTTCAGTTGATTTGAAATTTAAGAGTTATACCTTGTTGCTCGACTTTAAGGTCAGTGTATACCTACTTAAATTTTATTGTTGATCTTGCAGAAACTGAGGCATGGTTCATTGATTCTTTTGAGGAATGGAGAAAAGCCAAAAATCTGAGCAATTTCATACTACTTGGACATTCTTTTGGCGGTTATGTTGCTTCCAAATATGCGCTCAAGGTGAGTAGTCCGATGCTGCATTGCAATAAAATGATAAATACTACTGACTTCTTAACTTTCCTCTACCAATTGGTCTGATATATATGTTATTCATATGAATATAGCACCCTGAGCATGTAAAACACTTAATTTTGGTGGGACCTGCTGGGTTTACAGAAGAAACAGATCCAAAGACTGAGTTTGTTACAAAGTTTCGAGCAACATGGAAAGGAGCAGTTTTGAACCATCTATGGGAATCTAATTTTACACCTCAAAAAATTGTCAGGTAAGAATACTGTGTCCGATTTTTATCATCGTACAATAAGTTGGCTCGTACGATAAGTTGGCTCAATTTTTTTCATCAGACAGTTTAAGGTGCTTTGTGAATTGTGATGCTTGTGTAAACTTTTGTTTATGATGAGGCTTAAGTTCGTTATAAAATATACAACTTTCCTTATTATTGCTTCTTGTACCTCCCTTGGTATACCTCAGTTTGTTGATACTGTAGAGTCTTTTACTATCTCAGGCTTCTGACACATTGTTTGATTATTTCATCTGATTATTTAGCTAGAATATCTGTCATGACAACTGGATGCTCATGCTCACCAAATCTTAAAATTTAAATTAAGTTTTCTTCGAAATGAAAGTTAATATTGCCGGACTTCCTTCCTTTAATATGTATTTGTAATTTTTTTATCACTGAAGTTGACTGGCATATTGACTTACATTATCTTGATTACTAATGAGTTCTAGTTAATATCTATTTGATAATTTTGTTATCACCGAAGTAGACCGGCATATTGACTCAAATTCTCTTTGTTACTAATGAGTTGTTATTACTAATTCTGAAGTTCGCTTCGTTACCAATGACTCAAGACCGGCATATTACTACAAAATTTACTTTATTAGTTAGCATTTTCCTTATTTTATTGATTTTATTGAGATTTTTTTTTATGCATTTTTGGCAGAGGTTTTGGTCCATGGGGTCCTAATATGGTCCGCAAATATACAAGTACTAGGTTTGGTACACATTCAACTGGGCAAAAACTGACTGAAGAGGAATCAAGTTTGCTAACAGGTATGGCAAGCTAGTAAATTGATATATATATATATGGTTTAAATATTACAGTATTCTAATTCTAATTTGTTTGTCTTTTTTTTTTTTTTGTGAATCTAATTTGTTTTTCTATCTATTGAAGATTATGTTTATCATACATTGGCGGCCAAAGCTAGTGGAGAGCTGTGTTTAAAATATATTTTTGCATTTGGAGCATTTGCTAGGATGCCCCTTCTTCGCAGGTTTGACAATCATTCTCTTTCCATCAGATAAACTGTTTTGTTAAGGAAATGTATTCCGATTTCAGGCGAATGTCTTCAAGACTTAATAATCATGCCACATAGATGATAGAGATATTATATACTTATGATACAAAGTCAGTTAGCCTGCTTCTTGGGACGTGATTGTTGAAGGGGGTCGAAAATATTGAAACCTCCTGCGCAGGAAAGATGCTTACTGTCTAACCAAAGGATTCAGCCAAAAATAAAAGCACAGACATTTAGAAAAAAATTCAGGAGACCATGGAAAAAACTGGAACATTCTTTTATTTGCAAATTTTGGATAAATATCTTGAATACTAGGATTAATATCCCATTGTTTTTAGCCAATGTCTTGTTAAGTTTTCACCTCTAGTTTCAAATACAAAGTCCCCATTTACCTGATAATTATTAATATTGTTGACTTTGGGTGTAATGTTTATCCTACATCACTTTGTTGCAGTGCTCCAGAGTGGAAGGTGCCCACCACATTCATATATGGTACTGAAGATTGGATGAATTATGAAGGTGCCCAAGAAGCTCGCAAGCATATGAAGGTTCCGTGTGAAATTATCAGGGTCCCTCAGGTATTATTTTCATCATTACCCCCCAAAAATGAAGTAATTTTATTATTATTAGAACTACAAAGTTAATTACTTTTGTTGCAGGCCGGACATTTTGTGTTCATCGACAACCCAAGTGGCTTCCATTCAGCTGTGTTATATGCTTGTCGAAGGTTTCTTACACCAAATCCGGACAATGAATCCTTTCCTGAAGGGCTATCATCAGCGTAGGATATAATTTTGCATCGATCATGTGTATATTATTTTTTATTTATTCACCAATGAAATTTCATAATTAATGAAGCCCGTAGAGTGGAACTTACTGGAAATATATGTATTTGTAATTTCAATAAAATGATTTGTAGGAGAACTTTCATTACAGAAACATATTATCGTAAAATTTTGTTGCACAAATGCGACAAAACTATGCTGAGAAATGTGAATGGACCATTTGTAATTTAAGATCAAATATTTTTCACAAGATATCTTCTTTTTGTGAGGCCCCAGTCCCCACACAATCAGAACTCCCACAGAATTTGTCCTGGTTAATAAAGTTACTACTTACTAGTACTTTTTGCCAATTGCCCCTGCTGTTTTTGCTTTGGGGACTTGCTCAAATGAAGAAAGAGCAACAAAGTTAAAAAAGGACTATACCACCAAGCTACTTGTGTTTTTATAGGTGGGTGAATGGATATTTGAAAATGAATTCTCTACAATTTACATGATTTTAGTTAAGTGAAAATTTTGCTGGTCATCAAAACCGTGCCACACAAATGATAGATATTTGGATCTTTTTCGCTATTTGTTTGGGAGTTCAATATTTGGTCATTGCATACCGAAAAACATGCGTTAGGAGGAATCAATCCTCAAGAGATTATAATTGTTTATAATAAGAAAAACAAATTGTGTCATTTTATCATATGGATCAAATTATTTTTTATAAACATTGAATAAGTGGTGTGACAGTAAACTTTAAGAACAATAAGACAAAAATGACTTAGAAGATTCATTTCATAGCCCTCTGATCTCCTCTCTGTCCCTACATATTTGATATGAACTTGAATAAATGTGTGTGTGTTTTATTACTCACACCTAAAACTCTGAGGTGAGTTAAATTAAAAAGGTCAAAAACAATGACAGCTCTTGCTTTCAAGCACTCTTCATCACCTCACCTGTATCTCTCCAGGGAACGAAATGCCATTGAAGTTAAAATGGGCCATCATCCATTGAAATTGAAATGGACAATGACACATCATTTATGCATAAAAATGGTGAAAGAGTGAAGCCTGCAAATTGTCGTGAGCCATATTGAATTCGTTCCGAGTTTTACGTTGTGGGGACATTATTATTAAATTTGATATTATTTGTTGGTTGAGACTTTCCTAACGAATAAAACGAAACTCACATAGTCACATGAATACACATTAACGCAGGCTTTTATTTGTTTCAGAGTTTTGGCCATGCAATGAACCCTACATCTTTGCCTACTATATTGGTTGCATTTAGTATGGTGACATCTTCTTCATGTCTTTTCTAACTCAACTTTGTCAGTGTCTACAATTGGATTCTCTTATAACGTCAGTACCACTCTCGTGGGATCGATCAGTGAATACATGTATTTTCGTACTATATATGTAAGTAATAATGTCTTCACAAAATTAGTGCGTCAGTGTGACAACGCACTAGGGTCCGGTAGGCCACTAATATTAAAACCAAGTAGTAAGAAATTACGCTTAAATGGTTAATGAGCTCCTTCTAGAATGTATTATTCGAGAAAATCCGAGTTTGAGTTCTGATGTGAACAATTCTTGAACAATTTTTTTTAATCTCATGGTCAAACTCTAAATTATTAGGACTCATTCCCTTGAAAATCAAAGGTTAATAAAAAAAAAAACTAAGTTTGGTTGGTCAGTAAAATCTAATTCAACTATCATGTTATTCTTATTTGCATTTGATTATAAAATTTTACAATTGTGTCTATGAATTTTAAGTGACATTTACAAGAACGGATTTAGAAGCAAAATCATATGCTATAATATTAACCTAAAAATGTACCAAAGAATAAGTACTAAAATAATGTTTCTAAAAAATAATAAAATAATGATACAAGTCATTTTATATTTCAAAACTAATTGAAGACACCTAATATCTTTGAATTAAACTTCTCTACTCAATTTTATATGTTAAAAGTTTTATTTTTCCATTCCCTGAAGTATAGATACCTTTTTCTATGTATGTGAAGAAACAACTATTAAGAGAGCTTAAACAAACACGTTAGAAAGAACCTTGAACATGAGTAATGAAATATAAAGTGAAAATTAAATAACTAATTTAACAAGATAATGTGTATGATGGGTGCACTACCTATCAAATGGTGCGTGATCATAAAATATGATGGAATTGATTGCAAAGATGATGAACTCTTTAAGATCGGATCACTTTAGTAGTCATAATAAAAGCACATATTAGTTGTCTTGAAAAAAATTATCTATGCACAAGAATGATGGTGGTATGTATGAGTTTTAGGATTTATCATTAATTTTTAATCTAACTATGTTTGGCAAGTAAGTTTGGCGCATTATGTCAAATCATCGAAGCCTTACCCCTCGCTTATGCAAAGCCGCATATTTTTCTCATGTCAACTAGCAACAAATGAGTAGGAATTGACATTTGTATTAGTATTAGAGATGAAAAAAAAGAGATGTTGTTTAAAAAATAAAAAAGAAGAAGATGAAAATAGTGTTTTTATAAATGTAAATACTGATTGGTTTAAGTCAAAATGTGAGGTGCATATTAGTGAAAATGTATATACAAGCACCATTTTGTAAAAAAGAAAATGGTGCTTGTATATAAAAACTTGGGCAATATACATGGTAGTTATATGGTGAATATCGCAAAAAAATCAGAAGGATTACATGGTAGTTGTTCAGATTTGACCTCAAGTCCACATCTCCGAGAGATTGTCCGCTTTGGGGTTAACCCGTCACGGTTTTGTCCTTTGTAGAAAAGACGCCTCGGTGGTTTGAAAGGTGTGGGTGTTGTATATAAACTACCGTTTGCCTCGAGTATCAAGCGATGTGAGACTATTTTGGTGTATCCAGAACAGAAGCCCCCTAGTCGAGGCTAAGGGGCTAACGGGTGTCGACCACGGGCATGCGCGGGGCACCCACAAGTCGTTCCCCACAGACGGCGCCACTGATCTTTACCTTGATCAGAGTCGACCAACTGCTGGTGATGCACGGTGGTTGACGGTTGTTCAGTCCAAATGAACCCGGAGGGGGGTTGTGTACCTGCAGGCACTCCGACGCTCAAGTCAGTTGAGGAAGGAGTAGGTTTTCAATATAGAATAATGCGTACCTTTGACAAGTGTGAGGTGCTTTATATATATACCCCCAGCGCTTGGCCAAGGCCGTTGAGACAGTTAATGTCCATCAATGGCTGTCGGAAAACGGTTGAGGAGCCGTGATGAGCATTAAATGCTCATCATTCCGATGTCGAGCGTTACGGGACGCAGAGGAGACGTACGCTGTTCAACGGTCAAGTGGACTTGAGCTTAGTGCTTTGGGCCTTGCTCGACGGCCCAAAAGTGGATATCCTCAACGCGTTGGGTATTTAGGTCCAGTCCAAAACGGTAGCTAATTGAGGTTGTATGATAGGTGTCACGGTAATGTTTTATGAATTTTATTCTATTCAATTTTATTATTTTCTTGCTGTTGATAATACCTGAATTAGCTTTTCCCATGTAGTTTCTATGTAATTAGGCCCACTTGATTATTAAAAAAAAAAAGGCCAAATAAGAAACGTTTACTGTAAATTTGTACTTGTGGTGCTATTTAGTTTAGCATGAAAAGATATCCCAAATGTTTGCACGTGCTTTAGTAACATGAATACGTGTTGCAGTCATTCATTTCTAAAAAAATCTTTTCATGATCCACTAACCAACCATTTTTGTTTTCTAATTACAAAAAACATCAACTTTCGACGGAGCGCACCATCCATTAATCTTTTTTCGAGATGTTTTTGTCTGTTTTCTCACTACCCCACAACCTCCATGTCATCATCTAACGGCTACTTTTCTTTATGTTCTTGACACGACACGTCATATATATTCTTTTCTACGACCACGGTCAACCAACCTTAGCGTCATATTATCTCGCGCAACAAATTCCGGAAGTGTTCTAGTGTTTGACCACCTAAAAACGGCGCCGTTTAGTCAAAGCTACACTTAGCATAATAATACCTTGGTGCAGCAATTAAGGATCAATTAACTAACACTGTGGATTACAAATAGCATTGTTAGTTAGTGCGGATAATCATGAGTCTTATGTGTATTATAGTAAAGTTTCAGGGTGCTTTGAACTTTTAAGGGTTGTGCTTAGCTAAAGAGTGAGACCACAAGTGCTTGTGCTCATTGATTTAATGTTTTTTTTTTTTTTTTTTTTTTTAAGCAGTCTAATTGTTAGAAATGAATAAGTGAAAATTTTAGGTTCCAACTCTAACTTCTATATATACAATGCAATATTCATACTAACCAAGTTAGGTTCACAATGAATATGAGTGTCGAGCTCAAATGATTTATTGTGACATTTTCGAAGCTCCTACTTCTCCTGTGCAAAAATTTGATAAGCATTGGTGGAATCTTAATCCAATAATCTTGCAAAAAAAAATGCTTTGTAATTTCTTTATGTAGGGGAGGAGGAGTTAAGAAATTGAGTAGATGTCAAGGATTTCATCTCCATCCAAGTTCCAACATAAAAAATATCAATACTAGCATTTTAAAAAAAAATTAATCAACCAACAAATTTTCATTACATTACACAAAATAAAAAGTTAAAGATAATCTGCATGAAGAGATGAAATATTTTAAATATCATCATCCTAAAAAAAAATGAACAATCAAGAAACAGGTGAAGGTAGTGTGGTAGGATCAGCAGAAGAAGGAATATCAGGTCCAACACGACAACCTTCAAGCATGAAAACAATATCATTAATAGAAGGTCTATCAAGAGGATCATGTGCTGTGCAAAGAAGTGCAACTTTAACACCTAACAAAAACTCTTCCCATTCTGATGATTCTTGATCAATCTCAAGCAAACCAGGTTCCAACAACTCTGAAATCAAACCTTTTTGTAATTGTTTCTTCACCCACTTCACTATATCTTCATCTTGTGTAAACATCACAGCTTTTCTTCCTGTCAATATCTCCAACAAAACTATCCCAAAACTATATATATCTCCTTCCTTTGTCACTTGTCCGGTTAAAACCGCTTCCGGTGCCACGTAGCCTAACGAGCCAACTGGCGCTGTTGTCAATGATGACGATGACGCTGCGGATTCTATTTGTCCAGGGAGATTAACCATTGTTAGCCGGTCCAACCCGAATTCGGATAAATGAGCTTCAAAATCAGCATCAAAAAGAACATTTTGAGGCTTAACATCACCATGAACAATTTCCACCGAGTGTAAATAACCCAACCCGCGAGCAATGCCTAATGCAATTAAATGACGCATTGGCCAATTCAAAACATGACCATCTTGTTGGGAAGCCTCTTGAAGCAATGTACCTAAATTTCCATTTGGCATGTAATCATAGACTAATAGTCTTACATCAGGTGGTGGTCCAGGATAATAGCCCCTTAAAACGGTTAAGTTTCGATGCTTAACTTTACCTAATGATTCTGCTTCTTTGCGGAATGTGGTTTCATCGATTAATGTTGCTCCATTTGGAAGTCTACGAATTGATAGAACCATTCCATCTTGATATGAGGCTTTGAAAACAAGTCCATGTTTTCCTCGGCTTAAAACGTTTTCTTCATCGAAGTTTCTTGTTGCTTCTAAGGTCTCTGCATAGGTGATTTTGTTGTTGAATACTATGAGTTTTGGTCCTCCGTTTTCACCACTTCCTCTGCTGTTTCTTTCTCCATTTGAGCCTGCACTTGTTGGACTGCGTTTCTTCTCTCCTGTTACTCCTTCTCGAAGCTTTTTTCGCCACCTTAAGAGACTGTAAACATAGCCACAGCAACACAATGCTAAAAGACATAGTCCTGCAGCTGCAACACCTATGATGATGATTAGTTTTTTCCTCTTTCGTCTTTTCGATTTTCCGCATTCTTTATGCAATGGTTTCCCACATAACTTCTTGTTCGTTGCATACACAGAAGGGTCATTGAACTTAGAACTCAACATTTCAGGAATCTCGCCCTCTAGATTGTTGTTGGAAACATTTAAATACTTCAAACCTGAAATGCGCGAAAGATCAACAGGAATTTCTCCTGTCAATTGATTTGAAGAGAGATTCAACCATTTCAAACTTGATAGATTTGACAAGGATTGTGGTATGTGACCAGTTAAGTGATTACCATCCAAATAAAGTAAATTCAAAGATGAACAATTTGATATCTCATCTGGGATATCACCTTTCAATCCATTTTGTCCCAAATTAAGCTCTTTTAAACGTGAAAGCTGAGAGATAACACTTGGAACAATGTTACCTACTAAATGATTTGATTGAAGCTGAAGCACTTCAAGTTGAGAACAACCACCAATCTCGTTAGGTATTGAACCAGAAATGAAATTGTGAGACAAAGAAAGAACAACTAAGGAACTTATAAAACCATAAGTTGATGGAATATTACCAACAAAAGCATTAGAACTAAGATTAAGATACCTTAGACTAACAATGCTGCTGAAACCCTCAGGAACAGAACCACTCAAATGATTCTCATCAAGTGCTACAACTTCCAAACTCGGTAATCCGAAAACCTCAACAGGTAACTCACCTGAAAGATTTTGTTTACTTAAATCCAAAACTCTCAGTTTCATCAAACTCCCCAATGTAGCTGGAACACTACCAGAAAACCCACATTGACTCAAATTAAGAACTTGCAAAGCCATGTCTCCAATTCGAGACGAAACTTGACCGGAGAATCTATTGTTGCTGAGATTCAAAACACTCATGTTACCTAACTGCATGATCTCGAAAGGCAAAATCCCATTGAGTTTGTTGTTGCTTAAATCCAAATTTTCTAACTCATGAAGAGTTCCATAACTCTTTGGAATTGAACCAGTAAAAAAGTTACCACCAAGAGATAACTCCTTCAGATTTATCAACTCTCCAAGAAAATAAGGAATGAGACCGGAAAATCGATTCCTTTGAAGATCAAGAACCTTCAACAACCTACATTTCACAATGCTACTTGGAACAACACCAGATAACAAATTATCAGAAAGCTTCAACTCTTCTAACAAGAAGAGATTTCCAATATCTTGAGGAAGAGAACCTGAAAATGAGTTTCCAGATAGATCAAGAGTCCTCAAAGATTTCACATTGGTCAACCAAGAAGGAAACAAAGTGTGAATAATGTGATTCTCTTTAAGGTCTAAAAACTCCAAAAAATCATTAACACATTTTCCATTTTGTGGATTTGAAATACCCGTGATTCTATTAAAAGCAAGTTGAACATTTCTAAGATTGGTGTTATTATTTTTTCTGTTGTTGTCTTCATTGCAAAACAGTGAAGTGGGGACAAAACCAGAAAGTTGATTCATTGAAAGTGACAACACTTGAAGCTTTGGCATCGTCCCTACAGTTGAAGGAATCAACCCACCAATGAAATTATCCTCTGCGCTAAGGTGCACCATAGAGGAACAGTTAGCAACAGCAGAAGGTAACGTTCCATGAAGATGATTATTGTCTAACCAAAGATACTCCAAATGCTGTAATGCTCCAACAGTAACCGGTATTCCACCGGTGAAACTGTTATGTGAGAGGTTGATGAGTTGAAGCTGAGATTTCGACGAAAAGTTCCCCGGAATGTCGCCGGAGAATGAGTTAGACGACAAGTCAAGGAATCTTAGAGAGTTAGAGAGATGATTTGGGATAGTACCAGAGAGAAAGTTACGAGCAAGGTTGAGAATTTGAAGGTTGGTGAGGTTAAGAAGTGAAGATGGAAGGTTACCGGAGAGAGAGTTGTTGTGAAGATAAATAGCACGGAGGAAGAGACAGTGAGAAAGAGAAGAAGGTATTGAAGAGTTAAGATTGTTGGAATGAAGACTTAGTTTTCGAAGCTGTGAGAGATTAGAGAGTGATGAAGTGAGTGAACCAGTGAGTTGAAGACGAGGTAAGCGTATTGTGTGAACTCTGTTGTTATTGTTGTAACAGAGAATGCCATGCCAGTCACATGGTGCTGAAGGTGTTGATGGATCCCAAGAAGCTAATGAGTTAAGTGGGTCAAGAAGGTTTAGTTTGAAGGTTATTAAGGCTTGAATTTCAGAGTGAGTTGTGGTGTTGTTTTGTGGTGTTGCTGCATGTGTTAAGGTGAAGGTGGTGGTGAGTGATGCAATGAAGGTGAGAAATATAGCCGTTGTTATTGCCATTGTTGTGAGTTGAAGGAAGAAGAAGAGAGATAGGTAATAATGATGAGTGAGTGAGTGTTTGGTGTGGTGGGTGGATTCTGAATTGGTGTTTGTTTGTTTGTTTGTGGTTGGTTTTGCAACTAGGTAGCTCTCAGCTCTTGTAGTCTGGTTTAGAGGAGCGTTTGCTGTTTTGGTGACTGCAAACGCTATTCCCCACAACAAAGAGTCAGTTCTTGTATTTGTATCTGTGAAGATGTGATTCCCTTTCTCTCTCTCTCTCCTCTCTATTTCAGTATTTTTTACTCTCCCCGTCTTAAAATATAAGACTCACTTGACTACCGCATGTATGTCAACCAATGTACAATTTTGACTGTTAATATTTTTAATTGTCTATTAGTAAAAAATATAAAAATTATATTTAATTGTCTATTAATAAAAAATATAAAAATTATATATTTTAAAAATACTCATCAAGACAAATCAAAAAACATCTCATAAGCTTATATTTTTTTTTTTTGTATATATTACTAAAAAAATATAGTCAAAACAAGATAAGTGAATAGTGCATTTTAGTCAAAGAAAATCTTATAAAATGGAAAGGAGGAAGTATTTCATTTATGGGTCTTGGTTTTCATTTAATTGCTATGTCCCCCCCCACCCCACCCCACCCCACCCACAAGGTTCGTTCCGTCTCAAATATATTTAAATAAATATTAATATATCTTAGGCAACTAAACTCTTCCATCAGAACTAAATTTGTTGGTCTTTTCTTTCGTACTTTTAAAATACCCTCCATCTGAGCTAAACTTGGGAGTCTTCTTTCCTTTTTCTTTGACATAAAAATGTTGCTTTTTTGTTTTTTTAATAATAATGAAAAAGAAAGAATTCCACCAAAAGAAAGAAAGAAAAACAGGATAAAAGCCAGAACTTTTTGAACATGGACATTATTATATGACTCTATTCATTACATACGGGTTATTTGGATATCTACCAGTGGATACGGGTTTTACAGTCTTACCCGACAATAATGGAATGGAAATGGAACCTTTTACTGTTCTGTATGGTACTGGTGGACTTTTTCATGTGGCTGTCTTGCTGACATCATAGCTCGTATCCTGCCGTATCACTCAAATTTTATATCACAAGTGTTTTTTGTTGTGATTAAAATTTACAACAATACATGAGATTCTATTTTCAAGTTTTTAGTAAGCCAGTGTTTTCACTTTCTCTAATTATTATTTAATTAACAAACAAATATTACATCTTTCTATACAAACAACTGAGCAGTGTTTTCCTCACTGAAATAACAAATTAATAGTGACCGGGGATGAACAAACCAGATGTGTTACACGATATTCTGTGTCCAAAATATGTCACTTTGACAATTGCATCTATGTCAAGTGCAGTTATTCTCAGTTCTTACCGGGAAATCATAGGTTATTTGATCGAGCATATACTTTAAGCATGATGTATTATTTCCAGATTTTTTTGCAAAAAAAATCTATTAAGCATGATGTGCGACAAACATTTTTTCTCATTCTCATATGACATATCAAGCAGAAAAATAAGCCTGCACAGAAAATTAGCAAGTTGTTAAAAAATAGATAACAAATAATCAAATTATGATGTTAATTTATTCACGAATAGAAGATGAAAAAGAATTAAGGAAGGAAGCATTTACATTAATTTAATCACTATTATCTTACATTTCTTTTCAATGTACATACACCACAACGGAACCTAGAAGAAAAAATGGAAGCAGACCACAACACTAATTGAACCGACCTGAAGTTAAACTGCTGAAATGACTCAAGCTAGCTCTATTAAAGAGTAGACATTGTGTCATTCCACTTAGGGGATCCCCTGCTCGTAAGTCGGGTTAAGAAGCCAAGTCCAAAAGTTTTCTTTGAGGCTTCACCCGTGTTTATAAAACCAACAAGCTTCCCAACAAGTGCAGCACTTTCTCTAATGTGGTTCAAATCTCTTGTATCCGACCATACGAGCCATGCCAATTGCATACTTCTGTGCTTAGTCTTCAAATCAATACCCCACCTCAGGTATAATTCCTCTCTTCCCCTCCTCGAAAACTTCTTATGAACTTGCTTACTGAGCATTTTCCTCTCATGAGTCAGAGACATGTGGCTGTTAAGTAATCGTGGCATAAAAGTAGTGTGAGAAATACTGGATATATGACATAAAATAGAGTAATTATGACTTTATGCAAGTGTTTGATGTAAAGTATTTCACAATTGAAACACCAGTCATTATATTTTATATCTCATGAGATATGATCTCATGCTTCACATTTTCAGGATGTTGAAAGCCAAATGGGCATGAAGCTAGGTATAACACCATAGAAAATCTTTTTACTTGCACTTGTAAGAACAAGAGCATGTCCATGGGGAGTTTTATCTTATAGTCTGCAAAAAGTTTCTATAAAATATACTTTCAAATAAGAAAAACCTCTCAATACCGGTGTATTTGCTTGGGATTTATTTCTAAATATGTATGATTAAGTATAATTATGTCCAGGAAATATTATATTTAAACAATTATGAATTTCAGCTCCAACTGTAAAAGACTACTATTAGGCAACATCCTAACAACTACAGACCATAACTATGTCTGTATTTCATCCTATATCACAAAAATATGAAACATGCAGAATGGATGGACTGGCCTATCCAGTGGAAATCAATCAATATGGTTGAACGTGTTTACAAATGTGAATTGCATGTTGAAAATCTACTAATGAAACAAAAAATTTACCTTGAATTAGGTGTGACGTCAAGACCATCTCCTGTAATGTAATTTCCGCTAGAAAAAGTGTCCTTTAAAAAGGACAATCGTCTGAGCTCTACATCCAAGTACACAGAATCCGATAGTTCACCTTTGATTAGAAGGAAAAAATAGGATCTATGTACCAGTGGCACATGGCATGCGTCCCAAAGTTCGACTATATCTCTCTGTTGCATCTCAAATTTAGTGGGTATTAAAGCCCCCCAAGCTCCGGGGAAACTGAGACCTTTTTCTCTGTTCATATTTTTATTGGTGTGAAGCGTCCTAACAGGTACCTATCATTCATAAAAACAAACATACACAAGTGGAAACTTCATGAAGGAACCCATGAACTCAGCGAAGAGATCATAAAACTTTAATCATGTGACATTTAGTTGATCACGAATGATCCAAGGTTGACAAAGATGATCAGACAAGACTTCCTATTTTCTATATAAAGATAGCTTTATATATAAAAACAGACCACGTAAGTAGTAACAAATTACGTTTTATAGTGAAAATTCAACGATAACATTTGGTGCTCAAGAATGTGTAATTATTCTGACTTGAGAAAAACAAGTCTGGTGCTCACACTATTGTTAAACAGCATGAAGAACTTTTAACCAAATGGGAAAACTGACATACGCTTATTGCATCTCAAATACTACAATTTTACACACTATTCAGGTCATTTTTAAGTATTAGCATGAAGATAAAGTACATGTGCTATTATTATTATTATTATTATTATTATTATTATTATTATTTCTTGAGTTTCATCTTTTCACCAAAAAGTCTTGTAACTAATAATTTAAGTAAAAAAGAATTATGAAGCAAGAAAGATAGATGACATCAGAATTTTTGTTGGTCCATACCATACGATAATCATCAATGTCTTTGTCCGCTGATTTTGACTTAGCCCTTTGGTTCATTCTTACAACAAAATTAAGGTCGCTGGAAGTTTCCTCCGTATTAGAATCCATAACAGATTCCACATCTTCCATCGAAGCATTCATCTCGTGAACTAGAGAAGATTTTCTAGAAGATTTTCTTCTTTTGGCACGTAACTTCTGTTCAGATAGCTTCTCAGGAAAGTATACCAAACTAGTAGAGTGTTCCTTTTCGACACTAGCTGGTGATTTGAAGGATACTTGTTCCAGATCATCAAGTTGAGGAGGTGACATAGTTTTAAGCTCTTCCTGATCAGACTGATCAGGTAACGTGGGTTCCTGGTCTAGGTTAGTAAACGAAGGAGGTGACACATTCTGCTCCAACTTACAGAACTGAGGACGCGGTGAATTTTCGTGATCCACCTTATCTACCCGAGGAGGAGAAATGGAAGCCAAGCAATGAGGTTCAGATTCAAACGAGTCGTTATATTTCTTAGAGAGGTCCACCAGATGGTCCTTGGTCCTTATAATGTCCTCGGTTTTTTTATGAGGAGCATCTTGATCGCTATACCCATTCTCTGAGGATGATTCAACATTTTGCTCCAACTTACCCAACTGAGGATGTGGTGACTTTTCCTGATCCATCTTATTTACCTGAGGAGGAGACATGGCAGCCAAGGAACAAGTTTCGGACTCAAATGAGTCATTAGATTTCTCGGAGAGGTCTACAAGATGGTTGCTGATCCCTTTAATGTCTTCGGTTTTATGCTGAGGAGCATCGTCATCACTATGCCCATTCCCTGAGGATGATTTATCATCTACTTCCACAAATTGAATCATGGGTGAATTTCCTTCACTTTCTTCAAAAACAGGAACGGACATATTATTATCTGTTTTGTGCTCTGTTTCCACTTCTTTAATTTCAACACTCGGTACTTCATTGCAGTTATTTTCAGATTCAGATCTTTTACCCATCTCCTCCCAACCTTGACATGGATCAGGCCCAACAAATGTAGGAGGACAACCATCCAAGAGAAAGCTGTCTTCAGAATTCACAGATTGCTTGAAAAGGTGCTCACTAGAAGTAGATGAACTGGATGTTGTTCTTTCAAGATTCTCACAAACAATGTCTGTAACTGGACTACGATCATTAGCAACACTCAACCATTGTAATGCCCTATCTTGATCTACTCTTATAGCCTGATCTTTCCCAACTGACTGGAGCAAGTTCTGAAAGAGATTGCGTTGCCTAGTCAGTTCTTTGATCTCCTTATCCATCTGCATATTTTCAAATTAAGGAAAAAAAGAGTGATAAATAAAATTTATCAACAGATAAAAAAACAGAACAAAATTCCTATCTTTTCTACATTCTTTTTGTAATTATGTTATCTGTGAGTATAAACCACTAGCCCCATCCATGTTTCATTTCCCCCAAGTAAACAGAAATTTCTTTTGATGGTTCATAGTCTGCATTAACAATTTAACAATTATAATAAGTGAATCTGTTTGTAGTTCTAAGTCGAAGACAGGATAAGGATCTAACTATTAATAGAAATTCTATAATAAAAGGGCCTGCTTATCACAAAATCTAAGTCCTTGAACAGACTATAGAAAGAGAACAATAATTTTAAAAATTATAATTTCTGACCATTATTTGAGATTTAAGAAACTAAGGTGTGACTATTCACAAGGAATAAGGACATTTATGAAAATGGAAAATAGACAACTTCCTCCTAAGCTTCATACTGAGGAAATTAAAGAAGGACATGCAATGCAATGGGTTGTGTTATCTTTTAACAGCAAACTCAAACTGATTTGGATATGAAACTTCATTAATTTGAAGGAAAAATAAGCATCATAATAAATACAGGCTGATTTATTTTCATTTGAAGCAGTTAGTTAATATTTTTTAGGTGAATTCTTTAGTGCACATATTATTTGGATATGTACCGGTACATTTGCTAAGGTGGGTGATTCTGATTGGTTTACAAATAGTATTTATTAAACTTTCTATATTAAATAGTATTTGTGAACCAATCACAATCATCCACCTAAGCCGTGCACCGATACATATCCACATAATATGTGTACCGGAGTGTTCACCTATTTTTTAACCAAGTTCATATATGCAATATTGTTTTAAGTGAACCAAAATTCTAAAAATTGTTTAAAGTATTGTCATAATATATTTGATGCTATGCTAAATATTACTGTAGAGTATAATTCCCCTTCAAAACAGTGAATTGATCGAGTCTTCCTCACCTGTTCAATCTGAAGTTCCCTTTCCTTAAGTATGGTGGTATTTAAGCTCTTCAACTCGTTCTCCATTCTAGCCAATTCCTTTTGTAGTTGCTTTACCAAAACCTTGTCTGACATCACGACGTTGACCCGAGCATTAGTAGTCACCTGTTTTGCGCAACCAGCAAAAAATAGAGTATTTTTTGATTGCTCAACCTGGCTGCGTGCAGGACTAATTGTACAAATGACGGCTGTTCTGGCATTGCCTCCTAAAGAGTTCTGCAGAATGCGAGTAAGCTTCGAGTCTCTGTAAGGAATGTGCCCGTTTCTTTCCTTGCTGCAATCAATAATTGTGATTTATTATTTAGACTGCTTATGTAATGAAGTAAAGAGACAAAGAAAAAAGGGTATGAATTATAAAAGAGAACTTTCAATAATGATAACTAGGGTCAGAGAAAAGCAGTCGACATCCAAGGCCAAAGATGAATAAAACCACAAAATTGAAGATGCGTGAAATGCAAATCAATCAGTGAACTGAAAATTGTATGCTTGATAAATAAAAGAACTTCATAAAACGCACAAGAGACGTGCATACTCCAATGCCATTTTCAGTCTTGATTCTATAGGACATTCAGTCAAAAGACTGAAGCATAGAGAATACAAGACCTGTTAACAAAATCTCTTTAAAGCCGCTAGTTCTAATTTAATGGATTTTCTTATATTCGCACAAATTCATATAGGAATTGCATAACCACCTAATTAATCAGGATCGCCAAATGTAACATAAATGTTTAGAAATAAACTACACTAATGTTATGTAAAATAAATTAAGTTTATATTCGTAAATTATTTTCTTAGCATTTTATCATCCAAATTTTATGCAACATTGCCTAGTCGGCACAACTCGTCAACTCAAAGTGTAAAACGAACCCAACCCAAAAAGACTGATTTCTAGAACCCAACCCATCTCAGTTAGCTCTTGGCTTGGCTGTGTCTTGAGTGGCACCAGTAAATTTAGTATTATGTTTCGTATATTGGAAAAATGGAATCAGAATGGGGTAGTGAGCTGTTGGGATATAGAATAACGAGCAAGGTTTCAATATTATACATGACCCAAATTTACAAGTGATCAGTGTTTGGTAAACAATAATCTTGAGTTGTGACTTGAGAGATCCTAGCAACAAAGTTTCAGAAGAAGTGTAAATCAGCAACATGAAAGAATATGTGCTCTTTAGATTTCCTCAAACGAAACCATTCCTCCACCCACTGGTAAACAGAACACCTTAATCAACAGTTTCAACTTTCAATAAATTATATGAATAATCTGCTATTGCACGACAAGCAAACCTATGATGAATAAGAAGCAAAAACAAAAGGAGGAAATTATACCTTAGTTTCCTGATTACAGTTCCGAGGGTCAGTAAACTGCGGTTTATGTGGCTACCTTCTCTCAATCTTGTTCCTGCTGATAATGCTTGAGAAGCACGTTCGCTTCCTGCTAGATCAACAAAATTCTGTGCAAAGAAACTAACTCTTGTTCATTTCATCTACCAGACAATTTATACACAAACAAACATCCCCCCTCCAGAAGAGGTATAGAACTTACCACACTGGCAAAAACAGCCCCAGATCTTGCGGTGCCTATAAAATCACTGGGGTTGCTTTCAACTGTCTGAAGAAAACCAATCATAAAATCATCGTTTTGGGAAACTTCAGGAATAAAATACGAAATATTAATCTCAATTACTAAGTAAGTTTGTAACAAAGTGAATACCAGTCGAAGAATTTGATGAGATCTGGAGCTTGTTTCATTCATGGCAGTCTCTTTCGTTGTCCTTTCAGCTGCAAGATATACACATACAATGATATGGCTCAAAATGGAGTATCAGAAGGTATCAAAAACATTATAAGAAAAACAATAATTAGACCCTAGTACCTGCACATTTTGAAATAAGTTGCTGCAACCGACTTCTCTCTGCCAGAGTCTCCTCAGTAAGTTTCTCAACAATAGTCCCTTTCTGTTCAAGGCACATAGATTCTCAGCCATTCAAAAGAACTAAAGCCATAAAATTTCGACATTAACAGAATATAGGAAATATGCTATTAAGTTTACCTCTGGATCATCTAGGAGTCTTAGACTAGTAGCATTTGAATTGAGAAGGTCTCTCACCGCTTCATTATATATTTCCAAGGCAGAGAATTTCAAAATAAATTCTCTTTCTTTATGCTGAGACACAAGAAGAAATGTCATCTTTCGCCAACAATCAAACAATATCATATATTCAAATTGTTTTGTACCTTCTCTATGTATTCATATATATCCTTCACTGCAAGTTCAGTAATCCCAGTCATAGTATATGTCTTTCCACTACTTGTTTGACCGTACGCGAAAATGCTACCTGAGATTTTGATTCATTAATTAGAAACAAAATAAAAACTAAAACTTCCACTTCCACTAGCAACCATAACAATAAATAACATTCTTAAACTGAAAGAGCAACATGAATAGGAAGAATGTTATTTTACTCACAATTGATACCCCTAACTACTGAAAGAGCAACTTCCTTAATCCCTTGTTCATAAACCTGCTTCGTAGGACACTTTTCCCCAAATACCCTATCTGCTTCCAACAAATCATCATTAAAATAGGATTAGGGATTCAGAAAATCAAAATGCTTGAAAAATATAGAATAGCATTAATTGATTCAAAAGTTCCATAAATTACAACTACAACAACAACATCAAACAAATAAATAAATAACCCTAGATACCATTAATTAAACAGGTTAATTACCAAATGTGTATGTATCCGCCGGTGATCGTTGTTCTGCGTGGCCATTGTTCTTGAATCTGATAGCATTATTAGAAATGCATTCCCATTCTGACACATCGTGCCTCGATTTTTCTCTTTCATTCAAAGGCCTTACTCGAATCGCAACATATATTTTCTCTTCTTGGCCATTTGAATGAGGAACTGTGTTTCGTTGTTCCTCTAATCCGACTTCCATTACAGACGTCGTCGTTTCTCTAAACTTCACAAATCACAATCAAAACACCGATTCGAAAATCAACAAATTCGTAATAGTTGAAACAATAACAACAACAACACCTCTTTTATCCATTTCGTTTCTTCAACGTTTGGCTATCGTATTTTCCACATTACTCACAACACCTACGTGAAAATAAACGCGAGAATTTAAATAATCTGTAAAGCAAAGCAACGATCGCTTTTGTGATTGAATTGGAAGATAAAGGGGGAAAATGTGTGATACCGTTGTCTCTGTCTCGGTGGCCGCCGGTGGTGACCGGAGAGAGAGATAACGGAGTGGAGAATGAGATGAAGCGGGTTATGGGGTATAGGCTATGGATTCCGCAACCACCGCGAAAATATGAAACCGTTTCGCCCGCTAAATCTAAAGTTTAATGGATTTACTATTTTGCCCTTGTGATTTGATGGAATACAAAAGGGTTGTTTCAGTTTCTTACAATTTCATTTCACTGTCAGTACTCAGTACATCCCTATTCTTTCGTTCGTCAAAACTCAAAACATGTTGAACTTTGGATTCTACCGTACTTCCTCAAATATATAAGCAAAAATCCACATCAATTATTATTTTATGTCATTATTATAATTTTACTCTTAAATTAAATCTTGATTCAACCAATAAAACCAATAAATGTAATATTTTATATTTTTCAAGAAGTGTATAATTGAAGATTGTGTTTTTTGAAATTTTGTTTAGAGCATCTCCAATGGTGGATCTTATACTATTAAGAATCAGTTCTTAATAAGATCTACCATTGGAGCAGTATATTTTTGAATTCTTAATATGAACCGATTCTTAAATAAGAGTTCTCTCTTCTCTGGGGGCCCACCTTAGTTTTCATTAAAATAATTTTTTTATGGGACCCACATACTTTTATGAATTATTAAATAATAAGTTATTGTGATGTGAAGTTATTGACGGGACTCATTTAGAACTTTTGAAAATGTGCTGGGTTGAAGGGATTGAGTGCTTATTAAGAACTGTTATTAAAAAATAATAAATGAGTGATGTGTACATGTGGGACCCAATTAAGATCTCAAACTTGGGGAGCTCCATTGTGGATGCTCTTATCAATAATCTAAAATAATAGAGAAAACTACTCGTATTTTGTTTTAACTTTTAAAAAAAAAATACTTTTTATATTGTATTGTTTTTGCGTAAAAGTTTTTTTAACGGAGAATTTTTTTTATAAAAGTTTCAAATAAAAAATTGGTTAAATATCTTCTCTTAAAATATTATTTTAACTATTTCATTATTTTGTTACAATTTTTTTTATCACAAAATTTCAAAAAAAATCTCTAAAAAAGAAATTATTTTAAATAGCTTTTCATGAAAAACATTTTTTAGAGATAGTATTTTTAAAAAAATTTAATTTTTATTAAGTTAAAACCTCTAACATGGATATTTTAAGTTATTGAATGTCAAAATCATTCTTTTAATTTGTAAAAAGATGAATTTGAAACAACTTTTACTATTTTAATTTTTTGGTTTACAATGTTGTCAATGAGGATCGAACCTATGACCTAATGAATACTACCTAAACTCATCACCACTAGACCAAATATAGTGACTTTTTTACTATTTAATTGAATTTTCGTAAAAAATATTTTTAAAAATACAAAAAAAAAATCATTTTTCTTAAAGATAAAAACAAATGTACCTTAGATTGATCTCTGTCTCTATCACCATGATTATGATACATCTATAATTGATTTTTGAGATCCAAACCCAATCAAACCGCGTATATTCATATTACTTTTACCATATTTTTATAATGTTAATATTTAATAAAAGTTAGAATTTATAATTTGGATATCAAAAAATCGATCCAAATTAAATTAAACGGCATAAAATTGCATGAAATTGGATTAGATTTTTTAAGTAGCTATCTAAAACCGAACCAAACTACTTATAATTTTAACTTTAAATCATATGAATTTTTGCCACAATCCAAACCTAATCGGGAACACCCCTATTCAAAAGTTCTCCAATAGAGAAAAATGTGAAAGAAGATAATTAATATATTTTCATGATAAAAAATGTCTCAATTAAATGGATTAACTAATTTATTAATGATTAAAAAATAAATAAAACGATATCAATTACATCAACGTAATAAATGATTTTGTATCCAAAAAACTTAAATAAAATGTCATAATTAAATTATTAAAAGACTTCATTTTATAATTGGCCTTGAGCCTTTAACAAAAAATACAAATATTAAAAAAGTTGTTGGATAAAAATCTATCTAAAATGTGAGTATTAAATTACATTTTGTGTATATGCAATTAATATTCTTTTTTTTTCTTTCTTTCATTTTGGTTTTTATATTCTAAAAAAATAGTATTAATAAGAAATATGTTTAAAAATAAAGTGATATATATATAAAAGAAATTAATTTAAGTTTTTCAAAGCATTCCTTTGACTTTTCCAAAAGAGTTTTTTTTGACACATGTTTTTTTAAAGATAGTATAAGTAATATATTTCATATTGTCCTTCTTATAATAAATAATTTATTTTTTATATTTATTAAATTAAATAACTAATGTATCTACTATATAATATAGACCAGATACATAAGTTTTGATTCAATGATCTTAAAAATTCGATTATTTCTTATAAAAATGATCGGAAGTAGTATTTATTTTTGGGTCAAAATATTTTACCAATATGACTTTTTTTCTGTGTGTAGGGGCTATAGCTGGGCAAAAATTTACTCACATCAAGAGAAACTATCATTCAAACCACAATCATGACTTCTTTTATGGTGGTGTTAAGTAAGATTATGGTGGTTGTGATTATAACATTAACATTGATTCAATCTTCGTCAAATGCACAGCCTCCTCCAGTGTCTACTGCTCGGCCGTTATTAAGGGACAACATGAACTATAAAGGTGACAAATTTGATCATCGTGCTGAAGATTTAGAGGACTATGGAAGTTGGGATCCTTCTCCTGTTTTTGGTGGAAGAATTCATCCTGCTCCTATTCCTTGTGCACAAGAGAAATCATTTTGAGTTCTCTACTTCTTTTAGTTTCCAGCCTATTGTCTTGTTTCTTTGTTTTATGGAATAATAATGGCCTTTACTTTATTCACAATGTTTAGAGTGACTATTTTGAGTTGGACATTTTTCAGAAGAGATTAATTTTTGTATTTTCTTTTGGTGAAATTAATAAACAAAAAAAAAAAGAGTATTTTGAGCGACAACTATTTTTTCTAGGGTTGAAGAAGTGACTAACAATAGGATTCTAATTGTAATTATCTTCTACACAAAACACAGGTTGGTTGATACGGATTCGAACATCAACTATCCTATGGATCAAATTTTCAGATTTCTATACAAGTGCTGATTTTCCTATTCCAAACGCACACATGCGTAGTAAATTAATCAATGAGTCAATATATGGTCAATTGATACCAAAGTGTATACTCTATAAAATAAACTATTGATTTAATCTTAAACTATCAATCTCTCTCCAATATGATCATAAACTATAGAAATATATTAATTATTAGTACTTGAACTATTTTAAATTTAATAAGATAGTCTTTGAACCGTCATATTCTATTTCATATTTTCAAATAAATTGAGAGACTAAATTGATGAATTAATAATAATTTATCATCATTTCGGATTCGAGATCTCTGATCGGAAGTGACTACAAAAGTCAATGAAGGTGGATCAACGATCCGCAAACCCTAGAGGGTAGGTTATCCTTGCAAATATTTTGACAATCAAATAAGTAGGTGTCATAAGTGAGAGGTTGGCCTAGGGTTTAAAATATTACATATTTTGATATTGACTATAAGTTAGGCTTTATAGGAGTAGGATTAAGGTTTCGCAGACCTAGAACTTTTTGTGAAACAACTGCCCTCTTGGACATGTGCTGACATATCACCAAAAACTCTGAATCCAACATTTAGGATGAGTCCATGTGATGGTCAAGCAAAAAACTAGTGGCTAATGTGACCCGGTCTAGATCGAAAATGAACCTTGGATCGGAACTATTTAGTATACTTTTGTAGTTAAAAACAAAATTGAAGAAAGATCGATGATACTACAACAATAGAACTACCTAACATATGCAACTAATGACTAGATATTTGCCATGGAGCATCAAACACATTACACATACAAGAAATATGATATGTCATTCATTCGATGTGAGCTAAGGACTAACTTCAACTCAAATTATAATATGTATCCAAATTATTTATCATTATGTTATATTTTCGCAAGTTAATAATATTATTTGACTAAGACAAAAAAAAAAATTATTATTTGATTTTAAAAAGTTTCCTTATAAAACCCAAAACAAATTTATTTATTTTTTATTTATAAAGTTGTCTCGTACACAATTATAATCCATGGGAAAAAGTAATATTTAAAAATAAATGAACAATTTTATTAGTTTTTTTTGTTGACCAAATTAGTTTTAAATTATTTTGTTTTACAAATACACATTTATCATTTAATTTTTTCAAAGGTACTCCTCTGACTTTTTCAAAGGTAGTTTAATACATATTTACCAATATGACTTTCTTTCTAGCTAGTATATGGTTATGGTTGCGCAGCTACTCACATCAAGAGAAACAAAATTACTTATATTAAAAAAATAAATAAATTACCATCACTCAAACCAAAATCATGACTTCTTTTATGGTGGTGTTAAGTAAGATTATGGTGGTTGTGATTATAACAACATTAACATTGATTCAATCTTCATCAAAGGCGCAGTCTCCTCCGGTGTCTATTGCTCGGTCATTATTAAGGGACAACATGAACTACCAAGGTGACAAATTTTATCATCATGCTGAAGATTTAGAGGACTATGGCATTTGGGATCCTTCTCCTGTTTATGGTGGAGGAGGTACTGGTGCTCCTATTCCTCACCCACTGCAAAAATCATTTTGAGTTCTCTACTTTTTTTGGTTTATGGCCTATTGTCTTTTTTTGTTGTTGTTAGACTAATGCTCTATTGTCTTGCCATTGTTTTTATTTAATTAATAAAGTAGTTAATTAATATGATAATACTTGCATAATTTACGGAAAATTAGTGTTGATGTTAGAAAAAGAATATGTGTGATTATACAAATAACCATATGTACATTTTTAAAATAAAAATTTGTTACATCTAAGCTAAACCATATATACATTTGCTACTGATATGCCGTTTATGGCACTCATGTTTCTCTCTCAAGTGAAAAAATTTTAATCAAAATTTTCTAGATGTGTATAGAGTCATTGCGAAATTTGGAAATGAGAGAAAAGAGATGAAAATTGAGCCATGCTAATTATTTGTTCCCAATTGAATATGTGTTTTATGTTAAATTTAAATATTTTTTTGTTAGTTGGTTAAAAATTAGAATATTAGAATATAGTTGAGTTACTTACCTTGACTTCACTTATTGTTGTGTAATATATATGTGAGTAGTATTTTGAAATCGGTTAGTTGATACTTTTATCATTGATATTCAATTGAAAAGAAATCAACATGACTTAAATCACTGTTATTTTTCCTATTTTCTCTTTACATTACATATGGTGTAAAAGTTTAAGATGCTCTTGAGTTGAACCGATCATTGAATTGCGCTTCATTAGCAACTCACCATCTTTGAATTAATTGGACTTGAGTTCTGTTTTTCATGAATTTGATTTCTTATTCCAATTTTCTTTCTCACACGATCTTTCAGTGACAATAAATCTAACAATAGTGGACAACGAGTGTTTCCAGTTCTTAAAAGAGCCGCGACAATGGTTAACAAAATGATATGTTAGATCCTTCATGCATCCGAGAGATAATCATGTCATTGCGATTGTTTTTCCTCCTTAATTTGATTGGCAACAATCACCAGGCCATACACAATATAAACTTCTCTTGGATTGAAGAACAAATTTAGAATTTGTTAGTGATACTCTATTGTGTTTGGTCGAGGAAGATCACAAATCAAAGTTAGGTGTATATATGGCACTCTAGTGCAGCTAGTTGGAGAAATCGCAAGGGTTCCTAAATTGAAAATGTAATAAAATGGATAATTGCAAATTGATTATTGAATCAAAAGTAAAATTGATATATGAGAACCCAATTAGAATTAATGTTCTTAGTACAAAAGAAGCATTAAGGAAAAGATAGAAGAAGAGAGGAGAAACTTCATCAATTTTCTTCACACCCACTATTGATCTCCATTTCAGTGTTTATGGACAACCCAATGTTCTTTGATTTTATGATCACTAGCCATGTGTTTATTTACCTCGACCAATGATGTTATGTCAAGTGTATTTCCTCATATGCTATTTTAAATCATAACAAGATGTGAATCCCTAACTTGGTATTGGTTCGAAACCATGATAATGTCATGACTCAACAACTACTTGAATGTTGATAAAGTGAGCGATTGAAATAAACCGTCATAAAATTAATATCATTGTTGACCCGCTAATAGTCACAAATATCTTCAAAATATTGATTAGCCTTATGTTAATCTCTGTTTTTTATTGACTCAAAAAATTAATATCATTGTGAATCTCTTTTTTTTTTCCTTCTTGATTTCATTGACTTACTTTAAAATAATTTATATCCATAATTGATGAATATTAAATGATTGGTCAAAAAAACAATATTTAACCATCGTTTTTCATTATTAAAACCATTGTTTTTCATTAAGGTTCGATTTCCTTAAATCACTTGATAAAATTACATTTATCTGTCCACAAATCCTAGTTCAACTGACAGAAATATCAAAATTGCTAGTGTCGAACGTCAGAATCGGGATTCGAACTCCGGTCACTCCACTTTATATGTGTGAATTTTCAATGGTTTTGTTATTTTGTCTATCAACCAAAATAAAATTACATTTTTCTTAAATCACCAGACCACCACCTTACCAATCATAGAATTTACAAAAGTAACGGCACACAAATTTTAATTTAACTAAAAAAATATTGAAATTCTTGCATCACAAAAATAAATGTTTAAGACAAATAATTTTAGCAAAATTTAAATTTAGAATATATATTTTAGTGATGTTTGTCACTTGGTCTATAATAAAATTTAAAAAGAATTTACTAAAATAACAAAGAACAGTTATTTATAATTACTCCCTCGAGACCGTCAAAAAAAAAAAATTACTCCCTCTAGTATTATACATAAGCAAAAATTCAAAAACACACACCCTTAAGAAAGTAGGTTAGGTGCATTGATTGAAGAGAAAAAATACTTTATACCCTTCTTGAAAATGTAGAACATTGCATTTATTGGTTGAATCAATATTTAATTTAAGGGTAAAATTGGAATAATGACATAAAACATAATGATCGAAACTTTTGCTTATATTAAGACTTTTAATTTTTTTTGTTTTGCCGCTTATATTTGAGACCGTAGGGAGTACTATAGAAAAAAACAAAAATTTAAACGTTGATTCAGTGGTGATTGACACTGAATTTGATAGGGAGGACCATAGTTCGATTCTCGCAGCTGCGATCGAGAGAGGGCTACAACCAATTGATGTTAGAACTGATCTTCGAACAAAATTATGCGGTCTAATAAGTCGAAGACCGATAAAAAAAATAAAAATGAAACTGATTGTGTAATTTACTCTTTTCGTCATGAATATAAGCAAAAATTAAAGAGTACTCCCTCTGCTGACATTTTTAAGCAAAAAAAACTAATTGCACGGTGTTTAAGAAATTTAGTTAAGTGTAGTCAATTTTCTTGATTTAATATAAAACATGAATAAGTTTACTATATCGTCCTTTATAAATAAGCTTTTTTTTTTCCTTGGAAATCACATACACCTTTTGGAAAGTAAAATTAAATAAGGGTATATTATGAATAACAATATTAATCAGTTAAAATTAATTAATTTTTACATTTGAAGTATTTTTCTCTAAATGTGATCGGAGGAGTAATAACTAAACTTCAAATTCGTGCTTAATGATGTTGAAGACAAGTGGCAATCGCGCGTGCTCAAGTCACGGCTACCGCCATGTGTTTCCCGCTCGTGCGAGTGTAAATAACCGTTTAGTTTCGTCAATCTCGGTGCCAATTTCAACCAGTAAAAATGCATAGCTCCATTTTTCATTTCGATTCCACACTCCCAAAAAGAACCCTGGATTTTCCGTTTCGAATTTGCGCTCAGATTTCGTTTCATTGCAGTTCTGAAATTGAATTGAGTGATGGAGGAAACCTCCTCGATCTTGTCATCTAATCAAAGATACGCAACTGCTGCTTTGTTTTCATTCGCACTGCATCGATCACAATTTCACCAAGGTCGACCTCCGGCTTCTCCTCATGGCGGCGATGGCGGTGCTCCGGAAACCGCTAACACCTCTTCTGTTTCAGACAATGCCAAGCCTCCAGTTAACGACAATTCGGCTTTGCTTTTCCCTGTTTTTAGGTATTCAATTAAGTTAATGATGCACGAATCTTGATTTTATGTTACGGTGATTTTTGCTTTTTGTTTTAAAATAATCGTAGTTATAAGGTGAAATTATATCTATATTAGAAGATTAATGATGGAGCTACTTTCAATTAGTGTTAAGTTGCATAGATCTATTTGAAAACATAAACACAATAATATTTGGATTTCTTTTGGGTTACTTAATGGTACTAAGTTTCCGATTAATCTCTGTCGGAGAATCTGTGTGGACACACAAAGTGGGTTCTCCCCTCTCAACTAAATTTTTTCCATACGCAAGTGCCATAGATGGAATCCACCACTTGCATAAGGGGCTCAAGACCTAAGCATTTGGACCAATTCATTGTTGGTGGGATTTATTTAATGTATACTAGCATACAAAAATTGAAATTAATCCGTATAGTTCATTTAAGTTATCAAATAGGTGTATGTAATTTGGAAAAAAAACAAACCATTATTAGTGAGTAGGAATTTATTTTAAATATTTTTAAGAACATAAGACTATTGTAGATTTCTCCAAAAAAATAAGACTATTGTAGACTTTCAAATTATGTGGACTTGCTTAAAAATTCGGGGACATTACAAGAACTTATGGAATACACTCTTTGATATCCTCCTCCACTGATAAGAATTTGTTGTAAAAATGAACAGGTTCCTCGGAGTGGATGAACAAGCCTGGCATGGACTAAAGGAAATTGCTAGTTCTTCTTCCCAATTCAGGCATCATTTGGGAGATGTATGTTGTTCATTCTGTTCCTTTTCATTTCCTATATTACAGACTAAAGTTGATTCATGACGTTACAAATTACTTCTATCCTTCATTGGAAAAGAAAAACACTAAAAGGATAGTTATTTTATTCCAGTTCTTTAAATTACTGTCAGAGGAAGGTGATGCATCTTCTAAAGAAAGATCGGGTAAAGAAGCTGCATTGACCAATGCCGTTGATGCAACAGAGGCAAGTATGAATAGTACGGCTGATTCTTCATTCGGTGGCCATGAGGAGAAATCTAGAAGCCACGACAGTTTGTGTGATAAGGAGTTAAAATTATATCCAATGGGTACTGAGCCTCACAGTGAAACTGAGGAGATCACAGCTTTGCTTCCTCTAGAGACACAATCTTCCACTGCACTTGAAAATGGAAAATCTTTGAAGGAGGCATCCATCATCAGTTACCAGAGAAAAGTGACAGTTCTTTACACTCTTCTTTCTGCTTGTATAGCAGATACTGCCGAGGTTGACAAAAAATGCAGCAAGTCAAGGCAGGGTTATGATGCTCGTCACCGTGTCTCTCTGCGGCTGTTGGCTGTATGGCTTGGTGTGGAATGGAATGAAATGGTTTGTGTGCTTGGAACATATGCTTGCATTTTAAATATCATATAGTATTATATATTACATTTATGATGTGTGAATCTTCGTAGGAAAAAAATCTCTCATCATTGATGTGGTATAGTTATCAGTATGTCTATGGCTTGGTGCATATAAGAAATTGATTCTTGGACAGCACTTCATTGTTAAAATTTATCTTCATCATAATATTTTGTAGGAAGCAATGGAGTCTATGGTTGCTTTTTCGTTAATGGAGTCTGCGAGTAAAGCAGGTGACAAGGAAGAAGAATCTATGGCTTCAGAAACAAGTTGGGATAAATGGAAGCGTGGAGGTATTGTAGGAGCAGCTGCTGTAACTGGAGGAACCATAATGGCTATTACCGGAGGTATGTATCTGCATATCTAACACGTACCTCTATCCAACCCAAGTGTGAGATAGTATCAATACTTAGTTATTTGAATGCTATGGCAGGCTTGGCTGCCCCAGCAATTGCCCAAGGATTAGGTGCTTTAGCCCCTACATTGGGAAGTATTATTCCTGTCATTGGAGCTGGTGGATTTGCTGCAGCAGCAACTGCTACAGGATCAGTTGCTGGATCTGTAGCTGTTGCTGCATCATTTGGAGGTATGAAAGATCAGATTTTAATTTACATATGTCATGATAGCACTTACCAGCAATATTTTATGTATTTATAAAAAATAGACAATGCATCCTGTTAGAAATAGTATAAAACCATTGATGTAGCCTTTCCTAACAGCTTAAGCTTTTGGGATAATCGGTTATTTGTCATGGTATCAGAGCCTCTATGACTAAGTGGTCTAGAGTTCGATCCCCGCTCCCCTCACTTTCTAATTAAAAAGTGGAATTTAAGCATATGGTAGGTGGGCCTATGCATTATCCACGCTTCAAGCCCAAGTGGGCTCTTGCGTGAGGGGGCGTGTTGGAAATAATATAAAACCATTGATGTAGCTTTATCCTAACAGCTTAAGCTTTTGGAATAATCGGTTATCTGACACATCCTTATAGGTTGTCTTTTATAAATTACATGACTATATATATATATATATATATATTACTGACTTCATTATAGAATTTTTCTTCCGTTGGTAAGAAACTGTCACTAAAATCACTTCACCCTCTCTCTGGGTCCGTCTCTCCCTCCTTCTCTCGCTCTTTGTGCCAAGAGGGACTTTATTGATAAATCCTCAGTGACTTGCTTCTTTTGTACCACAGCTGCTGGAGCTGGCCTTACTGGGTGTAAGATGGCTACAAGAATTGGAAGTCTTGAGGAATTTGAATTATTAGAAGTTGGAGGCACTCATCAAGGTGTAAGTTCCAAAATGTCAATATATTATATGAATTTCTATGGACATTTAGGAATTTTCAGGGTTTAGGGAAGGGAAGGGAGGGACGATGTTTTGTTTGGTAGGTTTACTGAGAATGTGCAAGACTCGTTGGTGAACCTAGTAGTATCTTAACTGTGATCTACACTAATATAATTGTTGAAATTTGAAGCAAAACCTGTTTTTTTAATTTCCAGCATCTAGCAGTTCGAATCTCTATTTCTGGGCTTGCATTCGATGAGAAAGATTTTATAAGACCCTGGGAAGTTCACAATGATAACATGGAGAGGTATATAAAAATGATTCCTTCAGAACTAGGATGTCTTACTGTATGGTAAAAATGTGTCCTTGGTGTGTTGAAAATGCAGTTTTATCCTTGTATTCCTCTGTAGCATTGGTTTTCATGCAGAAGGGAAATTATTCTATAATTTCTTACCTTGCACTTGACAAGTTAATGATTTTTTTTGATTAATTTCTATTTCTATTAGAAATTTTATTTTTCATCTTTAATTGCTTATTTTCAAAAACCAGTATATGCTTAAATGGAAGGCTGTGTCAATGCTCACAATTTCCTTCTATGACCAATAACTTTCTCTAATTAATTGTTAACTTTACCAATGTTATATCTGAGGATTCATACCCATTCTGCTTTCTATCAAAAGTTACATTTTCAATATTTCTATTACTTTATGTACACTAACAATCTGTATGTTTAGGTATGTGCTCAAATACGAGTCTAAAAATTTGATTGCTCTGAGCACTGCCATCCAGGACTGGCTTACTCAAAGTAGTTTCATTGAACCCTGTGTATGTTTGAGTAATGATCAAATAGATTTTACATATTCAAGCTGAAAGTATTTGATGGTCAATATTGTAGAAATTGTGTCCGAGTTGATGAGAGGAGGTGCCATGATGACAGTATTAAGCACACTCGTAGCAGCGCTAGCGTGGCCAGCAACTTTAGTCACTGCATTTGATCTTATAGATAGCAAATGGGCAATTGCAATTGACAGGTACATGCTTTTATTGGTTGTAGTACTCATATTTATATCCTTGTAAAATGTCTCTGATGGCTGTTTAAAGCAGCAAACATGTAGTGGCCTAAACGTATTCCAAAAAAGATTGATCTGTTTCTCTAAGTTTTCAGTTCTCAGCTGTTAGCATTGCTCACAATATCAAGGATTTAACATTCTGGACTTACTTGAGGCTGTATCCTCTAGTCTACTCTGGTCCATTTCATCTCCTTTGATTTATCTGACCTGGATTAATTGTCTCACTAAATAAATATGTTTAATATTACCAAAAGTCTGTTTCACACATTACTGCAAAATTAAGTGGACATCAACGTATAGTAACTCTTATGTTGATTTTTTTTTGTGGTTATGGAAAACATAAACAAATTTACGTTGTGGCTTTGGTTGAATTTAAAGTTCATATGCCAGCAACTCCTATGTGCTGAGATATCTATTGTTAGTGGTGTTCAAAAAAATCTGAAAAACAAAACCACGAGCTTAACCATTTTTAACCGAACCAAAAAAAAAAATACAAACTGAACTGCTGTTTCTAGAAACAATTTGTTCATTGAACCATGTACTTAAATACACCAGATCAGCAAACCAAATCATCCATGGTCAGGAATCTCACCAGTTTTCACATAAAGCCTTAACATATGAACCACCACCATCACCAGATACACCTGATTGCCCGCCATGTAGCATCACCAGATTCACCACAATGTCGCATCACAGATTCACCACCATCATGACGATGAGATCAGAACGACCACCGCAGAACCCCAATCAGAACGACCACCGCCAGGATGACCAATACTCTTGCAGGATCTCACCCTTCCAAGAAAAGACAACAGCACTGTCTCAATCTATAGCAGCGACGTTGTGAACATTTGTCACTCAGCGGGATCTAGAGAACAAGCTCAAGCAGCGAGAGTTGCAGTCTCATCGCCGTGGCGGATGGTGGTGACACAGGCGGTTTCGGCATCAACGACATGAAACTCTTACATGAAAAACAACATGCAAGATTCCAATTGTTGATCTATGTTATTCTCTGAAACAAGGATCAGTTCTTCTTTTTAGTTTTCTGAGATGACGATTTTTACTAGAGTGATAAAACAAGTTTTTCTTTTTCAGTAAATATAAATTAATGACAAGATTGTTTAGTTTTTTATGGTTCACCAGTTTGACACAAAAAAAAATAGTTGCAGTTCAATTCTTTAATTTTAGGACAGTCGGTCCGGAAGCATAAGAACCAAGTGAACCGAACCTTAAAACAGTTTGGTTTGGATTAAATGCAAGCAGTTTTTGGTTCAAGCGGTCTGTGTTTTGGGTTTGGCTCAGTTCGGTTTGGTTTTCTTCTTTAACCAAACTGTGAACGTCCCTATTGATTATTGTTACCATTTTATATTTTAATGTTATATTTATGCTGCATCCTCTTTGTTGGAGCAGATCAGAAAAAGCTGGTAAAGTACTTGCTGATGTGTTGCTGAAAGGATTGCAAGGGAACAGGTGACACCATCTAATGTTATTGCAAAAGGTTGATGATAACGTTGCCTCATTGTATTATTCATTATATTTCAAGGTATTCTGTTTATGATACAGGCCTGTGACATTAGTAGGTTTTTCACTGGGAGCCCGTGTCATTTTCAAGTGTCTCGAATTTTTGGCTGAATCCAAAGGAGACAATGGTAATCTGGAACCTTTGCAGTATGGTTATATTGGAAATTTATATCGATTGGTTTATAAAATCTACATACTATGCTTACTTCTACAGCTGGACTAGTGGAAAGGGTTGTTCTCCTTGGAGCACCCATCTCAATTGGAGATGAAAATTGGGAGGTAGCTAGAAAGGTACCTAGAACTTGTCTAAACCTTTTTTTTTATTTTTAAAAATCCAATAACTTTTGAGAATTTCTAGCAATGCATTCCTTATTACTGTGTTTCCAACAGTTTCTCTGATATTGCTTATCACTCTCTTTCCAACATTAAGAGAAGTGACTGGTGTGTTTTAGTGGGACTGACCCAAATTTCATCCAAGAATAGTGTGTTAGAGAGTGCGAAGCTAGAACTGCTCTTAATGTTTACCTCTGTTTTAATGATCATGCCATTATGCAGATGGTGGCTGGAAGATTTATAAATGCTTACTCTACGAATGACTGGACACTTGGTATAACTTTCCGTGCCAGGTATGGATTATTTATGATATACTATGTCAGCTAGCAAAATATTCAATATTGTTTTAGCTAAGTTGGGTTATATCTGAAATTAGAACAAGGGAAAAATTGTCACAAATGGTAAAAATGGATTCTTATAATGTAACAGTTAGTGTTATTAATATGCTTGTGGCTCGTTTGGTTTAGATTCCCCTCACCATACACCACTAACGGGGAAAAACGCTTCCTCTGGCAATTTAATAAAAGCAACTCCTTTGTTCCTTTGAGGAAACGCCATTTCAGAGGCCCTGCAATCTTAAAACAAACATAATTTTAGTCATCTACTAAGTACTGCTAACATCCTAGTTTGTTATTCTAATTGTGCATTGCATCTATAGGTATCAAGTATTTTCTGTTGTTTAATCCTATTAAATTGATGTTCTATCACATCACGTACCCTTAAGAGAGAATAAACATGTAAATATATTGTGAAATATTTTCGTGCATTCGCAGCTTACTTAGTCAAGGTTTATCTGGAATCCAACCTGTTGATCTTCCTGGGATTGAGAATGTAAGATCTTTTCCACCAATGCTTTGTATAATATGTTTACTTGGTAATAGTGATGTATTGCTTGAAGGTTTTATCTCCTTTGTCGCTTTGCAGGTTGATGTGACCCATCTTATAGAAGGCCACTCCTCCTACCTGTGGATGGCACCAAAAATACTGGAGCAGCTTGAATTGGATAATTATTTTGCTGTTTACAGAGGTGAACATGAAAAGCCCCAGGAAGAGAAGAGTACTGTGAACTAGATTTATATTCTACTCTGTTCTCTGCATTTGCTCCCCTCCAACCACATTATTTTTTTTACGAAGATTAATATCAAGCTATAGGTATAGGTAAATAAAACATAAAAATGGCTGTTTAATTTAGAACAATTGTTGGCGGAGGAGGTGTGTTCCTACATAGTGCGACAAGAAGGAAGAGACAGATCTGACATAGAAACCTGAAAAATATGACTGTTTAGGTTAATAGGTGATTAGAGCTTAGCGGCAATTATAAATTCACCAGTCAATAAGTGTATCTGTGTGTAAATGACAGTCAGTTGGAGAGGTTGTAGTGACTGTTCTTTCGATAGAATGATAAAACTAAAACGTCTCACTGGAATTTACAAAAAATGTCTCAAGGAAAGCTGAAAATTATTCTGTTCGATCATTTCATTGATCATCGCCCTATATATTAGATATATGGGTGCTTGAAGATTAACTGCCAAAAGGCTAAATATCTCCAACTTTCTTATTCAGAGGGAAAATATTCAGATTTTTGTTCTTTTTTGTAGTTTATATTAACCATGATTTCTGTATGATAACATTTCTCTATTTGTCGACTGTGCCCCCACAATGAGATTAGTATGATTCTTTATATGCATAAATTAGTAAAAATTGATGATATTGATATTAGGACTGAGGTATGATACCTGATTAGTACTACGGAGGATACTTTTACAAAGGTGCTTATTTTTTGCACACTATTTTTTCGTAGTCGATTTATGCACTATGGCAAATTTAGTTAGATATTGGATTTCACGTGTTTGGTGGGAGGCATGTGTAATGTAGTGTATTGTATAAGTGATAAGTGATTGGACCTATCTAGTTTGGATGGTAGCTACTTAACTTTACTATCCGTCTCCACTAAACCAGTAGGTCTTGTAGGATACGTTCAATGGAATCGTAGGCTTCAAGACCAAGCAATTGTAATTCATACGATACGACACAGGGTAGTTAGTAGGACGTATACAAAAATGATACAGATAAAAAGCTGTGTTATTTTCATTACATATAATTGTTGAGCTTTTTAATAAACAACCTACAGAAAAAAAATATGATTGGATCGTAGGTAATTTATGTTGTAGGTAATTTATCCAACAATCAATTATAATTAAGCACATGAGTAAATTTGTGAATGTTAAAGAAGTCTCACATCATTTGCGAGATGACTTGAATATGTGTTTATAAGTGACGACAATCATCACCTTACAAATCAGTTTTGTAAGGATTAGTTAGACCCAATTTGCCAATTTTAAGATGGTATTACCTTATAAGCTGATTTTGTAACAATATAATAGCACATTAATTTCGCTGTATAACTTATTTTTTTCAAGCAAACAAAGTATAATTATATTTTGGTGCCCAAATAATGCGCTACCTATGCAAATCCAATGGGGGGACTTCTGCAGTGTTATAAGTGGGGAGAGGTGTTGGGGCAATACATATATCCGCAAGTGGCTGAAGTGGGGATATAGTGAGGACTAAGATACCTTAACTAAATGTCAAACACAACTGTTCGAGTTTTCTTATGGATCTGACTAAGTAGGTGGGGACGGAATATGATACTCGTAGTTAGTTTGTGTATATATATAAGCTTATAATTTGAAGGAGACAGCATGAGTAGCATAAAATTTGGTTTGCTATAGTGTGTGGTGTGGTAAGCTGAAGCTGAAACATGGAGACCTTAAAAAATTATGGGGTCGTTTATCTAGTACTACTAATATTGGTAATTGATGGACTCAAAGGTGAGGAAGCAGAAGCACACACAAATGTCAAAATTCTTAATAAAGAAAATGTCACTTTTGTAACACTCTCTAACTCTACTCAAGGTATAAACAAAGAAGAGAAAGAAAAAACCGATAACTCTTATAATAAGGTTGTCAAAGGTAGTTTGTATAATAGAGGTGGTGGCGGTGGCGGTGGAGGAGGTGGTGGTGGGGGAGGCAGTGGAGGCGGAGGTAGTGGAGGTGGGGGCGGAGGTTCTAGATGGGGATGGGGTGGGGGAGGTGGAGGTGGAGGAGGAGGTGGTGCTGGTGGGAGTGGATGGGGATGGGGAGGAGGGGGAGGGGGTGGTGTTTGGTGGAATTGGGGATGTGGAGGCAAACCAAGACATGGTAAAAGTAAGGGAGGGGGGAGAGGCATATCCTATGCCCACCCTTACCCATACAAAGTGGAAAACTATATTGTAGGGCAGTTTGCACAATGCATGGCAAAAACACGATGCAAGGGAATGAGATTGGACTGCCCTCTTCATTGTGGAGGACCATGTTACTATGACTGTCACCATATGTGTAAGGCACATTGTCACCGACCTTGAAATAAAATGTTCAACCATGGTCATTTCCATTCATCCTTCTTTTTACTACCGTAGGTGTTTTTTGCTTTTGTTTTCTTGTACCCTCCAGGTGTTTTTGATAAGTTGACAATGTTTTCAGATTTATAGCATATAGTCCCTTCATTCCACATCTCTTGTAGTTTTAACAACTTTGTTTCAAAATATAGTTTAATGAATATGCATGCTCTCGCAAACTTCGACTCCTTCATCCATAATATAATTTTCTTACGACCGAAATTATTAAAGAATTGAACATCTGACCATTTACTTGTTTAAGGGATCAAATACTCTATATTACTTAGATCAGTTTATTGTAGGTTACTTCACTCTTTATCTACAGCATATTCTTATCACAATCATTGTTACATAATGCCCATATTATTTTTATCCCTAATCGAGTCTCTATCAGGCATCATATGTGCGATTTCATCAATATATGGACGACCATCCCATGATTCAATTCCATATTTTTAAACTTGCCTTAAAAAAAATAAACGAAGAGATATAAATTATACAACTAGTATAATTATTCCTCAATATCTAATTTTTATTTTAAATTATACTGCTAATAAAATTATTTCTCAATATCTAATTTTTATTTTAAATTGTACAACTAATAAAATTATTCCTCACAATTATAGTAAAAAGTTAATGATCTTAACAGAAGAATCTTGGCCCGTGAAATGTTGCATTGATACAATGGTTGGTGAATGGGGTGTATGCGACTCGCGAACACTCCGAAATTCAAGTAAATATTTGTGTGAAGTGAGAGATTTGAGAGTAGAAGAATAAATGTTCTCTGTTGGGAAGGGTTTTATATAGCCCCTAGCACGGAGCCATAACCATCAATGTGATGACGACAAATACGACGGCCTCAACATTGATGGGTATCGAAATAACACATTGGATGTCATGATTGGCATTAAAAGCCAATCATTTTGATATCACCCTTATAGAAGTGCAGACTTTTGTGACTCTAGGACAAGGACGCGTGGTCTTTGACCAACATACTAGTTGGATCGAGCACGACATCAAGTTGGACTTAGGCCCAATCCAAAAAAAGTTATATTTTCAAGTTGAGTTTAATTTTTAACTTTTTATCACGTTTGAACCGGTATTAACACCGTTTAACGTCCCATATGAATTTTATTATCTTGGTTTTAAACAAGGGGTGAAATTAAGGTAAAGTGATAACCAATAATGAATTTATTCGAGTAATGAAAAGATTAAACATCTTAAGCAAGTGATCATGAGTTCGATTTCTAACTCACGTGTATGAAAACAATTCATTTGAACAGGAATAACTCATATTATGTATCTCACAAATTATTCGACTCAGATTCAAAAAGAAGAACAAACTTTGTGTGCCTCTCATGTTTTCAAGAGATTATTCACCACAAAACGAATGTGAAAATTACATACTTACATACTTATATATAATATGGTAATTATCGGTATTTATGCATCTTCTCCTCCCATGGGGAAGAAAAAAGAAACCTAATTTTCTTATTCCATTTTCTTGTTCATCCATTAGAGAAATCCAAAATCACCCCTCTTGATCCTTTTTTAATCACGTTTTTACTTAAATAAGTGATTTTCACATATTCTTGAGTTTCTTTTGAGTTTTTCATCTTTCGATTTATTTGTCTAGTGTTGTTTGTTGTGAGTCTCGTCTTGGTACGGTGTTTGTTGTGAGTCCTGTCTTAGTACGATGTTTGTTTTGTTCATATTTGCTTCAATTCAGATCCAATATAGATTCAATGACTCTAGCGTCTTCAACGTTGCAGATCCGGGGACATGACTATTCCGGACACTTGTATTTCGTCATATCAATTGTAGGCTTAAAGATAAAGTTGTTTTATGCTATTAACTCGGATGTTGTGAGCTTATTCGCAGATTCATCTTTTATAGTTTTTAGCGATTTTGATTGATATAATATCTACCAATTTGAATGAATGAATATTGTTGTTTAGTTTGTCAAAAAAATAATATGGTAATTAAGAAAATGTAAAGTGACCAAATTATTTACGTTCCATTTTTTAAGCTTAGCAATGAAACTCACAAAACAGATCGTTTTGTGAAATTGAGATTTCGTGTACTCAACTACATCGGCAATTGTTATATCGAGATCGGACGGTGTAAATTTTAAGTCTTAGTTTATTTTTTTAATTCCCTCTTAATTTATGAGGTTATTGAGAGACCAAGGCAATCAGATTAAGGAAATTGCTGGGTACACAGTTGGGAGGGAGTAAGCATCAGCAAACTAGTACATCGTTTAGGTGGGATTTTCCTTTTTCACTATTATTCTCCCTTTTTCTTTCTTGGTGCTGCTTTCCCCAATAAAAGTTCCACTTTCCTCTTCTTGTAGTTTTTTTATTTCCTAGCACACTGGTATGTGTGCCCCTATTGATGTTAATAATCGCTTCAATCTCTTTTATAAAAGATAATTTAATTTTTAAATTTATTAAATAATTAATGTATTTGATTTACAATTCTATAACTTAGATACACCAATGTTGAACCATACAAACACTTCCTTTTTCACTATTATTCTCCCTTTTCTTTCTTGGTGCTGCTTTCCCCAATAAAAGTTCCACTTTCCTCTTGTAGTTTTTTTATTTCCTAGCACACTGGTATGTGTGCCCCTATTGATGTTAATAATCGCTTCAATCTCTTTTATAAAAGATAATTTAATTTTTAAATTTATTAAATAATTAATGTATTTGATTTACAATTCTATAAATTAGATACACCGATGTTGAACCATACAAAATCGGTGTATCTAATTTATAGAATTGTAAATCAAATACATTAATTATTTAATAAATTTAAAAATTAAATTATCTTTTATAAAAGAGATTGAAGCGATTATTAACATCAATAGGGGCACACATACCAGTGTGCTAGGAAATAAAAAAACTACAAGAAGAGGAAAGTGGAACTTTTATTGGGGAAAGCAGCACCAAGAAAGAAAAAGGGAGAATAATAGTGAAAAAGGAAAATCCCACCTAAACGATGTACTAGTTTGCTGATGCTTACTCCCTCCCAACTGTGTACCCAGCAATTTCCTTAATCTGATTGCCTTGGTCTCTCAATAACCTCATAAATTAAGAGGGAATTAAAAAATTAAACTAAGACTTAAAATTTACACCGTCCGATCTCGATATAACAATTACCGATGTAGTTGAGTACACGAAATCTCAATTTCACAAAACGATCTGGTTTGTGAGTTTCATTGCTAAGCTTAAAAAACGGAATGTAAATAATTTGGTTACTTTACATTTTCGGTATTTCTACCATTTGAGCTAGGATTTGTGGACCACTTTCTAATTCTGCCCCTAATTACTACTACATGCATTATATTTAAGGAAATCAACAAATAACTTATAGGAATAATTTAATAAAATTATATTTTTTTAATATGTGTGGGAAAAAAAACTTTAAACGACATTATATTTGAGTTGGAGAAAGCATTTTATTGAAAACTAGTAAAAGACCCGTGCATTCGCACGGGTCACATAATATTGCAATATTTAAAGTCAGAAACTATATTCAAAATATCAATTTTCAATGAAAGCAGAGAAATAAAAATACATACATCAATCAAAAAAATTAGTTTATTGTGAATTTTGAAAACTCGTGAGTATTTTCAAAATATCTCGTTATGATAATATTGAAAATTCATGTATATTTTCCAAATATCCCGTTATGATAAAATATTAAAGATTTTATGCTTTTATCTTTAGACACATTCCGTTATGATAAAATTTTGAAAATTTATACCGCATTTGTTGGAGATTTTATGCTTTTATCACATCCCGTTAAGATAAAACTTTGAAAACTCATTCAAAATACCAAAGTTTGTAGTATTTCTATAAATTTTATATTTATTTTACATGTAAAAATCCGTTAAATACTCAATTAAAAAAACTCCGTTTTATATTCGTGGAAACAAATTTTATGTAGTGGTATATGATAAAATTTTCAAAACTCGTTAGTATTTTCAAAATACCAACATTAATGTTATCTTACTATAGAAAAAAAATATTATAGGTAAGTATTTGTTAATTATTTACACCGCCCTCGGTACGAATACATACTTGTATTTTCAAAAACATATTTCTATCTCAAGTAGGGGGTCGGAGTTTGAACTTCGGTCATCCCGCTTATCCACCTTAAGGCTGAAATTTTTAGTCGCTGGACTACTTGACAAAAAAAAAGTGTCCTGATATATTTTATTAATTAATTTCTAAATGAACATTTTTATTTTGATTGGATATGATATTTTTTAGACAAAATTTAATATTTATCATAACTTTGTAGTGATTTATTTTAAAATAAATTTAAATAGTAAATACTTGTAGTTGGAATTAGAAGGATAGAAAATGGCATATGAATTAAATTTAAACCCTTAGTTTTTCAACTGAATTAAACCCTTGGTTTTTTCCAACCTTAGGAACCGAAGTTATCATTGTCAGGCTACCAATTCAAAATTAGGCTAAGGACAATAATTATTACTTACACAATTTAAATATGACTAATTACAATTAACTTTATAAAAAGACAAAATAGTCCTAAGATTTAATGAAATTGTGAGATTATAGAAGGATATTAATGGAAATTTGTGAGTAATTAATTTTATTATATTTGTAGTAGATTTGTAGTAGATGTTTGACAAGATTTTGTGACCAATTATCAACAATAATTAGTTGGCAACGTGCAATAATAAATAGCCAAGTGATTATCAATCATTACTCCCTCCGTTTTTTTTAAGTGTCTGTTTAGAATAGTAACACCAAATTAAGAAATTGGATTTTTGCACCTTATCTTCCTGTTATACCCTCATCAATAGATTTTTTTTATACAAAAAAAATATTTTCAGATTATTGTTATCAATAGAATATAACAATAAACAAACTTTTTTGTTTTTTTTAAAAAAAAAAAAAGTTTAGTTTTTCAAATATATATAAAAAATTATTTATTGAAAAAGATAAGTGTAACTAAAAAAGGGTACAATTGACAAATCGTACCCTTAAAACACAAAATGGACAGTTAAATAGAAACGCTAAATCCGACAAAACTGGACACTTAAAAAAAAACGGAGGGAATATTATTTAACAAATCCACATTCCAGATCCGGAAACCTGTCCTGGACAAATTAGTTACTCCCTCCGTCCCAAATTGATTGACACAGTTGACTGTTTCACGTATGTCAATGCATAACTTTGACGATTAATATTTTTAATTGTATTATCGTAAAAATTATAAAAATTTGATATTTTAAAAATACTCATCGAGACGAATCCAACAACATCTTATATGCTAATATTTATTTTTATTTATTAGTAGAAAAAATGGTCAAAACAATATGTGTGAATAGTGCAATATAGTCAAATGTGACAATGAAAATGGGACGGATGGAGTGCCTACTCATTGCTGTTTATCCGCAAAGCTATGTAGGCCATAATAACCCACAACAATATTTGCCAAAACTATGTTTAATTTCTCAATCAAATAAATAGCTACTAGTTTTAATCCTATTTTTCCTTTCAGTGCCCCCACATCTGTTCCTATCTGTCTTTAGCTAAACCTGGTCTCTAATCATCGGAATAGGATTGCACACAATTATTGCGTGCTGCTGGAGTTAATTTGTTGTTAGTACATTTATAATGTTAGGTTAATTTTTTTCTTAACAAGACTCGAATTCTGGGTCTTTTACGTCTTTAATGTTTAGCTCAATTAGTTTAAACAATTGAGCTACTTATCACATTCATTTTTGTATTAGTTGATATATGACTTGAAAATATATTTATAAGGATGACTCATTCTACCCAGACCACCTTCAAGACCATAATTTTACTTCTTCCACTACCTCATTAGCCGCCTTTAATTCGTTATTAAATTTGAAAATCACATACAAGTTAAAACTTACGAATAACAAAAATGTCATTACATAATTTTCTCCTCTCAAATCTGATGAATGTGGATTGCATGCCTTCAGTCTTTCTAAGCATTTACGCATTTAATATATAGGTGACCATTAAATTAAAATCACACAATCCAAATTTCAAGTATAGTTTTTAGTTTTATAAAGAAAATCAAATTTTGCTTTGAAAAAGTTGGACGGTCCGATATCAATTCAAGCAATGTTCATCGATGTGTTAATTGTATGAATGCATAAATCAATGTTGACTACAGACTATTTAAAGCAAATTTTTCTGAACGATATAAGGAGGGTGGCGAAACTAGCCACCCGTCATGTTTTTGACAGCTTCCGACAATTAACCCGGCTAAAAGGGGCAATGGAGGTCAACTTGAGTGATTGAGTTTAAACTCCCACTCCACACCTCAAGTGGGTTGACCTGTAAAATATTTATTTTGTCATTTAAAGCTCATAAAAATAACAATATATAATCGCACTTGTGCATAATGTAAGACTATTTTACTAGTGTATATTAGATAAAATTCACAAAATAAACTATAAAAAATTATAATTTTTTAAACTGATCCAGCATACCAACTCACGCCACCTCACTTTTTCAACAAGTTAAAAATGAGGCAGACCGACTTGAATGGTCGAGCTCAAAATTCCAACTCACTCCACCTAAAAGAGCACATTAAACGGATCGATTCGGTGTTGGTTAATTTTCCTAAAAGTACTCTCTCTTACTTTTAAGTTTTAACAAGCATTGTGGAAATCATTGAGTCACGCATTACTCCTAACAAAGCTTTCTCCCTGCCGGCCCTAGTTTTCTCTAAGCTTTATTCTTTGTTCATCATAGAGGGGTGGTTTTAGGTCATTTTTTTGCCTAAAATCACCCCCTCTACACCTTTTTTTTCCTATTCTTTTCATATAAATAAGTGATTTTCCATATATCTCAAGTTTTTTCTTTTTGTTTTTACGTGTTGTCGTCGTCTAAGTGCGGCGTTGTGTTGGTAGTCGTCTAAGTGCGACGTTGTGTTGGTTGTCGTCTTGTGCGGCGTTATTTGATTTTTTGTATTGTTGTGCTGTTCGTTTATTCATATCGAAAGATCAATTTCAGTCAAATGCAGATTCAATCAATGATTTAGACATCAACATTGCAGATCCGAAAACATGAATATTCCGGTGACTTTAATTTTATCATATTATTGTTGTAAGCAATTGGCAATTGTATGCTATTAACTTAGATGCTGTGAGTTTGCTCGCAGATTCATCCTTTTACGTTTTTAGCGATGTTGAATATGTGATTGTATTTAATGTATTTCATTGTTTTAAATGAATGAATATCATTTTGTTTTTGTATAAAAAAAAAAAAACAAGCATCAAGCATCAAGCAAAATTAAACAACATATATATCTCAATCCAACTAATTACTAGAAAAGTTCATATTCATATAATATGAAAGAAATATTTCACACTAATTTATGAAGAATGTATACAACTCGGTTGAGAACTAGAAGTAATAAGGCAGGATTTTCACCCTTCTCTCATGATTTTCTTCCTGCTCTTATCTCAACATTCATTCATTTTTTCCCTCTTTTCTGTACTATTTTTTTTCTTTAACTATTGATCAACAACAATCATTTGATTAGAAAAATGAGAGAAGGTTGAACACAAAGTGCATGAGAGAATCGAATTCCTAATTATTTATATAGCAAAAAAACAAACAAAAATATTCAAAATGGAACTATATATATTATTTGGGAGGACTTATTAATTTTTTTGAAGAAGTGGGAGGACTTATTATTATCTGTGGAACTGTCATGAAATGATCATCCCCCAAGCTGCTGCTATCCTTAATTATTTCTGATGATCTGTTATCCATTTTTTCAGAATAATAAAAAGAAGACTGTGGTGCTTGAGGAACCAAGGTAGTACTAGTATCTTCACCAATAATATGATGATTCTGTAATTTATCAAAAGAAGGTGAATCAATGAAATCTTCAAACTTCCAACCAGGGATTGCATTTATCAAATACTCAGATATGGTGAAACTTCCAGCTTCTTCATTATTTGTAATTACCAAACTACCCTCGTTGATGGCAGGAGGAGCAGGAGAGAGTGATGTATCAGCAGGAGAGAGCGGTTTAATCCCACTTAGAAGAAACTTGTTATGTTTCTTTGTGTGTTCATTGGCAGCATGAATATTCAAATCACAGTCTTTGCACACAATCGCTCTATCTTCTTGACAAAAAACAAATCCTTTTCTTTCCTACAAACATTGAACAAAGAATTAAACCAAATGCATCATCATATATTAATTCATGAATTCATATAGTTAAGTAAAATGTACTATTAAACACTTTTTGGATCCTTTAGCTGATATTTTTGTTAAGCAAGAGAATACATATATTTTTTTGTTAGAATGGAAAAGAATGAGTTTCATGGCAAATATCGCAGAGAGGTAAATTGTTTGGAGAATTAGAAACGTTGAGAGAGAAGCGATGGTGTTTAGAGGCGAGCTTGTTAGCAAGATGGACACGGTGGTCGCAGGCGGAGCATAAGGCAGCTTCGTCGGCGGTGCAGAATAAAGAAGCTTGGTGTTTGTTACACATGTCACACTGGATCTTCATATTTTAGTAGTACGCATGTATGTACTACTGTAATCGATCGTTCACTTAGTTACTAATAGCTCTGAATTTCATCATAAATATCTGAGTATCTGACCCAGCTAGCCAAGACAAGAAACAATGACAAATTTAATTTAAATTGACAGCTGCAGAGATATATATGGATGATGGGGAATTAGCACAATAATAATAATAACGAGCAATAAGCTGCGGAAATGAAATTCTCCAAACTTGTAAGAACCTTGAGGATCAACAATAAATAATATGGCAGACAATAAAGCAAAATAAAGACACCGGTGGAAAACCCTTGATGTGAAAGTAAAAAATCACGGGTCGTTCAGACCAAAGAAATAGCTCCACTATAATCAAATATGGATACAAAAGAGTCTCAAAGTGATGCACAAAACAAGTGATAACAACCAATTACACAACAAAGCACAAAAGCTTTCAAAACAAAGAACTAGAAGATTAAAAAATCCCCAAAAATCCTGATGCACTGCGATCAAAATATCTCACGATCTAGACCTAATTTCGACGATCCGAACGGTGAAAGTGTAGCCCCTGAAGCTGCGAATATGCCCTCCAAATTTGAGTCAATTCCAACGGTTAACGAATCAGGAATTTCAGTTTTAGCAAGACTGCTGTGTCAAAAACGGGAATTGGTTTCTCTCCTCTTTTCTCTCTTTTTGAAGGTTGTTCTGTTATATATCACTTATAGAATCCTTAGAAAATATGAGAACATGTTCTGTTAATTCGTGTTGTTAAAGATTGAATCGTAAAATATTTGCTCCTCCTATAACCATCGTAAGAAAATATTTGATATTAAACACGTGAGATATTTCCTCCGTTCCTCCTCATCATGCTTCAACTTGCTTTTTTTTCTTAATAAAAAAATAATAACTCTCAACTTGCTTTTTAAAATTGACAAAGAGTGTTTTAAAAACCGTACGAAATATATACAAAATGTATAAACATATACGGACAAGACTAATGAATCCATAATAAGACCTCTTCGAAGTGGTGCTGAGCATGTGAAGAACATGCAAAGAAGAGAAAGATAACAACCGTGCAATTTTTATATGAAAAGTTGAAAAGAATGAGTATATAGTAGTAATCTTTTAAAAAGATGTAGTATAACATTAATTTTGATGGCAAATTTTATGTTCTAAAAAACGTTGTGGTCCTCAGCAATTAAAAGAGAGACAACACTACCAATTTCATCTATGAACTTGCTTTCCCTCTTCCCTAGAGTTAGGGATGTACACTAATCCAATTTCATCAAACCTATTATTCGATCTAATCAAATTTTCTCAATTTGGGAAGAGTAAAAACTTCAATTTTTTCATCAAACCCAAACCAATCAAATTCAACCACGTGATGAGTATGTTAGTTTGGATCGACGATAAGGCATGAAAAAAATATATAAAACTTCAAAAAATATAATTAGATGGTATTTTATTCTACAACGCAGGATGACAGGAACACCCTTACTTGGAGTCAATAAAAATATCTAGTTCACATGTTTTGTAGCACCTGTCTCATTTGTTTCTACTGTATTATCTCAGACTATTAGGAGGAATAAGATTCAGATTCCGGGTTCTCCTAAATTTTCCGTTTTACAAAAATTGGGGGTTGAAGAGTTATGTACTCTCGGGCGAAAAGGAACATGGGGGGAGTAAAAGAGCTGCACAAGTCTAATTCCGGGAAAAACACATCATCAATAAAAGCAATGACATACAACATCAGGGCCACTCCTCACCAAAAATTAGAAAGCGCGTAAAATAAGCACCTTCTCTGTTAATGGACCTCTTTGTATCATTTACAATCATACTAAAAGGTCGGAAAATTGTCAGTCCTACGATCCAGCTTCTACTGCTTCATACGACTTTCATTTATCTCAAATATGAATTGTTTGCCCTTCAACTGCAAAATAAGCCATTTATTTTATTTGAGACTTGCAGGGGCTTAACAGAAACACAACCAAACAGACATGAAAGAAGGAGCTAGCCATAATAAGATGATACCTCAATCAGATAACTAGAATCCAGTCTTTGAGTTTGACCAGTGGGCAATTCTTTTTCATTTATCAGCATCATACACCTTCCAACATTTTTAATGTAGAACGATCCATCTTTGTCCATCTTTATGATTGCCTAAATCATAACAAGGCAAAAGTTTAATTTATACATTGGTCAATATATATTTGGTAATGAACACAACACCTCTGCATTCCTACTATTTGAAGTATTTTTTTTAAAAGCATATTGATGTGATCAGTTCATTACCATAGTGTAACTATAAACTAATTTTCTGATGCATACACAGCATAGTCCAGATTTGAAATGAGTAGATACGCAAAAAAAATCCACTGCATTAAGTCATATGTGGTAAATAACTAAATATAACCAACCTGGCGTCTAGATATTAGATTGCTACACCCTCCTTTGCCTAAGTCAATATCTACATGAGCACCTTCTGTTGCTCGTCCAAGTAAAACCTGCAGTACGATTTGAGCCATCATTAAAAGCATTGTGCAACAGTTAAAGTTAATTTGTGATATCACGGAAAATATCGACCCTTTCAAATTTCAAAACAAAACATAAACAAAATGTGTATTTTAGTTGGGGCACCTTTTCAAAGAACATATGTTTATTAGTTGCAAAACAGGTCTTTACAACTATTAATTCCTTGATTATTTGATTTTCACCACAAATCACTTCAAAATATACAACGACATCACTACCTACCTCAAGTTAGAAACACAATCTGAAAAAACAACCATATAGGTGTGCTAATAATCCAAGTAATGCATGTGATTATTTGTTTTGTAAAGCATTAAATTTTAATTTGCAATATCAACTTCAATTAGATTCTATTAAAACATCACAAAATATTTACTCTTTCAATTTAAAAATGAAAAAAAATGTTTAGTTAAGTGCGGGGCATTTTAAAAAAACATTGATGTTTATAATTGCACAACAGATCTGTCTTGTTTGACTTAACAGAAAACATATGAACCTCCCTATATATGTAGAAATGCATGAGATTTTTTTGCAGTGGTGAAATTATTACAAAAAATGACATTAGCTTGTTATACTTAAGTATTCAAAACGTAATAATTGGAAAATATATCCCAACAACGTGTAGCTCCAGGAAGTGACAAATACCTCAGTTTTCGTGATATAGAACTTTGAGTGGCGACCATATAATAGGGCCAATGCTCCATGTGAAGCCATGGCTCTCTGCGTATATGAATGAACACCCTGCTCCAGCCTTATGATAGCCCGCTTTGTTTCCTCATGTTGAAATCTTGATACTAATTGTAATCAGAATATATATTGTTAAGCTATAATAATGTAATCAAGAACACGTGCATCAAATTTTTGACAAAGACATTTTGATCATGGCAAAAACATTCACACACAAAAGTATAGAGATTGTGCATATATTTAGTAAATATTCACATATTTCATGTTACTCAACTAACTACCAGGGAACAAATAAAATATGATATGAAGTCTGGTCCATAAAGCACAAGTCGAGGCCCAGTCAAATCCAAAGCTAGACCAAAACTTGAATAACACGCATCTTCTAGCTATGACAACAATATAGCATGTTGTACAACAATAAACTTTCTAAGTTTACCAATGAACTTTGAGTAAAAAAAAAAGGTTTACCAACAAGAACCAAAACCAAAAGAAAGACCATTAAGTGTCACAACCTCTTAGAATACAAAAAATGCTCAACATTTCCCCCCTTCTATTACGTATATCTTTATTCATCAATTTGTGAAGACATCTAAAAAATGGGCATACATAAAGAAAGAACCGAGAGTTAAGAGGCTATCAACAGCCCAAGTAGCTGACGCAATGCATGCTCCCATACTATGAGGCAATATCAAGAAATAGAAATATTCTTTAGTGGGTTACTAATTCTTACTAGTTATCTCTCTTTTCAATAGGGAAAAAAAAATATATATATATATATATAGCAATTAGCAAGTAGCACCAACCAATCAACCACCACTAAAATTCTTGGTTACATAATTATAATACCTTCTTCATTATCATATAAATCCTGATCATCGGGTTCCAAGTCCATATCAAGTATCTGTAGGAGGGAATCATGAATAAGTCAGAAAGTTGCAAAAGATATAGAAAAGGTAAAGTCAACTGTTGACTGAAAGGTCAACACAACATGCCTTACCATGGCCTCTACATCAGAATAATAAGGAATATCATCATCACTTTCGATATATTGCTCTTCCTCGTCTGAATTTTGAGGATCAACCATAAGCTCTGACCGCAGAACGTCTGCAGATCCTATTGTAGCAAGTTGCAACTGATTATCTTCAACTGGCAAAGCTACATCTTGTTCTTGTTTCAAGCTAGAACCATTATGTTGGACATGATTTCTGAAACCATTTCCAAGAGCTGGTTTTTCATGTGACAAATTTGTGACATTATTGCTTAGATGCTTTACAAAGCTAACATTGGCAACATTTTCCTTAGGATTTGCATGTAGAGCAGCATGAGTTTTGTTTGATGCATCATTGTTTCCACCTATTCCAGCGGAAGCAATAACTGCACTCCTTGATAGTGTGTGTGATGCAAGATTATTAGACAACTCATGTTTAATCTTAGAACCAGAAACAGGTCCCGGAAGGCCACGAGCTCCCGCTGTTTGAGAAGACACATGAGCTCCTATGGAGTTTTTTTGTTCAACCTGCATCAAAACTTTACCCCTTCCATTAGCTCTATATCCACAATCATTAACAGATGATGGAACTGGTTTATTGGATTTTCTAGCAGCTGATTCAGATGAAGAGGAAATTGTTGGGGGAGGCTCATTAAAGGGTAGGAAAACATCATCATTGGATGGAACATCTGGGTCCTCAGTATTTAATCTACAGAAAATAACTCCATTGGTTAGTTCAGGAAATTGAGGGTCTTTAGCTGAGGCAGAAGTTGGCATCTGGAACTCTGATTTGTGAACTACTTCCACGCCATTAGATTGCGACACTGCGTTGAAATCTACTTCTGCACAACATGAAACTGACAGATCGTTAACATGTGCATCAGAGGTCACTAACAATTCTGTTTCCGCCTTTCCTGCATTGTCATCTACTTCTGCACGACATGAAACAGACGGATTTTGAGCATCTTCACATGAGGTCAGTAATAACTCTCCTTCGACTGTTTCCGGTATCTGATCTGAACAACCATCAATTGGAGAGTTTAGTAAAAGTGAACTCAGACCATCATAATAAGATTTACCAATCCCATTTTTTCCGACAGAATCCATCAGAAATAGTTCTTCCTCTTCATCATTGAAGTTTAAGAGTGAATTGGACAGTTCTTCCAGATAGCCATCCTTGCAAGCAATGGAATCTTTTGAACCATCGCATGGAGTATCATCATGTTCTTCTGTTGTCCAGACCGGCATGTCCGGAATGTCAGGAAGTGAAGTTAACTGTAAATCGTCAAATGAATTTCCACACTCTAACTCAGGTGAATCAAACATATAATCTTCATCAAACTTGGAGCACAAATTTGCAGGGTCATTGTTGATTTGGTTAAATGCAGACAAAGACATGTCCTCTAAACCATCATCTCTGATAAAGTTATCTATATCTAATTCTATGGGAACATCCAATTCCTCAGCAGCTCCATTCAGAGGAACATTACCTTCAAGAATTTGAGGTTCCTCCTCATGAATATTGTTTTGGTCAGTAAGGAAATTCGCTTCGACTGTATCATCAGCTCCATTGTAAAACCCTTGAGTAGTAGCTCCATTGATTGCAACGTCAACATCCATAATATTTTCCGGAAGATCGTAATGTGATAGATCCTGATTTGAAAAGTGATTCAAAGTTGGACCCTCGGGTACACAGTTCTCGGATGACAAATCATGATTCGTAAAGTGATTAAAATTTGAACCCTCGGGTACACAGTTCTCGGATGACAAATCATGATTCGTAGAGTGATTAAAAGTTGAACCCTCGGTTACACAGTTTTCGGGCAAATGCTCATTTTCATTTACCTCATAATTGCCATCTTCTGGATCAACCAGAAAATTGCAGTCCATGGATATTGGCATATCCCTGCGGATTCTTTTACGCATGGCATAATAAGAATTTCGAACACTTTGAGGTTTTCTCTTATCAGAAACAATTTTCTGTTCTTTTGAATGTCCAGATTTGTTATCTAACATAGACGCAGAGACTTCCGAAGGATTGTAGAGTAAAGAATGCCATCTATCATTTATTTCCGCAAGACTAAATTTACGAGAAAACTGAACTGCGCCTTTCGCAAGTGACTCCAAGGAAGCATCATTCTACAAATACAAAACTTGAAAAAATTAATTTAAACCAGAAAGAATCCTAGAATGTTTGTCTCTAAAATAAACACAAGAAAGGGAAAAAAAAATCAAATATAGAGATCTAGACCCTGTTTGGATAAACAACTTTTTTGCAGCTCATAGCACAAGCACTTATGTATAAGCTTACATAAGCTATTTCTATAGCCAAAATATAAAATAAAGGGCCCGTTTTTGAGCTTATGAAAATAGCTTATGCAAATAAATAAAATTTTATGTTAATTTATAAGTTTTCACTAACAAAAATTGTATTTTTATAAGCTATTTTCTCATAAACTACCTTAAAAAGTTTATAAAAATGCATAAAAACTTATTTATTTGAATAAGCTGTTTTGCATAAGCTCAAAAATAAGTAATACAAACAGGCCCAAAGTTAAATTGGTTTTCTATATGTTATAAACTGTTTTCATAAGCTATATTAACGAACTTACGAAAATAAGCTGAATAAAAGCTTAAGAAAATTGTCTTGTCATAAGCTGTTTTCATAAATTCTTCCAAATAGTCTCACAAAACTTATGTCAGCATATAAGCTCAACTAAACCAATCCAAACAGACTCCTATTCAATTCAATTAAGACTAATTCATGTTGTCTTCGGTCCCAAAAAACAAACATAAAATTGAACAATGAAATTAACACACATAAAAACCTAGAAAAAACAAGCTTATACTACAATGTATTAAAAATCATAAATATTTCAGCAATGCTTGTGAGTAACATGAAAATTATACATTAATTAATAACCAGTGTAAGGTAATCTACAAACTAAAAAAAATAAAAATAAAATCATCAGAGATAAGTAAGACATTGATGATTTCTTTGAAATTACAAGAAGAAAAAAAAAAAAAAACGAAAGTGAAATAAATGAAAAACCTCAATGGCGTTCTTGAGCAAAAGATCGTCATCGGGAGTCCAAGGAGAAGGAAATGTAGCAAGAGCTCCCATCGGAAAAGGAAAAAGACGATAAACCCCTTCTTTCCGTTAAAGTCTTCAACCACCACTGTTAAGTGGTGACTGTGAAGAAAAAGAGGGTTTTAGTTTTTTTTTTTTTCTTATACAAGCAAACAAAAACCCAGCTAACCGCCTTCTCTATTCTTTTGCCAACATTTTCGTATAACTCAATTTCAAAGATATTTTTACAGTCAATCAATCTTTTTTTTTTTATTGAATTAATTAATTAATTACAGTTTTCAGATCATTAAAATATATTTTTTTGACTAACTTTTAGTCAAAAAAAATTTTAGATCATTAACATATTTGATTTGATTTTTAAAATTTTTAGTCAAAATTGTTTTTAGATCATTAAAATATTTGATTTGATTTTAATTTTTTAGTCAACAAAATATGTTTGAGTTTATTTAAAACTGCTTTTGAATTTTTTATTTTTATTTCCTTTACAAAAAAATTATTATTAATTTTGATTTTCTTTTTTCTAATGATCATTAATTTTATTTGACCAATAAAATGTTATTTTATTTTATTTTGACCAATAAAATGTATTTTTTAACCAAAAAAAGGTAAAAAAGAAATAACTAAAAATGCAATTTTTTTATTAAATACTCTCCGTACGAATACATTGAATTTCAACTTCTTTTTTTGATACAAATTGAATTCGAACCTCATTACATGAGAAATATTTGCATGCTCATTTTAATTTAAATTAGATATGTAAATTGGTTACACATGTATAATTAGGAAAAGGTAAAAAAATATAATCAGGGTTTAAACTTGATCACGATGTTTATCCTAACAATTTTAGTATTTTTGTTCAGTTAAACTAAAACTCGTGGATATTTTTTATGGATATTTTATCGGCAAATATGTGTATACAAACTAAACTATTTTTCATTTAATTTAACAGTGATTTGTTTTTGTCAAGATTTAACAGTATTTTTTTGTGTCAAATAGAGTAGTGACTATAAATTTTACCCTTAAAATGGATAACCTGATGATCGAATTCGAACTCTGATCCTTAAATATATAATGCAATATTCTACCAACTGAGACAAACTCATGAGATAGACAGTAATTTAATTAGTTCTCTAATAGATAATTTCAATTTTCCTTGCTTGAAAAAGAAAATCTTCTTTTTAGTCAAAAAAGAAAAAGAAAAAGAAAATCTTCTTTAAAAAAAAAATAATTTCCTTAAATATACAGAAGACATATTAATGGTTAAACTTGAATGAACAATATTTTGAACGTTGAACGGTGACGGTTTTTTTCATAGATTTGACCGGTGACGCTTTTTTTTTCATTCATAAATTTGTGGACTGTTTAATGCACGTTGGAAAATATACTATATAGGAAATGATTTTTTTAATGTTTTCACTTTTTTACTCCTCCTTACTATTTTATAAGAACAACTTTGAATAAATGACATTTTTTCCACTTTTAAAAATATATAGATATAAATATTAATTTTGTCAAAAAAAATAAAATATAAATATTAACATATAATACCTTGTTTGATTTGTTTTGATGAGTATTTTTAAAATATCAAATTTTTTTAATTTTTACTAATATAGAATTAAAGATATTAATGATCAAAATTATGCGTTGACATACATGCAGTAGTCAAAGTAGTTTTTATAATTTGGGACGGAGAGAGTATATTATAATTGTTCCACTTTACCATAATGCATATATTTTAAAAACAAATTAGAAAATTTATTATTAAAAATTAATTTATATAGTATATATTTTCATGATTTGAGCCTACAACATTATTTCTGAATTTTATTGAAGTAACACTAATGTGGATTATTATTTTACTATTTTATTTTTTTTACTCAAAAACATAAATATCTATTCATTCAAATTTAAAGTGAATACATCAATCAAAATCATTACATGTTCAATTTCGCTAAAAACTAATAAGGACGAATCTGCGAACACACTCACAACATCCTGAAGGTGCGTGGAGAAAACACAAGAAGTGGGGTTGAATTGTGTTTTAGATATTTAAAATTTTTTCAAGATATTTAAATCTATCAGAGTCTTTAAGCACAGCGGAATAGTTAACACAATCAACTTGAAACTAAGTGAATGATGAAAGAGTAAATGAGAGAGTGAGAGAGAGAAAGAGACACGAGAATTTATACTGGTTCCCCTCACAAATTGAGAGTACTCCAGTCCCCTTGCACTGCCAAGAGATTTCACTATAATCACTAACATTACAATTCAGATGCTCAAGCACACAAGCATGAGACTTCCTTGCTCAAGTCACACAAGATAAGAGACTTCCTTGCTCAAGCACACAAGCATGAGACTTCTTTGCTCAAGTCACACAAGACAAGAGACTTCCTTGCTCAGAGTCACACAAGACTAAGAGACTTCATTTGCTCTAATCACTAAGATTGAGACTTTTCCAATTACTCACGCAGGAGTAATACTAACTTCTAAGCTTAAACTTATTACAAGATAATAACTTCAGAGGCTTGAGTTAGTTTCAATTATCACTTAATTTGAGAGATATTTGCTATTACAATTCTTTATTCTCACTTGATTCTGAGAGATGTATTCAATGAAAGTTCGTTTTCATCAATTCTTTCTTTTGCATATTTATATGAGTTGAGAAAGACATTGAGACGTTGGAGAAATTTCCGTTGCAAAATGGACAGCTGTAGCCTTTGAATATCCTTTGAATAAAGCCACGTCTTCTTTGCAGTTAAGCTTCACCTTTACTGTTTGTCCAAAATACAGTAATAAGGTACAACTAGCTCCTAGAGAGTAGGATCACATCCTTTGTGACCGTTGCAATTAGTTGTCCTTAAACAAATCATCAGGCTTGATAAGAGTAGTTGATGTAGCATTTCTGATGACTAGGGGAATTTCCTTTGCTTCTGATGAACCTTTGATTTCTTTGAAGTCTGATTGGTCTTGAATAATTGGCCTCTGATAGTCCTTCGTATTTCAGCTTCTGAACGTCTTCATCTTCTGAATAACTCATGACTAGCAGATAGCTTCTGAACTCTTATAGGCATCTGAACATCTCTGAGCTTCTGAACTCTTGCAGACATCCTGATCCTATTTGAGCTTCTGAACAAGTTTGGCTTCTGACCACGTTTTAGCTTCTGAACTCTTTCAGAGTGTAATGATTCAGACTTCCATAAGGTTCCATCAGAGTCTAAATCAAGTGTGCTCTTGATATAACTTTGGATTCTCCTGCACACTTAATTTAAACATTAGTAACATCAATTGTCCATTTAATACTTTGTTTTATCAAAACTCAAGGGTGTGTACTAAAACACATTTTGTTCCAACACATCCGAGTTAATAGCATAAAACGACTTAACGTCTATGACAAAGCCTACAATTGATTTGACAAGATTCAAATGTTTGAAATAGCCATGCATCCAGATCTGCAACGTTGACGGCACTAAAGACATTGAATATGCACTGAATTTGGATCGAGACACACCTCCTGCAAATATGAACAAAAACAAACATCGTACTATGATGGGACAAAACCAAAACTCCACACTAAGACGGGAGTCAAAACAACACCGTATGAAAAAAGTAACGAAGAAGAAGACTCGAACAAAACTTAAAAATATGTGGGTATCACTTATTTGAATAAAAAGAAATAAAAAACAATCAAGATGGGTGATTCCAAATTAAAATTGATCCTAAATCACCCCTCTCTAATCGATAAACCAAAAGAATAAAGTGATGCTGGCGGCAGAGAGTGGAGAGAAAAAATTTATTGTTTTATTATTAAAGTGTTATAATTGTGAAATTATTTTAGTATTAATTTTGTTAATAATGAATTTTAGTAATTTTTGTTATAAAACTAATGTAAACATGAGCAATATAATATATAACAAGATATGTGGAGAGAAGAAGAGAAGAGAGAACAAGAGAAAACAACTGAGTCTATATTATTCCTTAAGAGTGTTATTTACATGATACATAGTCCTATTTATAGGCAAATATAATGGGTCAAATAACATGGGTCAACAACCTACATCTACATATGGACATCCACTAAATATTCATAACACTCCCCCTTGGATGTTCATCGAGGATATGCCTCATTAAAACCTTACTAGAAAAAACCCAATGGGAAAAAATTCCAGTGAAGGAAAAAGAGTACAACATCATTTGTGTTTGAACTGCCTCATTAAAAACCTTACCAGGAAAATCCAATGGGATAAAACCATGGCTAAGGGAAAAAGAGTGCAGAACACAATTATTTCTCCCCCTCATAAAAACAATTATATCTGAGATGAAGTAGGTCATTGAATCTTCTATACTAGTTGATCGAAAGATTTACTTGAAATTGGCTTTGTAGAAAGATCTGTCTTATCTTCTGTATTATACTCTTCTCCATGTTAGCAGTGCTTCCGATGTTATCTTCATATTGAATTGTTGCAGGACCCTCCTTTTGTAATAAAAACAACAAGTTTCTTGTATGCGTTGAATTACAAGCCTTGACAAAAATGCATTCTCAACTTGCTTGATGTACTGCTAAAATTTTCACATGATTGGATGATTTTGTTGTTTCTTTAAGGTATAAATAATATGCTTCACTTTGTTCCAATATTTGTGTTGGCTAAATAGACAAAAATAAAATACCACGACATGTATAACTATAGAAAAATATATTAGTGTCCTCAATTGAATTAAGATATGGTACTTCATGACCAATTCAAATTGTTCATTATTTTCTTGAGGCATAACATGATCTTTGCTCATATCAAATGATATCGCAACCATTTTAGTACACAATAAATTAGATTTGTCAATGTCAAACTGTTTTAACACTTTTGATAATATTTCTTTAATCAACGAATTTCATAAGCTCTTCAGGAGTTCTGATAATATTTATAATATCATCATAAAAATCAACTATAACAAATTCATTTCCAAATCTTTTCTCTACAAACAGACAAATATTGTCATTCTCATGTTCCTCATTTGGGAATATTCACTAAAATTCTTATACAACATGCATGTTGATTGTATGCATACACAAAGAGACTTATTCATCTTATTAAGTCATCTTTTCGATAGTTTGTATGTCTCGTGGAAATTAATTCCCTCAAAGAGTTTTATATAATCCATACTAACAAGTGAGCCATATAAATATATCGTAACACTTTATATAAATTAAGCCTTTCTTGTATTACTAAACTTAGTCAAGTAGAAAAAAAGATTATGATTTCACTTCGGTTAAATATTTCTCTTCACAATCAATGACAAACTTTTAATATTTGTATTTCAACATTTTCTATTCCCACGAAAATTGATTCGTATCCATCATTTTTACATCTTCAGATGTATGGACTACTGGTCCAAAAATCTTTCACTTTGCAAAGTGACTTTAATTACGTAGCAATTGCATTGTTTCATTTATACAATCATTGTTGTCTATAATTTTTAGTAGACTTTAGTTCATGATCCTCATTAGCTCTTATCACATATAGCGCTATATTATATATAAAAATATCGTCAATGTTGACTTGCTTTCGGTTCCATCATATTCCATTCATGACATAATTTTCATTCATGACATAATTTTTCGAGATCTCTTTATTATCATAAATTTCAGGTACCTGATAAGTTCTTCTTGAACTGAAAAATCAATTATGTCAAATGTTCTTTTGAGATTTTCATATCTTCACTTGGGTCATCTTTCTTTTTAGCTCCTTTCTTATTTGAGGAGTTTTATCATTGGAACCGACTGACCTACCACACTTCAGGGTGGTTAAAACTCATTTACAATATAAGATAAGATTGCCCAATAGGGACATCCATTTTGATTGGAGCATTAGCAGCTGTTAATTGATTTCATAAACTTTGCAAGTGAGTTATATCTTTTGAACTTCTAGTTCATATTGATTTCTAAGAGGATCAAGACAAGATAACAATAAAAATAATTTATTTCAAAAATTTCATTTGAATTTCTGGTTCACATATTTTCAGCTGCTTAATATCTCCCCCTAATATTGGGAAAATTAATTCACCAATTCATATTCAGCCTACTGGGCTATAGAAAATCTCCAATTATTGACGCAATTTGGAGATTCATATCAAAATTATTTTCCCAATATTCTTTTACGACCCATTTAAATGCATTATATTGGAGCAATTGAGACGTACACAACACATCCAAAAATGCTTAAATCGAAAATTAGGTTTATAAACCAAAATTCAAATAAATTAGGGGAGAACTTATTTATATAATAATTTGTTGACATGATGCAATTCAATATCTCAGCATACATGTTTGAATGTTCCCAAAATATACACTAGAAGTTATGATCTCGTAAGTATCAGTCGTGTGATCACTTTAAACGTCTAAAGAATGGATCATCAAGTCCATTTTTTTTTATGATCATATTCTATTCCATATCAACTTCAACTGACATACGATACTTATCAAATATATTCTAAGAATTTAGAAAATGAGATCTTAGCAAAACTATTTGAGAATACAATCTCACAAACTTCTGGTTGTGAGTAAACATGCATGTGACCAATTTAGTTGATGCATCAATATATACAAGTCACAAAGTGTCTAAATGGTCGAGATTCTCAAATTATTAATTTCTTTTGGGAACTAGTAACACATAAAAATTATTAGAATGAAGGAACTCCAGGCTTTTCAAATACATTTTTTTTTCCGCATCATAATAAATCCGGGATAACCCAACCGGTATTGCCAACGATAAATTTAATATCTTTTGTAAACTTCTGGTTTACAATAATTTGTACTTCGATTGCACTAGTATTTTTATAAATATAGTATAAACTTCTGGTTTATATATCACATTTTCATTACATATATTTTATCCAAAAATATGTCTCATAATATATAGACGTATTCAACATCCCTTCTTTTCTTATTTCAATATAATATTCCTTTACACAAATATCCTTATATACTTGATAAATTTCTTGAAGGAAATATAATATATTCTCAATATGAATTTATTCCTCTATATGTAACAATATATTAAATATATTAGCTCTTCTGGAGCCTTCAATAATCTCAAAAAATATTGGTTTCTTACTGCACTACTTATGAGAAATATATACAAAACACGGTTTTTTCTTTCAAATAAGTTACAAAATGAATGTAATTAGTAATGTAACCGTAGCTACAATATAATAAAAACAGTGTAACTGTAGCTAAAGAAAGTATATTTAAACTGCAATATATACACCTTTCACAAGATCAATGGTACAATATGCACAATATATTGATCAAAAATATAATATAAAATATGCAATGAAGATATATGCAAGCAAAAATTTTAGAATAACAAATGTGACTAATAATTTTTATTTTTTTAAAGAGAAATAAAAAATGTGACTGATATTTCAACATACTCTTAAAATTATTTCTCAAATTTGCTACTTCAGGAGCATAATTAAAAACTATATATCACCCAATATTTATAAACATTGATTATGAAAATATGAATAATGTATGTGCATTCCTTCAAAGGTGCTCGATATTAAATTTATAGTTCTTCAAGAACTATGTCTCTAATTTTTTTGTACTTTAAAATTAAAAACAATAAATTGATTTAAATAAATAATCAACTAATTAAAATTGGTTTATATTTATAAACTGTAACCGAATTATATCATAATAATGAAAATGCTTCCAAAAATAATAGTAACTGTATGCCATTAAATTATGTAACCAAAAACGTATGACATTGAATTAATCTATCATTTTATAAAGAAATCGATATAATAAAAAAATATATAGACCAACAATAAAAAAAGATGGGAACGTGCCATAGAAATTTAGGAAACATACATTTAAAATAATGGATTTAGGAGATATGGATATACCAAGAGCAGAACCATAATAATAGGTAATTTTGTTTTAGGAAACCACCATAATAGTGATTTGGTTTGTTATCAGAAGAAAAAAAAATGCACATGTGTTTCTTCTTTTCTTAAAACTGCCTTAAAATTAAAATCAGGTGATGTAGCTCATGTTGCAATATGATATACACTACATTTTTGAACCGTACAAAAATTCATTAGGTACACCACAATCAAATTCTTCTGGAATTCATAATAAAGTTGAGATTTTTAAGTTCTTCCAAAACTTTATCATTGAACTTATATAAGTTCTTCGGGAACTAGATAATAAATCACCGTCATCTTAGTAGATCCTTCAAGGATGCATGAATGTTGAATTCATCTTTGCGATAATAATATGGTAGAGTCTCGTGCTAACAATGTGTTATAAAACTAATGTAAACATGAGCAATATAATATATAATAAGATATGTGGAGAGAAGAAGAGAGAACAAGAGAAAACAACAGAGTATATGTTATTTCTTAAGAGTGTTATTTACATGATACATAGTCCTATTTATAGACAAATATAATGGGCCAAATAACATGGGCCAACAACCTAAATCTACATATGGACATCCACTAAATATTCATAACAATTTTTATGTTGTCTTGTTATTTACGTACTCACATGTAAGAAGATGCTATGAAAATTATTCATTTGATCAATTCTTAATGTAATTTAGAATGTATCATTGTATTTTTAAATTGATATTCCGTACGTTTCTTTTTAATTAGTATCGTTTGATAATTGTGCCTACTATTCATATAAGATACTTTAACCATATTTTTTTTAGATATAAAAAAAACAAATATTATAATACATGATTAAAGATATTAGTGGTCAATTTTTTACAATTTGTATATATGATTTATAAATTCCAAAGGCATTAAATTCAAATGGTAATAGTGTCACCTTAATTTTTTTCCTTAACAAATTATTCAAAAAATCTTGATTAATTCTTACTCTCGTGCGTTCATTTTCTTTTCTAAGATCAAACAAAGTCATGATTTTAGACTGAGTGTCAAAGTTAAGCTCAGTAGCAGTCATGCTAATTAATTACTACTTACTAGAGTAATTGCTAAGCATCCTCATCACTGAATAAAAGCATATATCAATCACATCATATCTGATCTGAAGTACAATTAAAAGTTAATCAGAGAGCAATTTAATTCATACATTACATGCCTTTTGATGGAAGATATTTGACATGACACGACCATGTTTTAATTTATAAAGGTACATACAATGAATTCAAAACAGAATGCAAATATATATCTTAAACAGTACCTGATATATATAATTAGTCATTAATTTTATTATATGGTATTTGTGTTCTGAGAGAGCTATAGCATAGCAGCATACTAGAAAAGTAAAGGGTAAGTGGTGAGATCAGAGGCAGCAGGTGCTCCATTGTGAGGGTTAGGATGAGTAGGCTGTAAGCTCAATGCAAACATGCGCGGACCTAAATTTGAGAATCCAATCACAGACTCATACTCTCCTCCATTGTCCATCATTTCATAACGTGGATCTTCTCCTCTTGCATCCTTTAATTATATATCAATAAATTAAATTAACAATCACTGTATATATAGATTAAAGTAGGGGGAAGCTAGCTAAGCATATGATACATACCAAGTCACGCAGGAGTCTGTTGTGCACCTCTCTCTCATTATTAAACTACAAAAAAAGAAAGAAATGCAGAAATTTCAATAATCAAGTAAAATTAACTAACTACTTAAGAACAAATAAGTTGATTAATTAATCAATTTTACCTTCTTCCTTTGGGTGTCAATCTGATTTGTTATCACCTTATACTGTCATTCAATGTAAAAAGGAGCTTGTTAACATTGTATATATGAAAAATTGGATGCAGATAGAGGATTCACCGCAGCTACTAGAATCGGTCAAAAGTCTATGCTAACAGAAAATAAATGTAGAAAGTAATAGAACCAACAGCTTTACTTGAACACCGGTATTAGTCCGGCCGGCGGCCAGAGCAGAGTTAATAGAAATGTTCTTGTAGTGAACCAGTACTGTGGTCCTTTCTCAACTTAAAACATTGCATGACACAAATTAAGCTGTGATGATCAGAATGTAGGAAATCTCAGGAGAGCTTTATAATGCAGGGAACATTGCCATCATCCATTGGCAAATGAATGCAAAACAGATAATTGTTGGATACTCGTAGCTAAGAATATATCTTACACCAAATGTCCTTAACCACAACTTCCTATTCCTAAACAGATATTTATTCCTAGTTATCTTGTCTTAATTAGATTAGAAAAACACCAATTGTAATGTTGAACAGCTTTGAATTACTAGCTATTGAGAGGGTGTATAGAAACAATTTATGACTAGGGATTGGAATGAGCTAGGCTAGACTTTGCAATAAGTTTTCTAAGAATTCTGAAAGCATGTGGCTCAATATGTTTAACATACATATAAGGTTTAGTAAAAAGTCACATAAAAAGTTAAATTAAGATTTTTTTTAAGTAGTTAAGTGGCTAAACATTTCACCTTAATGGTCAATAAGTAGAGTATCGAGGATTCGAATCTCGACTCTTGTATATATAATGTAATATCTCTTACCAACTAAGTTAAATTCATGAGAATAAAAGTTAAATTAAGATTTAAAACAAATCTGTATAAATCTGCTTAATCGATATAATTAAAGCCAAATAGACGTATAAATAAAAGCACCGGCTTTGTAATATTTTTACCCCCCACCTATGACACGTACATAAAGTGTTTTTTGCTTATTTCATAAGCTCTTTAAAGTTGATTATAAAAACAACTTATATGAATTATAAAAAATAAAAAAAACTTATGTGAAAATAAAAACACTTATAGAATAATTTTTTGTGCTATAAGCATTGAATTAAACTCTAAATAGGGCCGGAGTAATGGTTAAGAAAACAAAAATGGAAATAAAAATAAAGAATTTAAGTAGAAAAGAATTTTTTTTTTAAAAATTTGTAAGGTATTGAATGTACTGCTTTCAAGATTATCCGATTATATTACCATTTTTGTTTTCTTAATCATTGGTCCGTGAAACACTGCTTATCATTTTCCTTGATTATTCATATCATGGCAAAAGATGCGGCTGCACTAGATAATGGCTTTCTTCAGACTTTTAACAAAATGTTGAATCATAAATCCCAACGGTAAATTTTCAATAAAAGACCGTTACGTGTAAAAATAGTTTATTTATTGGAAAAAGATGTTAGTGGTTCAAAAAAGGAAATATTTCATCCTAATTCGCGTATCTAATTCACTTTTTTCAACTTGATCACAAATTAATTACATAAAATTTAAGAGAATATTTCTACTTTTGGATTCTTAATAGTTAACATAGGGCACATGATAGCAAGACTCTTATTTATTTTCTTGGGTCCATAAACGAAATCACAAATATCACATAAAATTTACACATACAATATAAATGGAAGAATCTAGAATAGAACTCGATATACCACAAATAGTATTCTCCCATCCAAAAAGTATTCAAAATTTAAAAAATGACATAGATGCATAGCTTTGTTGTATTTTGATTTAGAAATTTATGTTAAAATAACATTTTCTATCAACAAAGACACCTTAAATTGTAAACTGTTGTAGTATTTTATAATATATTTCAACCATATAGCACTCTCAATTTTTGTGTATGTTTTTATGAAATATAATGCACACCAAACATCTAAACCAATAACCCCATAAATGTAGGACTACAAGTAAAAAACAAATCTGACCTTACGCTCACGAATAATCTTGACAGATTTGTCCATCTCTTCCTCAAGTAGCCTCAGCTCTTCCATGCTCAGATCATTCAAACAATCTCCCATCCTCTGCCTAATACAACATACAAACATATCCATATTTTATAAGATTCTCGGAATCAAGTAATTTAATCATTAATTTCAATTTCACCAAAGAAATTTTCTAAATATACCTAATCTCATTGCGAAGATTCCTATTCACATCTTTCAGTTTCTTCAAGTTCTCTTGCATATTCTGGAAATAATATATATTACAACAATTTATTATATATAAAAAACAAATAAAAAGAGGAAAAAATGGATCTAAAGGGGGAAGAAAAAGAAAGACCTCATAGTGAGAGTTCCACAGATCAATTCCTACAGTCATCTGATACTGATCAAAAAACTGCTTTGTTCTGTTCAAAGAGAAAAAAAATAACAAAAAATTAGTAATAATATAAATAAATCTAGAGAAGCTAGCTAGGGTTAGAGAAAAACATACGAGGTTGAGGGGCTAATGTATTCATGAAGCTTGCCGGTGCTGGAGAACATAATAATAGAAACCTTAGCATCACAAAGAACAGTAAGTTCATTTGCTTTCTTGAAAAGACCATTCCTGCGTTTTGAATAAGTAACTTGTCGGTTCGTAGTGTTCTCTATTCTCTTGATCTGAATCTTTCCTCTAGCCATGATATTTTTTTCTTCCTATAATATATATAACCTATAGCAGTTAGCTATATATTTCAGATGATTTTTGCTTTTTCCTAGTTCCTATCCTCTATATGAATGAGTGTTTCTTGGCAGCTTGTAATGAAAAAGAAGGGAAATGTGAAAGATAAAGTTGAGAAGTGCATTGCTTGTAATGGTAACTTGTTTGCCAAATTAACGAAAGTTTGTGCAGGGTTTGCTATAAATGTGTTATAGTTTTACCGTTAACGACGTTTCATGTTGGCCCTGTTGGGGAGTGGGGGACCTTTGCTTTCCGTCTTACTCTGTTAGTCCTATCGTTAACTATGTCCCTCTTTGCATTCACACCAAAAAATTGTTACCTTCTATACCCCTGGCTGGGGTTTATTGATCGATATGATCATGTTGCTGTTTAGGCTTCATATATATAAATATAATTAAATTTATTTGGTTAAGAATGAAAACATTGTAGTTAAATAAAAAATGTTATGCCAAAATTCAAGGAAAATAAGTCTTATATTAAGCATAAATTGATTTATACTACTGATTTTTTTTATGAATTTAATGGATATGCACTGTCGGCGTAAAATAATTTTACACAGACATCCAATGAAAACCTCCCAATTTGCCACATCATCTCACTTATGTATGGTTATTTTGAAGCTACTTATGACATGGTGAATGGTGGTTTCTTATTGGATGTCAATGTAAAACTATTTTACACTGACGATGTATGTCTATTAAACTCTTATTTTTATGGGTTTAATTTATATGCACCGTTAGTGTAAATTATTTTTGCACATGCATTCAATGATGTTTTGTCACGTCATTCAATGAATGTGACATGTCATGTGTTTTTAAACACATGATGTGTTGGTATTATTAGACGCATGTGTAAAATAAATTCAGTCTCACAGTGCATATAAATTAAACTATTTTTTGTGTATAAATTTACTATTGTATTTTTTTTTTATAACTACTGAATATATTAATCATCACATCATTGCATTAAATAATGAAAAATGAGACATATTGATCTTGATCTAATGACAAAATAAAATTGTACATAGAGCAAAAATATTTTATTTGTGCATCAAACAAAACCGAAATTCAATAATTTTATTTAAAAAATCAAAAGGAATAATAAGCCCAACCTTCAGAAGGAGCCCAAAACGCAGGACCAGTCTCGAAGGCCCAAATACACCAATAAGATGCTTGAAGAGGATTTACACAAGTATTTTACTATTTATGGGAGTGCCTAAAGGTGGTATTGCCTTGCCTTCGTACTGTTTTTATTTATCAAATTCCCCTTCTGTACTGTACTGCCACTTGACTTGGTTAATTTATTCCATTTGCCCATATTTTTTATTAAGGTGAACATTTTGGTACCCTGGAGTTTTATCAAGTATTTGTATATTAATTTATATTCAAATAAATTTAAATTTTAAATTCTTGGGCTTCTTGCCCTCTCCATTATAAAAAAATATTAAATTTTAAATTCATGTAAATACCAAATAATCTATCTTTATCCTCACAAAAAAAAAAAAATATCTTCATTAATTGGAATTTTTTTATCCAATAAAAAATTGTTATTTTTTATTGGGTCAAACTTACCTACAACTCCTATGTGTTTTACTAATTGTTGTGTTAAAGTTGGTATTCACGGAAGACCGTATAATTTTAAACTAGTGGCCACACAAGATTGCGCCCCCCCCTCCCCCCTCCTCTTTTGTAAACAACAATGTGATGTTAGTCTAATTCACTTACATGTGATTACTCTTAATTCAATCTCCAACACTTTTAGATTTGTGGTAAAAAACAATTGTGCACAATACACCACTAATACTACTTTTATTTTCTTTTTTATTTGAGTGACTAGTGAGTTTTTTATTTGAGAGAGAATTTCTGCCAAAAATTTCATCAAGCGCTAAGGGGAAAAAGTGCCGCGTTTACAATTGAAACATTGCAACGGTTGTACAAAATGTCGCATAAACCGTCGCTAACAACATAAAGAAAAAATAAAAAAGTTATAACAATTGCCACGTTTCTTCAAAAAAAAAAAAAATTGCCACGTCAACATTTCGTTTGCTGACATGGAAAAAATAGACGGCAGAGACTATTTTGGATAACAGAATATTTTCTAGGGTTTTTTTTTACCATTTTTAAGAAGTATGGACCATTCTTAACAATTTCGCAAAAAATAGGAACTAAAAACATATTTAACCCAAAAATGTATATTCTTCTTATTTGAAACTAAAGATATAGTTTAAATATGTACCCAAAAAACTATAGTTTAAATTGACACACTCCTCCGTCCATTGAGGTGCTATTAATTAAAGACATTTGTGATTGCTTAAATAAGATCTTTGATATTTGTCAATAAAAAATAAATAAGATCTTGATATAGTACCACAAAAATGTTGGATAGTAAAATTGGAGAGGCTTACAAGGCCACACAAAAAGTCTAACGTTTGGAGAGGGCTTTGACCTCGATCGAGGGGAAAGTATGCCCAAAAATTTAACGTTATGTTGTTTGAAAATTATTAAGGTTAAAAGTAGTCTATAAATAATAATAAAAAAAAAAACATTGCAACAAACTTAGAGGTTCTTTTGTTGAAACAAGTTCAAGCGAATTAAGATCACGTTGAAACAATTTTTAGTGTCTTAATCTTAATTAATTATGTATCTATTTGTTAACTTTATGAATTGTAATATGTTGCTGGTTCCTTTTATTGTCAAGTAATTCCGGTGGTTAAATTCACAAACCATAAGTGTAAAAAACGGAGCTTAATTAACTCAGTTGGTAGAGACATAGCGTTATGGACATAGGAGTCGTGGTTCGATTTCCGGACACTTCTATTATCTAGTGGATTTTCTAGCCACTAGGCTACTGACAAAAAAAAATGGAGAAATCTAAATTTCCACACCATATGATATTACTATATGTATTTCCTTGCTTTCATTGGACGTTCAGAAGCAAACAAATTCGTCGTACATATATATGTACATCTTTGTCTAGCTTCAAAGAAAACAACAATAAAATGGAAATTTATCTGCATATGAATTTGAATAAAAACTTCAAAGTCGTATGCACATACCTAATCCCTTTGATTTTGACATTCCGATTTTGTCTATATTTTTGCCATATTTTTACTCCAAAAAATATAAACTCGACGATGCTCTATGACTTGACCATCATATCACACGATATAATCAAATAGACTAATATACTATGCACCCTTTGTCCTATTAATTTATTAAGTATTTATTTGTCATCCAAACAACTGCTTTCATTTTAGGATTAATTAATTAATAAATTAATTAATAAACAAGAGACATGTACACGATTAGAACAATATTATTTTAATTTCAAGCTTATGTAACCTTCAATAACAACAACTGTTTTCATCTGTCCAAGCTTATAAAATAAAGATCCAATGATCTTGCTTGATATATATGATAAAAATGTTTGCGACTGTGTTGATATAAACTTGCATTGTACTCGAAGATTCATGAACATAAATATCGTTATGTTGTAGCAAGTGGCTAGTTGCTTGTCCAAATTCGCTTTCTCCTTGCTTGCGTCTTTATATTTTGTTTTATAATCCTTGTGTGGGCCTTTGTTATCGCTTTTCCAAGAAAACAAAATATCTCTAAATTGTAAGTATGATTCATGCAGATAATTTGTTTGACACCATTGGATTATTCGCTGCCCTCGCTATAATCTATCTCTCATCAGATTTTGGATTTTCTCTTGCTCTTTCGCTTGGTCGCAAAGAGCATAAAACAAGTTTAGAGAAAAAAAATGGATGAATGACTAAAATTAAGACGATATGATAGAAAAATTAGTATGTGCATAGAGTGTGAGGTTTTAGAGGGTAAAAATAGAATATCAAACTCTTATGCACGAGAAATGCATATATAATCTCTAGTGCGGAGCCAACACTATATCAATGTGAGGGTGAATATCACTACATCGACGTTAATGGTTGTGGAAATAACGACTGAAAAATCATGATTGATAGTAGTAAATGTCAATTATTCCAATATTTTGACGGATGTGTGGTACGTTGCGGTAGTCGGAGAAAAGACTATTTACATATGTTAGGTATTATGAGTATGGGTCACGAGAGCATATGTTAAAGGAACTAAGAATATGAATTCTTATATTAAAGGAACTAAAAATATGAAATGCACAAGTTTAAAAGGAAATCTACTACATTTGACTCATTAACATTAATGAGCATATCTTAACATTTTCCTATAAGTATTGACAATAACATCCGCGTTAATGTTTTTGCCTACCAAAAAAAAAAAACATCCGCGTTAATGCTCGCTTATTTATTAAATGAAATTGATGTGAGTTATTTCATCTTCTATTCGCTTGTTTAAAATTTGTGAGAGCCACATAAATTTTAACTAATAAGAGAATAAGGGTCAAAAAAGAAATTGGTAGATTTTCTTTCTTTCTTTTTTACAATTTTTTTAAACTTAAATGAAGTTGACTAAAATTCTACTAAAATGAAGTTGAATTTGTATTTTCTTAATATTAAAAAGCAATTTTCACTTAAATCTCAAAACCAAAAAAAATGTTTTATAATTCTTGTTTTAGTTTTGACATTTACATGTCACCACTCCTACCAGCTATGATCTACTATTAAAGTTGACCACTGCCTACCAGCACCTCCAACTATTGTGACCATATGTACATTGATCACCATCTTGACTACCGCTATAGGCATTACTTTGAACGCCCCTCCAGCCATCTTTGACAATCACTCCAACCACTGCAACGTACCACACATCCGCCGATCACAACTTCCACCATCGTCAACCACCACTGGCTACCACTTGTATATATGCTGATCACCACTTTGATTGGAGTAGATGAATTTATGATAAAACCAAATGAATAAAGTGGTTTATTCACAATTTAAACTCAAAATTTATTAGGTGAATTTATCATCTTATATTCACAACTAAAACTCAATATATATTTATTTTTGTTTTGAAAATTTCGAATTTTTAAATTGAAACCGAATATTATAGTTAACAAATTTATAGTATAATATTTTTAAAGAACTATTAATTTAAAAGTGTAAGATAACATGAATATATTTTATATAATATATTTTAATATGATTTTGATATATCTTGTATTATTATTTGTAATATATTTTAAAATCTTAATTGATTTATGTTTAACGGATGTATTATTCACACGAGAGTTGCACTCCTCTCTATACAGAGTCGCATGCACCACTATGAATATCAATCATATTGAAGAGAATATATTACAATGTTTATTTCATTACATTATTATTTAATTTACATCATATAAAATAAAATTGAAGCATGTCTCCATTTTATAATTAAACAATTTAAATCACGATTAAATGAAGTATTTAATCAATGATTAGGGGATGTTGGTAATAAAAGAATTAATTAAACAATAAGCAAGCTTGCAGTGGGATGCTCATTATCTGGTAGAAGCATCTTAGAATTGATCAAAGTGAAGACCGTGAGAGAAAAAGAGACCAAAACAGAAAGTGCCAAGAGAATGAGCATTAGGATATGTGAAACAATTCCTTTGACATGTTCTGCATAATTTGTAGAAGCCATAGCAAGCACGGTAACTGGAAATGAGTATGCCCACCATGCAACATTATACCTCTTCATAGATCTCTTGAACAAGGCTGGCCTACAAACCTGTTTAATACCACATAAATAAATAAATAATAATGATTAATATTCCTTCAATTTTATATCTAAAAATCATTAATTCAATTACATTTCAAAAATATATATTTTGTAGCTCTCATTTCTCATTTTTTACGTTGTTTTGATTTTGGACAGTCCAATCTATTATTTGTGATTGAGATTGTTTTGATTAATTTTACAGAAAATAATCAGAACCGACTGACCAATATATAACGATCGAGATTAAAACTGTGTGATTTTATTGCCGTAACAAATTGTGGTCCGATTAATAGTACTAGTATCTCTCTAAACTATGCTAGGATTTAAATATTGGCCCCTCAAATTGAAGAAGTATAGTCAAATCCGCTAACGACTTATCCATCGTTTAGGTCAAATTACAGCACGTAGGTAAGATTGCACAGAGTATAACAAATATGATAGTGACCTTTCCATATTGTGCAGCAGCAGCCAAGCTACCAGAAAAAGTGTACATATCTCTCCTCCGCCTCTGCGGAATCCATTAATCAGCAGTTGGAAATGAAAATTGACTAATCAATTAGCGTTGACTATGGCAGCATGATTCGTGTAAAAAGCCAAGCTACACTACAACAAGTAGAAAGGAGTAGATCATTTTTTTATTTTCTTTTATAGAATTGAGGAAACACTAAACATTTTGACTATAGATTACTCCAGCTGTATCTACTTGTCTTTACTTGAGGGAGAGCTCAGCAGCTTGAAGTTCAACATATTGAGATCACCTCAAACATACTCTCTCTCTCTAGCTTCAAATGTTAAGAAGAAAGAAATGGAGAAATATATAGAAAAATATAAATTAAAAAATGTGGGAACAAAATTATATCTTTATTTTTTTTATTTTTTTTTAAATTTGAATTTCTTTTATTTTTATAATATAAAATAATTACACATTAGCAAAAGATAGACGGACAACAAACTGCGCCACTAAGTAAATCACATTGGTTGTTCAAAACTATATCTTTAATATTTAAAAATATGTGGGAACAAATTATATCTTTATTTTCATTTTAATTTGTATAATTGTAATCTTGTTTAGGACGTGTTTCCTATTTTTAAAAATGGATTTAAGTTCAATGAACTAAAAATATTTGATTAAATTATATCAAAACCATAGAAAGTATAATTTGTAATTGATTTATAAACCCTAAAAAGTTTTACACCGATAATGAATCAAAATTAATCTCTTTAAAGATTATATATGGAACCAGAAATTTTTTTTTTTTATTCTATACAAATATTTCAAAACATGAAAAGAAATAAAAATATTTTGAAATATATAAAAAACAAAAATATTTTTCTAAGTAAACAAATTAAAGTATTTTTGCTAAAAAGTGATTTATTTATTCTAGAGATCACTGAACTATTTGAGTATTTTTCAAATTATATCTTGAAACTAGAAAGAATTAATATAGAGTATTTAAAATTTTCAATAATTCATAAATAGACACCTAGACTAATATATATATATATATCCTTGTATTATTTATTTATTTTTTAAGAATATTTATTTATAATTTAGGAATCTATTGAAAATCTTCAAATAGTATATTAATTAGGATCCTGCAAAATAATTAAAACCAAAGAAAAAATTATCATTGCTAAGAGACTGCATAATAATCAAGTAAGTTGACTCAAGTGGTTAATAAGTTGTCATAGAATGAAGTGTTCAAGATAATTTAAGTTCAATTCATGGTAGAAATAATTTTTTATCAAATTTTACCTACTCACGGCAGATTTTTAATTACCAAAGTTCATGTTTTACCTAATAACGAGAGAGTTAATACAAAAAAATGAGAAGATATTAATAAATGAATTGAATTATATACCAGTGACAAGAAGAGGAATAGGGACAAAAAGAATAGCATCTTGGAAAAGATATCAAAATCTCCAACAATAGATTCCCAAGCCAAACAAGCCACACCAGGTGCTGCAAAGAATAAGAAGAAAACTGGCCTTAACAACACAGGAAGACGATCACCACCAGACAACCTTTGATAAAGTGTTACAAACAACACCAAATAATGTACCATCCCTAATGAAAACAAACAAACAGCAGTTTCTTTCCAACCCATTTGCGCCGCGGCTTGTGCTCCAACCAAATTACCTATAACTGATAACTGACTTGTCGGATTCGCAACCGTTGTTAAAAATCTTTTTCCTTTAGTAAACCACTGACCGTAAATTTTAACATCGAGAACAACTACCGGAACCGCGAATAACCACCAAAGAATTAAATAAGTAATTGTTTTAGGAGCTATAAATGGTGCTGATTGAAGTAATAGAAACCATGAAATTGATGGAGCGAAAAGATAGTTAACTCCTACATGGTGTAAGAATTCAGATTTTACCATCTTAAAGAAATATAAACATCTTAAGAGGTAAAGAATCGAGAGTAATGTGAGTATGAAAAGAGACAAAGACCATAGTACAATGAAAACAGAGGAAGGTAGCATGTGAAGAACGTGTCTTAAAGTGTTTGTGTCTTTTGTTGGACTTGGATCAATTATTAGCGTTCTCCATAGTAATGTTTGTCCACCAAGTGAAAGACTAATTCTGAAATAACCTGCATGAAATTTTGTTAGTATTGTGACAATTAACGAGGTTGATTTGTGGTTATTATTGTTGTTTGTGGTATTTCTCTCTATGATTACAAGCTCAATGTTTGATTTGGAACATTTTTGGGTTGCACATTCCATGTTGATTTTTCTATTATCAAACTCATAAAACAATAGTGTTAAAGGGATTGATTTGATTTATAATTTGTGGTGTGCGCATTTTGCTTAGCATACATGCAAGGAATATATAGTAGGGGAAGGTAAGAGGGTGGACACAAGTGGTTGTATTAAAATTAAAAAATTTGTTAAAAGTTTGAAAAATGGAGGAAACATTTTATGACTATAAGTGAAAAGTGGTCCATTTTGGATGCCTTAATTTGCAAGTTGTGTGCGTATAATTTAATTTGGTAATTGTAATTTAATTATAGTTTGTTGCCATTTTTAATTAGAAACATGTGTTTAAAACAAAATACTAGACTTATGTAGGTGTTAATGCAACTTGAGTTTCTTAATACTTAGTTTGAGAGTTTGGACCAAAAGGGATGGATAGCTTTTGTGTATGGGGCGAACATTTGGATTTTCTATCTTTAAAAATTCTAGAATCTTTAATATTTAGTTTATTTTTGGAGGGTAAAATATAATTTTTGTTCCTAGGTTTTAAGATTAGCTTCTAATATAGAATTATTCATTTTTAGTCTCGTTACATTTTATTAAGACTATTTTGAGGAACAAAAAATATCCATTTCTTATAAAAAAAATTATAATAGGAATTATTCTTACAAATTGCAATATTATAGAAAATTAAAATTACCATTAAAATTTATTTGAGACTAAGCATAAAAGAATGTGACTTTGTAGAGAATAAAAACACATTTAATCAATTTTTTAGTTATCACCGACATTAAAACTTCCCCCGATCTTTCTCTTAACTTATTTACAGATAATGCAAGAACCTATAGTTTCATATAATTTTAGAGAATTCTTATCTGAAAAAAAGATAAAAAAGATAGGAAGATTTCTCACTTTTATTAGGAAAATCTTTTTAAAAGGGTGAGATAAAGATATTTATGAGTAGTATTATTTTTGCTCTAAGAGTATTCAAAATACTCCAAAGCACTGTCTCCATATCCATTTTTTTTCAGTTGCCCCATTATATATTACTAGTGGATGGGTTTAGTCAAATAAAAAAATATCTCATACAAAAGGTAGATGGAACTTAGTAACTTAGTCATTCTTTAATCCCCTCTCCCTCCAAACTTTCAAATAAATCCTAAATTCATTAAAGGTGCTCTATGTCTTCATGATAATCATGAACAAATATTTTTGGGGTTGAAGACCATTATCTTGCATTCACTGATTTGACTTTTTTAAATAAGCAATTTTTTATTTATTAATAAGAGTACAAGAAATATTGTAATTCATATTCATATAAGAAAAACATTCTAAATTCAGGTGGTTCAGTGCGGATATTGAAGGTAAAAAAAAAAGTATCATAGTGAATGATACAAAGTTCGCATCCACTTAACTAATGGAAGTACATTTAAGAGATCAAAACATAACAACAATATTTAAGGTATTAAAATGAAACCACAAAATAAATTAAAGACAAAAAAGAACAATTTATCCAAAAAGAAAAGAAAAAGAGGACCGACTTTTTTTTTCTTCAAGTAGCCTAGCTACACTCACAAAATTTGAACTTCAACTTCTAATTAAACTACATTTAAGAGACAAAGAGGACCAACTCTTATAGGGGTAAAGGGCTAAATGTTGGAGGGGCGGGGGAGAGAAAAGTTTCCCAAATTTAGCAGGTTAAATAAAAATTAACCCAAATTATGTTACAAATATGGCCCACTCGAGGCTTGGATAATTTTGTAAAGCCCAAAAAAGGATTCTGACACTTGCTCCCCGTCTCTTTTTCTCAGGTACGCAATTGTAAGTATAACTAAATCTAAATACATGAACTAATCTTTTTATCTAACATATGCCTTTCTTAATAATTTATGGTTTAGCAATGACCAATTTTGTCACAAAATTTTGTTCAGCATATAAAGTTGGTTCTCCTATCCAACTCGACTTAATCTAAACTCACGAAAACAATGATTAATACTATGTTTAGTTTGGTGTTGAATGAACCTTTCTCACGTTTTGATGCATATTCTGTTTTGATTTTACAAAGTTAATATTTGGATTAGTGTTTGTTTTTTACACTTATTATAGTCGAAGATGAGTCGGATTATCGCATTTAAATATTTTGGTAAAGAGTCTTATCTACGATCTACTAGGCCATATGTCATCAGGTTTTTAGTCGGGTTACACATCTTTTATATCCGTGCACCAAATCCAACAGTATTAAGTGCGAGAGTGTGTGTTAAAAGTTTTACATCGATAGTAAAATGGGACCTGGATTCGAATCGGGACACTCCACTTATTCACCAGTATCACACTATATAATAAGTGGAGTGTCCCGGTTCGAATCCGAACTCCTGCATATATAATGCGATATCCCTATCAACTGAATTAAGCTCACGGGAATAGTTAGTTTTAATTTGTTAAAACTTAAAATCTACACGCTTCCAGCAAAATCCCACTTTTTAATGAAGCCCATGTACAAGAGATCCATATAGACGACAAATGGACGCATTTCCAATTCCTGTCTTGTGTATGGCCCAATTTTGGATCTCAGGTGTTGACCTCTATCAAAATACAGTTTTCTAATAAATTTTTCCATCAATGATCATCCTTTTACGCTATACATTCTGAGTCAATCCCATAATCATCATGGGAAGAATTTTTTGGTGAAAGAGTACAAGGATTTGAATTAATCTGGTTTCGATGTTAGTTTTGACATATCAAGTGATTTCAGTCTCTTTCGATCGCAGTTGTGGTGATTAAACTGTGATTATCGCTACCAAGTTTGTCGTCAATCACCACTTAACTAACTAGCAATATAATTAATATTTTCCTTTTTACTTTACTTGTATTTAGGCAAAAAGTTAAGGTATTTATATCTTTACAACATACATAAACATACTTAGACATACAATGTTTTTTCTTTCATAATATAAATAGAGCAATTAAGTGGATTGAAAATACACCACACCCAAAAAAATTGTATTAATATAGTAGAAAAAAAGTCCAAGAGGTACTCTACCTACACCAATAGGAGATGTATATACTGTACTCCAACCAAATCAAAAAATCAAATCAGAACAAAGACATTTCCTTTGTTCACACTAATTCTATATTTTCCAACCATAACTAAGAAACTATACAATCTTGCTCAATACACCATTTATAAAATAAACAACGTGAGTAAATAGTCATTAACCATTTCCATGAGACTAGTTATATCCAACTAGTTGTATCCGATCAAAAAACTCCTACGGACCAATTAATATCTCTTTGAAAATCCTCTTATTTCGCGTCCTCTAGAGCAACCAAATGACTACATGTCAAACCATTATCACCCCCTTTAAAGCATGCTTATGATAACGAATAGATTGAAGAAAGCACTAAAATAGAGAGCCTATGGAATCCGGCAATACCATTGTCAAGCCAAACCACCGATGTACCTTGGATCAAACTACCCTCGTTGTTGTGGACAAGACGTAAGTAAATGATTTTCCGTTTCTCTAGCACCCCCACAAAACACCAGGCATCCGCCCCATCAATCCATATCTCACGTCTAACCAAATTATCCCTCGTAGGTAGACGACCTAGTAGTGTTTGCCAAGAAAAAAACTATAACTTCCATTGATGCCCAACTACCCCACAATTTAGCAATAGTTCTAGTGGAATTCAAATAAAGGGTGAAGGAGGAAAATATATATTGCATTATATATGAGGGATTGGGGTTCGAACTCCGGACATCTCACACTTATCCACCTTAAAGGTGGAATTTTTACCCACTAAGCTACTTGACATAAAAAAAGACTCCAATTAAACAAGTTGATAATTTTAAAAAAAATCTGTTGAAGTGTTTTTTAATTAAATTTCTTACTATTCTTGTACTTCCTTCGGTCATTATTACAAGCAAAAAATTACATTTTAGATTAAGTGAAAAAATAATGTATGTGATTTATATTATAGAATAAATACATTAATTTTTCAATAAATTTAAATGGTAATTTTTTATTTATAATATTGACCGGAAAAAGTACTTATTATTAATGGAAGGTGGAACCAATTTTATGTTTCGTCCATTTTTTTTTTATTTTTTTGTGATCGGCCGAATCACTTTTGGGAGATGTTCGAGCAACCATATAAAGTGATGATTTTTGCTATTCACTTACTCTGTTTGGTGGGGAGATTTTTCTATGTGAGGGGTGGTTTTCCTCTCTGGGTTTATTTTCTGTTCTTCTTTTTGGTTGTTTTTTACTTTTATTTTTTATCGTTAGCACACGAACATATTTGTACTCTGTGTGAAATTAAATTCTTAATTTCACCTTAATTAATTTCACCTTAATTATAAGTAAATTTTTATTTTTTAGACTTGTTAAATAACTAATGTATTTGACCTTAATTATAGATCAAATACATATAGTTTTCCAATGAATTTTAAAAGTGGGAATTTGCTTATTATCAAATAATATGTTGCACAATTATTAGAGAAGGAGAGGCCACGTCCACAAATCATAACTCAAATGGTAGAAATACCGAAATTGCTAGTGTCGGACGCTATGACCGGGGTTCGATCCCTGGTCACTCCACTTTGTGTGTGTGAGTTTCCAATGGCTTTGTCATTTCGTCTATCAACCAAAAAAAAAAGAGGAGAGGCTACATCTTAAGTATTAAATTAATGATTCAACTCTCTTATAAATTGAACATTTTTTCATTTATTCATAGTCGATGTATGACTTAATCACTTATAAAAAAAATTCAACAAAAATTTGGATTTAGATCCTCTCCAAAAAAAAATTCTCATGTTGATCATGTTATAGTAACCATAGTCCTTCATTCAATTTATGCTCTTTATGATTTATCTGGTTACTCTTTTATTATATATTTATATAATTTGCCATTCAAAAAAAAAATTATATTAAGAAAAGAAAAATTTAGATTCGCTAAATTTAAAAATTATACATTCACACACATTTACTTGCATATTTAGTGCAAAAATATTAGAAGAGAGAATGAAGATAAATACTAATATAATAAGTTATAATTACAAAATAGTCCTTAAAAATAAATTAAATATAAATAAATATATGATTTTTGAATTAGAGAATCCAAATTCAATAGAGAAGATAAAAAAGCATGAGTGGATCCAAATTCAAAAAAATTATAGGTAAGTTGAAAGAAACCTTAGGTTTCATAAATGACATATATATAATAATGGTTAGGGCTTGTAATTTAATTTAATTTGTTGGTCTCCAAATGAAATCGTGGTAGTTTGATAGAGACGTATATGTGATGAAATGAATGAACAACGTAGTGGATGCATGTTGATCAGTAGTGTTGTACTACTACGGTATTACTGTAGTATTAGATTTCCACAATTTGGTATTAAAATTAATTTGAATTGTAATTGTAACAACAGTGACGGTCAAGGAAAGTACAACCGGGTTTTCCGGTGCAAGGACGAATAAGAAAAAGTTGATGTAACACGTGGAAAAACATTGTCCGTTAGATGGTCAACCTACATTCACTAATCTCAGCCGAAGAGCACTGTAGAGAAGTGAGCAGTGATAGATAGTAGATTTTCATGTCCCCCACACTCACATTATATCATAATTAATAATCACTCTCTGTGTATGGAAAGTGACAAACCAAACCACCATAGCAAAAAGATATCATCAGTCTCTGAATAATTCCTCTACAGTACTTTTTTTTACTACAGTAGAAACATAAAACAAGGGGGTGTACAGTATAGTAGATGGGGTGCAGTTACCATTGACGGCGTTGCAGAGAAACTCATTCCGTGCCATCATTAATAATTTCTTACTTTCTTCTTCTTTTGGTTAACAAAATAGTTTTTCCTTAAAGCTGCAAAAACTTCTCCACAAGATCATCATCATATATACTTGACTTGATTACACACACACCACAAAGTCACAAACACAGTGTTAGTTAACTTTTTTTTTATAGTTATAATAATAATAATGATGTTAATTCAGCATACAAATTAAGAAAGGAAGGTCAAAAAGAAGATGATAAAGGGAGAGATCTATATATAAGAATGAGATAGATAACAAGGGTTGAACAGTTATTAGAACAGTGACTGCATTTGGAGTGGGGTCATATAGCAGTAGTGGAAGAAACTGTTTGTTGAATTTGAGAAGAGAAGAGAAGAGAGGAGTGTAGATTATGATGATGAGACGTAGTGGAGGAGTGAATTGTCAGGATTGTGGGAACCAAGCAAAGAAAGACTGTACACATCTAAGATGTAGAACTTGTTGTAAGAGTCGAGGGTTTCAGTGTCAAACACATGTTAAGAGTACTTGGGTTCCAGCAGCTAAACGCCGTGAAAGACAACAACAACATCATCATCTCTCTATGTTGCAGCATCATCACCACCAACACTTTCATCGTCCTAAAAGACACTCACAAAATCAACAAGGTGCACTCTCTTTTCCCATCCCTACCACCACAGGTAGGTATAACAATAATTTATAATTCTAACAATGTCATGTGTGAATCATAGGATAAGAAATATATTATTTTTAAGTTTGTTTAATCAATTTAATAAAACTATATAGTCTCAAATTCTTGCTTCATGATTGATCTATATATATAGGTTCATGATAAAATTTCAACTATATATAATAAATTATTAAAAAAATAAATATATGCTTTAATTATTAAAGAGATTTTGAAGGATTGATAATCTGGGATGATGTATGACAATACCTTAACTAGTCCATATATATGATCAATTTGATTGAATATGGAACCCCACATGGATCCATTCATCTTAATTTGCTACTGTTTTTTGTGTCCCTTTCTATCTTCTTTACCATATTGATATTCCATCACTGTTTTTAAGTAAAACTGACGAATTCATCAAATTATTGGTTTAGATAATAATAATAATAATAATGCTATTTTTCTTTAATTATAAATGAAAGGACTCAAAAAATAAGGCTCATAGATAAGCTAGCTTCATGAATGATTGGTTTGTTTGTTTTATTGATTGAATTTTTTTGATAATTATTTTTTAGGGTTTGAGTTGGGACAATTCCCACCAGAGGTGAGTTCTCCAGGAGTAACGTTTCGGTGTGTGAGAGTGAGTTCATTGGACGGTCCAGATCATGATCAATGTGCTTATCAAACGGCTGTGAACATAGGAGGACATGTTTTCAAAGGAATTCTCTATGATCAAGGTCCTCCAAGTCTTTACACTAGTAGTACTACACCTATTCATGAGGGTTCTTCTGGTGGAGGTGGTCATCATCATCAACCTCAACAACTTGATTTCTTAACCGCTGCAACAACTGCTACAACCACCACCGGTATCTCATTCGACCCTTCGCTTTATTCTGCTCCACTAAATGCTTTCATGGCAGCAGCTGGTACACAATTTTTCCACCCCCAACATCCTAATTGATACATGCCCCTCTACCAATCATAATATAAAGTTGGAATTGGAACCCTGTCTTGTTTATCCTTTCTCTTTCTCTCCTTTTTTTTTTAATTAGGGACTCTTGTTAGGACTAATTAGGTTTAGTGATTCTGGTTGATAACATAAGCTGATGTATCTAGAAGGAAACGTTGTTAAGAATTTTAAGAAAATATTATGATTTATGACTATGGTTTGGTTTGTGGTGCATCAAATTAATGGGGACAAGGATGTAAATTAATTTTCATGCCTATTTTCTGTATTCTTTGGCAAAGATATATAGCATGTGGATATGTATGAAATGCAATATTATATCATGCATGATTCATGCATGTTTAAGCCTTATTGTGTTGGATGATGATAATATTTGATTTCACTTTAGTACTTTTCTTTTTCCAATTTAATGTTGTTGTGAGTACGAGCTTTCTCAATATTGTTACCATGCATGACTTTAATTGTGAATGTGATTATGCTTGGAACATTTATACTGTGGATAAAAGCCGTTGTTGAGATCGAAATTGCAACCGCAATTTAAAACCATGTATGTTGGATATTCAACACAATTGGATGTTTCTTTCTTCTGGCTATCCAGTTTGCTTGCCAAACCCAAATAGAACTAAGCAAGTTTGTGTTTGGTTCAGCTAGAACTTTTTAAATGCTTTTTTTTTTCCGGCTTTTAATAATGGATTTGTCCAAACCAAGATATTTGATTCAATTGGTTAATGAACTCTTTTAGGAAGAATTGTCTGAGAGAATTGAGTTCGTTTTCTGATATAAATAATTTTTAGTCATAGTTTATTTACCTCACGGTCAAACTCTGAGTCCAACTCTGAATTACTTGCACCTTCCGTGAAAATCGAAGGGTTATGAAATTTAATAATGTGATTGGTCCATCTTTTTCTGTCTCAATTCAATGTCAATTGGCAACATCTCCAAGTTCAGCTGATCAGTCTCTAAATTAAAGTAAAAAACCACCGGATAGTTATGGATGAGATCACTTCACTTTCTATACCTTTTTGCTTCTCTTTTGATCCATTTAACTTCTGCATATATAGTTATTACATTACATATAAATGGAGAATTGCAGCTAGCATTTACACCAACTACTTCTCTGAGAAACCAATAAAAATTAGCCACTGAAATAGACATCCATGATCTGCGGATGTCACTTCCATATTACTTGAGTTGGAAAAGTAGTTTTCTTTGTTCATAATGTTTAATGCTTCTAAAAGTATGTGCATAAATATATGTGATGTATAATACTTCTATAAGCATGTACTGCCAGCAATGATATATAGGTTAAGGTACACACACCATACAATAGGGCTAATGATACAATTTCATAGATTGCTTGTTTTAGTGCATATAGAAGAATCAGAAACTCTACCGAAAATTTCCTTACATTTGTAATAACTGGCCCATTACATGTGCTATACAACCTTCATTTGATTGAGACATACCACTCTCTTTCCCTTAATTTCATCCATGCTTGTGTTTTGTAATATTCATTTATTTATGGAATTTTTTTTCCAACTCTCATAACCCCTCTTTGATGAGATTTTTTTTAGTATTAATTAACCCTCTGATTCCTCAAAAAAGTTTTGATGATATTCTTTACTAAAGTACTATTGAGAATTATGCTTAATTATTATTTACTTTAAAAATAAATGTGACACTAATGATTATTTGTGATACGAGTATTGTGTTTGCTGTTTGGGTTGATAGTTTGTTTGTGGTGTTGGTTGCATTTGTTTTGTTGCTTTTATTTCGATTTGGTTTGTCTAGTTTTTTTTGGTTTATAACACTATGATTTCTAGGAAAATGAGACTCTAATAATTCAAAGTTCGGCCGCGAGATAAGTAGTTTGGTCATGGTTGATCTAGTTAGATTCTATCTTTTTTAATAGTTATTTCTTCTTTCTTTATTTATTTTTTTTCTTTTTTTGTATTTTTCCCTTTTTTATGGTATGTGAAATTCTGGCACAGTCCAGATGGGGTACCGGATGGGGCATCATCTGCTTCAACACAGTTCCCAGCAGAACATAATGGACAATTTAATAATAAAAAAAAAACAGAAATTAAAATAACGCAGTATGCTGTTAACCCAGTTCGGAGCAACCTCTCCTACTCTGGGGATACCAATCCAGGAATGAATTCACTGCTATAGTTCTAGTTCAAAAGACTCCAAAACCTCTCGTTTCTATCTTATCGCCTAGACACTATCTCATGCAATCCTACCTAGGAACTTCCTAGATATGAGACGCCCCGTCTCACTTCCTCCTAGCCACACAACCAGCGTTACCGTATAACACTAATAACAATTTGGCGAAGAACACTCTTCAAACAAATACCTATCTCCGTACTTTAAAGCTTAGGAGTAGATTAAAATATTACAACTCAACTAAAAACAGTTCTACTATAGCATCAAGATGATACAAGAGTAGCTCACAACGAAACCCTAAAAGACTACATTTTGATATATTTGTTTAAGTTTGGGTTTCGGTAAATAAAATAGGTCTGAGTCTTCCTTTAAATAGCCACGAATTAACATGGGATGATCATGAATTTCGTGCTTCACAAATAGCTTAGATATAGGGAAAATCTAGTACAAAAATATTCTTCAAGCAAATCCAATAAATCCCTAAAATATAGGCATATCTTTAGGGACGATGCAAAAAGCAATCTGATCAGGAAATAAACTGAAATCATTGTCTTTGGGAACAAGCAAGTCGCTTAATGGATTTACTTCACAAATAAAACGCGTGTTTCTTATGTAACAAACTTTGCACATTTTCTGGCTTCAGGATGTTGTTCCAGATGCTGCCACATCTGACCCTACATCTGACTAGATATTTTTTTTGCAAAATGTAGCCAAATCAAAAACCCAACAGTATGTTTGAAGTATTTTTGTATTTTCTCTTCTTCTTTTTTTGACACAGCCTTTTATATTCTCTTAATTAATATATTTTGTCACTTAAAAAAACTGTCTCTGTGATAGTTTGAACTCCTTATAATCTTGAATTATAATGTAAAATTCTTACCCGATGCTGACCATTATAGAGAATTTAAAATAAAAGTAATTGAATTAATGTTGCATAATCTATTCTCTACCTTTATTTTCATAAAAAAAAGAAAGAATATATTATAAATTTTTACGTCAAACTACTATAACTACTATTTTTGTCTTTAAAAAGTGTAACTCTTTTTTTAAAAGTGTAACTCTTGTCATCACATTAGTCTATAAATATATTAAAATTTCAAATACATCCATAAGCGTCTTTTTATTATTCACTTTGGTCTTCAAATCTTTTTTTTTTTAACAGCAAATCTGTTTTATGATAATCAATTTATTTCTAAAATGTGTTTTTTGTTGTCAATCTTCAAAATCATGTATATTTAAAAAAGTAAGATACATATGAATTTAATAAAATCAAGGGCATTTTATCTTTTCATACAAATTTTAATAAAATAATATTATTTTAATCATTATACTCTATTACACAATATTTTTATATTTTATTTCTACTATTTAAATGGAACTTATATTTTTACTCATATATTAATAAAGTTGTCTAATTTTTTTTTATAATATCTACGTCACCTATATTTATACTCATGAGGACTTTTTTATTACTATTTGGACCTATATTTTTGCTCATATATTAATAAGGTTGTCTATTTTTTTTATAATTTGTACGAGACTTATGTTTATACTCATATATTAATAGTTTGACCTAACTTTTTTGGTAATTTCTCCGAGACCTACATTATATATTTGTAAAGTTAATCCATTTGGGTTGGTCTGATGGTATTGACTTCGGACCTGAGAGTGTGCTTCTCCTTAAGGTCTCATGTTTGATTCTCTCTCTGTTGCCAATTTGGGTGGCTTCAAAAAAAAAAAAATTGTAAAGTTGACTATTTATTTTTTTAATCAAACAAACTTACTGCATTTCATTAACTACTAAATGTTCAATACATAAAGGAATATTCTCAAATATATGGAAGCTAGTCCAAGAATTGGCCACCCTAGCAAGAGTATGAGCAACCGAATTCGATCGTCTCCTAACAAACTAAACCTCAAAGTTTAGAAAGACGACATAAAACTGAGAATATCATGAACAATTGAAAGAAACTCGGAATTGCCTCTACGCTTCATATGCTCAATCAACACTTTCGAATCACTTTCAAATTGAACTCGATCAAATCCTCTGTGTCTAGCTTCTTCCATTGCTAAAAGTAAAGCTCATGTTTCTCCCTCTACAGATGAAGTCATAGTTTGCTGCCATTGTGTCATACCAGCCATGAATTGACCACTATTTTTTTTATAATTTTGATGGGGACTATATTTTTACTCAGGTATTACATATTAGTAAGGTTGTCTATTTTTTTTTATTATTTCTACGAGGACTATATTTATATTCATATATTATTATGATTACCTAATTTTTAAATAGATATCTCAAATTTTGTTTTTAGTCCTTATAATTTTTTTTTCTTTCAAATTTCAATCCTCCAAATAACTTTGCTCAATGCTTTTAAATCAACTCATATGTATTATTCAAAATTTTGAATTTTTTCTCCACGGTCATGTTTAGTATATTATAGAAATCTCTGTAGCAACAATCAACGCATGTGTATCATTCAAAATTTTAATTATTATTTCCGGATGTCATGTTTAGGGATTTGGATCCTCTCCAATATTTTCTCTTTAATTTCATCTCCAATTATTTTTATGTGTCTTTCACTCTCATCATTTATTCTCTCTCATCATCACTTGTTTATTTTTTATTATTAATTTATTTCTCTTCACACTCACGAAAAGGAAAATTAAAGAGAGAATTGAAGAAAAAAAATTAAAGAGGATCTCATTCTCATGTTTAGTAGTATATTATAGAAGTCTCTCTAGTAACAATTTAATTTATTTTAAAAAAAGATGAATTAAATATGCATTTTTATATTTTTAATCTGGGGTTAGGGAATTGAAAAGGAGTTGAATCTATATAATTGTAGCTCAAAGTCTAGTCACTTCTGTTTGCCACATGCATCGAGAGAATATAAAGAAAGAAGAAAACAAAATAAAGCTAGTTTAAGAAATCATCGTTTCAATACTTCAGTGATGTTCATGTTCTTAATAATTTTGCTGAATAAGCTAATGAATGAATGCACGGGTCCATTTAGCTTGGACAAATTCATGTATTGGTCTATGATGAACCAATTCTTTTTACCATTAGATTGAACCATCTCACCATACTTATCATGGCCGATCAAAATTTAGAGCATAAACATAGTCAATGGTTTTAGTAAACTATTTCTTGTGGATTTTTCCCAAATTTTGGCTTTTTAGTTTAATAAATTTATGTTCAATGTTGTCTACAAAGGCCTTAATTTTTGTTTGACCCCAAATAAACAAAAAATCTATAATAAGAAACTGTACCATTTATGGAGATCTCCAGAGTATTTTACTTTCAGATTAAGCTTTGGGGTAACCATGAATCATGGGTTTAGAGGAAGAAAAAAAGAGAACAAAAACCATGAATCATGGGTTGAAGAAAGAAGCAGGGAAAGTGAGAGAATGGTTGAGAACAGTGTTTTAAAAACCGGACCGAACCGGCCGGTCGGACCGGTTGAACCGTGAACCGGAGGGGTAGTCGGTATGGTTCAAATGTTGGACCGGGCATGTAGTTAGATCGAAGCGAACCGCTAAAAACCGGCGGTTTTCCAAAACCGCCGGTTTGATTGTCAGCTATTTTTTTTATTTTTTTTTCAAATCAAAATGACGTCATTTTTTTTACATAATTATTTTTTTTTTAAAAAGTAAATAGAAAAAACTAAACTAAAACAAATATGTCTCCTTGGAATTAAATTTATTATTAGACATTGTTATTTCGTTTATGGTGTGATTAGATTATGTTGCAACTAGACTTTGTTTAAAATCTATTTGGTTTTGTAATTTGTACTATTTTATAGTGTGTGGTGACAATATTTAAGATTTGAATTTAAGAACTTATGAGTTGCGACATTATGACATTTTAAATTTTTAGTTGTCATTAATTTTTTAAGAGATCGAGTCATCATGTTCGATCGGTTTAATAGCTATATAATTTTATTAAAGAGACCGGTTCATTCCTCCGGTTTGATCCGGTTTATGCATGCGGTTCAACCAGTGACCCGGTGGTTCGATCAATGAACCAGTGACCCAGCACCCTCACCGGTTCGATGACCGGTCCGGTTTTTAAAACACTCGTCGAGAAGGAAAGAAGACAAGATGAAAGAGAGTTGGTGGGTTTTATTTGGTGTTGATAGACCATGATAAAGTTTGGTAGAATGACCTAATCTAATGGTAAAAAAAATGAGGTCCATAATGGACCAATACTTTGATGGATCCACATTAGAAGGACCCTGAATGCACATATAAGCACATATAGTAAACCACAAAGGTCGTTGTTTTCTCTTGGCAACTTTTGCTCCGGCGACTACCCACAAGGGAGAATCTTGCTAAACGCGGTATTGTGGATAATGGATCCGAATCATTTTGCGTGTTGTGCCCGATGGAACTAGAAAAGGAGGGGCACCTATTTGGTGGGTGTGCTTTTGCCTCGACTTTATGGTCTAAGGTGTTCTCTTGGTTTGGTTGGGGCGGTGTGGTCCCCCGTGACCCCATGGCTATCTTCCAAAAGTTTAGCGTAGGGAGAGGGAATGGTAAGCGTATTAAAGGCCTAATTGCGGTATGGCACGCGGTGGTGTGGGCATTATGGAAAGTTAGAAATGACTTGATTTTTAAGGCAAAAGTGCCGGCAATTGATGAGGTTTTACATGGTATTATAACACAATCATGGAGGTGGCTATTGGAGAAGAAAAAGGGTGGTGGTTGCTCCTTATATGAATGGAAGACATATCCTATGGATTGTATTCTTAGATAGTGATATTCTCATCATAGTTTTTGATTTATTTCTGTTTTCGATTTTGGGTCAAGTACCCCTTGTACTTAATCCCGAATTGTGGGTATAGTACTAATTGTACTTTTTCCATTGCTCTCTTTTATATATATATACAAGTATCTTTGCCGTTCAAAAAAAAAAAGTAAACCACAAAGGGTAAATTCATAGTTAACCACAGGGATAAATCCGCTGAAGAAATTTTATATTTTGAATTGTTTTTAGAGAATAAATATTTTAAATTTTGTTTACACTAAATTAAAAAGGAGATTTAGTATATTCTAAGAAACTACAAATTCACTAATAAATAATTTGGTTTTGGATTTGTATCATATATCTACCTTTGTGTGACTTTAGGAAGGAGAGAGATAATTAGAAAAATATGGAGAAATGTAGAAGAAAAATATGAGATAGAGAGATAGAATAGAGACATGTATTCTCTATGAGACCACCAACAATCCTATTGAATGAATGGTGTTAAATGATATGATATTTTTGGTATTGAAACCATTGTAATTAATGTGTTGAATGTGATGTGGATGAAAGAGATGATGAAAATATTCAACACAGTTGAAGCCTGTCGTGGAGGACGTGTGTCGCGTTTTGATTCGGTGAATTTTTGTCCATATATTAGTTTCTTTTGACTTTTATGGTGTCAATATTTAATATTATGAATATTGAAATATATGTGACGCATACTACAGTCTACATGTTATAATTATATTTTGTATTTCAATTTCAATTATTTCATTTTAATAATTATTCTTGTTTTTAAGCAATCGCTCTTTGTTTTAGATAAGCAAATTATACCATCGATAAAAAGTTTGAAATGCTATTTATTTTGTCTTTCAATAAGTCAATACTCAATTAAATTAGTATATTATTAGGGAAATTTTATGATACATTTGATAATTTCTAATGTACCGGTACATTAGATCATTAAATTAGTAGATAATTGAATATTTTTTGAAACAAATTATGTTTTCTATCATTAAGAACATTATAGTAACAAAATATAATTTATCAAAACTGTCAAAAATATAAAATTTGATATTTTTTAAATTTTTATGGATAATAATAATAGTCAATATTGAATTTTTTTAATGAAAAATATTAAAAATTTAATGTAATCCTTATAAACAATGAAATTGTATTTTTTTTTTGTGATATTATTATCTCTAAAATACAATGATCGATTGGTAGTTTATTAATTTATAAAAATAATTACGAATTTATCAATTTAACAACATAATGCATAATGTACCGGTACATTGAAATTATTCAAATATACACTAGAAACTCCCATACTATTATCTTAAAATTTTGGGTTATTTCTTTCGCTGCTTTTCTTTTTAAAAAACAAAAAAATGGTTGCAGGCTATGGATATAATAATTTTAAAAAAAAAACAAAAAAATGGTTGCAGGCTGTGGGGTTTGAACCCACGCGCACTCAGTGCAGTAGGTCTTAAGTCTACCCCCTTAGACCACTCGGGCAAGCCTGCTTGAGATGTTCAAACATGAATCCTTAACCTATATATAGAGTCGCTCTAATATGGTTCTCTAAAATGTTTTAAAAGTGGAGCCTTACGGCTCTTTTATAAAATATGAATTTTATAATAATGCAATATAATTATAAAAAAATTAATAATGTAATATATATATATATATATATATATTGAGTCCACCTTTGGACCTCTCAAAAAGGAATGTTATTATTTTATTAAAAATAGCGAGTTTTACCTTTAGACCGTATTCATATTAGTCATTAGAGTCCTATTAAATATATTATTTTACTAAAAATAAAATATTAAGGATCAAAAAGAAAAGTTGTATATTTGTGAAGACTGAGGATAAAAATTACAACAACTAAAGCTAAAACTTTTCATATTTATCCATCTACCTTTTATTAATGTGTAATTATTTTATATATATTAAAAAATTTAGCAAAAAAAAAAATTGCTAGTTAAGCCATTTAATATTAGCATTTAAAAAAAAAACTATTGCACTAACATTCATGTGTGTATACAATATTATAAACAAAAATGTCTGGAGTAATTGTGTTTCTCAATTTTTCTGTGTACACTATTGTTGTTATTATTATTTTTTCTATGTACATATTGTTATTATTATTACTTAAATAAAATCATTATTACTATCATAAAAAAATGTGCATGTGAGCATTCTTCGGAAAAGAAGTATTTTATACCGCGGGATGGAAGTAGCGGCAAGATTTGATTTGATTTGATGTCTAACATATTCATGTCATGCATTCTTCACTCTTTTATTCATTGTATTTACCTTGGCACTTTGAAAATTCATATTTAAATTAAACTTTATAATTCTTCCACAATGGATCTACTACGATCAGAACCTATGCAACTTGTTCAATTAATCATTCCAATTGAATCAGCTCATCGATCCATCTCTTACCTTGGTGATCTCGGTCTTTTTCAATTCAAAGATGTAAGCGTCATTTCATTCCCAATTATTGTCTTTCTCGCTTTGAATTCTTCATAACATTTTGCATTACATTTTCATTTATGTTGTAATCTCATTTGTCTGAATTAGTGTTATTCATTTTCTACATTGACAAATCTATTTTAAATCAATTATGCAGCTTAATGAAAATAAAAGCCCATTCCAACAAACTTACGCTTCCCAGGTACCTATTATATCTATATTTGCATGATTATGTTTGAAAAAGTTGAAACTCTTCAATGTCAATTAATTGTGTATTTTGATTGAATTACAAAACAATTAGGTGGTTTTTCTATTTTTCATGTGTAAATTTCACCAAAATATCATATGACTAAATTAGTGCTAGCATATTTAGTATGTCGCGTTTTACATAATTGATTTTCCGCACTCAATTGAAAAACTTACCATTTTACCTTTCAGGTTAAAAGATGTGGGGAAATGACACGTACGTTACGATTATTTAAGGAACACATGGTGAAGGCAAATATATCTCTCCCAACAGGGTCAACAAGAGACGGTGGTCTTGATCTAGAAAATTTGGAGGTTGTTAAGCACTTTCAAATTTTTATTAACTAGTACAATCATAAATAATGCATTATTTTGTAACCAAAATTGTCTTCATTTCTATAGGTTAAACTAGCAGAACTTGAAACTGAGCTACTCGAGATTAACGCAAATAACGAGAAGTTGCAACACACTTACAATGAGCTTGTAGAGTATAAGCTTGTTCTAGAGAAGGTATACTTTTTTAAGTTCACCATTGCCATCACCAAATTGTTGATCTTAATTGTTTGTGTTTATAGTTTAAATTTATAAGTAAATTATTGTGATTTTTATATCTAAATGTATATCTATTATTATTCCATATGCACAATTTATTCTTAGGTTTGTATCATGTATATATTCGTACAACTTTGATTTGTCTCCTTTTGGGTTTCAGGAGGCAATTAGATTAAATTTGTAATGTCATATTCATTTTATAATTTCAGGTTGGAGAGTTTTTCTCTTCAGCACAAAACAATGTTGTAGCTCGCCAAAGAGAGCTTAAAGTTCAACCAATTATTGAAACTTCTATTGACAGTCCATTATTAATGGAACAAGTATACGATGCAACTTTGTAGTTTATATTCACTAGTTTTGTTCCATATTACTTGTTGATGATACTTAGAAAGTTTATGTTTTGTAGGAAGCAACATGTCTAGGAAAACAGATTAAATTGGGGTTTATAAGTGGTCTTGTCACTAGGGAAAAATCAATTCCTTTTGAAAGAACTTTATTTCGTGCAACTAGGGGAAATGTGTTTCTAAAGCAAGCTATTGTTGATCATAAAGTTCAAGATCCTTTGTCAGGAGATAAGGTTATGTATTCCAAAGTGTAAAATTAAAATTTTAACTATTTAACATTTTTTAGATATTTAAATATATATTATGCTTCATTGTATAGTTGTACACTATAAGAAATAATTAATACTTCATTTTGGCATACTTCAATATATAATCATCTCTTTTTCATTCCAACAAATTACTCTTATCTTCTCATCGGTCACCAATATTTTCTTAATTTGTTTAACCTATCTTTTTACAGGTTCACAAAAATGTATTTGTTATATTTTATTCAGGAGAAAGAGTTAAAAGTAAAATTATCAAAATTTGTGATGCTTTTGGAGCAAATCGTTATCCTTTTTCAGATGAATTGGGTAAACAATTTCAGATGATAACAGAGGTAGGCACAAGATTATTGTAGGCTTATGCTTTGTTTTCAATTGGTGTTAACTAATTGCTTTAGAATGTTGCATCATGAGCTTCTTTTCTTCAATTCTTATAATAAATACATTTTTTTTTTGTTACGAAATTAAAAATTATAGGGAATCAAATTCTCGTAGCATTAACCAAAATTGAAAGAGGTAGTTCGAGTAGAAGCTCCTGCACCACTTTCAACTTTTGGATCGTTATACCAAGAAACTAACTATAATCTAGTTATTAATTGATCTTAACAATATTATGCGTTTTATTATTTTATTTTGTTCTTAAAGGGAAAAATGTTTCTATTGTATCCAATGAATGAAAAAATGATATTTGTGTAAATGGCAAAATAATTGGTAAGAGTTTATTAAATTAACATCATTACAAAATATAAAATCAATGCCACATTTTTGCTTAATACACCTTAAAAAAGTTTATGAATCTTATGATGTGGGCTTTTCCAAGTTTCTCATCATTGTCAAACTATTTGAACTTTAACAGTCATTATACATTGTTTCAATGTGGATAATCCATACAAAATAATTATTTCCTACAATAAACTTGTTAGGTGTCAGGAAGAATTGCAGAATTAAAGACAACAATTGATGTAGGTTTGCTGCACCGAAACACTTTGTTACATAAAATTGGATATCAATTTGAGTCATGGAACCTTCTGGTATGTTTAAAATTTAAGTATTTTTAACTTATTTCTAAATGACATGCATATTCTATATGAATATGTTTCACATTTTTAGTTTTACTTAGCTTTTGCAATTAATTTTTATTTTAAATCTGACATTTTCTTTTATAAATTTTCATCTATATAGTTAAAGAAGGAAAAATTCATTTATCACATTCTAAATATGCTAAGCATTAATGTGACAAAGAGTATTGTTGCAAGCAACTATGGAATGTAACTCTCAAGTGGGAACAATATTTCAGGTTTTACAGACAAAGGAGTTACCACCCACCTATTTTTGCACTAACAATTTTACTTCTTCTTTTCAAGAAATTGTAGATGCTTATGGGTAAGTTACATGACATTTAGCTTATTCATACAACACTTTCATTTCATCTTAATAATAAAAACAACACAAATAAATGTCCAATAGTGTTTTGCTTTTCCTATATAATAATTTGTAATCCATATGATTATTTGTAATTTTATAATATTATATTGCTAGCAAGGTCTTTTTTATATATGTTTTGTTTAACCAACATTTAAATTCTAAAATATAATTTCTACTTAAGTTTTTATAAGATGATACTCATATTACTCATCACCTTTAATTAAGTTCTTTGTATCCTCATACATAAAGGGCACCCAATTTTTCTTGTACTCTATCACTATGCATGCATTTAGTTTTAAATTATGACTTATCATACTAGTATCACTCAATTTTATATTACATTTCTAAATTTTTCATTGTATATGGATCATAAATCTAAAACTTAAAAAAAATCATCAATACTTGATAGGATTGCCAAGTACCAGGAAGCAAATCCCGGTGTATACACAATCATCACGTTTCCATTCCTTTTCGCGGTAATGTTTGGCGATTGGGGTCACGGTATATGCTTACTACTGGCGACTTTGTATTTCATAATCAATGAGAAAAAAATTTCTTCTCAGGTAAATAATTCATAGTAATTTATACATACTATGAATATTTTGCCTTTTTGTGTAAACGTCAGATTTATTGGATGTTCTTAATTGCAGAAACTTGGTGACATATTAGAAATGATTTTTGGGGGAAGATACATTATTATGATGATGGCACTCTTTTCGATTTACACCGGATTAATATACAACGAATTCTTCTCCATTCCATTTGAACTATTTGGACCAACTGCCTATGAATGTCGTGATCCTTGTGACAAATAGTTTGAATTTAACTTACAGATTCAAAAAGTATTGTTGCAAGCAACTATGGAATGTAACTCTCAAGTGGGAACAATATTTCAGGTTTTACAGACAAAGGAGTTACCACCCACCTATTTTTGCACTAACAATTTTACTTCTTCTTTTCAAGAAATTGTAGATGCTTATGGGTAAGTTACATGACATTTAGCTTATTCATACAACACTTTCATTTCATCTTAATAATAAAAACAACACAAATAAATGTCCAATAGTGTTTTGCTTTTCCTATATAATAATTTGTAATCCATATGATTATTTGTAATTTTATAATATTATATTGCTAGCAAGGTCTTTTTTATATATGTTTTGTTTAACCAACATTTAAATTCTAAAATATAATTTCTACTTAAGTTTTTATAAGATGATACTCATATTACTCATCACCTTTAATTAAGTTCTTTGTATCCTCATACATAAAGGGCACACAATTTTTCTTGTACTCTATCACTATGCATGCATTTAGTTTTAAATTATGACTTATCATACTAGTATCACTCAATTTTATATTACATTTCTAAATTTTTCATTGTATATGGATCATAAATCTAAAACTTAAAAAAAATCATCAATACTTGATAGGATTGCCAAGTACCAGGAAGCAAATCCCGGTGTATACACAATCATCACGTTTCCATTCCTTTTCGCGGTAATGTTTGGCGATTGGGGTCACGGTATATGCTTACTACTGGCGACTTTGTATTTCATAATCAATGAGAAAAAAATTTCTTCTCAGGTAAATAATTCATAGTAATTTATACATACTATGAATATTTTGCCTTTTTGTGTAAACGTCAGATTTATTGGATGTTCTTAATTGCAGAAACTTGGTGACATATTAGAAATGATTTTTGGGGGAAGATACATTATTATGATGATGGCACTCTTTTCGATTTACACCGGATTAATATACAACGAATTCTTCTCCATTCCATTTGAACTATTTGGACCAACTGCCTATGAATGTCGTGATCCTTCGTGCAGGTGGTTTCAATTCAATTTTTTCAACATATTATTGTTTTATCATGATAATTGGTCATGTCATGTACATGTGTCGTATTTATTAATACATTTTTTTCTTGTAGTGATTCTAATACAATAGGTTTGATAAAAGTGCGTGACACTTATCCATTTGGTGTCGATCCTAAATGGCATGGTACTCGGAGTGAACTTCCATTTCTTAACTCTTTGAAAATGAAGATGTCAATTTTATTTGGAGTATCCCAAATGAATCTTGGAATTATATTGAGTTACTATAATGCCAAATACTTTGAAAACAACATAAATATCTGGTAAGAACACAAAGCAACATAACTTTAGTTGAATGTGGTATACGTCAATCATATTTTTGTTTGATTTAACTTTGTTTCTCCAGGCACCAATTTGTTCCCCAGATGATATTTTTAAACAGTCTATTTGGCTACCTTTCACTCCTTATAGTTGTAAAATGGTGCACTGGATCACAGGCTGACTTGTATCATGTTATGATATACATGTTCCTAAGTCCAACAGATGATTTGGGTGAACACCAACTCTTTGTTGGCCAAAAGTCATTTCAAGTAAGAAGTTTCATATTTTTGTTGGATAAACAACGGTTAGTTATACGGAATAAATGTCACATTTTGTTTACTATTTAAATGTTAGGTTACGTTACTACTTTTGGCACTCATTGCTGTACCATGGATGTTGTTACCAAAACCATTTCTCTTGAAGAAACAGCATGAAAAAGTAAACTCTTAACTATTGTTTTTTTTGTTATTAAACCCCAAATCTTATTTTTACTACTTTGCTTTCTCAGAGGCATAAATGTCAGTCTTACTCTTTGCTCAATAGTGGGGAGGATCCTCTTGAATCAGAATCACATAGTATTCACATTGACCACAAGGAGTTTGATTTCAGCGAGATTTTTGTGCACCAACTTATACACACAATAGAATTTGTGCTTGGAGCTGTGTCTAACACAGCTTCATATCTTCGTTTATGGGCTCTCAGGTATGTAGTTGAAAGTTCCTTATGTCATTATGTATATTTTTGTTACCATGGATTAGATTCAACATGATCACGAGGATGTTGTTTCCCCTTTCAAGTATGATATGTAATTGTTTTGACTTGATAATTTGCAATACAAGGATGACAAGAAATTTGAATCAAAAAGGTTCAATGGACTTCAAAATTTGAAGTCCTTTTAAAAAGGAAATAACTTCATACAAAATGAATTTGTATGTAGAAGTAACACAATATATTGAAAAATAACATGTACTACTAGAAATCTATGCATTTTATGATAAAGGAAACTATAAAAAACACAAGAAAAATACCCAATATATATTACCTGCTGAAAATGCATGAGAAAACACTTGTAAACTTATTAAGAAAACACAACTATGCGATTTTTTTGCCACCCATGCATTAATATCTACATGTTTCTCAAAATGTTTGACGCTAACTTTTATGGACATGTGAAGATGTATTTCTTATTATAAATGAATCTCTGAATGCAACATAACCTATCATTTAAATTTTTCTTGGTCTTGTTTAGTCTAGCTCATTCGGAGTTATCAAGTGTTTTTTATGACAAAGTTCTGCTTCTCGCTTGGGGGTAAGTACTTCTAATTGTGTTATGTAAGTGGTGGGTATTTTGAAAGTTATTTTAAGTATTAAAATCTTGTTTGTTTGCGTGATTGATGTAGGTATAACAACACCATTGTTCTCATTGTTGGAATTATTGTTTTTATATGTGCAACTGTTGGTGTCTTACTAGTAATGGAAAGTCTAAGTGCTTTCTTACATGCTTTGAGACTTCACTGGGTAGAATTCCAAAATAAATTTTATGAGGGAGATGGTTATAAGTTCTCTCCGTTTTCATTTGCATCGCTTATCGATGAAGATGGAATATAATTGTTAAATACTAATCAATTGTTATAGATAGAAATATCAAGTTATCTCAAAAATCTATCATGTATATATATATGACACTAATTGATCTTACATACCACCTGATTTTAGTATCATATATTGTGTATATTTATATTATCAACTGTCTATTAAAATAATAACACATAATTAATTTTAATGTATTTGTCTTTCTTGTTCAATAGCCATTGTAACCCAATGCATGCACTCTAAAAAAGAAGAAAAAGTTCTCCATGGACTCTTCTAGTTTTCAAAAGAGACATTGAATTTATACAACTTCACTACTTACTTTATGTATAGTATAATATACTCCATTTTTTTTTATTATGAAAAAAGCGAATTGACGACTCTTCTTAATACACACTACAATAAAGCCTTTAAAATTAATAAATTTCTTAAAAAGTTAATTTCGGTTCCTAGAAAATAAATCAATCAATTGAAAAAAATGTATTCAACAATACACATAAAAAAACTCTTAGCATTTATTTAATATAATTATTTTCATTCTATGTTTGAAATTGTTATTGACGGAGTTGTCTTGTCAAATTTATGCGATATAGTCAATATGTTACTAGCATCGTGTTGTTTCCACTCCTAATTCTTACGAAACCTTTTTGAATTTATAGTTGATATAAGATAACTAAACTGCTAGTTAATAACGAATAAACTAATTAGTTGAATTTGAAGCATTTGATAGCATAAGAGTTGAACTAGTTTTTTAACTAACAAAAATGATTTAACTAGTTTATAAATATAAACAAGATATTTTAAATTAATATTTAAATTATTGCAATTAAAATAATAGAAAAAATAAGAGAAAAGTGATACACCATAAGCTCAAACACACTTCAAGCAGAGTAGAAATATTCTCAATTTCTTAAAAGAAATGACAAATGCAAGTATTAAAGTTTAAATGTATAAAAATAATTGACGATCTAATTTGAAATTTAAATTTGGCCATCCCCCCGCTTATAATAGTGATTTTAATTTTTTTTATAAGCGATAATTTGTGTCGGCGCGTATGTTTGTATTATAAATATTAAATTTGAGAAATTTGATTAACAAAATGTGTGTCTATACCGATAAAAATTAATATAATATTTGATTTTATTCGATTACTTTTATACCATTAACCATTGTAAATGTTTTAAGAAATCATATAATCAACAATTCTTACCATCTACTTTGGCCATCTCTCAGTGTATAATAGTAACTTTAAAAATTTTATTACTTAGAACTTGTCTCATATATATGGTAATTATTTCAAAATTTATACATTACAACTTATTTCGCATACATAATTATTTCAACAGAAAATGAAATGTGTACCGATAATGTAAAATTATTTTACACTGAAACAACCATATTGATATCTACAACCATAGACAAAATAAACTTAAAAATACTGCACTCTCTCTCTCTCGGCTGACAGACCCAAGCAGTGTTTTAAAAATCGGACCGGACCGGCCGGTCCGAGTGGTCGAACCGCGAACCGGAGGGTGGTCCGGTCCGGTTCATATATTGGATCGGTTAAGTAGTTAAACCGGTGGGAACCGCTCGGAACCGAAAAACCGGTGAACCGGCGGTTTAATTGCATTTTTTTTTTCCTGGCAAAGTCCAAAACGACGTCGTTTTGGTTATTATTATTAAAAAAAAAATTGAAAAAACAGAATAGAAGAGAAAAGAAAGTCAGAAACAGAGAAAAGAAAGTACGAACCCTAGCACCTACCTTGTTCGCCGCCGTCCTCCCTTGTTCCTTCTCCATCGCTCTCGCCGACTCCGTCCATCCACTGTACTCCGTCCGACCCTTGGTCACTCAAGCTTCACTTCTTCCTCCTTCTCCTTCGTCACCGCCACTCCTACTCGCTCACCGAGCTCCTACTCACGCCTTCTTCCTTGGTTCAGATTCAGAAGTGAGAACCCTCTCCCTTTCTTAACCTAATAATTCATTTTGTATTTTCTTTCTCTCTCTTCACCAAAGAAGATTTGTGAAGCTCTATCCTCTCATCGGCAAAGTCCATTTTAGTTTGAACGAGTCGAGTTGAAGTCAAGTAGAATTGACTAGGATCAATCAAAATATCGGTAATTAGAAAATTGATTGATTAGGGCGTTAGAGAAGAAAGAGACAAAGAACAAGAATGGAAGAAGAAAACGGTTACAGTGGAAGTAGCGGTTCTAATTTGGAGACATCAAAAGCAGAGAGATCTGTATGGCTTATGAAGTGTCCTGTTGCTGTAGCTAAATCATGGCAGAATCATCCTCCTTCTCAACCTCTTTCTAAGGTTGTTTTCTCCATTGATCCTCTTCTTCCTGAAGACGATCCTGCTCATCTACAGGTTTTTCTCTTTTACAATTTTACCCCTAGTTTTTTCAGTTTCATTTCAGTTCTTTATTTATACTTGTTAGCTCCTAGGGTTTTAATGCTGATTGTTTAATATTGTAATTATAATTTGATTTGATGCTATTTAAGTCGATTTGTATATGTAATTAATTAGTCAGGATGGATTTTTAATTATTTGGTTTATTTGTTATTCATAATTTTCTGTTTATTTTGGATAATCTTATGCAATTTTAATTTTGGATAATGCAAGAAAAATTAAAATAGCTAGACTTTAGTTTGTTTTATCTGTGGCATGCTTGTTATTAAAGAATAAACCACAAAAGTGTTCCTGGAACTACAAATTTTAGGAATCGGTTTTTGATTCGTAATGTTTGACTGTTTTGCTAATATACAAAGGCAAATGTTGGCATATAAGATGTTCGATTTGTCTTGATGAATATTTTCAAATTCAAAATATCGATTTTTTATAATTTTTAATAATACACAACTAAATATATTAATGATCAAAGTTTGTGCATTAGTATTAGTGAAGCGGTGTACCGTTATTTTGGGATGGAGGGAGTAATACAATTTGATTTTTTTTTCTTCAAAACCTTGTGATTTGATGTGCATGTTTTTGTCTAGCAGCTTACTTAAATTTGAATTTCTCTGCTTCATTTTGTATATTATATTTCTAAGCAAGGGTAATAAAGTAATTTGCCTAGTTAATTGATTTCTATTAATCTTTGAAGGTATTCCAAACATGGAATTTGATTTGCAAAAAATTAAATGTTTGTTGTTTTTATTAATGAGTGCGAAACACGGGGATTGAGTTCTAAACCTAGTTATTCATAGTGCTGTGGCTTCCCTATTGCGGCTGAACATTGCAGCCTTCAGCCACCAATTTGGATGCATCATGTTACATTTTGTGTCGCAACTGTCATGACTGCTATAGCCGCTTTAGTCGAGACAAATCACAGAAGTCACGGCACCAAGATTTTCATTATGTTATGATATATGCAAGTTGTATCTCAATTTATTGCAAAAAAAAAAAGTTGTATCTCAATTCTCAATTCAAAATCACACCTAACCCAATCAATATGTATTATTGTGCATATTTGTTTTCGACGTCAATCACAATTGTTCATTTCGATGAATTGCATGAATGTTAACTTGACACTGAATTTTGTGCATCCAGTCACTTGTCCATTCTATGCAATTGGCGACTTTCTTTTTGTTATGTTGATGCATGACTTGAATCCAGTGCTATCCAATATCGGCCATGTCGGCGCCATGGTGGGTATCTGTTCCGGTCTTTGGGCTCTTCGCCATGGCCAATTCAGCAGATACTCTGATATGATGGCGCCACATGGCGGCCGGTGTGGCTGGATTTTGGCTCTCTGCCATCGACTACACTGCATGGATCTTTGTTTTAACTTCAAATTATCTCCTGATTTATAATAAGATTTGATTCACAATTTGAAAAGTAGGTTTTCCAATTCATTCTTTCAATCTCAATTTGATAACCATTCTTGCTACAAACTTTTGCTGTTGAATAAAATGTTGACTTTGCTTTAACAATTTTGGGTCAATCGCCATGTGCCATTGTTAAGAATTGCTTACTAATTTCAAGAATTGCTTATTAGTTATTATATATGTTGTACCAGTATGCCATTTTAATATATTGACTGTGCAAGAGGAGCAAAGACAACTTGTAGATTCATCACCATATAGTTAATTGCTTCTGATTAAATATTTTTGGCTTTGGGACTGTCATTGATTTATAACACCTTCACAATTATTTCAGTTTACCATGGAGATGTCTGGCACTGAATCTGTGAATATGCCAAAAACTTATTCTTTGAATATGTTTAAAGACTTCGTTCCTATGTGCATCTTCTCTGAGACAAACGAAGGTAAGGATTGCAATCCCTGCTTAATGTTGGTTGTAGTTCGTAATCATGAATCATCAATTGCAATTTTAAAATTGGGGCAAAGCCATGGTTCACACACGTTTGGTGTCTAGAATCTTGTAGATGATATAATGTTTATCTTTTAACCTTTAGTTAAACCATGCAGACATGTAAAATAAAACTTGTGATTTGTCCATCGTGATTATGGTTAAAATATTGTGTTATTGCTGATTATGTTGTGTCGATGGTCATTAAACTGGTCTTTTTAGTGATATATTGTTCTATATTGTGCTGATGTTTGTTCAGTTAAAGCCCCAAGTAATTAATAATTCATTTTCTTGTTTGTTTTTATACTCCAAAATCTAATTTCCTTTGTCTACAGACACACTCAAGTATTCCTTCGACTCTATGTCTCTAATCTCATATTCCGGTCTTCCATTTCCTTTTTTTTTCCTTTTAATTTCAGTTGTAAGAAATCTGTTTTGCAGTTCAAAAAGCAGAGGTTAGGTAACAAGGCTTAACTGCTGCAATTCAACTATAACATATAGATATTTTTTCATAAAAATAACAATTTGTTTTGGCATAATTGAGGCTCAATGTGATTTCACATTTGACTATTTATTACTCCTTTGAATATATTATGCATACTACTTTATCAATACTTTTTGGGTTTACATATTGTTTGCAATGTATTTATTATCTTAATGATATGGTTAAAATAAGAAATTAAGGTATTAAGCCACTTTGTATTGCTGAAACCTCTTGCATTGATTTTTGGATTGTTTAATACCTAGGCTGCTCAGTCTTTTGGCTGTTTTATATGAGGAATGCTTTTCCCCCTAATTTTTCGACATTTTCTTCCTGTTCACCTGTTTTTCCTCCTTACCATGCCTTAGTTGTAAAACTAAACTCTGAACTGAAAAATTATTCTCTGTCGTGAAAGTGATGTTTACGTTGAGAATTGATGCTTGGAAAATTAAATCTGAAATGGAAGATCCTTTATTTCATGTTTCAACCATTGTTTCATGTTAGTTAACACAAGTCCACAATCAATGTTCTTATTTATTTTTCCTGGTTACAGCAACCAGTGTTCTTTTATTTTTCTGGAGTTTCTGATAACTGTGAGTTGTCACTATAAAGCCTGGCTTCCTTGAGTTAGTTAACAGCTTTACCTTTATTTTAGGTGACAAGGTTGCATTGGAGGGGAAAGTAGAGCATAAGTTTGATATGAAGCCACGTCATGAAAACATTGAAGATTATGGAAAATTGTGCCGAGAGAGGACACAGAAATCTATGATTAAAAATCGACAAGTGCAGGTAGCATTTCATGTTTATAATTGAATCGTCACTTAATTGTTCTTATTATATTATATGTCTATGATAAAATAATTGATTCTTTGGTTTCTTTGATTCAACTGAAGGTTATTACCGATGATCATGGAGCGCACATGAGGCCAATGCCTGGAATGGTTGGCTTAGTTTCGTCCAATTTTAAGGTATTTATTTTGCATACATGTTATGATCCATTGCACATGTTTTTAACTTTTTCTTATATAAAGTACCTGGCAGTGTGGAAGTTTTACACTATTGTTAGAATGTTGAACTTCATATCACGGCTCTAAGTATGATATAATATTAATAACCACTCATGTGGGTATTCATTAGATTATACAGTGACAAAATTAATGCGAATCTCAATAAAAGTTCATTGTAATTGCTCCTTAGAGAAGGTTTGTTCCTTCAAATGTGCGCCCAGAGTAATTATGCGGGGCTTATTCTTATGAAACTCTTGTAGGATAAGAAGAAGACACTGCCAGTCAAACAAACTGATACAAAGAGAACTAGAAGAGATCGTGGAGAGCTGGAGGATATAATGTTCAAACTATTTGAAAAACAGCCTAACTGGGCCTTGAAGCAACTTGTCCAAGAGACTGATCAACCTGCGGTATGTTTTTTTGGCCTTTTTATTTAGTACCGGGTTGGAGTTCTCACCCACCCTGATTTTGGTTTATGGTAACTCTGACAACATACATACATATAGGAATGCATTAAGGGTAAGTTAGTAACTAGTTGTTTCTATTGCAGCAATTCTTGAAAGAGATCCTGAATGAGCTGTGTGTATACAATAAAAGAGGTGCCAATCAGGGAACTTACGAGCTGAAGCCAGAATACAAGAAATCTGTTGAAGACACAGGCGCTGAATAAGCACACTGTTTTTTTTACCTTGTATTGCTCTAACTTTGTGAGCCCTCGCTGAGAAGAAGATTGGAATTCAGTTTCTTTTTCTTTGTTGAGAGGGTAAGAGTCAACGTGTTGAGTAAAGTTGACACCATAGCAAAAAATTATATGACAACACATAACCACAAAAATGTTTATTTTCACTCTAAATAATGTGCGGTTCTTGAATTTTTTTCCACCTAAGATGCAGCTATATATAAGTACAGGATTTCTGAATAGAAGGCGTTGGGCCTGTTTTAGTTTTTGGAGGCCATTATTTCTTTGGAGTTAAAATTTACAGCAAGTTTGTGCAATCCAAATTCATTTTCACACTGTTTAGTACACATACCGAATATGAGTTTAATTTTCTTCAATAACATGGTTTTTCTTTCGTACAAAGCTCTTCGTGTTTTTTAATTTCAAATTTCTAGATGATTTTCAAAGTAATTTATTAGATTTATTTTAAATTACAGTTCAGATAATTAATCTATTTTTATAATTATATCTTTCAAGATCTGCATTTTTTTTACACTAAGCCATCCTGTAAAAATTAGTTGGCCAAATTATCAACGAAAACTATTGTGGGCCAAATGAGTTGCGATGATAGAAACTTTCTCTCCCCACCTCCCACGTGTCTTTGATACCCAAAAAAAAATCAGGTACTGTTTTCTGAATTTTTTTCAGCGTTAATTTTGCACTATAAAACATTTTGGGTCGTATTTTCCAATTTTTTTTGTATGCTGAGGGGGGCGAAAAAGATATGTAGGGGTGGGGAGAGAAAGTTTGCGATGATATTAAGATGTTTTTATATCATCATTCTCAGGTTAAGAGTATAAGTTATGTTTTGAAAAAAACACAGTTTTCAAAAAATAAAAAGTATTGTTCTTCAAGAACAACTTTAACATTTCATATAATTTATGCTATCTTAAATAATTTAGCTTTAATGATAACAAAAACTTAAGATTACAAATAAAATTATAATTTAGATGGACTAATTTAACTTTTAAAAAAAAATTACAAATAATTTATTTTGTCATAATTATTACTTTTTAGATATAATTTGTGTTTTAAAATAAAATTTAACTTGTCATTATAGTTGATCATATGCATCACGCTCACACCAATACATGCACTAACAAAAATTAAAGCCATTAATTTATCTTGAAAGTACAATTTAGATGGTAAAAAATTACTGAGATATTGATACGTTGAAACAAGAGACTTGTCAACATTTAATGTGTTCGCCAACAAGCTCTTTAGAAGAAAAACAAAATTACAGTCAAGAAAAATCAGAAAAAGAAATGTCAAATAGGAGAAGGAAACAATGCTTCCATATTCAATATACGTATTCATTAATAATAATCCATCGTTTGAAAATTTAATCAAGAGTGTTAACTAATTAGTACTACACTACATTGATACTACAATATGTGATTGCGAACAACAAGGATGGGTATCTTTTTCAAGATGAGATCAATTGCATGAAATCTAAATTGCATCATATCTGAATTTTCTCTTCATGGAATATGACTGCCACTAGCAATAGCCAGATATATACTCCATCCGTCCCATATTATAAGGGAAAAATGACCCTTTTTTTTGTCCCAAATTATAAGGGAAAAAACAACTTTCAAGAATGTTTTTTACTTATTCTTATAAAATTAAATGCAAATTGCATTTAATTTTTTTTCTCTCTCCTTTTCTCAATAAACAACAACCAATCAAATTTGTTTTTACATCTTCCCATGCAACTTATTTCAAGAAAAACCCACAAAACCATATTTCAAATTCTCAAGTTTTGATTTTCTTAATAAGTGTGTTTTTTTCCCTTATAATATGGGACGGAAGGAGTATTTGCAAAGAAGATCGTAGATAGCATATTATTTATTCAAATGTCGCAATAATTTCATGAAACAATTATGTCCACTCTTATTAGCAAAATGTTTAAATTATACTTTTCATCCTTTATTTTTATTTTAGATTACAAATTGGTCTTTTTTTTTTTTAAAAATAAATAAATTATTGGTGCTTTACTTATGCCCACTCTTTTTTTTTTTGCTTATTTAATTGATCCCCATAACTTTGATAAAATCTGAAACTAGGAGCTAATTAGTAGCATGAGGTTTTGCCATAACAAGATTAATTAGTTGAAACCTTGTGGTAACATGTAATGTTGAATGCATTATTATGCATACATCAATCAATCAAGTGAAGTTTTGAATGGGAACACTAAAGAGCCATTAATGTGAGGTCATTCAACTATATGAATCTTCTTTGTCAGCTTTAGAAGATTTTTAGACATCCTTTTCCCTTTCAATTTAAGATTCCATTACCATTTTCTCAATGCATGAACTGTTAAGAAAAAGATCAACTTCAAGTAGACCTTGCATTGCATGATGGGTGTTGGTGGGTTGGATGTCCCATTTTGGGACCCTTCTACCACCACCAGAGACCCTTTAAACAAAATGGAAAATATTTTAGGACTTTGTCACTCCCATGAACGTGGATTCCAAAAGAGACATACATGGTTAATAACCAAACAGACAAATACATATATATATAAAACACTAATTAGATGACAAATTAGGGTTGGGTTTGTCAAGTCGATCTATTTAATTCATATTATTTTATAGTGAGAATTGAAATTATGAATTTGTCACTACTATTTGGGTTGTCCTGCTTAACCCGCTAAAAAAGAGAGGTGATGAGGTGCGTTGGCCCGTCAAATTATCATAAAATAAATTAAAAATATTTTCCACTTCTTTTTATTTTATAATTTACAACTCATTTTCTTGTTTTTCTCCTATATTTGGCTCATAGTAGAGAGAAGAAATACATTTATTTTACTTTGATTTCATGATTTTAGTTTAATGTTTTAATAGATTGTCATTGGTAGAAGTATAACTCATTAATTTTGACATAAAATTCTACCCTAATGATGTATGCGAATTCGTTATTTAATAATAAATCAATTTTTCATTTCGCTAAATTGACTCTTACGTGAAGTTAGATTTTTTTTTATTATTTTAGAATTTTTTTTTACACTCAAAATTATTGTTCAACCTACTTTCATATAAATGCATTTAAACATAAATTATTTTACCTTCACACACTTTTAACTATAGAATCAATTTTGTATAATTATTTTACTTTAAATTACTTTTTGTCACCGCATTTAAAGGGTTTTAGCTAGTCTTGTCGTTTCATTTTTTGTTATTTTTGTTGGGGTGTTTTGGCTCCATTTAATATCCTCGTTAAAAATAAAATAAAATTATTGAAGTTTTAATTAATAGGCTCTTTCTGCTGCACATTCCTTTTCAAGTTTTTATCCATCCACAAAGTTCATTTTAGGGCCCGTTTCTATTTTTCATCTGGCCCAAAAATTAAACAACAGGGAGTACATATACATAATACATAGGAAGATTCTTAGGTTTCTTTTTAACAATAGGATTTAGGAAGAAGATAAGGGATATGAAGCCTTGAATATTATTTTTTTGGATTTAGTCCTCCTATTTATGAGTTTTTCTGGGTTCTAATCCTCTTATTTATGATTCAACAAAATTTTTGTCACATCAACATGTGCCGTGTGCCGCATATTACTCTGTTTGCCATGTCATATTTTTTTTTAATAGACATCAACGCCAGAGACTCTGAGGTCTAACAAATTTGATCTTTTAGGGACTATTTTAATAAAAAAATTATACAAGGACCGCAACAAAGATTGCAAACTTACATGGACGAATCATATATTTAAACCTAAAATATATGTAGTATACATATTATCAAATGTTGATGGATACAAATACAAACCATACATTCCTTTGGTAAAGTATTAACAAAGTCTGATGACCACTCGAATATGAAAATGAGATACACTGATGACTTATCTAGGATATGGATTGAGTGCAGTCAATGACACTGATTGCATGCAGTCATATGGATTATAGCCGTTCAATTACGATTAGACGGTTCAAATTTTAAAGTTCAGAGCAGCTTATTGCAGTCTGATTACATCCAGGATGACTACTCTGAATCCATTTTCGACTTATATATGTACTCTATATTGTAAAGGCATACGCTAGCTATAGCTATATTATATGCTATATATAATTGGTAGTGAGGTGTGCCATTCATTCATATGAGTAGTAGTTTCAAGAGGCTCAACTTTGCATGCTGGGGTCCAAAAGCTGGTCTTATGACTTTTATAGGTACATACATGCATGCATATGTAGATAGATAGATAATCTCAATTAATCAGAATCAGGTAGGACTAATTAAATATCCCCATATATATTGATAATGACCAAACATAAGAGTTGATAGACCAATATGACCGAAATTCAAACTGATTAAAGTGCACATTATGAAATTCAAGTGGAAACTATAATGAATATGTAACCATGAAAAGAACATTATAATTAGTTTCTAGGATTATCTCAACTATTGATCGATTTTATTCTATCTTCGATTCCTTCTTTTTCAACATTTTAATCATAGATGCTTATTAGCAATACTGTACCATGCAAACTTTTCAAACAAATTAACCAACTTATTCGTGCAATTTACAGTGATCATTGGATATTATGTGTTTCATAAACATTATAATTAGATGCTAATAATGTATACTAGTACTATATTAAGTAATTGACTGCATGCTGCATCTCACTTTCATTACTAAGCCACGCCTAACTAATTCCAAATCACAATTTACTACTAATTAATAAAGACATAAAAATGTTAGTACATAATCTGTTTATTTGGAAGAAAAAAACAGAGGGGCCCTTAATTATAAGACATTACAAACGGAAATGAAAATGGGATTAGGTGGTGATGGAACTGTCCGGTATGGTAAAATTAATATTCAAAAGTTGATTAATTATTGCTTTAATTTTTTTTTTGGTTGTTTTTAAATGGCCAAAGATCAATAATTAGTCGTTAATGTTACTATTTTTCTCCTTTTTCAGTTTTTCTGGACTTGAACGTGGAATCTTTTATACATTTAACATTTAGATCAAATCAATTGAGCTATCAATTCCACTCTATTTTTTGTGTTAATTTGAAATCAACGTATGATTGATATTATTTGTCGAGTAAATGATGTATAGTCTGACCTTATAAATTGTAGTGAACAAATTAGTAAAACACATGTCCACTTTGCTTCTATGAATCCGCAAAAGCTATTTTCGCTTGATATAGCATCACTTATTAACAAAATAAAAAAGCAAATTGTAAGAATATTATGCTCTAAGCCCTCTTTGTAGAAAAAAAGAATATTAGTGGACGAATGTCTATTCTTGAGCAAGGTGAGATTGAATAACGGAGGTTTTGATTTTCAATAATTCTTGTATGATGACTAGAATTTAGACTCATTAAGAAAAAGAGAGTAAAACATTGTAAACGTTTTAAAAGTCAAACTCAAAAAAAGAAGTTAATTTTGCAACAAAATAAGTAATAAGATAAAGAAGGTAAGAAGGTTTTTGTCCCTAAATTGGTCCATCTATCTACATATATATCATTAGTAGTGGTTTGTCTAGTGATGTGATTTATTTGTCATGGAATGTGTGTAATGAAGATTTCAATAGAAGGTAGTGGTTGTCATTTTACTTTTGGATCTTGCAGGCTATTTGGAGTTGGTTAATAATGTGTAGGTTTTGTTTATTGGCTTTTTTTCTTGTTTTTTGTTTCGATATGTTGCATAGTTTTTGTGATTAGCTCTGTTTATGGTGGTTATATGTTTCTTGTATTTCTGTAGTTGCTTACCAGCTCAATCTAAGTATACATAGCGGTAAGGAAATTTGATGTGTTAGGGACACAAATTTGATCTATAAGATATTTAATATTCAATCAAACTCAATATAACAATTTTTAATTTTAAATAAAATAAATTTGTGTGACCTCAACAGTTTTAAAATACATATAAAAAATATACTAGTATTTGATGTCCACCGTGAAAGTGATCCTGAGATTCCAGCAGAGGAGAAAGAAGAATATGAGGAGGAGGAGGTGGTGGTGTGAAGAAGATTCTGTGGTGCATACAAAATCTTGAAGTTTAGCTGTCAGGTGTGTGATTATGCGAACCAAAAGTGTGAAGGAAGAAACGCAATTAACATTCCAACTGGCTTGGTCTGGGTGCTTTCCGACCGGTTGCAGGCCGGAACAGACCCACAAACTTAATCTGCTTCATTCAGCTTTTCTTAATTTCTCACATAATTTTACACTGTCATTTAATAAGAAATTATCAATTTTCAATGTCATATAAAAAAGTGGGGTGAAGTGGGATGACGTGGCGGAATACATTATTTTATTTTTTTGAGAAAAAAAAAATCTTGATTGTCGTTGGTTGACCGTGTAAAATTATTTTACACTGTCAGTCGCATATTGTTTTTCTCTATTTTATTTTATATTTGAGAAAGGTAATAGTAAAATGAAGGTTAGATATATATACATCTAATCTTCAATTTCTTTTCAATTTTACTGTATTTCTTCAATGTTAATTAATGTCATTTTTTTTTTACTAAAGTTAATTAATGTTTTTGATTTTTTTATTCTTTTAAGAGTATAAATTTATAAAAAAAAATTTGAAAGTTGTATAATCCAACATTTAAAAATCTAAATTTTTATTTTCCAATGCATATTCCTCTTTTTAGTTCTTTAAATAGTGTTTCAGAGGACTGGTTAGCGAATCCATTTGCTTATGTGTTGCTATTTTTTACGAACATGTGGCTGCAAGAAACGCAAGAACGTGTATTATATTTCACATTTGTGCGTGTATTTCATTTAATTTTTTGGAATGTGCGTGTGTTTGTTTTTTTAAGTAAAGCAAATTGAGTGAAACTTTCATCATAAGTTAGTGGATGTTGCAATTCACACTTGGATGGTAAGTGGTGCTAACAGCATAGGCAAGCGGTTATGATAAAATTTGTATTAGATTAAGGGGGCAGCAACTTTGTATTGTAGGATAATGATTTTGATTATAAATCTTGCATTGTTGTCGGTGCATGGATTATTATTTTTGGATTGTGTGTTTTAGCATATCTTATGCCACCTTATATCTAAGACTAACACTAGTAGTGTTTATTTGCTTTTATTAACAAGAAAAAATACAGCATAAGCGGTGGTTAATATCACAAACAAAGAAGTTCGTGCGTTTCTTGCTGATGATGCTTCGTAATAATTAGCATTTTCCTTTAATTTATATATTGATATAAACAATTGTGACACTTACGACTGTTTTAAACTTATTTCTTTTTTTTGTTAAGTAGCATAGTGGCTAGAAAATTCACCTCTACCAACTAAGCTAAACTTATTTCTACCGGCTTTTCACAATAACTTATGAAAAATAACTAATTATACAGTTTGATTTTATATTATCTTATATGTTCTGTTTGATAAAATTAATAGATGACTAATAAGCTAACTAATACAGTATCTAACAACTGATAGTTTATATCTGATAAGCTAATTAAAATGTTTGATAGAATTATCAGTCCAACTAAATACATGTAAAATATATAAAATGACATTTTTAATTAATAATAAAAAACTTATAAACTACAAGCTCCGTAAAAAATAAACTTATAAACTATAAGCAATAAACTCTATAAACAAAACTATAAGTTAATTAATTGACCTTGTCACACAAAATGATAATATTATAAAAATAAGTTATTTCGTTTATGAAATAAGTGACTGCAAAACAAATTGTTTATCCAAACAGAACTTTATAAAAATGGTGGTAGCGTTTTAAAAGAGGGTGAGAGGGACATGATGTCTGTTAAAAGCAAAGAGGTCTATATTCATATCAGCAACAAGTCCGCATATTATGGTTACTTTAAGAAGTGGAACACTTCATTCACTTCCTTTAATCCATTATTTTCATTATAAATCAAGTGCTCACTGCACGGAGATAATTTATATTTGGTAGTACGGCTTTGTGAAATTTCTTTATGTGAATGAATACTTTTAAAAGAAACCAGCACAAAACTATTATTGTTTTTTTTTTTTTTTTTTGACTAAAAATAAGGATTCATTCATTCAAATTGAAAATACATAGATCATTATAAATTCAAGATTGCTAAAAACTGAAAAAGGTGAATCTACAAACAAACTTGCAGCACCTAGGTTAATAGCATACAACGGCATCATGAAAGTGCCTATGACAAAATAAAAGTCACCGGAATATTCATACTCACGGATTTGCAACGTTGACGTCCAAGTCTTCAAAGTCTTCAGATCTGTAATGAGTTGACGTAGATATTATATTAAATGCTCATTATCATATTTTAAATAGACAATAGCCTGCAATAACTTTTATATTATTGAATTGAACAAAAGAAAGGTATAAGAAGACTAAGCCCGCAAATATAAATTGGTCTAGTAAATATATAAGGATTTAGCTTGACATTATCAGCACCAGAGTTGACCATGTCCGGTAGTGTTATTCTTCGGTTCCGCTAAATGGGAATGAGGGTTTTGTACCTGCATGTGCTGCGACTCTCAAGTCAGTAAAAGTGTGAAGTAGAGGTTTTAAGAGTAAGAATAATGTACCCGACTCCTTTGCATGAAAGGATAATTATATATAGTCCCGACGCTGGGCCAAGATCATTGATAGACATATCAATGTCATCAATGACTGTCGGAAAATGACTGAGGAGCCTTGGTGGATAGTAAATGTCCATCATTTTGATTTCGGACGTTACAATATGAAGGGATATTATGTCCGTTGACCTGAGTCGTGCGATCTTGGGCCTTTGCAGTTGGGCCATGCTTGACGGTTTGAGGAAGAGGGTTTACTAAGCTATTGAGCCTAATACCCAGCTCAGAACATCTAAAATTCCTTAACTATGTGAATTTGAATGCAACTTCTTTGGTAATATATATGTGAAGAATTTATACTTGGACATATAGCGAGCTTTGAGGTTTTTTCTGACTTACAACTCTAGTGAATCTGAGAAACCAAAACTGTTTTGGATTGGTTTGCAAGGATCGATCGTGTCCAAATAAAAGATCCACATTCCTCTGATAGGTTATAATCTTGGTCTTCCGTGATGCCTTTTTGGCCGACAAATGGCCTAAAATACTCTAATCATTCTATAACTACCTCATTCTTATCGGGTATACGATTCCTATTCTAAAACCTTTTGAGCATCGAAAATGTTTGCATATACTCCCACCAACTTAACTGTGATGGATGCCACCCAACGATTTTGATCACTACAAATCATCAACGCATCTAATTTTTTTTATACTATATAAAAAGAGGTGGGGTTAAAGCAAGGTTAATTATTGATCATGTGTATGATAACGCATGGGGGTATGTATCCAGCACTCCACTCGTGTGCGCTATCTATCTATCTATCAATGGCGGCTTGGCCCTCTTTGCTCCTCGAGTATATACATACTATCATCATTAATTAATGGCGTGTCAAAGTCGATTATTATGATACTTTAATTATGATATATAGTAGCTAGTTACTGTAATTAATTAATTTAACGAAGTGCGGTGAGGGTTGTCTTGTCAGCGAAGGAGGGTGTGGAATGATGAATGAAAATGAAAGAATGTGGGAGACAACCCAAAAACATTTGAATGCTACCAATAGTTGACATAACGTCTTTTTATGGTCATTGTAGGGTCACTCTTCTCCCTCTTCACTATATTTATACCCCTTATTCTTCTCATCACTCTCTTCATTCCTTCCTTCTTAATCATCTTAGTAAGTAAAATGGCTGATAATTCAGGTGGGAGAATGTGGTGCTCTATTCCAGAAAGGTTTCAACTGCATGTGGCCATGTTGGCCCTGCAGTTTGGATATGCTGGTTTCCATGTTGTCTCAAGAGCTGCACTTAACATGGGTGTTAGCAAACTTGTTTTCCCAGTTTACCGCAATATTATTGCTTTTCTTCTCCTTGTCCCTTTTGCCTACTTCTTGGAAAAGTAATTAACAAATATAAATCCATCTACATTTACAATATTAACTTCAATACATGACATAATCAATTGTCTTCTTTTTTTGTTTCTGTTCAGGAAGGAGAGGCCAGCTATTACTTTAAACTTTCTCGTGCAGTTCTTTCTTCTTGCCCTCGTCGGGTATGTACAATTTCCCCCTCTATGACCTACAATTAATAATAACAAGATTACCCTTCACTAATTGATAAAGAGGAGACATGACATTCCAAGATTGCCCTTAACTTCTACTTAAAATAACACAATAGTAACCGCACAATTTATATTTCTCACTAACTACCTCTCTTTTTCGGCACGTAAGTTAGACAAGGAAACATAAAATTCTATAGAAATTATGATTTTAAATTGTAGTTGCAGTTATACAGCCCAGACTTTTATATTGCGGGAATGTACAATTGTATGAAGCACACACAGACACGGACACCAGACATCATACAGACATCGACACGTCGACACCGATAATAAGTGTCGGTGTCATGTCAGTGTTTGACACTAGTGCGTGTGCGACATCAAGACATGCCTAATCCGATAAGTGTCTTACTTCATAGCAACAGATATGGTCACAACTACGGTTGCTGACTACAATTTAAAACTATGAATAGTAAAAAATAGAGGGAATTGAGAACCATAAGGCATGAAGGTGTGTTAAGTAAGTATTAAGTATAAATTGAAATTTGCATTTTACACATGCAGGATTACAGCGAACCAGGGTTTCTACTTGCTTGGCTTGGACAATACATCTCCAACTTTTGCATCAGCAATTCAAAACTCAGTTCCGGCCATTACATTTCTCATGGCAGTCGTACTCAGAATAGAACAAGTGAGGTTGAACAGAAAGGATGGAATAGGGAAAGTGGTAGGAACATTGTTCTGTGTAGCAGGGGCATCAGTGATTACACTTTATAAAGGTCCAACAATATACAGTCCAGTTCCACCACTACACAACAGTGGCAATAGCAATAGTATACAAGTATTTGAGTCAATCTCAGTTTTGGGAGATGCAAAAGGAAAAAACTGGACCCTTGGATGTTTGTACCTTATAGGACATTGTTTGTCATGGTCTGGTTGGCTTGTGTTACAAGCACCTGTCCTTAAGAAGTATCCGGCTCGTCTCTCTGTCACTTCCTATACATGTTTCTTTGGACTTATTCAATTTCTCATTATTGCTTTGATCGTTGAAAGAGATGCTCAGGCTTGGATTTTTCATTCTGGTGGTGAAGTTTTCACTATTTTGTATGCGGTTAGTAACTTCAATCTTCAATCTAGCTACCTATATTTCTATATGCCACATTTCATTCATATATAATCTTGGTAAAAATATTTATACGCTGGTTACTCTATTTGGTTACACTCACATAAAAATACAGTAATCAAATCAAGTGACCAAATCTTTGTGATCATCGACTTTCTCTCTAAAATCTTGTGAAAACAACGGTCCTAATTATATGATCAGAATTTAGTTCAAGTAAAAATATTTTTAATTGTTAATTAGTGTATGATTTACTTGCCTCAAAATTAATTTCACCTAGTTTACAAAAAAGAAGTTCAATTTCACTCACTGCACCTTGTGCTTTTTGTAGAGATCAAGGATGACTTTCTTTGAAAAAACTTTTTTTTGACATAAAGATGTTTGGAAAAACTTTACGGCTAAAGTAATAAAGAGTATAAGATATATATTATCAAATTGAGTTTTCTTAGAGGTATTTATGCAAAAATATACTCCTTTATATCATCCAATGGGCAGACTCAGCTTCTTAAAACTTGGTAATAAATAAGTGAAAAATAATTCAATAACATAAGATTTGAACACACTCACATAAAATTATATATTATTTAAAATTATATATATTTTTTAGACAATAATATTATTTAAAAATAAATATTATTGTCTTTTTACTTTTTATTTTATGAGAGTGACCGAATTTTGAGTCTAACCATACAATAGTTTCTAAAAATAAGTAGTACTCTTGATTGAAAGATATTAAAGTAGTGCATAAAGAGAAGTTGAGCTCTCTTTTTCATATTGGTCTCACTTTTTTAATATTAAAATATTAAATGAAAATTAATATATTTATAAAATTATTAGTGAAATTGATTTAGTAAACTTTTTGAGCGATTTAGATGAAAAAATTGAGTAGCTTATATAAAAATATTAAATGAGATCCACTTAAAAATCCCAAACTGGATTTCTTCATTGAGTATGCATGCTCTTATAGATCATACATCAGAGTTTCCAGCTTAATAAAAGCTGGCCATGCACTTTATAGCTAATATAATAAAATATATATACAATAAAGAATTTCTCTAAAGTTGTATGTGCATGCTTTTGAGATATGATATGTATTATGAAAGTTGTTAAGCAATAATGTTCTAGAGATATAATGGTAGGTCATATGTGTCTTGTGTGTGCGCGTGTGTTGATAATGATAAATGAAAATATGGGAGAGAAATTAAAGTTCAATTTTGTACTAATATATATTAAAATAAATTAATATACAAAGTTTAATTCAATTGGTAGAAACATCGCATAATGCAGAGATTTAAGTTTGAACCTCGGACACGTCACTTATTCACCTGTTATATTCACAGGGAGTGGTGGCATCAGGAATCGCATTCGCCGTACAAATATGGTGCATTGATAGAGGGGGTCCTGTTTTTGTTGCAGTGTATCAACCTGTTCAAACTCTTGTTGTTGCTATTATGGCTTCCCTTGCTTTAGGAGAAGAATTCTACTTAGGAGGGTATGTCCTAGCTAACTTATTTTCTTCATTAATCATTTATTTTAGTTGTTCATTAGTCTCTTTTAATTTCATCTTATCGTTATCTAATTTTTTTTCAACTACTCTTAAAACACACAATAATGCATGCATGATATCTTTATAAAGGTCCACATATTTTATTATAAATTAAACTAATACTAATATTGAGTCTAAAATGACGACCAAAAGCATCAAACAGATGAATAATCGCCATTTTGAAAACGACAAATTAATTTCATTTAAAACAACAAGTAAGCTAGAGCTAAGACACTGTTTGGTTGGTACTTTTTGTGAGAACTGACTCAACCAAATGGCTACTATAGCTGCTTGTATTACAAGCACTATTGAAATAAAATAAATAAATACTCATATGATAATAAAGAATATTGATCTAATCTAAAATTTAAATCAAATACGTTTGATTTTTATCGACAAATTTTTTTTTATATTTAGAATTAGAAGTAGGAAAATCGTAACAAAAATGTATAGATGTAAAATATATATATTAGTTTTTAATTATGTCTTTTATGTGTTAGAAATATTAAAATTAGAAATACTATATTATTTCAACTTTTATATTTGAAATTACAATGAACAAAATTATTTTAATGATTCCACGTTCTATATGGTCAGAAAAAAGTTTTAAAATCACCTTTTTTTACTTTCTTTCTTTATACCTTTGTTAGAAAAGTAAAAGAAATGGAAACCTTGTAATTGATTTGATATAATAATAACTTTATGGGTGGATGTGAAATTGTGATGTTATAGGATAATTGGAGCAGGATTGATAATTGTGGGGTTATACCTAGTTTTGTGGGGTAAAAATGAAGAAAAGAAATTTGCAAGGGAGCTGGCAGCAATGACTTCTTCATCCACTCAGGAGCATAGTAGTAGTAGCATCATCAGATCCTCAAGCCATCATGCCAGAACATCACTTGCTCAACCACTTCTTCCTTCATCAACGGAAAATGTTTGATCAACAAAATCTTAACTTCTAGCTGACTCGGCATTTTCTTGAAAAAAGAAAAAAAAAAATGAGATCAAAGAAAGATGAAGAAAATGATACTACTATTACTACTTTATGTCAGGAGAATATTTGTGTGTGTATGAATGGGTTTGTTTTTGGTTAATTCAAGATGCTTTCTTACTGGGATCATACTATGTAGAATGAGGTTTTTTATGGGAAATAGATGTCAATTAAATTTGGGCTTAGAGAGCCTGAAATCCCATTATGCCTATATGTTAATTAATTAATGGTTTGATTTACAAATGGATGTTATTAATTTGTTTTCATAAGCAATTTTTTTTTTTGGTAAGGAAGCAAAATTTATTTGTGAGAACACAACAAATGGTACCCTATCTTGTTAGTACATAAAAAAAATTAACAGTAGACCTAATTCTAGCGAACTTATTATGATTGAATTCACACAAATGATCAATGAACTAAATTAATAGTAACAAGTAGGCATAAAATAATTTGGTTAGACTTTATTTACCTTCGATTAAACTATAAATTATCATGCTCAATTCATCCGCAAATTGGAGGGTTAGGACAAAAAATATTGCTAAACATTTAAACAAAATGTAAGTATACAAAATCTAATTTTCTTGTTGTATATATGGTTTACTTTTTTTTTTTCTTTCAAAAATAGTTAATTCCTTAGTCTCCTCATGCCTAAGTAGTGTCATGGAGACATTTAGTGGAAAAATTCTCTTCCCCCCAACACTTTTTTATCTCGGAAAATTACTTTTTTGCCCGTGCGAAAAAAATTCCAAACTTATTTTTTGAACTTTTACCAGTTTTAAATATTACTTTTAACGGCAAAAAAAAATCGAAAAATATGTTTTAAACTTTTTTCGCAAGGAATTTTTTTTTTGAGGGGATAAAATAGGGTTCTGGATTTGCTGCTGTTATAAAATGATACAGTTTCACACAGTAGTTGATCATGAGCGTTGATTTGAGATCAAACGATTTGAATTTAAAATACAATTTTATAAAGTAAAATAATCTCAACCACCGAACAGAGATCGAACGGCTCAGAGCAGTTCCAACAGGGTGCAGTAACTGCAGCAAATCTGTTTCCCTAAAAGAGTGTTGGGAAGAATTCTTCCATTTAGTGCTTGTTCATTCTTTACTTTATTTGGGCCTATTGGGCCTCATAGGTCTCCATTAGGTCTGTCCATTGGGATGATAGCATGCGATTCTCAAAATTGTCTAATTAAGGGAAAAAATTGTCTCTAATTACGGGGGAGAATTATTTTCATGAAGTTCCTAATAACTTGCCCTTGTTAATTGTTCCGTAAAAAAAAAATTAATTGAAAGTTTTGACATACACTTAAATCTTAGATAAACAAAATTACATAAATTATACTTGTGTTAAAAAAAGGCTTTATGGTGGTGGTCAGTGTCTCAAAGGTAATGCAAGAAATGATTACTATGACTTTAGATGGGAATGGTAACTAAGGACACCCACATAATATCTGAGACATGAAAACTACTTTAAGTTGTTTCAAAGGCATGAGGCCAAGCATGAAGATTTTGATAAGCATAATTGTCACTCTCAAACCGGTATCATCATTTCGGTCGGATTTAATCAATATCTCTAATTTCTCATCATTGCACATGTTAACCACTTTTACTTAATCAGGTGTGTGTGTCCTCATATACTAATGCCAAGCACAAAAAGTACAAAATTAACTATACCAACTTGATTTAATCAGTCTGTGTGTCATGCTTTAGCAATGGCCGACAGTATGTGATTGGTTTTCTTTTCTAGCAAGTTAATTCATTCACATTTAACCTTTGGGTATCTTAATTAAGTCATTAATTAGATATGTGTCGCTTCTTGATGCATATGTGGCCACCATACATCTACATATGTTAAGCATCATCATTTTACAGATTCGATTTTATAAATCACAGTTTATATTTAAGATCCGTTGAAACAGCTGCTATCGTGCCACTTAAGCCATGCTCCACATTTAACTAGCAGAGACCCCAAAAATCAATAAAGGGATCCATTCATACATGGTCCACGATCAAGATAATCCTCATTCTTTTTTAAACTTAATTTGAACCAAAAAGTAAAAAGGCTATTGATGACAAGAATAACCAACAAAAACATAATAAGTTAAAACAATTTAGTTAGAACACAATAATCCTCTCAATAATTCAAAAACATATTAGGTGAGTTTGTAAGCAGTTGTAGTTGTAGAGGTTTCTATGTGGCCATGTGGTGGGTATTGTGATGATTTACTTATTTTTCATTTAAATTTTGTGACATGGGAGAATATTCACTGTATCATTTTAGCCAGTATCTTGTGCTTAATTGGTTATCAGTTCCAATTAAGCTAGTGTATGGTAGTACTATTGTACTATGATATGCATCAAGAAGAATAAGATTTTTCAAATGTTCCATAAAGTATCAAGCATTTTGATGCATAAGAAGGGTATGATATGATGTACAAGTTTATGTAATGTTATCAATTCCAAGCATCACACATATAATTAGCAAGAAATTGTTCTATTGATGTAATTTGAAGATGAATTGAATTATTTAATTTTGCACAATAATAGATTAACAAGAAGAGGATATACTAATACTACTATAACTTCTCTTAAAAATTGATTCTCCTTCACAGTTGTATATGTTGGCCTTTGCTTAATTCAACCATGTTCTCATCTCTCACAGTCACAGCCAATTCTTTCCCTTTATGACATTTAGCCACCAACAAATAAACCAAGAAATTGATAGCATTGAGACATGTTATAATCCAATAGAACCAATCCAACCTGCTATAATTAAGATTATTGCTCCTTAACCACCCTTTTTGTTGTCCACCAGTCGCGGCTATAATAATCTTTACCAATGCGGTACTCAACCAACTTCCAATTCCAACCTCGGACAAAAACACAGCACTACTAATACTTTTTGTTCCATCTGTTGCCTCATCGTAGAAAAACTCCAATTGTCCTACATAAGTAAAAACTTCTGCAGCACCTATAAGAAAGAATTGAGGAAACAACCAAAATACACTCATGCTGTTTGTTTCTTGATAGTGTTCGCGTCTTCTCTTTTCAACCAATGCAGCTGAAGTCATAGCGATGATTGAGATGAAAAGTCCAACTCCCATCCGTTGTAGAGATGTGATGCCGCGGTGGTGGCCTGTGAATTTTCGAAGAATTGGGATTATGATTTTTTCGTAGAATGGTACAAATATGACACCGTTGATGGAAGCAAAGACGGCAACAGAGCCTGGTGGGATTTCAAAGCTGTTTCCTAGTTTTCGGTTCATGAGTTTGGCTTGACTTAGAAAGTAGGTTGTCATTTGAGCAGCAGAAACATAAAGAGCTATGGTAGATGCCCATACCGGAAGGACTTTAAGGAATGATTTGAATTCTTCAACCTGTGTAACTGTGCATACACACCATCTGTTGCTAATTGTGTCTTTTTCTGTGATAACTGCTGCTTTATCAAAAAACCTGCAAAAATAATTTGCTCCAATATAAACTCATGTACCAAGACTTAAATTAAGGCTAAATTAAACTTTTGGTTAATTTAAAGTTTGACTTTGTTTAGTTTCGTCAAATGTTTCCAATATTTTCTTTACGGCTCAATGCTAAAATGTATGTTATGTAAGAAACATTTGACAAACTCAGATGAAAAACTAAATCATTTAAAATTAAATAACTAACATGTATTGTCTAGTGTGACGAAGCTTGCGGGCGCCAATAATGTCAGAGTATGTGGTTTCAACCTCGTAGAGAGGAGTTTCATTATCTACCGAGACTCCTCTTCGATGTTTCTTGATAGAGGCTACAATAACCTGAAAAAACCTAGTGAAAGGGCTTCCCATTGGCTTTTGAAAACGATAAATCGGAACACCAGCAACTAGGACAATAATAGACAAAATCGTAGTAGCCGTGGGTATTAAAAAACCCACACCCCACCCTACTTTTTCTTGTATATAAACCAATAGGGTTTTTCCAAGAACTGCACCCATGGTGATGGCAAAGAAAAACCAATTGAAGAATGCAGATTTCTTTTGGACTTCTTTCTCATCTCCCTCATCAAATTGGTCTGCACCAAAGGAGGACACACAAGGTTTGATTCCTCCTGTACCCAAGGCAATGAGGCCAAGTGCACCATACAACAATGAGATTTGGTAATTGCTTGCTTCCTTGCCCGGTTGCGGGCGCAATGTGTGGAAAGAGGCCGAAACTGTGAGCAAAATCATCCCCTGAGACAAAATTCACAAAATAATAACCATCAATTTTTGCATGTTAATTATGATTAGTTGAAAATTGATTATGATTAATTAGTTTATATATGATCGCTATATAAAGTTTATCTTACAATCATTGTACTAAACAATTTTAATTCTATCAGTTTCAAATAATCTATGGTCTTTAACATAGAGTGCAGTACAATCCGAAAACAAGGGCAACTGGTAAACTCAACAGAAAACAAAGTCTATATATTGACGGATATTGTACAAGCATAAGTCATACATAAAGCGAGTCATCGGTACTCATCAATATCATCGAGCTTTATAAATAGATTGAAAGGTTATGTTATGTTTACCGCAGCATAGATAGCAGAGAAAACAACGATGGTTTTGAAGCGGCCCAAGTAAGCATCTGCTAGAAAAGCTCCGAAGAGAGTGAGGACATAAGCAGTTCCAATCCAGTCAGTGACATGAGTATTGGCATCTGGAATCGTTTGATGCATTTGTTTTACCAAGTAATGCCCTATGTTTACTAGAATCGCAAAGAACGCCAACCTCTCTATCACCTCGTTCACTAAAAAATGATATCATCAAACAAATCAAAGTTAGTTATTAGATACCAAATATTAAAATTATGTGTAACAGTAATACTAATACATTGTGATTATTCTATATATCTAATTTCATAATGTACATAGTATTTCATACTTATGATATAGGGAGCTGCCTTCCATCCTCCTGTTGTTCGTTTATCAGCGATCCTACCATGCCTATCCACACGATCATCGCTTACCAAGTAACTCGAGTCCATTTCTTCCTGTTTCATAAGATTCAAACAATAAAAATTATATATGAAAAATGCATAATTATAACTATATCATGTAATAAAGGTAAATGACATGTATGATGTATCTATTCAAATCAAGTAAACAAGTATGCCTTGTAGTATAGTTTGCTATGAGGAGTATGAGTATCCATGGGTTGAAGGGTTAAGTTTGATTGAAGATGTATATAATCTTAGTCGGAGGAAAAGTAACACCAATTTTGCAAAAAAAAAAATGCCAAATAGTACATATAAAGGCTAGACTCACATTTTAAGTGTGGAGAAATGAAGAATTCATAATTCGAACTTCAGTTTTATAAATAATGTTCCTAATAACTATCAACTAAATTATAATTGTTTTTCTGCATTTTATAATTTATATATGTTAGCAGACTATATAAAATACTCCTAAAAAATTATATGGCTGTAACAAACAATGTTAGCATTAGGTTGATTAATGTATTCACTGAAAGAGATTTTTAATCATTAACAATTCTTTTAAAACCCCTTTGAATACATGATCTACTTGTCTAGCATAAAATATAATCCTATCATTCCTTGTCATTGTAATAAAATATAAATAAATTTATTAATTGGAAGTTGAATACTTACCTGAAACTTAATTATGGACTCTAAAACAACAATTAAAAAAAAAATCAGAGGTGATGACATGACATGATCACTTTACCTTGAAATTTTTCTCGACGAAAAACATGTGTGGAATCAAAATAAATAGAAGATGAATACTTACTGTGAAACGTATGGATTGTAATTCTAGTGAAAGTTATCTCTTCAGTTCATCTTCCTCTTTCAACTTGTGAGAAACTATTGTTCAAAATGAGTACAAAAGTTTGTGAAATACAAGTAATATTGTACTGGTTTACAGTGTTAAATTTTTTCTATGAATTAAAGCTTTTCATTTTTTGGATTGAATTGGCTTTTTGCTTTGGGAAAAGAAATACTATTTATTTATGTAAGACAGTGCTATTAATGAAAAATTAAATACAACGATGTTAATTTATTAATGACTTTCTTTTATTTCAGTTGACTTCATTTTTTTTACTCATCCTAAGCATTTTAACACTATTGTATGCCCGAATTAGGGATCGAACTCATGATATTAATTAAGCTAGACTCGTGTTCGCGTCATCGTGCTATTGGATTTGACTTTTTTGTTTTCATAATTCATTGAATCTCGGTGGCCATATAAAGATGTCTCCACTATAATAATCTTGATAATTTTTTGGAAAATGTTAACATGCGTCATTCGGACGCATATTAATGTATATTTATCTATCGTTAATTATAAGTAAAAAATTAATTTTTAGATTTATTGAGTAATTGATGGTTGATGTATCTGATTGTGCTTTTTACGGTATTTATTTAAAAGTCAAAAGTTGTTTTATTTTAAGATATACACTTTTTTTGTGTAAGCCGAATATCTCAGCGCGCATACTAATCCCTCGAACCTTGTGATACTTAAATGAATGACAAACTCTCCCTAAGAGTTTTAACGTTGTTTTGTGCCAAAGTCAAATATCGAATTCAATACATTATTTAAGCTATAGAAGAGACCAACGATATCTCATATAAGGGCAGATGCTATAAAATCTTGTTTTGTTTATTCTATTCATTTTTAAAAGGGTTAAATATGTTTTTGGTCCCTATAGTTTCGCAAAATTTCGTTTTTAGTCCCTGAAGATTTTTTTCACACTTTTTAGTCCCTAAAATTTTGTCAGTCAGTGCTTTTAGTCCCTACTTTTAATCAAACTCTCGTATACTTTCACATTTTTTAACGGTTCTTTGTATTCATGTTTATAATATTATAAGAACATCTCCGAAAAGAATTTAAATTTTTTTAACATAAGATGAATTATTTATAAATTTTTATGTGCAAAAAACTAAAAAATTCATATTTAATTCATCTCTTGTTAAAAAAATTTAAATTTTTGTAAGAGAGAATCATATAATATACTAAACATGACTGCAGAAAAAAATTTAAAATTTCGAATGATATGCACGAGTTGATTGAAAAGTAGGGACTAAAAACACTAATTGACAAAACTTCAGGGACTAAAAAGTGTGAAAAAAATCTTCAGGGACTAAAAACAAAATTCTGCGAAACTATAGGGACCAAAAACATATTAAACCCTTTTTAAAAATGCCAAAGTAAAAAAACTAGGGACAAACTTTTTTTTTCTCACTTTAATTAAGTTACTGTAATTTTGTCAAAAAAAAAGTTACTGTAATCAAATCGACACTATGCTAAGGGGTTAATGAGCTCTCTTTAGGATGAATCGTTCGGATAATCCATTTAATTCCTAATGAAAATAATTATTGATCAAATTTTATTTACGTCGCAATCGAATTTTTTAGTACATGGAACCCTTCTCGTAAGAATCAAAAAGTTAATGCCGAAGAAGGTAACTTAATCAAATTGAGATTAAAATTCTTTTTTACAGGTAAATATCAATAATTAGTAGTTAAATTGATATTTTATCCTTCACCTTGATATGAATCCAACATTGAGGCTAAAACTACATTTATAAAGTCTTTAATTTATTTATTTTTTGGTCTTAAAGTCTTTAAATTTTCATAAACAACAAAATTATATTTTCTTTAAGACTGCAAATAATAATTTTTTTTAAGAATTTTTATGAAAATGCGTAAAGTCAACGCATTGAAAATATTAGTGTTTAATTATTTAAATATTTATTTTTAAAAATAGAATACTTAAAGAGTATCTACGGGGCACTCGCTAGCAAAACTCTTTCTTTATATAAAATTTTAAGTGCATTTGAATTTCGCCATCATATTCCCTATCATTTTCCCCTCATCTATACACATCCTTCATTTCTCCACCACATTTCATCTCATTTTTTTAAGTTTTCTTCTCTATACTAATTCTCTCTCCTTCTCTCTTCAATTTCTCTACTAGTTTTCTCTCATTTCTCTCTACAATTTCTTTACTCACTATTTCTCCCTTCTCTCTACAATTTCTAATTTGCTAATATTTAAACTTTTAAATTTAAGACTTATTTGCTAATTTGATTAAAAAGACTCATTTCATAATATTTGTAATATTGAAATTTATTTGAATAATTGTTTAATTTAGTGTTAAAGTATTTTAAAATATATAATATTTGATTATAATATTATTTGTGGAAATAAAACATTTTAAATAAACATTTAAACTTAAAAAGGAAACAAATAAATAAATAAATAAAAAATAATGTTGACATTTGCGATGACTTTGGGACGATGCTAATTCCAAATCTGACAAAAATCATTTCCGACAGTTTTTGACAGCCTCTAAAACCTGACGTGAATTTCCGACGATTTTGAACTGCTATCGCTAATACCAGACAGTGCAAACAAAAATTGTTTCTAGCGATTTATGACCTCCGCTAATGTTTTAACATGAATTTTCAACGATTTTTGGCCAGCGCTACAGTTTTTGACAACCAATTTTCTGCGGTCTAAAAAGCGCCGCAAATGCTCCTTCCCGCCATTTTTTCTAAAAAACCCTAAAAAATTGGGACTCAAATTGAACATTCATAGTCCTTAGCAGACCAGCCCATCCGGTTAACCCGGCTAGTTATACGTGGATAATTTCTCAACCGACCCCCACGTTTCTGTTTCTAGAAACCAAATTTCTAGAAAATTTCTGTTTTATATCCTTTGGATTTCCTGTTTTGTCCTTTAAAGAAAATTTCTGTTTCTAGAAACCGAAATTTTTCTTGAATTTGAACTACAAAAAATTCGGTTTATGTGTTCCGAAATTTTTTACATAGGCAAAATTTTAAATCCAAAGGGTATAAAAGAAACACCGGTCTATGGGGAAATTATCTTATACGTGTCAGTTAATTCGCTTATCCTCCCCAGGAGTTTGGGTTTTATCCCTTAACACAAATAAAACCAGTGGCACCCATTAAAAGTGGGTCCCACTTATTTTTATTTGTGTCTATCTCTCTAAGTGGAAGACAAATGCAGGGATAACAAATGATTGAGGAGTTAAGATCTTTTCCATTTCCTATTTTTTCCATTTCTTCCATTACTATATAGTTTTGGAAATATAAATGTAAAAATGTGACATTAAGTGAGTGCAAATGTCTTTTATATACCCAAAAACATTTAAAAACTTTGGTAATAGAAGAAATGAAAATGATAGGAAATGGAGAGGATCCCAAGTCCTCGGGACCTTTTTCACTGTTCTACCTTCCCGTCCTTTTCATTTCCATTTATTGAACGGTGGCTGCGTCACTAACTCTCTCGCCACCAATCATTCAATTGAGCGGCGCGTGGCACAAGCATATTCTAATTCATATCAATATATCACCATGCAATTCCATTCTACTACCTTTGCTGTAGTAATAACTAGTATCTCAGAAGATTCACTTCAATATTCAACAACATGCGATTCATTTCCAATAATAGAGATAAACAATTTCTTCATGTTCTTTTATTCACATCCTTGGTTTATTATGAAGTGTGTTTCTGTATGAGTGGAAACACTAGCACTTTTGTGAGAAATGATTATTTGTCATTGGATATGCCACTAAACACTGACGTTTTCCGAGTTCCTCTTGGTTACAATGCTCCACAGCAGGTAACTCATTAATTGTTTAAAAATTAGTTGGACTTTTTTTTTTCTTTCTAATTTACTTTTGAGAATGTGGATTTTGAAAGGTGCATATAACACAAGGAGATCATGAGGGAAAGGGTGTAATAATCTCTTGGATAACCCCAGATGAAGCAGGTTCAAGTACTGTTAATTACTGGGCTGAAGGAACAGAATTCAAATTGCAAGCTCATGGTTTTTTTCTTACCTACAAATACTTCAATTATACCTCTGGTTATATTCATCACTGCACAATTCAAAATTTGGAGGTGTGTGATATATTTTTTTCTTAAAACTTTAACAGCCTGCACTTGCTAGTAATAGCAACTTTTAAATTGCGGCAGCGGTCGTGGATGTGGTCATTGCTGTTGTCGCGGTGTGAAATAATTTTAAATTTTCACAAATTTATATAAAGTGGCACCAACATGTCAATACACTATTTTCCTATCATAGCACAGTCTCATTTTCCTTAGTAAATGTCAATTGGGATTGTGGTTGAAATACACAATTAAGAGATTGTTAAAAGCAAGATTTTTCATTAGAATTTGAAGTAGATTGAGGTTAGAGGTTCTGCAATTTTAATTTTTAGTGACAAGATTTTAACGAACATGGTCGAAATTGTTCGATGCAGTTACGATTCATCGTATACGTGGTTGAAGGTCACACCGCAATTGCGATGTGATGCCATTGTGGAGGCTACCACATGAGCAATATTGCGGCCCGCAATTTGAAACTGTGTTAGCAACCAATGACACTAAAGCATGTATGGTGTCCAAAACATTTCAGACATGTGATTATGTTCGATTATTGAATTTTCTAGCTTATTAATATTGGTGTCAGTGTCAGTGTTGTGTTGATGTTTGTGTGTCTATACTCTATATCATTGATTCGTAGATAACAACTTTTCTAAATGCAATTGGAATTTGCAAATACAGTTTGACACCAAATACTACTATGAGGTTGGAATAGGGAATACTACTCGACAATTTTGGTTTAAAACACCTCCTTCAGTCGGCCCAGATGTTCCTTACACATTTGGTCTCATTGGTAATCAACACTTCTTCTCTTGGTCATCTGCTTCTAGTTCTATCTAAAAAGCACAAACACTTATATTTACATTAAATTATGTCATTTTCTCAAATTATTATCAGTGTCGACGTGTTAGTGTCGTGTCTGGTGTCTGTTTCCGTGCTTCATTGAGTTCTATGCATAATGGAATCAACATGTTATGCCTGTTTGAAATTTGTACTAATTGTCTGTGATTATGAAATTGCACATTTACATAAGTTTACATACAAATTCAATTCTGTTCTTCTATGAGATTGGGATCTTAATATATCAATTATACAACATTTTCAAACAGGGGACCTAGGCCAAACTTATAATTCCAACACCACTCTTACCCATTACGAATTAAGCCCTGCAAAAGGCCAGACAATGTTGTATGTGGGGGATCTCTCTTACGCAAATGACTATCCGTTTCATGACAACACTAGGTGGGATACGTGGGGAAGATTCATTGAGAGAGTTGCAGCTTATCAGCCTTGGATTTGGACTGCAGGAAATCATGAAATTGATTTTGCTCCAGAACTTGTATGTCTTCAATACCTGAGCACTATACTCACATCTGTTTTAAGTTGGACTTTTGTTTACATGTATTTGGATTTTTTTTTTTCTTTGGAAGGGTTCTTTTTGTGGTATTTATGTATTTATTTTATAGAAAAATGCAAACCAGCGCCCTTAGGGGATTGTTTAAGGAATCAAAAGAGGTAACTTTTGCATATACACATTAGTTTTGTGGTAGGTTTTTATATATGTATTTATATGCAAATGCTTTAATAATTTTACTGAAAACTACAGTGTTTTATTGCAGGGTGAAACTAAACCATTCAAGCCTTATACTTCTCGCTATCATGTACCATACAAAGCATCAGATAGTACATCTCCATTGTGGTATTCTATCAAGAGAGCTTCAGCATACATCATTGTTATGTCTTCTTACTCGGCATATGGTAATACTTTTTGTTTCGAAAACTTGTTATTATCTTTAGCCTTTTAGATATTTTAAGTGTTGTACTTGTCAATAGACAGTTTTGATTGACAGCGTTCGTTACTTAGATAAATTTCATGATGCATAGCTTCTTTGGGAACAACCTGAGAAATCTGAATACACTTGAATTAGTGGTTTTGGTTTGTGCCAATGCACAACTTATGATCAGAAACAGTTTTATGCATGCATACAAAAAGTATTCATGTTCTTTTGTTAATATACATATTTTTCATTGTTTTTCAAAGGTAAATACACTCCTCAATACAAATGGCTTGAAAAGGAGCTTCCCAAGGTTGACAGAACAGAGACACCATGGCTGATAGTTCTTATCCATTGTCCAATATATAGTAGTTATGTGAATCACTATATGGAAGGGGAAACCGTTCGAGTAATATATGAGAAGTGGTTTGTGGAGTATAAAGTTGATGTTGTATTTTCAGGTCATGTTCATGCTTATGAAAGATCAGTAAGTGTTCAAGTTTTCATTATCATTTCCATTGTATCATTTTCCAGTCTATTTATATTGTCTAGCGACTCATCTACTGAAGTGGTCAAATAAAGAAAGAAGAATATTTCACGCATAGTTGTCTTGCACTTATATTTATCTTCATTTACGACAATATACGCTTTTTTAACTTGAGAAAAGGAACAGCCCCTTGAAAACTCCTTATGACATTTTTGTTGCAGGAGCGTGTATCAAATATTGCATATAATATTGTAAATGGGATGTGCAGACCCATCAACGACCAATCTGCCCCGGTTTACATAACAATTGGAGATGGTGGAAATTTAGAAGGACTGGCTACTGCGTAAGTATATAATATTGGCTAACTATAGCATTGATCTCTATGACTTGATTTTATCATAGTTGTTTTCTCTCTCGGTCTCATATTAAATGTCGGGCTTGGAATGTTTGCTTATCTCATAATAAGGATACTTTCGTAAATAAGACTCATTTCGTTTTAGAAATCATTTTATAATCCATGATTTTCTCAAGTATACATAATTTTAAACAACGCTTAATTACAATATTCAGAGTATTTTGTTCGAGACATTATGCGTTTAAAAATAAACTGCACTGGTTGACATGTCATTAATGTAGATTTGTTTCAATGGTGCAGTATGACAGAGCCCCAGCCAAGCTACTCAGCATACCGTGAAGCCAGTTTTGGCCACGGGATCCTTGATATAAAGAATAGAACTCATGCCTATTTTAGTTGGAATCGTAATTAAGATGGATATGCAATGGAGTCTGATTCTATATGGTTGCACAATAGATACTGGAGCCACCCAGCAGAAGAATTTTTGGTAACACATTCAGTAGAGTACGTAATTGAATACAATTAGTGTGGAATTCATTGACATGGTATAAAGTACCTAGAATCTCTCTTTTATTGATGTGTTACTTATATGTCATATGAATATGAATAATGGTGAGTGTGAGTGTGCGACCATTTTGTGGTCATTCATATCAATTCCTCCATGTTAATAGTAATATTTTATATTAATTTTTATATTGTAATGAATAATTGATATAAAATAGATCCTCTCCGGACATGAGATCTGGATGGTAAGACTATTTTGGACTGTTGGTGGTTGAACCCTGCTAGAGGAGGTGGTTTTGCACACACTCCGATGATCAAATCAATAGGCACTGAAGGTGAGAGGTATTTTAGGGTTAGATGTGACATATATGGCCTAGACCATAAGGTAGGCTTATATAGGTGGAGAATCAGGATTTTAGAGAGCCTATAACATTCTTTTGGACACTTCTCTTAGGGACATATATGCGTAGATGGTCGACGGTCCTCGTGTCCCCAACGAGTGATAACCGTGTGCGTTTTAGGGCATGTCAACCGTATGGTATGCCCAGCTAAGTGCGGTTCGGGTGACTCGGTCCAATTCGCAAAGGGGTCTTCTTGGCCAGTCTAGAATAGAAATCATTCATCATTATGTTTACAATAAAATAAAATCCTTATATTTGAGAGTAGATAATAGCTCGTTATATTTTACCCATTTCTTCATTATCTCGAGTCCCGTTTCCATAATAACCTAATCCAACAATATCAATCTCCCAACTTCAGATCCTCTCCGACTCATAACGTCTCAACTGATCGTAAAGCCTCCCAACCCAATAGTCGCCAGATACAGTTATTGACGGGTGTCATTCGTAACAACCCCTCCATCACTCTCAAATGACTCCTCTTCGACACCTATAAATACACCCTTTCACGAAAAATGCAAGGTACACATTCTTTCCACAAAAAATCTCACTCTTTGCTCTCTTACTAACTTGAACGTACCATCCCCAACATCCAATTCGATGGAACACTGCCCAGCTCGGCCACTCTTCTTGATCATCCGGATCAACTATAATTTTTTTATAACTATTTGGTTCGTAGAGGAAGGGACTCTGATAATCTGAAGTTCATCACAAGTAAGTGTCATTATTATTATTATTATTATTATTATTATTAATTCTCAATTTCTTTCATTTTCCCCTTTCGGTCCTTAAGGCACACAATAGGAAGGTGTTGACTTAAGCTTTGTTTGAGAGTTTAGAGGGGATATGTTTCTTTCTCTTAATGAATGGTAAGAGATCACATTTTATTATTGATATAATAAGGTCTAAGGGGGTAGCAACTAGTGTGTTCGTGGGAGATGTTTTAAACATCGAGGAAGAGTTGTCTGTTGGAGTGATCCCTCTTCCATTTGCATAGGTTGAAGAGGTTTATACTCCTGATCTGTCTGTGATCCCCCATAATTAGGATCTTCAATCTTGGTGTGGTTTGAGTTCACCCCTCATCACTACTTCTGCGGTTTTAAATCCCAATGTCGCTCATGACTTTGAGATTTTACAGCAATATTGGAAGCAGGGAAACGATGCTTGAGATTTCCGGATTGAGTTTTACTTTTTGTTATGCTTTTTCTTTTCTCTTAGTTTGTTATGCTTTTCATTTTCTTGCTTTCTCTCTCTTTTGGGTGTGGATTTTGTCCCCCGTTTTTTTCGCTTTTTGTTTAAGAAAACTTTGGTCTATGTCCCCTTCTTTTTTTTTTTTGGTCTTAATGTCCCCTTCTGTTTTTGTTCTTGCTCTCTTTTTATGAGTTATGGATGGGAAAAAATAATCACATTTTATTCTTTAGACATTGTCTTCGGGACAATTATTAAAAAAACAAAAATGATAATATAAATTTATGCTGTAATGTGAAAATGAAAACCAAAATGTCTTCTGCAATATTGTGAGTGTGACATCATAACATAGAAAATTATGTCCTTGAGTTATGACTTACGTATATGAGTAATGGATATGGAGTCAACATTAAAAATCGGGAACCATTTAAAAATTTGCACGTAAGTGAAAGAAGGGTAAAGTATGAGTCACCCAACATAATTGGTTCAAATTCAATTGATTCACCAATTTGTAGCCAAGTAGATAATGTCATTCAAACATAATTGACCTGACTGGACTTACTAGTAGTCAATCTGGGTTTAATAACACTATTTTTTACATTAAACATGAATATTTATCATATTTTAGAGAGAAAAAATGGTGAGTAGTTGGATGCGTGAATTATAAATTTATGAAAAATATATAGAGAAACGAAACTGAGAGATTACTATTACACATTTGCATATAATAATACACAAATTAAGCGCATAATTTATTCACATATGAAACACAATCAACAAAGCTTTGGAAAAGTACCCCAATAATTCTTTAAGATGGTCACATAATTTTTACATATTATATAATATAACAATAATTTTTATAGAATTATATAATAAAATGAGCTAAGATTGACATCTAAGTCCCTAAATGACCACTACACACACATACACATATATGTATAGCGGATAGCAATCTGGGTGGCATGTGAATTAAAAAGAAAGATGATGATGATGATGATGATGATGATGGATGTTGATTGTTACTTTGTTTTGCTCCTAAGGCTGAGATAGAGATGCGGTAAAGGGTGATAATCAACTTACATGCACCATGGAGTCTGCAATGAGTCCCAAACATTTCCATCTCCCATGTTTGCCTCTGTAAAAATCCCAGAATTTGCATAATTAATAGGAAAATCTATTGGCATGGCATCATCTGGCCATATGGAATCACTTAAACTTGAGAAACCACCATTCATTGTTTCCAGAGATGGCAAAAAATCCTCAAAGGTTGGATCAGTTGGATTAGGGTTGTTATCCAAGGGTAAAGAGGGTGCACAATCATTATTGTGTGATGGTTGAGAAGCCATTGGTATTGTAGGGTTCATGTTGGTGTTGAAATCGGAACTCGTGACCATATCTACGTTGTGATTAATTTGAGGCGGGCACGGATCTTCCATATTGACGATTTGAGGGTCAGGGAGAGATTGTTGACCCTGAGATTTCACCGACATAGAGATTTCAGGTAGATTGAGCTTGGCCCTTGATCCATAAAGCTTACGCGCAGCAGCATCATAAGCCAAGGCAGCTTCACGAGATGTTTTAAATGTCCCAAGCCAAAGGCGAGCACCACGATTGGGTTCACGGATTTCAGCAACCCATTTACCCCAAGTTCTCTGTCTCACGCCCTTGTAAGTGCAACTCGCGTTTTCAGGGCCTCCTTTACCTTTCATACAACCTTTTCTGGAGTTGGCCTGTGATGCCTTCTTCAACTTTTTTCTCTCCTCGACTTCCATGTCCGATTTCATCATTATGATATCGGGTATCACAGTTATGAGAATACTATGGGCTGTGGAGAATCAAAATATAATAAGAGTTACATGGGAAAATAGCGAGGTGACGAATACAATTTATATTTCCAAAGCAAGGAAAGTAAATGTGAGTAAATGCTAGATACATGTACCTAAAGCGTGACCGTTGTCGTGAGGTTACATTGCTACCTGGCATAAGGGTCCAGACGTATCGTGTCCAACATGAGTCTCACTGTTCATTTATCTTGTATACACTTGTCTTGTGCATTTGTTGGCATGCAACTCAGGTGTCAATCGACCAATTTAAATAAAACTCTTGCTTAATTTTCTAATTTTTTTATTTCGCGTTTCTTTAAAAACTTTTGTGATAGATGAAACGAATGTAAAAAAACTACTACAAAAAATTAGGTTATTGATAAACAATTAATTTGCAATAGTTATAGACAATCACCTCTGATTTATAATTTGTTGGTGTTTAAGCTACAAATAAATAAGTCCCTATGAACATAACTCAATTAGTAGGACATTGCATGCAATATGTAAGAGTTTGAATCTTGTTACACCAACTTATTCACCTTAAAATGTAAAATTTTAGTCACCAAACTACTTGACAAAAAAAAAAGTTACAAGTAAATAATTACTAAAGTTGATAAATGAGTGTTTAGACTTTTTTGCAAAGTGACTTAAAGTTTTCAACCCAACAATTGATAAAATGGGGGCAGGTATGGGACATGTTTTTGCACCATTTCTTACTAAATGGTACTTTTAGGGTTTATATATATTAACTTTAATGGATACACACCGTCAAAATAAATTTTGATACTAACATCTAATAATAAGAATACTTTAATTTTTTATGTCATATTAAGCAAGTGAAGTGATTTAGGACATGTACAAAATTATTATTGGTTGGACTTCGATCCCTTTGTATCCAAAAAAATAAATTATTATTGGTTGTTGGACCAAAATCAAAATTGGTCATATTTGCAGGGACCAAAATTATATTTAAATTTATTTATAATTTACACCGTGCTCGATCTCATTAGACATTTCACATTGCGGCAATGTATGGGAAAAGAGTACTTCATAGAGTAGTGGAGTTGACTCGAGAGCTGTTTCCTTATTATTTGTGAAAGATGTAGTGGAAGGTAAGAATTGGTTTTTTGAGGCCCTAAACAAGCAAGTTGGAAATGGAGATGCGACTAAGTTTTGGGGTGGACAAGTGGTTAGGAGAGTTTCCTCTTTGTACTAGATTTCCTAGGTTGTTTTGCATTTCATATTAAAAAGAAGCTTTGGTGCGGGAGGTTGAGGAGGTGGAGGCAAACCGATTGAGGTGGGCACTTGGAGGAGAATTAATGTTGTTTTCAATGGGAAGATGAACTTGGAAGCGAGTTGGAAGGTCTTTTGTTGAATGTGACTTTGTCAGGTGGGAGTGATAGGCAGAAATGGATCCCAGATATTCGAATGGTGGTTTTTCGGTAAAAAATTCATACAGCCTACTCTCATGATTTAATGGAGAGAGTTATTGTGTCAACATCCAAGTAGGAGGTCTTCAGGCAAATATGGAAAAGTCCGGCTCCATTAAAGGTATCTTAGCAATTATTTCATAATCAAATTAAGACGGAGAGTTATCTTGCAAAACGTGGTGCTATTCGTGAGACTGTACCAACATAGTAGAGACATTGTTACACCTCTTTTTGCATTGTAGTGTGGCCCTTTCAGTTTGTTTGGTACAATGTCTTCCAGTGGCTTGGACTTGTATTAGTAGTCTCGCCTGACTTGTTTGTGTTGATTGAAAAGATTTTGCTAGAGGAATTCCATTAACACAACAGATATATTGAGATTCAGTCCAAAAGGATTAAAAACTACATATAATCGCTAGGTATGAAGTTATGCTTGGTGATGAAACTGATTATGTTGTTTATCCACATCTTCCTCAATTAGATGAATCCGATTAAGCAATAAAGCCAATAAAGCAACCTAATAATTATTTAAACTATTTAATTAACTATTACTTATAATTATTTAACCAACTACTATCTAATCTTTTATCATCCATCCTTGTGGATCCTCACAATTTCTACGGTGATCCATCAACATTTAAAAAATATCAAATTTTTATTATTTTCAATCAAACTAGTTGTAAAAAAATAGTAAAGTTTAATTATAAAATAAATAAAAAATTAAATATTATTGTGAGTCTTATGACAGTAATAAACATCATATATAAACAAATGTATACACAAATTGTGTGAAAATATAATTAAAAATAATTTATAAAGTACTTATATATATATATTAATAAAGTTTTCGGGAGCAGAATCTCCGTGGGGCGTGGATTAATGGGGTGTATTGAATTGAGATTTCAAGAGATTATTTTGACAATTACAAAAAAAAAAAGATTATTTTGACAAAAAAAATGTTGAAGATTTTAAATGACTTCGTGAGATTATATTGATTTTATGAGATTTTAAGAGATTTTTTTCAATCAAGATTTTTAACACATGATTTAAATGGATTTTGAGAGTTTTTTCTAAAAAGACTTTTTACAATCAAGATTTCATAATACTTTATATATTAGGAAAATTTTAAAAGACTAAATATATATTAGGAAAACTTCAAAAGACTGAATAAATTTTAATAAAAGAAATTATAAGAGTAATAAATAAACAAATTTTTTTTTTTTTGGGGAATCCATAAAAAAACACATGCGATTAAAAGTGTTATGTGTTTTTTTACGTACGATGTTGGAAATGAAAGCAGATGGAGCAAGTGAATCACCGATTATCGATTGCATATATAAAAAAATGTAATTTTTTATTGTTAAACCAACTGACAACTGCATAACTCACTTCAACGGCCGGAATAACACAAAAAATAACAAAAGTGTTGAATCCAATATGAAAAAAAGTTGCAGAATTTGTTCAAAAAGAAAACTTGCAAAAACCATATTTTATAAGCAAGTGAAGAAAGAAAAGAAGAAGAAAAATTCTGGTATAGTGATGGTAAACTCTAAAAGCAAAAAAGTTTTGAAGAGTTTGAAAAAGTCTCAAGGTTTTTGGTGAGATTGTTGGAAGAGTCTCTTAAGTGTATTTTTAACTAAAAAGTCTCACGAAATCTATTGATTTAAATACCACAAGATTTTTATGTCTTAATTGAATACCATTAAAAAATCTTTTAAAATCGATTGAAATCTCAATTCAATACATCCCTCATATTCGGTCCCCATCATGCCCGAGCCTAAAGACTTTTATTTTTATGGAAGTTATTTTTATTGTTGCGATGTTGGTAAGTTGTTGTTAATTTGGGCCATATTATATATAGCACGTTGCTAGCTGAATCTGTCTCTTATCTTTAAGCAAATCAAAACTCAACTTTTCCACAAAAAAACCATGAACTATTTCACTTTCATGTTACAATTTTGTTCTCTCTTTCTCCTTTTGTCTCTTTCATTTTTGGTCTCTGCTTCCGACACTTCTAAACTCTTCCAAGACTGGTGCAAACAACATGGCAAAACATATCCTTCGGAAGAAGAAAAACATTACAGGTTCAAAGTGTTTGAAGACAATTATGCTTTTATCACACAACATAATCAAATGCAAAATTCCAGTTATACCCTCTCCCTCAACGCTTTCGCAGATCTCACTCACCATGAATTCAAAACCACTCGTCTTGGTCTTCCACCTTCTTCGTTGCTAAAATTCAAATTCGAACGTTTTCAAGATCATCAATCTGATGATGATAATGATGTTCTACAAGTTCCTTCTGAGATTGATTGGAGAAATAGTGGTGCTGTTACTTCTGTCAAAGATCAAGGAAGCTGTGGTACTTATTTCTATACGTTCTCTGGAATAGCTTAATGAAACCAGCTTATAGTTTATATGATAATTTAGAATAATTTAACTTTGTTTTATCTTTTGCTATAGAAGTAACTTATACATAAGCACTTATAGATATATCAATTCTTGCGTTTAATAGTGATTGCCCCTTTAATGCTAGCGAATTTCGGAGTACCCTTACTAAGCATGCCATATCATCATTTTCAGTGAGGGACTAAAATGATAGAATTTTCACATTACAGTGTTGAAATCGCAATAATATTACAGGGAGTAAACCGAAATTCGATAACATTACAGGGGGCAAAGTACTATTTAACTCTTAATTCTTTATGTTATAAATGCTAAATTAAGTTATGTATCCAAAAAGGACCTAAATCAATTTGCATTTGTTCTAAAAACTCTAACTAGAATGTTAATCAGACAGTGTTATGCTCGGCAGGGGTTATATGTGAATTGGGATAAATTGTGTCCTAGCTTATAAAATCATTTGAAAGATATAGCTGGTTTGATAGTATTTTAGATTCTCAAACTATAGTCTATATTGCATAAATAAACAATTATAAATGCTAATGGGAGATAGAGGAAGCTTTTATTTTGCCTCTAATGTAAAATACTGTTATAGCGAGGTTTAGCTGAATCTACAATTTTGCAAGTAGATTACCTAGACTTATAAATGGTAGTTACCATTGTAATTTGTAATTATAGATTTATAGTGAGTAAAGCCAAGTTAAGACGAGCTTTTACCTTATAAAATTAAAAGCTTTTCTAATAAAATAACTATTTAGTTTTTTACCTATGAAAAAGTGTGCTTTGATGTTCAGAACTGTTTATAAAGAAGCTATAATTGAGATGCAAAGTTGATTTTAACTCATTAGAGAAGTTATAATTTAGAATACTAATGATTATTATAAGATCAATTTGCTTTTTTTCTTTAAGCATTGGAAAACTTTATTTAAAGTAGCTCTAAATGTTTGTATATTATACAGGTGCTTGTTGGTCATTTTCGGCAACCGGCGCTATCGAAGGGATAAATAAAATTGTGACGGGTTCTCTTGTAAGCCTTTCTGAACAAGAACTGGTAGATTGCGATACCACTTATAATAGTGGTTGTGATGGTGGACTCATGGACTATGCATACCAATTTATCATTGACAACAAAGGGATTGACACCGAGGAAGATTACCCGTATCAAGCTCGCCAAGTACTTTGCAAAAAGGACAAGGTATTTGCTTGTTTTTCAAACAAAAAATTGAATAGTTTTTGTAGTTTGTCGAATATTTGTAGATTGTCTTATCATTCACTTTAACTCTTCACTGTTTATTAATTTTGTTGAGATTAGCACTTGCATTTACCTTTTACTTACATAGTTACATCTAATCCTACAGTTAAAAAGGCGTGTTGTGACCATTGATGGTTATACTGATGTGCCTCCAAACGATGAGAAAAAACTACTAAAGGCCGTTGCAGTTCAACCTGTCAGCGTAGGCATATGCGGTAGTGCAAGGGCTTTCCAATTATACTCAAAGGTTGAGCTCAATGATATTCGTAAATATTAGTAACATAGTTTCATCAATTAATTTTGCAATATAATGTCGATCTTATTTGTATTTCAGGGTATCTTCACTGGACCATGTCCAACTTCTCTTGATCATGCGGTGTTGATTGTAGGATATGGTTCCGAAAATGGAGTAGATTATTGGATTGTGAAGAATTCCTGGGGAAAAAATTGGGGAATAAATGGTTATATACACATGTTACGAAACACTGATAATTCTGCAGGGTTGTGTGGAATAAACATGTTAGCTTCATATCCAACCAAAACCAGTCCTAATCCTCCTGTCCCACCACCGCCAGGTCCTGTAAGGTGTAATTTGTTTACTCGCTGTTCAAGCGGGGAAACATGTTGTTGTGCCACAAAATTTCTTGGAATATGTTTCTCTTGGAAATGCTGTGGTTTAACTTCTGCTGTGTGTTGTAAAGACAAGCGTAGCTGTTGCCCACAAGACTATCCGGTTTGCGACACAAGAAGGGGCCAATGTCTTAAGGTTTGTATTAATTATCTCCTTTCTATACTCACCATAAGTAGATGGTCTAATGTTAAACAAACGGCGTGATAGATTTGTCAACATATGATTTTCTAAGAGGAATGCTAAGGACAATCTCTCTAACACACTCTATTGAACACTCAAACATTGGACCACGCCACCACTTTTTTAAGATCATGCAACTAGAAACTAGTTCAGCTGTTAAAACTAATAACTTTGGAAATCGTTCTGATAATCTTCTTCCTCTCTGCCGTCTTTGTTCTAAAGGGTCTCAGATGTGCAGCACTGAAAAATAGTAAAGATTTTGTCTTGTTAAGATAGAGTGATAGAGAAACTTAAGAAACCTATCAGCTTTGAGTGTCAGAGAGGTTGTCCTTATCATTCCTCATGCTGTAATCAAATCTATTTACTATTCACAAGATTTGAAATCAACACTACATTTCTGATTACCATGTTACTGGCTGCAGTTTTTTTATTTATGCTTACTTATTTAAGTTGATAACTTGCAGAGAATTGCAAATGGGACGACGACAACAATGCCATCTGATAAAGAAGATACTTTCCATCAGAAAAGAGACTGGAGCTCTCATTGAGTATTTTACCGTTTCATCTGTATTGTCGAATCCTTCCAACTGGCATTCAGTTTGTATTACTCTGAGTCGTTATATTTTTCCCAGTCAAAGGGGTCCGAAAAGAAACAAATGATAGTATGGGATATTGATAGGTTAGGGAATGCTCGTATGATCCGAATGTTAGGGAGGATGCATCTGTGTTTTTAAATGTATTCCTCGCGGTTTTATTAGCAGAGTTGTTAAATCAATATTGTATTGTGTCTCAGAAATAATTTGTGCCAACTTATGTTACTTCTTAAGTTAGCATAGAGTTAAACATGCATTGTTGTTAGATCAATACTGTATTGTCTCATAGATTTAAATATATAAACTAATAAACATATGTAATTTCTCTCTACAGTTAGGATATAGAGACATATGTATTTTTAAATATAAACATATTTTCAATCAGAAACTAATTAATTAATTTTACTATATTTAATAATATAAATTATAAAAAAAAATTTTTTTTTTGAAGTTTGTAAGCAATTGAAGCGCTTTTGTGGCGGAGTTATAAGAAGTGTTAGAAGGATTGTACTACGTGAGGATGGTGTAATTTAGAAATGCTGTGTTAAATATTGTCCCATGAGTTTGACTCAATTGGTTGGGCATCGCATTTTATATGCAGAGGGCCGGGGTTCGAACCCCGGTCATCCCACTTATCCACCTTAAGGGTGGAATTTCTAGCCGCTAAACTACTTGAAAAGAAAAAAAATATTGATTCCATGGCAATTGTCCATGTGATTAAAGTAGGAATGATAAAGAGTAGCAATAACATGTGTTATTCTTTGGTGAAGAGGATTAACAAGTTATTAAAATTGGATTTGAAAGTGCATATCTCTTAGGCTCCGTTTGGCCCGACTTTTTTTAGCTTTAAATTTTCTTTTTAATCAAAAGTTGGGCCAAACACATTTTTAACAAAGCTCTTAACCGTAAAAAACAGATTTTTTCAATGTGCAAAATTGGATTAAATGAGCTTCTAGAAAAAGAGGTTGAAACCTACTTTTGAAAAAAAAATCCGGAGCTTTTTTTGCAATGATCCCGCTTCGAATCCCACTGAAGGCTCTTTTTATTATTTTTTTTCATTTTTTAGGTTGTTTTCATTTAAATATTATTAGTTGTTATTATCTTGTTTTAAATTTTTTATTTTTGGTACAAATCTTTTTAAAAAAAAAATATTTTACTAAACAAATTTTAGATTAAAGATAACTTTGAAGTTAAAAAAAACAATAATTACCAAACAACTTTTACTCTGTTTTTGAAAGTTCTTATTTTCACTTTTAGTTTTCAATCAGCTTCTAAGAGCTAAAAAAGCCGGGCCAAACGGACCCTTATTCTAAAGAGAAACCAATCAATTTGGAGATGATGATTTGGCTAATACAGTATAAAGTATGAATTGGAGACTGATATATTATTTATTTTAATGTTTATCCTAGTAGAATAAGACATTTACTTGTTTATGTTGAACCGGAGAATATTACCTATGGTTTACTTTGAGAGAGGATTCTCTCCATTAATATGATGGTAAAAAATTTTCTCAACCCTTGATTTGGAAATAGAGAGAAAGAAGAAAAGGATAAAAGGTGAATCCAAGGGTGGTGATGGGCACACTTGAGGAACATGGGGAATATCTTTTTTTTAAGAGACCGGTTTATTTCTAGGGTTAAATATGTTTTTGGTCCCTATAGTTTCGCAGAATTTCGTTTTTAGTCCCTGAAGATTTTTTTCACACTTTTTAGTCCCCGAAGTTTTGTCCGTCAGTGTTTTTAGTCCCTATTTTAATGAAACTCTCGTATACTTTCACATTTTTTAACGGTTCTTTGTATTCATGTTTATAATATTATAAGAACATCTCCGATAAAAATTTGGAATTTTTTAACATAAGATGAATTATTTATGAATTTTTATGTGCAAAAAAACTAAAAAATTCATATTTAAATCATCTCTTGTTAAAAAAATTAAACTTTTGTAAGAGAGATTCATATAATGTACTAAACACGACTGCAGAAAAAAAATTAAAATTTCGAATGATATGCCCGAGTTGATTGAAAAGTAGGGACTAAAAACACTGATTGACAAAACTTCAGGGACTAAAAAGTGCCAAAAAAATCTTCAGGGACTAAAAATGAAATTCTGCAAAACTATAGGGATCAAAAACATATTTAACCCTTGTTTCTATTGTAATTTTTTTTTTTTTGGCTTTAAGGTCTCATTTATATATAAAAAAAATAATAAATAAATTTAAGTGTATATTTATTCCACAGTAAGTTTGTCAACAAGTTGCACTCGTACAAAAATAAGCTCCCTTAGAATATTAGTTCAAGTGGTTAGTAAGTGCCCTTAAAACGAATTGTTAATAAAAATTCGAGTTCGATTTTCGATAAAAATAATTTTTGTTCTAACTTTATTTATGTTACAGTCGAACTCTAAATTACTAGAATCTCACTTTTCTAGAGCCAAATATATATATATATATAAAAGAAAACGGTTTCTAAAAAGGTTTTCTATTGTAATGCACTGTTTTAAAAATCGGACCGGTCATCGAACCGGTGAGGGTACTGGGTCACTGGTTCATTGGTCGAACCACCGGGTCACTGGTTGAACCGCATGCATAAACCGGATCAAACCGGATAAATCGGAGGAATGAACCGGTCTCTTTAATAAAATTATATAGCTATTAAACCGGTCGAACACGATGACTCGATCTCTTTAAAAGTTAATGACAACTAAAAATTTAAAAAATTTAAAATGTCATAATGTCACAACTCACAAGTTCTTAAATTCAAATCTTAAATATTGTCACCACGCACTATAAAATAGTACAAATTACAAAACCAAATAGATTTTAAACAAAGTCTAGTTGCAACATAATTTACCCCTCCGGTTCACGGTTCAACCGGTCCGACCGGCCGGTTCGGTCCGATTTTTAAAACACTGTTGTAATGTCTAATGTTTACTCGCAAAAAGATCTCTTTGTTTGTTTTTGGTCGATAAACAAAATGAGAAAGTCATTGAAAACTCACACACATAAAGTTGAGTGACCGGAGTTCAAACCCCGATCATGACGTCCGACACTAACAATTTCGAAATTTCTGCCAGTTGAGTTAAGATTTGTGGACTACTCACAAAAAGATTTTTATGTGATGTATTATGTTTACTCACTTATTATTAATTTTTAATAACTTAGTATGATATTTAAATTTATCCACTTATTATCCATTTTAGTTCTTAGTATATATCAAAGGAAAAATGCATTAATATTTATTTTAAGTTTTACGTTTGTAAAGTTGTAACAAATATACATTTTAAGTTTTTTAAACTACAGTAAATTGCATATAGATCTTTTAAGAGGATAATTGGAAGCACTTAGGTGCTACAAATTATAAAACTTAAAAATCTCTCTTTTTTATTCATGTGGCATCTCGCTATCTATGTCATATCTCTAACAAACAACGGATGACTCAAATATATGAGAGGTCTCCACACCAAACAACAAACAGATCAATAATAGACTCTGAGATACCATATGAAAATTTAAGAGACTCTATACTCAACCACAAAAGATATTTTGAAAGTTAAGATTTCCACTATCCTTATAAAAGACTATCTATGGTCATATCTCTAGTTAATGTGAAACTTGCAAGACACACAAGAACAATGAACCGTTTCACTTTCATTTTACAATTCTTTTCCCTCTCTCTCCTTTTCTCTCTTTCATTTTTGGACTCTGCTTCCGATACTTCTAAACTCTTCCAAGACTGGTGCAAACAACATGGCAAATCATATCCTTCTCAAGAACAAAAACGTTACAGGTTCAAGGTGTTTCAAGATAATTATGCTTTTATCACACAGCATAATCAAATGCAAAATTCTAGTTATACCCTCTCCCTCAACGCTTTCGCAGATCTCACTCACCGTGAATTCAAAACCACTCGTCTTGGTCTTCTACCTTCTTCGTTGCTAAAATTCAAATTCGACCGTTTTCAAGATCATCAATCCGATGATGATAATGGTGTTCTACAAGTTCCTTCTGAGATTGATTGGAGAAATAGTGGTGCTGTTACTTCTGTCAAAGATCAAGGAAGCTGTGGTACTTTTTTATCTATCTACTCTTATGAAAATCAGTTATTATAATATGTAGATTAAGTATTTCTTGAGTCTTGAACTCAATCTTGCGATTATCGATCGTTTGTCGGTCTAGTAGTGATTGACGTTTGACTTGGTAGGGAGTATTATCCTGCAACTAAGCATAATATTATAGAATAGATTAATGAAAGCAGCTTATAGTTTATATGATAATTTAGAATAATTTAACTTTGTTTTATCTTTTGCTATAGAAGTAACTTATACATAAACACTTACATATTAATTCTTGCGTTAAATAGTGTTTATCCCTTTAATGTTAGGGAATTTCGGGTTATCCGTTACTAAGCATGTGTTGTCATCATTTATGTTATGTCCAGTCATAAGCCATCATATTCATTGAGAGACTAAAATGAAGGAATCTTTACACTACAGTGTTGAAATTGCAAAAATAATATTACAGAGGAGAGTAAACCGAAATTCGATAACATTACAAGGGGGCAAAATACTATTTAACCCTTAATTCTTTATGTTATAAATGCTAAATTTAGTTATTTATCCAAACAGTACCTAAATCAATTTGCATTTGTTCTAAACTTATTTGAAAGATACAGCTGGTTTGATAGTATTTTAGATTCTCAAACTATAGTCTATATACATAAATAGACAAATATAAATGCTAATGAGAGATAGAGGAAGCTTTTAATTTGCCTCTAATGTAAAATACTGTTATATTAGTGAGGTTTGGCTGAATCTACAATTTTGCAAACAGATTACCTAGACTTATAAATGGTAGTTACCATTGCAATTTTTAATGGTAGTGAGTGAGTAAAGCCAAGTTAAGACGAGCTTTTACCTTGTAAAATTAAAAGCTTTTCAAATAAAATAACTATTTAGTTTTTTATCTATGAAAAAGTGTGCTTTGATGTTCATCAGAGGTGTTTATAAAGGAGTTATAATTGAGATGCAGAGTTGATTTAGCTCATTAGTGAAGCTATAATTTAGAATACTAATGATTATTATAAGATCAATTTGCTTTTTCTTCTTCTTTAAGCATTGGAAAAATTTATTCAAAGTAGCTCTAAACGTATGTATATTATACAGGTGCTTGTTGGGCATTTTCGGCAACAGGTGCTATCGAAGGGATAAATAAAATTGTGACAGGTTCTCTTGTAAGCCTTTCCGAAAAAGAACTGGTAGATTGCGATACCACTTATAATAGTGGCTGTCATGGTGGACTCGTGGAGTATGCATACCAATTTATCATTGACAACAAAGGGATTGACACTGAGGAAGATTATCCATATTATGCTCGTCAAGTACATTGCCAAATGGACAAGGTATTTGCTTGTTTTTCAAACAAAAATTATTGAATACTTTTTGTAGTTTGTCGAATATTTGTTGATTGTCTTATCATTCACTTTAACTCTTCACTGTTTATTAATTTTGTTGATATTAGCACTTGCATTTTACCTTTGACTTACATAGTTACATTACATCTAATCCTACAGTTAAAAAGGCGTGTTGTTACTATTGATGGTTATACTGATGTTCCTCCAAACGATGAGAAAAAACTACTAAAGGCTGTTGCAGTTCAACCTGTCAGCGTAGGCATATGCGGTAGTGCAGAGGCTTTCCAATTTTACTCAAAGGTTGAGCTCAATGATATTCGTAAATATTAGTAACATAGATTCATTAATTACTTTTGCAATAAAATGTCGATCTTATTTGTATTTCAGGGTATCTTTACTGGACCATGTTCAACTTCTATTGATCATGCAGTGTTGATTGTAGGATATAGTTCGGAAAATGGAGTAGATTATTGGATTGTGAAGAATTCCTGGGGAAAATCTTGGGGAACAAAGGGTTATATATACATGTTACGAAACACTGATAATTCTGCAGGGTTATGTGGAATAAACATGTTCGCTTTATATCCAACCAAAACCAGTCCTAATCCTCCTGTCCCACCTCCTCCACCAGTTCCTGTAAGGTGTGATTTGTTTACTGTCTGTTCAAGTGGGGAAACATGTTGTTGTGCCACAGAATTTCTTGGAATATGTTTCTCTTGGAATTGCTGTGGTTTAGCTTCTGCTGTGTGTTGTAAAGACAAGCGTAGCTGTTGCCCACAAGACTATCCGGTTTGCGGCACAACAAGGGGCCAATGTCTTAAGGTTTGTATCAATTATCTCCTTTCTATACTCATCATAAGTAGATGTTCTAATGTTAAACAAATGACGTGATAGATTTGTCAGCATATATTTTCTAAGAGGAATGCTAAGCACAATATCTGTAACACACTTCATTGAACACTCTCTCAAACATTAGACCACGCCACCACTTTTTTAAGATCATGCAACTAGAAACTAGTTCAGCTGTTAAAACTATTAACTTTGGAAAGCACTCTGATATTCTTCTTCCTCTCTGCCGTCTTTGTTCTAAATACTGATAATCAATTTTGTGCGCATTGTCTGCAACGTGCCAACGTTTCCCTTGAGAGACGGTGCTTGTACAAAAGGTTCTGCTCATTTTTTCTAGGTGGATGCCAAAGGGTCCAATACAATTGCAACCTCAAGAATAGTACCGCTCATTCGAAAGAAACACCAATTCCAATTATAATTTGAATTTACTCGATGATGCTTGTCTAAAACAGTAAATTCATTAGAATCCTGTGATATTTTTTACTGTGCAAAACATATGTCCACTCTATGGGAAAACAAGAAATTAAATATCGACCTGGGACAACATTCATTTATTATTTTTCTAAACCAGGAAAGCCTGCTACTAGCTACATTATTTTTTTTTTAAATGACTATGTGGTCCAATCAATAATTCAGAGAGGTTGTCCTTATCATTCCTCATCCTGTAATCAAATCTATTTACTATTCACAAGATTTGTAATCAACACTACATTTATGATTACCGTGTTACTGGCTGCAGTTTTTTTAAATTATTTATGCTTACTGATTTGAGTTGATAACTTGCAGAGAATTGCAAATGGGACGACGACAACAATGCCATCTGATAAAGAAGATACTTTCCATCAGAAAAGAGACTGGAGCTCTCATTGAGTATTTTATCGTTTCATTTGTATAGTTGAATCCTTCCAACTGGCATTCAGTCTGTATTACTCCGAGTCATTATATTTCTAGCAGTGAAATGGGATCCGAAAAGAAACAAATCATAGTACGGGATATTGATAGGTTAGGGAATGCTCTTATGATCCGAATGTTAGGGAGGATGCATCTGTGTTTTTAAATGTATTCCTCGCGGTTTTATTAGCAGAGTTGTTGAATCAATATTGTATTGTCTCATAGAATAATTTGTGCCAACATTTTAAACATGCATTGTTGTGGATTGCAAGATGGTGAATATGGGATGAATTGTATTCATTGATGACTTAATTGAACTATAGTTCGTCGTGCACCTCAAACCTGAACAACTTGAATTTCATCATCAAAAGTAATGTTTGCCATCAACTTAATTAGTGTTATTTTTTTCCAAATCAGTTTTAGACCAGAAACCATATTTTTGTTCAAATGAAGAAAATTTGTTTCTGTTGGGCTAAAAACATGCATCAGGGTATAAATCAAGCATGCCAATAAAAGAGAATAACAACGTTTTCTATAACAATAATGCAGCAAGCCACTTTGTGAAATTTTGAGGAATAGTTTAATTCTAGTTTGAACCCGAAGTGCTTGAAAAGAGTATATTTTTGTAGTTCAGTAGATTAATAACAAAACAGAGGGGAAATACATATGAATGCTCAACAGGATCTCTAATACATGGCATATCTTATACTACAAAATTGATTGTTCAAATTCTTATTAAGACCATGGATGCAAATGCAATTAGTGACCAGAATTTATATAGCATATTCTACCAGATACCATTGCGGAATAACAAACAAAATGAAATTAGTAACTTCAAAAGCACACTAACCAACCAAAACAGACCAATTAATTCTTCAATTTTTGTACGAAATCCTACTAAAGTAAGCATGTATTGTCTCATGTAGAATTTTTTTGTGATATCTTACTTATGTTAGGGTCTGTTTGGAAGGGAGATTTTGGAGGACTAGTTCTATATTTTGATATATATTTAGGATTTTTAAAAAATTGAAAGAATATTGTTGTGATATATGATCATATAACAACTCAATTACAGTTCACTTGTTTTTAAAAGCTTTATATCTTGCTTAATTTAGTCAAGAAACATAAGTCCTCACCTTCCCTCCTAAATCTCCCTCCCAAACAAACCCTTATTAAAATAACAGGCATGGGAGATACTGCAGTAAGAAACCATTGTGGTCTGTCTTAAGTTAGCTATATGCTTGGTTGTGGATTGCAATATGATGAATATGGGATGAATCGTATTTATTGATGATTTTAGCTTAGGTTTGCATGTGCTTGGTTTGTTGTGGATTTTTTTTTCCTTTTGCAAATTTGAGATCACAAACCATTGATTTTAGTTAAAATGAATTTTTGTTTCTGTCAGGATAAAACATGCTGTGTATAAATCGATTATGCCAATAAAAGAGAATAGCAACGTTTTTTTATAACAATAATGCATCAATCCACTTTGTGGAATTTTATAGCCATTTTACTTCGAGCCGATTTTTTACTAAGACAAATAATATGTATTACTTAAAGCGCCGGTTTTTTACTAAGACAAATAATATGTATTACTTAAAGCACCAGAAGTACTTGAAAAATTAAAAGAGTACATTTTTGTACCGTAGTTCTTTAGACTAATAACAAAACAGAGAAATACATATGAATGCTCAATAAGGATATCTGATACAAGATACAACTTATACAAGGAGAGAGCTAAAACACTAGGAGGACGGCAAGATACAAAGTTGATAGTTCAAATTCTTATAAAACCATGGCTTCAATTAGAGACCACAAATAAAATAGTATACTACACCAGAAACCATTGCAGAATAACAAACCAAAATGAGATGTAGTGACTGCAAAAGTTGATTTTTCAATTTCTACACCAGAATCTTGTTGCCAACCAACCAAAACATGGATTGATTTTTCAATTTCTGTACAAAAACCTCATGATATTTGACAACAATCTACATATTCAACCAACCAAGATAACTACGACCATTCAACTTTTTATATTGAATCAGGAGGATTCTTAAGAATCGGAGAACACAGAATCTTGATTGGATTGACTCGATTTCCAGCTCTGATACCATATTGAATCAAGATAATCCTCAAAGTTTGAAGAATAAGAAATATTGGTTGAATTGATATACACATCACAAGACACACACTACTTATATATACATGTGTTAAGCCAAAACTAATTTAACATATTCCAACTAACACTAACTAAACAGTAGGTTTATTGTCATTATATCCCATTAATAAGCATCCATATTAGAGTAGTGATATTTGAACATCCATAACTTGTTTTGACAAATCGTATCTACTACTATCAAGTATCATCGTCGTTGTATTGTATATTGTATATGAAATAAAATAAAATGCATCATCATCCAAAAATTAATAACAAAGACAACATGATTAGCATATAAAAAATTACACTTAGGAGAATTTACAAGTTTTTCCCAGTATATATAATTATATGGTTACTATTGCCTATTGTTGATGCAAACAATACCTTTCATACACCTTCTTCTAAGATGAAGAAGAAGGAGAAGATGAAGATGGAAAAACATCTTTAACAGCAGAAGCAGCAGATAAATAATTAAGCGTATTCTTCAAAGTTTCTTTCTCCCTCGCCAATCTTGCAGCAGTATCTTCCAATTCCAACAAAGCTTGTTGCTCTCTAGGTGCACCTTCAAAAGTGCTTCCAACAAAAAACGAAAACGGCGTTGGGAATAAGTTCCTTCTTAAATCACCAACTTCTTTTTCAGCTTTTCCACCTAATCGATTCGATAACCGAATAACATCTTTCATGTAAGTTTCCACTTCGTTCGCTAAACCGTCAACATCCACGTCAGCAGATGGTGAAGGTCTATCTTCTAACCACGCCACACGAGCTACAAGATAGGGTTTCTTACGAACGACTTTCGTGACACGAAAACGTTCTTGACCTTTACAGATCAAGAAGAACCTATCATCAACGAGTCTTTCGTGTTTTATGATTTCTCCTACGCAACCTACTTCAGCTGTTCCTGAAACTGGATCGGTGTAGATGACACCGAATCGGAGATCGGTGTGGAGGAGTGTTTGCATCATGACACGGTAACGGAACTCGAAGATCTGGAGAGGAAGGATTGCTCCGGGGAAGAGAACTAAAGGAAGAGGAAACAGAGGGAGTTCCGTTACATCGTCTTCTGAGTTTGGTGAGCTGGAATGATTCTTCTCCGGGAAAGAAGCCGAACATCGGAGATTCGAAGTAGCTTTCCAGCGGCGAGAGTGGTGGTGGAGGACATTAAGATACGGTGGCGGAGTAGGTGTTGAGAATGGAATTTTAGGGTTTAAGGAAAGTGGACTCAGTGGAGTGAGGTTTAACAAAGGAAAATTGTAAGGTAGAAACGGTGTCGTTGATGAAGGGATAAGCTGTGTAATTGGAAATGCCATTTTAGAACAGAGAAAGAGAATAGAGAGAATGAAATTAATCTGAGAAACTATAGGTTAATTTCTGAATATGTGGTTACAATAGCTTCCACTTAGTCATTTACCATTATCAATCATACACTAATTCAATTATTTTTGTTACTTCACAGTCACACTCGAACTAGCTAAGCCACTGAAATGGAAAAAATTACACACACGAAGATGTTGAAAAAAATCTATTGGTTTTTTTAGCACAAGTTAGATTTTGTGGATGAGATGAAGATGATAATAGTTTGGATTTAGCACGTGGTTCTGAATATTCCACGTGGGAATCTTGATATTTTATGATGAGAATTTCTTTAGCACCCATCCCATTTTCTTTTCGGTCGTATGAATTTACTAAAATATGTCTGTGTTACTTACGTTTAGAAGTGTCTTTCATTGAAAAAAATAGTAAAATTTTCCGTACACATGTACGTGGATATCTACTTGTACATTTGTTAAGGCGGATGATTCTGATTGATTTACAAATAGTATTTATTAATTTGTTTATATTCGATTCTAATTGTGAACCAATCACAACCATCCACTTAAATCATATACCGGTACATATTCAAATAATGGACCCGTTTGTTTTGAAATTTTTTGAAAATAGATTTTGTAGTGTTAAAAAATTTACAAAGAAATTTTTTATAAAAGCTTCAAATGAAAATTTTGTTTGAATAATTATTCTTAAAATGTTATTTTAGGTATTTCATCATTTTATTGAAAAAAAATTTAGATATCAAAATTTCAAAAAAATCACTTTTTTTGAAGCTATTTCAAATAGATTTTCATAAAAATCATTTTTGAAATACAACTTTTTATAAAAATTGAGATTTTGACTATTTTTTGTTCTTCAATAATGTACGTCTATGTTATATGATGTCAAAATTAGTGTTTGAATTTAAAAAAACGAATATAAAAAAACTTGTAATATTTTGAAAAACAGTTTTATAAAATCTATTTTCAAAAATACAAAGAAAAAATCTATTTTTTTAAAGTTGAAACAAACATGCCCAATATTTTTTATATCAGAATGTTCATACAAAAATTATAGGTAGTACTATTAATAAATGAGAAGTATAAAATGAGAGATTTAGGGTCTATTTGAAACAATTTTTTTTTTTAGTTTTTAAAATGTGTTTTATAAATGAGTTTTTAAAAACCAAAACACCTATCACATGTTTATGTTTTTTAGTTTTTAAAACAACAAAATGAGAAATAATTTTCAAAAAGGACTTCCAAACATGTTTTTTTTTTTTTAATTTTGAAAACTAAAAAAGAGTATTTGAAAACTGTTTCAAACAAGTCTTTATTAGTTACAAAAGGTCCTAAAAAATATTGTTATTTTGTGAATAAAGTTCTTAGACGCTTTATAATTAATTGTTAGTTTTATCAAATGGAAAGGCATGCGAGAGATATTTTCAGTTTATCAAACTTTTTTTTATTAGTGAAAAAAAAGATTATTTTTTACAATTTGTTATTGATTTTTTTTGGACTTAATTTGTTATTGATTTAATTTGTAATTTAATCTATGACACTTCTTTTGATTTTTTTATTTTGCGTTTCTTTTTATTTGGGCTTACTTTTAATAATCCCACCTAGACAGGGCCTCCAAAAACTAAAAAAGTTCCAACTTAGGTAGCGGATACACTCTAAAAAGCCTATTAAAAAAAAAAATAATGTTTCATACTTAAATAGTAAACGATGTTTATAAAATTTCTAAAAATCTTATTTCTAAAAATCTTATTTTTAGTCTTTTATGAATGGGGTATGATATTGAGGCCGATTCATTTGCTTTTGCCCAACGAAATCTTAGGCCCAAACTTTAGAATTAAAAAATTACCGACTAAAAAGAAGTGCTAAAAATATGCGAATTAAAATTAGTTACACGAGTGTTGTGTTCACATTTGACGCGTTTCTTGTTGAAGTTATGACATGGGTGATGACGAGTGAAGAGTTTAACATATGAGAATGTGACACGTAGATGTTGACAACGCATAGAGAGCGTGTACGCATTTTTTCATGAGAGTTTCTTTCAGTATATAAAGAGGTAGAGGGTTTTCCATTTGGGATCAGAGCAAAGTTTTGAAGAAAAGAAAAGTTTTGAAAGCCAAAGACGAACAAAGAAGAGAAAAATGGCAGCTGTTGAGGGACAGGTTATCGGAGTTCACAGTGTTGATGCTTGGAAGGAACATGTCGAGAAGGGAAAAGAGTCCAAGAAACTGGTAATTATTCTCACGCTTGATCTTTCTTTTTGCATTTTTATTTTTAAATTATTAGATCGCTAGGGTTTTGGAATTCGTTGATATGGATAGTTTTGTAACCTAATTGTTGATCCTTTGTAAGTAGCTCTTGATTGATTGATTCCTTTGCTGTTGTTGTTGATGTGTCAATTTGATCCTCCAATTGGGGGCATAGGATGAATATGGATACGAAAATGAAATTATTTTAACATTTTAGAGTTTGGGAATTTGAAATTTTGATGGATTTTGTGGGAAATGGAATTAGGGTTTAGAAGATGGGGAGGGTTTGAGTATTTTGAGCAAAAGAATGTTTGAAATGGTTAATCAATTCAGTTTATGAAAATTTTGAGTGGAAAGTATGAAGGATATAATATAAGGGTTTTAAGAAATTGGAATTGAATTCGACCTAAATATTGTTGAGAGACAAATTGCTCATTAGGGTAATTTTTTAGTTTTCATTTTGGGTTTTGTATTTATTCATTATCATAATTTGTTCCTGGCTTGATACTAAGATTAGAATTAGGAGTCTAAAAATGTCTAATATCAGTATAAATAAGGGTTAGTGTTAGTATTATGTATTGTCTAACAATTTAAAATGTTCTGTTCATTTTCGTCTTTCTTTATCTTAAACCTTTTCAACAAACCTGCCTGTTGTTACATATCAACATGAAATTACCCCTTATTCATATCAACTTCACCAAACCCCTTTCTTAGGGTAAACTAACACGAGGTTACAGTCTTTACTTCGACACTAAATCTTTAATGATTACTGGCATGGAATCTTCCACTAACCTTATGTCAAATCTTTGACCTATGCTCTTAGAACTTTTTTTGGGATTATGCTCTTAGAACTTTTAACTCCCTATTATTTTGTGTTTAAGCCTTGTTATTGAAGATTGTGGCATCTTTTGTATTATTTGTGATTCTCTAAAATTGTTGATTTTAATTTTTGAACAAGTTTAAAGTACTGAAAGAAAATCACTTTGCAGATTGTTGTTGATTTTACTGCTTCTTGGTGCGGCCCATGCCGTTTCATTGCCCCAATTTTGGCAGAGATTGCTAAAACCCTTCCACATGTCACCTTCCTTAAGGTTGATGTTGATGAATTGAAGGTGAGCATATCTAAATTTACCACATGACCTTATTATTATTGTTTTTAACCTTAAACCTAAAGCTTTCTGATGTCTATTTCTTTAACTAAGAATCCTGCAATTGACTACATTGATTAATTTCTTCAGACTGTTGCTGAGGAGTGGGGAGTTGAAGCTATGCCAACATTCCTGTTCTTGAAAGACGGAAAACTTGTGGACAAGGTTGTGGGTGCTCAGAAGGAGCAGCTGCAATTGACAATATCCAAGCATGCAACTGCTGATGCTTGAATGGTCGTTTGAACTAAACATTATCTATTTCGAGTCAGTTTGCATTTTGCTATTTGAGTCTGGTTGTCTGGTTTCTGTATGGTTTGGAATTTTAGAATCTTTATAACATGGTTGGATATGTGAATAAAATTGTTGTGTGGTAGTACTTGAAACAGTTTCACATCTATGAACTAGCAATAATATAAGCAACTGACTTGCATTGCATTAGCAATTAGATAGCATTTCTGAAAACATTTAGCTTGTGCGATATATTTTCTTATTATCTGGGCATTATTATCTCTGCTTATTATCCATCCATGAAACCCATTTTGATTGGGGTGGATCATACTTCAATTTTCTTATATTGAACTTGAAACAAAAACTTCAAGAGTGAATTCTATTGGACAAGAGTAATCCCAAACAAATTTTTTGACACGAACATGCTTGTGTACAACTTGTATGATCAAGCAATTTACAAAGGATTTTTTTTTTTTAATCGAAAATACTGCTGTTTTTACTTGATGTTCAAAATAGTAGTAAATTACAAATAATAATCTAGGCTAGAAGGCTACATCTTTATGTATAAATCAGGTGGTTTGGGGCAAGATCAAGAAACACAAAGTTGTAAGCTATATATAGTGTCTGTTTTGAACTATGTTGAGCAGTTATAGACACATGTTTAGATCTTCAAACACAATTCTAGTCACATCTGAAGATGTTTCCATCTTGTTTTCTAAAGCAATTTTGTGGATTGAAATGAATTTCACTTGAAGCAACCTTTTCTAGCTTATATATTCAATTGTAATTGATTCTCTAATAAATAAATAAGTTTTATATATCAGCTTTTCCCCTTTCAAAACAAATGGCCATTTTGCAATTCTACATTTTCATGTCTCTCCTGCATTTCAGTTTGCAGCTGCAACACTCTCTTCCCTATGTTTTTTTTCTTCTTTTTGATGTAAATCTGGTTCTGATTCAAGTCAACTAATATGGGATGATAAGTTGATGCCTTGCATGTGGCAAAATCAATCATTGATAAAAAAATAAAAATTAAAGTCAATGATATTCGAATCAAAAGTGTGGCTGTGCACTATGTATTAGTAGTTTATAATTTATAATAAATTGACAAAATAAACTGTCTTATTTATCAAAACAAAAATGAAACAAGTGGTCACGTTTGTATGCATTCACACCTCGAAAATCAATCACAGTTATGTTTTTTATTGTTGCTGTTGTTGTTTCCTTTCTTTACCTTTTACCTGGTAGTCATAGTTTTACTTCTCAAAGCTGAATTTTAAGTTACATAGTTTTACTCTTATGGTATCATAGTGTTTGATTGGGACTGTTCTATTGAAAATTAGTAGAAATTTATAGAAGATTCTCATTCATATTCAAGATGGAGAGGAATTCGATTAACCCCAACAATCCCATTGTCCTGTGTGATTTCACTACCAACAGTGGATAACAATTACCATGGTTATACAAGAAAAATTGCTATTAAGTTTTGATTTGTCGAAGGATCGACAAAAGTGTCAAAAAAAAATGGTCTCAATTGTATAACACAAGTTTGACCCTAGCGAATTTCAAGAGTGTTGTGCTGAAGATATCAGAATATTTCAATGATGTTGAGTATTATGATGGGGACTTGACGAGTATAGGTCTATACAGCAATGCGAGAAGTATCAATATTGTATAGAGAACTAACGAATTTCAATAGTGTTGCGCTCAATAGAGAAGTTTCAGTGGTGCTTCTTGTACATAGTTGGAATGCCCAGGTATTTTCCGATGGAGATTGAAGAAAACTATCGATGATTAAACAACAACCCTGAGCATATTTTAAACTTGTATGTACAGACAAATTAGAAGAAAATAAATGAAAGAATGTCTCGTCTTAAGATTGTAATTTTCTCTTCCAACTAGATACAATAAAATGACAAGTCCAAAATTGTAAATTACAAATAATAATCTAGGCTTGCCTCCAAAAAAATTACATAATCTAGACTGCTTATTTTGTATAAATCACAGTGGTTTCAGGGACACACACCTAACCCTTAAATGAAGTCGCATACAAACTGAATCTGATTTATTGCAAGCTATATAACTTATTATTGCTTCAAGGCTACCCTCTTTCAAAACATAGCAAAGCCGGAGAATTCACGAGTATCAAACAATTGGGTTCACTACTCATGAACTCCTGCAGTATGTACTGTTCTCTTCACCAAAGATATTTTCCAAGGATTTCCACCTAATTCTTCAAACACTACTATCAAGTTCTGTGTTGGCTTTAGCCACGACCTTGGAACATGATACCTGCGACATCATTCCATACAGAAAATGGGTAAATATGTCCATTCTTTCATCACTATACAATAGAAATTAATAAGGGCATTGTACACGACACATTGTACCAAAAAGGTTGTGTCATTGTAGAGTAAATATCTAATTTGATCCTTGAAATTGTAAGATTGTATTAACCTAATCTTCACATCAACGATATTCCAAAATGATATCTGAGGTTGCAAAATGTTAATCAGATTTGTGTTTGTCACTTCGTTGATATTTGCATGAGCTATAATGATATTAAGTTGTGGATATGAGCGATGAATTAGACATGGATGCATTTGATAACGGATCAAAACTGAGGGACGAACTCGATTAATAGTTTGCGATTTCAAACATCGTTTTGGAATATTAGTGATATGAGACACTAGATTCATACGGTCCTAGAATTTCAGAAACCAACTTGAGCAATTACTCCACATTTTCCTAAACACACAAAGAAAAACTATACCATCGTTGAGTGGGTTGTCCACAACCAAGTTGGCACTTTGCAGGCTTGAATACCCCAGAATAGCTGCAGGAATTACAGCCAGCGTCACCCTTTGCATAAGCCATCCAATATCTTCCTATGCTCTGCCCATTAATCCATACTTGGCCCTTACCCATACTTCCCAGGTCCAAAGCCAATGGTTCGTTTCCCGCAGGTGTGTTAAAATATGCCTGAAGGTTTGCAAGTTTATGGTAATTGGTAAGCTTCTAGTTGAAGATCACAATAGATTATGCAATAAGCTAGTAAACTGTCCTTACTTTGTGCCATTTTAGTTGTGACTGGCTTCGAGAAACTAGTGAATCTTGAACCCAATCAACATTTGAGATCCCATTTGGTGACGCCAAATTCACAGCCTCTCCTTTTAGGCCAACCTGTTAAACAACATAATGTAATCAATACTGAGTTTTTCTTCAAATTGATTGAAATTTAAGAATGCATAGATTATATTTTGTATGTTTTCTGTGTGCATCAGACCTGATAAGACCATTTATAATGCGTCAAATCTTTTGGTCCATTGTCAAGACCATGGAGCAAAACTGGACCAGTGATCCCTGTCTCCCATGTTTCATAGTGTCGGCCAACGTTCTTCCAAATTAAAAAAAAAAAAGGCAAAATCAATCAGTAACGTGTCTGACAAGAAAATGGAAACATTTGAAGCTGTGCAACCCAATGCTCAAGTTCAAGTTCGAATGAGAGGCAAGGTATTAAGTACTAACTGGCAATCCAACAGTCACACTAAGAAGAGCAATTTTATTTGTTCCTGCATGTAGATTAACTGGTCCACTAAACGTGCAACTTCGCTGTTTCCTTGTCCCAAAAGCCGACCCTGTAAAACAGATCGGTCATCTTCACTTAACTCATAATCAGTATGCAAATAAATCAACTACCATGTTTATCTGAATGTCTGCATACCTGAAAATTGCCCATTAACAAACACATGGACAGCATGTCCTGCAGACTGCACGTTAATGCTGGGTTTGCGTCCTCCTCGAATAGATGATTCTGATGAACTTATGTCAACACTACAGCATGCCAACCAAAAAACAGTAAGATTCCAAAGGCAGATAAGTGAGAAGGTTTTTCTTTGACGAAAATAAGTGAGAAGGTTGGATAACATATTTTATGTGTAAAAGATTTTAAACTGGAAGATGTTTAAAATAGTCAAGTACAGGAATTTATTGGAAACAAAAACAAGCAAATTTCTTCCGATTGAATCTCCATTTTGATAAAATAGACACCGCCTAGAAAATTATTGTTTGTATTCAAACCAGCTCAAAAAAGTGGTAAATCATTTGATGGCGTATCTGAAAATCTAGGAATCACTTGTCTTACCTGGTTATGTACCACAGATAGTCACTGGTGTCTCTGGTAACGTTGAGGTGTTCTAAGAGTCCAACAGCTGTAATCCTTGAGCTTTCATCCAGAGAAGATAGATCTTCATCATAGGTCTCCCACGAGAACCTAGAAATGACAGGAAGCATTTTTACCACTGAAGTTTGAGCTCCCACCTTCATGAAAACAAATAATCCAATCAAATACTTGATTGATGCAAAGGACAAGGCTTAATAGGAAATAAATTCCGTCACGTTTAATCAACATAGCATAAAAGGTCCTGCAAAATATTCTTACTTTTGCAGTATTAAATATGGAAGTTCTGCAATCGGGGAGGATGCTTATGGACCACGGAGGCAAGTCATAGTGCTTATTATTGAAAATCACAGTAGCAGCAGACTGTACATGATAGTTTGCTAGAAAAGCTGCACATCCTGCAGTTCCTGCATGGAATACATGAGCCTGGAAAATCACCAAGCACATAGAGAGAATAGGGTAGTGTGTTTGTCACAATAGTATTAGTTTATCATAAACAAGCACATAACTATAAGAGGGTTAGTTGCTTCATATCAGTGACAATTTACCTGTTGAAGTGTTCCTAAGGATGTAACCGTAGGATCCGATGAAACTAAAGCATGCTCACATTGCTTGATAGCTTTATGAAGCTCCTTCAAATGACTATATTTTGGTTGCCGAATCAAACCTAAACAACGTAATGAAGTGCTCAAATGTTCTATTACATGTATTAATCTGTCTATAAGAGCACACAAGTCTCGTAATAATTCCAAGATTTCCATAAGGTCGGTAAACTATATCTATACTACTCATTCAAATGCTCGGGGAATCATGTAGCAAACAAAATAATCAAGGAAACTGCACATAACAAGCATGATTTTCTTACCATATTCATCAATTGGAGCATCATAGTCATAGCTTGTAGTAATGAATGGACCCCCAGCTGATCGTCCAAAGTTAGTTCCTCCATGGTACTATAATTTATCATTAAGGACAAAGGTGAAACTTAGGATTCAAAGCAAGGCACTGCATCTTTTGTTGCAGCAAAAAGAAGAACTGAACCTCATCCCAATCGTTAAAATTACGTTTGGAAATATGAGAAATATTTCATAGAAAGAGACCAACCATGTAGTAATTCACATATGAGCCACCCTTCTGAATGAAACGAGCAACTGCAAATGCTAGATCTTGAACTGGTCGCTGATGAATTGGGCCACCAAAATCTGTAAACCTTGTGATCATGGGGAATAGAAAGTAAGAGATCCTGAACAAGTGTATCTAACACCTATCTATAGTCATAGAACAATATATAGCTTACCAGCCACTCCAAGACTCAGTCCACATGCTAGGTTTATATGGTTTATTTGGAGAGAAATCGTGACAGTAAAACCCATTACATGTATTAATCTGTAGTGGAAAATTGAATGGATCATATTCAACCCTTAATATGAATTTAATGTATGGTGAGCCTAAAGATAGAACTTGAGATTAGAACATAATTTCAATTCTTGAACTCACCACAGGATCAGGGGCATCATTTTCCTTGCACATCACCCAAGGGACTCCTGTTTTCAATCCAACAGCCATATTAGCAGCCCAGTTTAGGTATGCATGACCAGCAGCTCCCATTGCCCTACTCTCTGGTCCGTATTCGTTCTCAATCTAGAAAACACAAGAGTGTGGCAAAAAAGGAAAAGTACAAGACTTCATCTTAAAGCAGTAATTTATTGGTATGAAATGTGAATACACTTAAGTTCCATCTCCTCCTAGTTTTTTCAGCATTTTCTTCGATTATGCACACACATTGAAAAAGAACCGAATACCTGAGAAAAAATGATTGGACCACCCTGAGATTGAAACAACTTTTCATTCTTCATCATTTGAACAATCTTCTGAGTAAAACCTTGCATTGCAGCCTAAAACAAAATTATACCAATCAGATTATTCAAGACTCGAGTCAATGCCAAGAAAGCAGATTATCATGAAGTCAAAGAAAGTTAAACCTTGAAAGGCCCATTATCTGTTCTGAAGCTTATTCCAGGAACATACTTCAACCAAACAGGAATTCCCCTATACCATCAATTAGACAATGAAATTATTAATCACAATAAGCTTACATAAAAATAAAAAACAAAAATTGAAGCAGTAGCACATATTGTACCCAAAGTTCCACTCGGCACAAACATAAGGTCCAATGCGAAGATTGGCGTAAAGCCCCACCTTTTGCACTGTCTTAATAAACCTTACTAGATCATATCTTCCGTCAAAATTGTACTGCAATGCAACCCATAATCAGAAAAACAACTAACAACATAAACAAAAGTACATTTTTTAAGAGTTTCATGAAGAATAAGGGTATTATTACATTTTGAGGAGATGGTTCATGAACATCCCAGAAGACATAAGTGTCAATAACATCGAGACCACCATGTTTGGCCTTACGAATTAGATCTTCCCACATCTAAAAAACACACATTTGAAACAAATTACAAAATAACAATAACTTGAAATTAATAATCTTAACATGCAAATGCAAAATTAGAGAGTGAATGTGATGAAGAGAAAACATACCTCAGGGGTGCTTCTAGGATAGTGAATTGAGCCAGAAATAAGGATTCTTCTTTGGCCATTAATGAGAAGAGACTTTCTATCATAAGTAACATTGCAATCACAACACAGAAACAAAAGAAAGAATGCAATTACTACTACTAGTAGTAGTGGCTTTGAAAGTGAAGTAGTGTTCATGTTTCTTTAATTATTATCTAGTCAAAGAAGAAGAATGGTGCGTGAGTGAGTGAGTGAGTGAGTGAGTGAGCATTATGATATTAACTGTTTTCCATTTCCACAGCACACATGATGTTAGCTTTTGCTGTCAGTAGATACCTTATTTAATTGTTTGTGTCGGAAGCAGTATTTATTTACAAGAATTGAAATGAAAAATGCAAATTTATTTTCTTAAGGAGAGAAGAGAACCGTTGGGTTTGGTAATGATAGAAAATAAATGACGTTGCTAGTTGCTACTCATGATTTAGTAAGATTGAAGAAGAACATCATCATTATTATTTCCAAATACCATTCACTTTATAGATTTCTTTCGGTTAAACATTTGTTTCCTTTATTACATCTCACTTAATAGTTAATAACACTTACTCAGTAGTACTCCCTTGGACGAATAAATTATAGTACTACACAGTAAAATACAAATATTAAAGGGAAAATTATCAATCATTGAATTGTGTTAAATAGTTACCGAGCAAATGAATATCAACAAGGGGATGTAGCTCAGATGGTAGAGCGCTCGCTTAGCATGCGAGAGGTACGGGGATCGATGCCCCGCATCTCCATTTTTTTGTGTTTTTCGTGCCATTTTTATCTGTATCGTTCAGAAATGAAAAGGCCTAATGAAGTGGGCATATGGATGAATCCATATTTCTTTTTGAATGGCAGTGATAACAATTTTTCTCTCCCCCATATTTCTCCAAAACCCCCATGTTTTCAAATTTTGTCCTTCAACTTATTTCAGAAATTTTTTTATAATGTACATTTTTTTATTTTTGGAAAACATTTTCCAAAATGCCCCTCCATATACATTTCAACATGAAATTGTCAGTTTTTATCATCATTTTTTTTTTGGAAATATCTATACTTTTCCATAATAAGATACTAAACTTTTTTATAGCATTTTATCTTTTCATATAAAATAATTTATTTTTTAAAAATCATGTGGTGGACAACTATGGATAGCAGAAAGGGCTCATACGGGAACAGTTTATAGCTTGAGGAGTCGACGTGGAGGACGTATTTGCTGCAATAGTTAGTTGGATGTTGGTTTATGTAATTTTGGATAATTTTTGTATTTTGCTTTGTCAGATAATGGTTTGTTTATGTTATTTGGAATTTTTTATTATTTATAATGACAATTATATGATGAATTTGATGAGAATTATATTTTGGATTATGTTTGGCTACAAATTATTGTTAAAAGCATGGACAAAAAAAATCCAGACTAATGAAAAGTCAGTTTATTCTAATATCAAATTTGTATTTCGAAAATGTTGTCCGAACCAGTTTCGGATTATGTATTCTGAAACTCTTGAATTTTCAGGATATTTTTGAAAAAAATTCGAAATAGTTTAATTTCTAAAATATTTTAAAAAATATAATCTGAAAATCTGTTATATAGATGTATTATATAGTTTGGTGCATTATCAGGGATATGTATTTCAATAATTTAAATTTTATAATAATTTTTATGCTATATTTTAAAATTCGAATGTTTCGGGACAATAACTAGATATTATTTACCATACCGGTTAACAATTTTATTTTATTTTACTCAAAACAGTGAAAAGTGATTATTTTTTATAAATAAAATATAAAAAATTAGTATGATGATTATTATAAACAATCAAGCATGTTGGTGGGGGTTAATATTCCTGAGTCTTGGTTGGGTGAGGCTGCGTCCGCATTGCGTTGTAGAGTGGGAAAGATTCCTTTCATTTACATAGGCCTCCTTGTTGGGGGTGTTCCGCGGCGTCTGGGATTCTGGGAACCTGTGTTGGCTCGTCTAAAGAAAAGATTATCTGGGTGGAAGAGTCGCTTCCTGTCTTTTGGTGGTCGTCTGATTTTGCTCAAGTCTGTTTTAACTTCTCTGCCTGTCTATGCTCTTTCCTTCTTCAAAGCTCCCTCAGGTATTATTTCTTCTATTGAATCTCTTTTGATTAATTTTTTTTGGGGGGGGAGTGAGGTTTCTAGGAAAATATCTTGGATTAGTTGGAACTCTATTTGCCTTCGCAAGGAGTATGGAGGTTTGGGGGTTAGGAAGTTGAGGGAATTTAATTTGGCTCTTTTAGGAAAATGGTGTTGGAGGATGTTGGTGGATAGAGAGGGACTTTGGTATCGAGTTCTGGTAGCTCGTTATGGTGTGGATAGAGGGAGATTGAGAGATGGGGGGAGGAGAGGGTCTTCGTGGTGGAGGGAGATAGCGCGGATTAAGGATAATGGAGGTGGGTTAGGGGGTGCGTGGTTCGGGGAGAGTATTGTGAAAAAGGTGGGGGACGGGACAGACACTTTGTTTTGGTACGATCCCTGGGTGGATGGGATTCCTTTGTGTTTGCATTTTAGACGCCTATTTGATTTGGCCGTGACCCAGTTGTGCTCGGTGGCTGAGATGGCCTTGCTCGGATGGGGGGCTGGTGGGGCGGCATGGGTGTGGCGGAGGCCGTTGAGAGGGTGGGAGGAGGAGATGTTGGGGGAGTGTCAGAGCTTACTTCTTAACATATCTTTGCAGGTACATTCTCCAGATAGCTGGTTGTGGTAGCCTGATCCTGATAATGGATACTCTGTTCGCAGTGCCTATCACCTTCTGACCTTTCAAGATTCGGTTACTCTTCATGCTGCGGATGATCTCATTTGGCACCCTCAGGTCCCCTTGAAGGTTTCCATTCTCGCGTGGCGGCTCTTGCGTGACAGGTTACCTACTAAAGGAAACCTGGTTACTCGAGGCATTTTATCTCCGGAGGCTCATTTCTGTGTATCTGGATGTGGAGCAGTTGAATCGGCTCAACACTTATTTCTCTGCTGTAGCACTTTTGGACAGCTTTGACCCTTGGTCAGTTATTGGATTGGATCTCCTCTGGTGGATTCTCATACTATACCGGATCATTTTTCCCAGTTTACTCTCTCAGCAGGAGGCTCTAGGGGGCGTCGCTCTTTTATGCAACTCATATGGCTTGTTAGCGTTTGGGTTGTATGGAATGAGCGAAATTCCATATGTTTCACTACAAGAAAACATCAATTTAGTGGTCACAATAAATGGCCACAAAGTGGGAAAAATGGCCACAAAGTGAAAAAAATGGCGAATTTAGTGGCCACCATGTTTGGCCGCTATTTTGCTGGCCGCTAAGACATACAGGCGGCCCAAGTGGCCGCAAAATACATATATTTTTTTGAAAAAAAATAAAAATGAAAAGCAGCAATTATCGGTCAAAGTAATTTCTTTTGGATCTTATTTTGCAAATTGATTTACAGATCTTGCACTTGCACAGAAGATCTAACAATTTCTTCTTCTTCTTTTTTCAAATCAAAACAATATCTTCCAAACCAAAGTCATGGAAATCATGAATAGCAAGAGCCCTTGAATAGCAGCAACCAACACATAACAAAGCACCAGATCTGCGTTTGATTTCCATGGAGACACCCAACATGGAGACACCTATACCAAGATCCCTTGAATAGCAAACAACACATAACAAGCAAAGTCATGAAATCCAAACAAGCACCAGATCTGCGTTTGATTTAAACAACACAAACGAGTATGAGAACCTCCAAACAACATATCTGCGTGAATGGAAGAACTATTTGTTTCAAATTCGTAAACCTGCAAAATTCATAGACATACATACCTCTTTGTTTCTTTGTCTGGTGGAAGAACTATTTGGATTGACACTTTGGACAAGTCAGCATCAATGACTTGAGTGAACACAGGTGTAGTCATTGGTATCTTTTTTGTTGTTGAATTTTTTCCGAATATATACTTGTATAGGAGGATTTCTAACATGTATGAATTATCTGGATTTTATAAGAGATGATTTGGATTTTGTAGGGGAGGGTGGCTGAAATCTGAAAACTTTTAGAGAGAAGGGGAGTGTTTGAAAATTAAGAGAGAGAAAGGGTTTTAATCACTAACTGAATGGATGCATAACAATTATTATTATTATTATTTTAATTCAGTCTAACTTTGTGGCCGTTTTAATCGCCGGTAAGTGGTCACTTCGTTCTGGAAATAATATTTTTTTATATAGTGGTCGTTTTTCCTTATTTTGCGGCCGTTTAGGCCGCCACAAAGTTATTGGGGGCTAAAGTGGGCAATAAGTTTAAATTGAATCCCCACTAAATGAAGGTATTCTTGTAGTGTTTCAGTAGCTCAGCAAATTCACTACAGCACATGTTGGACAAGATCAAGAATTATTCTTATAGGTGGTTGAAGGCGACGAGTTGTACTTTAGCTTTAAACTACCATAGTTGGTGGTCTAGTCCATTGATTTGTTTGGGCCTTGCTTGACTTTTATGTTCCTAATATTTTGTAAGTATTCACATTTTCTCACAGTTTCTTTCAGTACATCTTGTGCTGAGGAGAGTTGTGGTTGTGTTCATATATATATAGATGTCTCATTTTGACTTGTTCAAAACAAAAAAAAATTATATATTTCTCATGAAATAATTTTATCTAAAATTCAATAACCAACAAATGATCATTAATTTATTCAATTTCTCCTTTTTGTTGGAAAAAAAGAGGGCCTTAGCCCATTAATTTATTCAATTTCGCAGAATAATATTTTGTCCCGACATCCACTTGCTCTTAATTTCTGATTGTCGTTGAAGAATTTAATTAGAATAATGTTTTCTAATTCTAAATATTAAATGGACTCTCTCTAACTACATATGTACCGCCATGCAATCTAAGCATTAGATTTTCTATATTATTTTATTTTTTGGACCTTGAGAGCTGGGTGTTGCTAAGCTTCCACATTTGAAATTGGAACATAGTTGAGTGATTTTGACGTTATGATTATTTGTATACAGCTAGCATCATATCATATATATAGCAGACATATACACCTCCTTATTAAGCCATTATTATCGAATTAATTAATTTTGTCGATGAATAGAAAAGAAAGAGAACCTAGAAGAAAAATGAGAGGATGTTCATTTGGTTAGTTTTTGGTGTTTTGCTTCGCCTATTGCACTTGAGCTTGACAAGAATCGCCACACTCCCAGTGTCTGCAACCACGTGAACCATCCTTTGATATTGGTCCCACGCAGATCCTCTGTATCAATATGTGACCTTGCCAACTATTGTTTCAGGGTTATGTTAACATGTGTTCTATTGTTAAGAACATTTGTTAAATATGAAAGATATTTTATTAGTTTATATATGCACAATTACAATTACTATGATGAATTCAACTATAACAAACAAAATGTCTAATTTTTCGATTGAGTCAAGTGGTAATTTATTTGTCGTGTGTGATTTACTTTTAGGAGGTTAGAGTTGTTTAGTGTTTTCTAAAATCTGGGAGGTGGCGATTGAGGGTTGATTTATGTTTGACAATTTGAAAGTACATTTGCAAGTGATTGATATAAATGTTGAATTATCTTAAGAATGGATTTTTTTTGTAAGACCCCTTGACATCCTTCAACCTTCTATGAGTGCACAATGAAACATATGCTCTTACATTGGGGTCGAAGAGATTTGTGGTTGTACGTTGGCCAACTCAATTTCTGGCCAAGGCGTAGGGTTCGACAATTCGTTATTTACTAGGTCCCAAAAGTTAAAATCCTCCTTAGACCTCCACAAATAGTGGGCCGACTTTGACAAATAGTAAAAAAGAAGTTTGATTTCTAACTCTTACGTATAAATTCCGACACAAAACAATTACAACCTATATATACAGAGGTTAAAAACGGGTCGGGTGCAAAAATTGTGAGAAAAGACTAATAGAACGTTATGTAAAAAATGTGAGGCACGTGTCTGGTGGCTTGACCCACGTGCCTTTCCAAATTCAAGGTTCTGGTAGTTGTTGTATGTCACTATAAAATTGAGAGACTTTGTATCTCAAATCCGAGACACACACACTTTCTAATTTTCATTCTGCACCCCCTCCTTCTTTCTATCCCACACACTATCTTTCCTTAAGAAAGAATACTCTCTCGCTAGCTAGCTAGCTATAGCTATGTCGATTCCCTAGCAGTTTTCTTTGTATTCATTTCACTAAAATGCATTGCAACTAAACTACGTAAAAACTATGTAAAGAGCTTCAAAAGGAAGAAAGAAAGAAATAAATGTGAGGTGGCTATATAGCTAGAGAGAAGAAAGTGATATAGATCGTTCGAGAGCAACGGAGGAATCAGGACACACACAACAAGAAAGAAGAAAGAATCTTTATCTTTCTGCAAATTGCGTACAAAATCTTTAAAGTGAAAATCTTCCTTACGTTAACACAACACAAGATTTTGTTCTCTTTAGTTTGGACCTTTCCAACATTTTATATCTTTCCCTACTCTTTTTCTTTTCTTTTCATAAAAGACACATGAGTTACATATGCTGCGCACATGCACGTAGTCTACATATTATAGCAGTTTCAAGAAAATCAATGGCAGCCATGAAGAACAACCTACTTGTTACTATTCTGTTATCATTGGCCATCTGCTGTTTAGTTTTAACGGTTGGATTAACGGTGGAGCCAACTTTAACGGAGATTGGACTGGATGGTGAAGTGAGTGTAGAAGCTTCGGAATTAGAAGCAGTTTCATTGGATTTCGGGAGGTTAAGTAGGAGAGAAGAGAAGACGACGTTGGCCCTAGTTCGGCCAGCGTCGCTAGATGATGTGGTCAAGGTAGTTAAAGCCGCAAATAAGTGGCCATCTTTTGCGGTGTCGGCGAGAGGACACGGACACTCAATAAGTGGACAAGCGGATACAAGGATGAAAGGTGTGGTGATTGAAATGGGAAAAGGTAGTGGAGAAATTAAAGTTTGGGAGAAAGAAATGTATGTGGATGTTTGGGGTGGAGAATTGTGGATAGATGTGTTGAAGGCAACAATGGAGTATGGGTTAGCACCTATGTCTTGGACTGATTACTTGTATTTGTCTGTGGGTGGTACCTTATCCAACGCTGGTATTAGTGGTCAAACTTTCAATTATGGTCCTCAAATCTCCAATGTTTTTGAACTTGATGTTGTTACAGGTAATAATTTCTTAATTTATTTCATCAATTATTATCTTATTGGTATGTCATGGTATGTGTACTTTTGTGTAATATAGGAAAGGGTGAGGTGATGACGTGTTCAGAAGAACGTAACTCAGACTTGTTCCATGCTGTTCTTGGTGGTCTTGGACAATTTGGGATCATCACAAGAGCTAGAATTGCTCTTCAACCAGCTCCTCAAAGAGTATGTACATTACATCTCTCTCCTACGTACTTCATGATCTGATTCCTCTCACTCTTACACACTCAATTTGTTATTTCTTTTTCTATAAGTACATTATTTGCGTCATGACCCACCTTATTCTAAAGTTTTGTTATTGGCTATAATACTCCTACAGGAAAAATATACACGAACCGACATTATATTCCTTGAAAGTATAATCTACGACCACATTCATCTTTAATGTATCAAAATTGCGTACATGTTTACAATTATCTCATTTATTAGTTATTTTGGTATCATATCACGAGTAATAATTCCGAAGTACAATATATATACACAAGTTCAAATAAATAGCGTAATTTGTGTTTTCTGAAGTCGTCGGTTGGTTCAACATGGTTTTGCATTTGTTGATAGGTATGGTGTGGCACATGAGATGTCTTTCCTAAGAAATCTTTCTTAACATCAGCAAAAACCTAATTAGAAAGGGTCGTTTTCAAGGGCATGATTTGGTAACCACCCTTATTAATTTCTAATAGTAAAAATATCGCAATTGATCTCATTTACGTCTCACCTGCTTGCAACTAGGCCAACTAAATTTATTTATTTTCGGTCAATTAACAAACTATGACTATAATTGTCAAAAACAAACAAACTATGACTATAGGCTAATTAAGAAAAATTATGACCGGTGATTGATGAGTTTTTTAAATTTAACAATGTAGAGGTTATATGTGAAAACTGAAAAGTGCCCAAAGTGTACCAGTTAAACATGTAAAATATCGAAATTTTGTATTATAGATGATATTTTAAACTAATTTTTTTTTAATACACCATGTTTCAAGTACTTTAGTCTCTAAAGGTACTATTTAATGTTTTCCTTAAATATTCTAGTGCAGCATATGATATATCATTAATATTTTTAACTGCAGGTTCGTTGGATACGAGTTTTGTACTCGAATTTTTCAACCTTTAGTAAGGACCAGGAGTTTCTTATCTCACTGCATGGGAGACAAGCAAGCCAAAGATTTGATTATGTTGAAGGTTTTGTGATAGTTGATGAAGGACTCATCAATAACTGGAGGTCCTCTTTCTTTTCACCAAGTAATCCTGTTAAAATCAGTTCTCTTAATGCTGATGGAGGTGTTTTGTACTGTTTAGAAATTACCAAAAACTACCACCAAGGAAATGCTGATTCTGTTGATGAGGTACACACCATATATATACCCTTGTTTGTTTGCTTGTGTGACAGTAACTACCATTGCTTTCGGTTGTTACTATTATTATTTAACCGCTAAATTACATGGTAATTAAATATAAGAGTGACAAGGTGTGTTCAACTCCTTAATTGAAAAATCAAAATATATATAAAGCAAACAGACAAACATGAAGGAATGATGTTGGTTAGTATATTAGCATAATATAACTTATAGATGGAAAGCTAGTAGTATAGTCATTTTATATATTTAAGTTAGTTAACCATATGTGAATAATAGTACTTTTTATTAAATTAAAGTACAGGAATTACTTTCTGCCCCCCGTATGTTTTCATAACAAAACATGACAGATTTTAGTCTGAACTTTAAACTGCGCAGGCAGCCCACTAGATTATTCTCTTGCTTTTAGCTTCCCTCAATGACTCAATCCATGCAAAAGATAATTAACTAGTACTTATTAATATAAAGAGGCATGCATCCCTACAAAAGCAGCCACTAAGTAGCAGCTTTCTTTTTCATAGTTATTTAATTTGTAAGTAGATTTGGGTATATATCAATTAAATAAAATAGACTTATTTGTTTGTGGTTTTAAAATTTTGATTGTTCCATATTGTATTTGCATTAGCTAGGACAAAGAATGTTTAATGATTTTTATTTTGTGAATATCATTTCATGGTACAGGAAATAGAAGCTCTATTGAAAAAGCTAGATTTTATACCAACATCAGTGTTCACAACAGACGTGCCTTATGTGGATTTTCTGAATCGTGTACATAAGGCAGAACTCAAACTTAGATCTAAGGGTTTATGGGACGTATCCCATCCATGGCTCAATCTTTTTGTTCCAAAATCAAGGATAGAAGATTTTGACAAGGGTGTGTTCAAGGGCATTTTGGGAAATAAGACAAGTGGTCCTATTCTCATCTACCCTATGAACAAAAACAAGTAAGTTTATTTCCCGAATGATCCATATATTTGCTTAATAACTTGTCATTTTTCATGCTTCGACAAAAATAATAAAAATGGTACTCATGCATGTCCTAGTCATATAGAATAAAACCACTGTATGTTTGCAGGCGTGTCTAGATCCACTAGTCTCATAAACAACATATTTGTTGCTGACAGCTTCTATCTAGGTGTCATTGTTAAGGTGTTTACTATAAGTATAAAAGAGAGTAGAGGATAGTGAAGTCTTTTGATCTTAGAGAGAAAGAGATTGTGCTTGTGCACCATAATATATAAACTAATAGTCTAATATTGCCAATAATTGTGGTAATTAATGATAATGTAAGTGTGAAGATTCAACAAATGATAATGTATATATGGATACGTATGTGCATTATACTAAGTGAGGTCCTCAATAATTCAAGAATTAGGTGACATTTGTTTATAAAGATCATAGAGTGTAGTGAAGAACTATGTGGATCACTTGATAAAAGAATAAGCTGTAGCTTGGACTAAAGAATACTTATCCAAGTGGAAATGAACAATAACAATGCACAGCATGTAGTAGGAAGAGATTAAATTAAGACACACAAGTGTTGTAAAGAAAATCTGTACCAATATGCCAGCTAGGAAATGCTGCACTTTTTCTTTCCCTTTGCTTAGACCAGAAGCAAACAAAAAAGGACGGCCATGATCATCCAAATGGGAAGATTCTGCTGTCAGAAGATCTTTGATTGGGACCTACTCCTGTAAATGGAATGGTAGGGGATGTCTTCCTAGTAAAACCTAGTTCCATTGACACCACCGTATGTGCACCCAACAACCATTGTCCATGTCAGTATATGAATACTTGAATCATACAGTAATTCATCTTTTTCTACATTTTGTTGTCGGCTGAGGAATTATCACACTCCTACATTATTTAAAAACACACATATAAAGGAAATATTCACGCCAAATAACTGCATAAAATATTTGACTAATAATTTCAATATTATCAATTTAGTTAGATGTTATGTACTAAATTTTTTAATTTATCAAAATTTATACTAGCCATATCACTTCATAAACATATGAGATTTAAATATACATACTCCCTCTGGTGTAGTATAAAGATATACGAGAAAAAAAAATCCCTTTGTATAAACAAAAAAAAAGATGCAGATGCCACGTTGGCCTGACAAGTCAAACCATTTGTTTGTTAACAACGTAGTGAGTAGTAAAATACAACTACTGGCTGTCTTCTACTACCGTTTTGCATATCATTGCTTGTATGAGGAGAAAAATCCAAAACATAATTTTAATGAGATAGATTTTGATGTTAGGTGGGACCATCGGAGCTCGGTGGTGACACCAGAAGAGGAGGTGTTTTACCTGGTGGCATTTCTGAGATCAGCTTTGGATGCTGAGACACTGGAATACCTGACTAATGAGAACCGTCAGATTATGAGATTCTGCCATGATTCAAAGATCAAGGTGAAACAGTATCTGCCCCATTACACAACATTACAAGATTGGATGGACCACTTTGGAGATAAGTGGACCCAATTCAATGCCATGAAGATGCAATTCGACCCTCGTCGAATCTTAGCAACTGGCCAGCGTATATTTGATTCTGTTGAACCTTCCACCGTCATCACTAAGGATGACATGTAATGAATCAATGCAGCAAACCAAACAAAACAAATTTGGAAGGACCCAAGTGTAAATAACATAAATAAAGTGGATAATTGATTATTCAGCAATAAACAGTGCTGTACAATAATGCTTAGGAATTAGAAGGATTATATATCACAGCAACAGGGTTGTTTTTTTCTTCCAAAGGTGGGTGGCATGTGCAAGAGGGGTAGTTGAGGTGTTGCTATCTTGAGATTATTGGGATGGATGGAATTGAGTTATTGTTAATTTGTTATCAAGGTGATTGAAGAGAAACGTGGGGACTTTTTTGGAGGGAAAGGGAGATGACAATACACATGACATGTTTCAGTGTAGCGCCCGTGATCCCGACCGCCCGTCTGATTTGGTTGTCTTGTCCACATACAAGCAGCTGTTTACAGGGTCCACTTCTCTGGAATGGATGTTCATGTTTGCCATCTTCCCTGTTTACAATTTTTATCCTTTAATTAGATAAATGTTTTCAACTTAATTACCAAATCCAAATTTCTTGTACATATATTTTCATTTGGTATATTAAAGTTGTCCATCATTTAATTTTTGAGAAATTTATGGGTGAAATGTTGGAATTTATAATCTTATCTTTTAAGCAAGAGGTGCATGCAAGAACAGGTCAAATGATAACAGGTTTAGACAACCATGTATTTGGGCAATATCTAATTATAAAATGACTATGAGACAGAATGGTGTTATTTGCACAATGACGGGAACCTCTTGTATTTGAATAACAGGGGTATGCAAAGCAGGCTCTATGCATTTGATAAAATAATGACTTTTGACATCATCAAGGGCCATATGTAAATAATGTTATAAAAAAAAAGTTTATCAAGGACTATACAATAAGTTTAGAACCCATGCATACAAAATTGTTATATTAACGGATGTAACATTCTCCTATTTGGCTGTCGGTTATCAGACCAACTGACCAAAGATATTCATTCACACAATTAATTATTGAAATTCACACTTGACATCAGCAGAAAGCAAAAACAACAAAGACTATACGCAGTCAATATAGGCTGGGCAGGTAAATAAACTGTTTCAAAACAATATCATAAGCGCTCTCACGAATATGGGATGTGATCATAATCTCAGTTTAAGGACTTATAGACTGTGTTCCTTTTAGTTTAAGCTTTTTTGCTTTTAGCTGATGTTTTGAGGATTGTTACCGCTAGTTTGATCTCCGTTTATTTTATTTTTTGGATTAGACCCTTTTTGTTTTAAAAATAAAACAATCTGATAGGTTGCACAAACAGGACGGATGGATAGGCAAGTAAGTATATAATTCAGCCTAAATGAGTAGAAGATTAATTCATCTTTATCCCTTGATTCGCCTATATTATTAGTATTAGTATAAATAGACCAACCCATAGAATTGTGATTTGTAATCCAAACACCAGATATAGGCAAAAGCACAAACAATTGGCTCCAGGATGATGGCCAGCCAATTTAAAAACTGAGCAAGTAAAATACTTCAGTTTTGTCTTTCAATCTACAGTCTAACAAGTAAACTTATTAAGAAATTTAGCCGGTCTTGATTATATGCTAAAGTAAACTTATTAAGAAATTAAGTGTAAATAATCTTCTTGATCTCATAAGAAAAAAGTGCATTCTCAAAAGGGTCATTTGTGAGAATTTGTTTCATGAGTAAAGAGTTTTTAAAAATAAAACGTATATTAATTGAGAGTATTTTATGAATGACGTCCCTTAAATAGAGTGAAAGCAATTAAATTTGTTTATATTTGAGACCATCAAATATGAATACTTTTTTGCTTATATTTGATATTGTGGGGAGTATTGAACAAAATTATGTATTATCATGTATCATGTATTCTTGACATTTGAAAATGTGATTAGAAGTACTTTGTATATCCATTCCTCATAAGAAAGTTAACGTGACATATATCAATGAAGAGGCTCGAGTTGTGTATGTAAGTAACTATCCCTCTGTGCATTTTTATTTCATTTTGTTCTTTTAAAATTTCTATTAACATATATATACTAACTTAAATTACATCAGACAATTTCTGAGATCAAGAGTCAAGGAACTACTCTAGTGGCAATGTCACCAAATGACTGACTCTCTTGCTCAAGTGTTGGGGAAAGAACATCTGAGATGAGTACAAGATGTGGGAGTGTAGTTTGCTTATCTTAGGTTTTTCCTTTTTGGATTTAATAACAACCCAGGACTCTATGGCACGTCATCTATTTCTACATCTCAAGTGATCAAGTTAGTACAGTCATTTTCTTTGTCCTATTACCAATTGTGCCTTCAAGATCTAAACCATGGGAAGCCAAGGCAACAATGTGAAATGCTGGTACACCAACCCAACCATACATGATCAGCAGTTGTTCAACAACAAGTGGTAAGCAATTCCTCTCGACGGAAGCCTATTGTCATCCTAGTTGAAGGATTGAGCAACAGATACTTCTACTGTTTTACATGATGCATGTCTCTGTTAATTACAGAGTACTTTTTGCTTTAAGAGAACAATAACTAACAAAAATTGGCATGGAAGAAATGAAACACCAGCACACTAATATCAAACTTACCTCCAGGAAGAATCTGCCACTAACTTGAATCATCTTCCACTTCAAGTTGCTTCCCAAATTTTCTTAACGCGAGTGAATATATAGTTTTTCTACTTGCTGAAGTTCTTTCAGCAACCAATTTGACAGCCTAAAAACAAGTAGTCAAAATTAACAAATGTGCTAAAATTGATAAAGTGGAAAAAATGAATTGCGACAAATTAATAAGAATGAATCGATGAAACCTAGAGAAAAAATATGCTTGGTTTGCATGTTTGGAGGGGCAGGGAGAAGAGAGCTTTGAGGAGAAAGAGAGGAGGAAAGAGAGAGTAGTCTCCCACTTGCATGGGGATTTAATTTTCTTCATTGGACTGAAAACCTAAGATACGTGGGAACTCAAAAAGTCCATTTGGGAGACTTTGGAGATTTTGAATAAATTTCCAACTCATTTTCCCTGCCTTTATATACTCTTAAAATAAATAAAATATTACCCATTTTTAGCTTGAACTGGCCGGTGAATCATGAATATCATCATATTCATACTTTGATTTATTTACTTTTTTAATCAAGTTTCTACAAGAACTACAATTGAACGTATCTATATACTAGGAAGCTATTACCGTGGAAAGACTCTCGCCGTTTTCAATTAATTCTCTTAGTTCATTCTCAAGCTTGATGTCGGACGGAGGTTCAACTTTAGGATGTGCTTGCCCTTCAATCAATATAGTAAGTTCTCCCTTTGGCTGACGAATAGAAAATACTTTGTTGGCTTCATCGAGAGTACCGCGCCAAAACTACAAAAGGGAAGTGCATTGTGTCAGTTAAAAAAAATTCGTTAAGAACAAGTGGTATCCTTCGGAACACTATGAAAATAAGAACAAAGACGTCATTTGTGTTTTGAATTCTTATATGCCCGCACTTATGAGTTATGACATGAATTACACCAAGTTTATCATAATAATAGTGTCCCGTTATAGCCTTCTTCTTTGCCAATTGCCATCATGTACCTATTTTTCATGTCAGAAAAACATTTTTGATATAGCTTTCCTCTTTAAAAACTACATAAGTGATATCCATTTTCAATTAAAATAATTCAAGAGTGATGTATATTCATTTGAAACACTACTAACAAATTTTGGCGAACATAATCAATGCTATTCTCTGACTAGCATAAAGTCTTTGTGGGTGCGGGGTATGCCCGAGAAGTTACCCAAAATCACAAATTCACAGCTTCACTATTCTTGAGGAGAATATGCTGATTAAATTAAATCCCGAAGTCAGACATAGTGCAGTAACCATAGTTAAGGAATAAAAGATAAATTTGGTGCTATAAAGCTCCCATCATGGCAGGATCCAACAAAGAGATAGAACTATTGCATATCTATTGTAGGAAGCCCTAACTTACATTAACAAGAGAATGATTTCACAACCTAACCCTATGACCTCCCAATCAAGGAAAACTAATCAAGTTGTAACCCCAGAGCACCCTTCAACCATAGAGTTAAACAATTGTTAAATTTTTCAGCAAGACCTAAAACTAAATAGATTTTTCATAAGAAAAATAATAATATGATGGTAAAGAAGGCTATAACAAGACACCATTGCTATGATACGATTTAACTCATTCCGTTAGTATGGGCATATAAGGAGTCAAAACACTAAAGACCTCTTTGTCCTTATTCCCAATGGTTGAATGAACAGTAGTAGTAGAATCAACAGAAACCACCATAAAAATAAGATAATTAAAAAAATTAAAGTTATCTAATCATGTTTTAAACTACCAAATATTGACTTCAGTAGGATGAATACAAATATCACCTCTTCGTGAAACTTGGTCATTTCTCGAGCAATGACGCATCTCCTGCAATATCATCAAATTGAAGAATCAATCAATCTACGACTTGATTCTACTTCCCTAACAAACATACGTATCACAGATGCACCTAATGTTTTAGAGCACTAAAAGAATAAATGGATAAAATTCAAAGTGGGTTGGAATAATAAATCAATCATACAGATTATTATGATACACAATGTCAATGATTAATGTTTCACAAGATAAACAAACAAATCAAAGGATTGTTCAACTGAATAATATAAAAGCGGGAGACGAGAATGATAGTGATTAAAGTAAAGATTGACAAGAGCATAGTACTTCTATTCATCAAACTAAGCATTATAAGTTATAACATCACAATTATGGGTAAAGCGAAGTGACAGTACCTTGTATCACCAAAAATTGACGAACCCTCTTCAAGAAACTGAGAAAGCTTGTGAGGAGGAACATAAAATATTTGTGTTGCTGTTTGCTCCGCCGAAGCCATGAGCCTTTTCTTTCTTGATCCCGAATGTTTTGGAAGAAAACCAACTAAAGAAATATATGTGATAAGCAATCACTTTAGGTCCATACATGCAAAAGTTTATTTATATTGTCAACCAATATAGTTCAGTCAGTTAATTACCAAATGTAAATTCATCGGTGGATAAACCCGAGGCAGAAAGAGCAGATACCAACGCACATGGCCCAGGGATTGGAACGACAGGAACATTTTCACTAACACATAATTTGGCCTGCATTAATACCACCGCACACAAAGTTATGTAACAAATAGTAGCATTGGTAAGAGTAAACAAGCACAAAAACAGAAGCACACTTACCAACTCCATACCAGGATCACTGATACCCGGAGTTCCAGCGTCACTTATAAGTGCCACAATTTCACCTTGTTTCAACCTCCTGAGCACAAGCTGTTCCCTTTGTGATTCATTGAACTTGTGATAACTCATCTGAAAATCTTGAAACAAACATTAGAAAATGTAAAATGCAATTATAAAAAGCAATATCTCAGAGTAGAAAGAAAAGAAACAGGCTTACAAGAGGTGTTTTGATATTGAAATGATGAAGCAATTTCCCAGAGTGCCTCGTGTCTTCCGATAGTATAACATCTGCGGAGTTCAATACACGGAGAGCCCTAAACAATGACGTGAATCAAAATGAGCTAAGGGCTTTCTAGATTGAATTATTAGAACTTGTCTACTAGCATAGCAATAGTGACGAAAACAGCTTATAAGTTTTATATGAAAATAGTGTAAATTAGTTATAGAAAACAGCTTATAACTTTTTAACAGTTAATTGAGTCATTTATACAAACATGTTGTGTACCTGAAGGTGATGTCTTCAAGATTTCCAATTGGTGTTCCTACGAGATAAAGACCGGGTTTCAGATGCTGCGGGCGACGATTTTCCGTTTCGTGTTCCTGCAAGTGAAGAATGAAAGTGAGTGAATGTTATGGGAAAAATTATAGAATGAGTTAACCTAGAAAAGGAAATAACCTGAGGTTTATCTGGATGGTGAGTGAGATTGAGTTCGGAAGTGGAGCAGAAGGATAAAGGGGAGAAAGTGAGTTGGTTTGGAATGGGAGTGAAAACTCCGATGAATGAATGCAATGAAAGTGGTTTGGCAGCGGAAACCGCCATCCATGGCAATCGCCGAAGCAACATTTTCCTATTGATTGAAATTGGAACGCAATGCGAATACTTTTCTTTTCCGGGGTTCGGATTTTGAAATGAGAACGAACTCACTATTCATTCACCAACTCAGTGTAGTACTACTGATAAACCCCCATCTTCTTTGTTCATTGTTAGTTTTTTTTTTTTTCGTTTACAAGAGTAGTTTATTGTTAGTTTTTTTTAGGGATGGCAAAAAGGGTCAACCTGCTCCGTCCCGCCCCGCCCCGTCATTAACCCGTCTAAAAAGGGGCGGTGCGGGGCGGGCTAACTAATGGTGGTGGGTTGAAAATCTCACCCCGCCCCTTTTCTTGGTGGGCGGCGCGTTGGCGGGAGTGCCCCGTCAATAAAATAAAAATAAAAAAAATAGATAAATTCGCAAAAATATCATAAAAATTTGCGAATAAAATAAAATTAATAATCATCCAAGAAAATCAAAATATAATTATAAGCCAACAAGGTGACCAAAAATTAAAATTATCAATCAAAACTTCAAACATCCATAGTTTATAAAATAAAAAAAACCATAATAAAACCTTATGAAAATACTCGGTTTAAATCCAAAACAAACAAAACTTGAATTCAATGTTTAAATACACACCAACAAAAGTAAACAATAAACTATAATTATTCTTCAATCCAAATCAACAACAACGCTAAAATTTAGATTAGGTTAATTGGACCGAAAAATAGAAATTCATTTGTAATGGGCTGAAACTTCTATAAAAAAAGAATGTGGTTAAACCCGACGGGCCAACCCGCCCCGCCCCGTCGTCGTCCCGTGTTTTTTGCGGGTTAGGCGGGATGGGGCCCGCCACTTTGGCGGATTGAAAATGTCAACCCACCCCGCCAAAAATGACGGGTTAAACGGGCCGACCCGACGGGCTTGACCCGTTTTGCCATCCCTAGTTTTTTTAGGCTTAATTAGTTGATGGATCTTTTTAAAGATATTTTAGGTTTCACAATCGTGAAAATTGATTCGGATTGGTTCTTAAAATTTTAACCATTGGATTTTTTTGTTATATTTGGGGTTAAAATTTAAAAGAAATGACCAATGTGACAAGTAAATATGTCTTTAAAGAATCAGTCCAGACATTTTTTTTTAAGAGGTTATTGTAAAACCTAAAATGTCTTTATTTTTAAAGAACCAATAGATTAATTAAGCTTTTTTTAAGCACTTTTTTAAAGTGAATAACTGAGAGTATTAGGGTTCGAATTCAGTTGTCAGTAAATTTTATACAATGTATTTGTCAATTGAAATATGTTCACGGATCATTCATTATTCATTGTTACTTATTAAAGAATTGACGCATGTTAAGAAACTTAATATAAAAATATTCATTTAAAAATCCGTTCATTCAATTTTATAAAAGTTAAAATATTACCTTTTTTTTAAAGTAAGTTTTTCACTTCTATATTCATTAACACATTAACATGTGCATCTGTCTTTTGTCCTTAGAGCACATGTTAGCATGATCCTTGCTTATTTACTGTTGAAAGTCTTTTAGCAAGTATATTTCAATATATCGTATCCACAGGGACTAGTGTGATATCAATTGTAAATACACAAATTTCATGATTTTAAGTGCGGGTTTGATTAAGTTTTGGTTTCGTAATATCAAAGTGCGATATAAAAGTGCGTAATAAACTTTGGATAGAAAAACTTGTTGGGATCGGATTTCATTAAATCATTCACATGTATCAGTCAACTATTGATATATATGTTTCATTTACCAATCAATATCGTCACATATTACTCGTCGATCATATCCGTGTCCGGAATATATCGTGAAATCTATTGTATCTATTAACTTTTCGATGTCTCGAATTATTAATCGATAAAATAGCATTAAGCTTTAATACTTTGAGTGACTATTAAATCCAGAATCTATGTCTAAACTTTGAGATTTAACAAGTGATTATCCTCAATCTTTGATTCAAATAACATATATCTATATCATTCAAATCTTTTGAGAAAAGCATATAAACAAGGATATCACCAATATTGATTGATGAATAAAACACATATAGCAAAGTTAAACTAGATTTATGATCATAATTTAATTATATCCAACCCCAACAAAGAGAGATTTAGCTATGAATAGCCATGATAAACTTACAAACAAGTGAAGAGATGAAGGATTGAGAGAACATGTGACTTGATTTCTCAAGTTGTGATGAATCCACCTTCAAAACCTCACCTAACAACTTAGATCTATGAATTTCGTAATTTCTGCTCTGAGTCCAACTAAAAAATTCCTTTCTTACAAAATGATCTAAAGGCTATTTATAGTCTTCTGATACAAACATGTTCGCTAAGCGAATCCACATTCGCTAAGCGAATAAGTTACTTAAAGGGTGAGGTTTGCTGACACGTGCATTTAAAACATGACTCATCAATTTCTCGCTGAGGGTTCGCTGTAGCGAACGCGTTCGCCACTGGTTCGCCGAGCCTTCGCTAATGACCTTTTCCTCTCTGACTTCGTTCGATGATGCTTCGCTATTGATTCGCTGTAGCGAACACGTTCGCCACTGATTCGCTGCGATTTCGCTAATGCCCTTTTCCTCTCTGACTTCGTTCGCTGCGTCTTCGCTGATGCTTCGCTGCAGCGAATGCTTCAAAAGTTTGTTTCTCTTTTTATGTTTCAGCAAAACCTAACAAAAATGGTTGGAATTGATATATTTTGACATATTCTTTGTACACACCATATTTACAAAAAAAAAGATTCACTCCTATGGATTTGTTATCAAAATTATTCAATAAGTGCTCACATTCAACATGAAATTTAGCTATAATTTGGCACTTATCATTTACTCATTTTTAAAACTTTTTGTTTAGAAAGACAATTTATTTGTAAAGAATTCTGCTTAAAAAAATGTAATTGAATTCAAGACGTGATCTCTAGGATAAATCTTTTGAAATAATTTAGTTTTTTATTTGGTTAGAAGAATTTCTCGGTCAGAGTGGAACTTTAAATTACTTAAAACACAAATAAGTAAAAAAAAATATAGAAATTATTTAAAAAAAATTTTAACGAAGAAATTATTTTAAGTTGTTTTGTTAAGTTCTTGTAAAACTCGTATTCAAATATATCAATTATTTCAAGGTAGTCTCATTAGTAAAGATAGTCCTCACAAAACCACAGCAATACGAGGTAGCTAGTCTCATTAGTAAAAAAATAATATTAAACAGTGTCTCGGACACAAGTTAAACATATAAATATGAAAATTTTATCTTGAAATATGTGCATTCAGTGTCTCGAAAGTGTAATAAAGAATCTTTTCAACGTTAATTTTATTCTCTATTTCTTTTCTTATTATGCTTAACAAATGTCATGTGGCACTGTTTAACCTGACAACAAAAAAACAGTTAATTCTTTGACATTTTCAGACTTTTTCTTCTCTATGTTATAATACGTCGAAATTAGTATTATTTTTTCTAAAAATAAAGAAATAGTATTATTAATCTTTTTGACAAAAAATAGTATTATCATTTTTTTCATAATTAAACAAGTCGCTAGCAAATTGTGAGATCAAATTGAATTTTTAAAGGCAAAACAGTGTTCCGAGACATTAGTTAAGTACACTAATAAAAAAGTTTTATTTTAAAATTTGTGTATTGAATACCTTAAAAATATAAAAATTTAACATTAACTTTATCTTTAATTTCTTTTTTTAACATCTTTAACAGGTGCACAGGAAATTATCAAAAACAAAAATAGCCAGGAATACCGTTTAACATGATCCATTTTTCAATTGGTTTTATTTTAAGGGCACATTTTAGCATTTTTTTTATTTTAAAATATAATTTAATTTATAGTCACCAGTTTACATGTCAGTCCATTAAAACTCATATTTAACTTGTTCCTATGAGTTTAGCTCAGTTGGTAAGGGATATCACATTTTATATGCAGCGGCTGGGTTCGAACCCCAGACACTCTGTTTATCCACCTTATGGGTGGAATTTCTAGTTGCTAGTTTACCTGACCAAATAAAAAAAAACTCATATTTAACTTTAAATGCATACAAATGATAATTTATAATTGGCTAACCATATATTTTACATTGACAACAAACTAAGCACCAAAACTATACTATAATAGTTACTTCATATGCAAGGTTCAATAATTAACTTCTATAAAAAAATATAATTATTCAACCACTTAACTAACTAATCTCATGAAACATTACATTCACCAATTTGATAAGGTTATCAATACATTCTTAAAAAAAAGGTTATCAATACATAAATAAACTTTATTAAATATTACCACTTCATTTACTTCTTTGACTAGAAAAAAGTAAACTACTAAATATTACCACTTACAATAATTGCATCTCAAGAAATGAAAAAACTAAGTATTTTAGGAACTCCACATCAAACAACCAAAGTATGCAAGTTAAAGTTTACATCATTATCTCTTACAACTTTTATTATCAATCTATATGCTAAGCAGCTGCAATTTTTACACCCTTTGTCATGAAAGTCATTGTTTACTTGATTTTTGTTTGCAAGTTGGTTTTTAGATAAGATGTGAAGACTTATTATTTTGTTTTTAAACTAACAAAAACTACAATATAAAACATTTTTAAAAATGAGTCATGCAAAACAAAATAATAATAGTTTTTCTTTTATATAATAGTTTTCCTAAAGTATTAGTTAAGAAAAGCAAAACAATTGAGTTTTTATATTGGAAAGAACATTTTTTATATTTTTAAAAAGTAAAGTACACAAATTTGAAGAAATTTTTACAATATTTAATTTGTTAAACGTTAAGGATATTGGTTAGCATTTTCCTTTTTAAAATGATCTTTATGTATTCGAAATATTATGTATTTTTTCTAATTATTTTAAAATATAATTATATATTAAAATATAGACTTTTTTTGTCAAAATTAAAATATACACTTAATGCTCCAAAATATTTAAAAAATCAACTTGCAAGCAAAATCTAATGACTTGCGCCTCCAACCAACCTAAAATTTACAATACTAATGTTTTTAAAAAAGAGTTGTTAAGCCTTATTATTTACTATCAATTAGGGATGGCAATTAAACTCAAACCCGCGGGTCCCACCCGAACCCAAATTCGAGTCAACGGGTAAAATCCGAGTTGACTGGGTTCGGGTGTCACCCGATTCCACGGGTGCGTGTTTTGGATCAATCAAACCCGCACCCGAAACCAAACCCGCTTATATATTAAACTACTTAATTACCCCTTAGTTTATATACCAAATTATTTATTTATTTTGTATCATGTGGGGTGAAACTTATTTGTTTAATTTGGTTGATTTCTAAACCTATTGATATTTTTATTTTGGTTAAATATGGAAAATTGCTATTACTTAATTTTGGTTGAATATAGAAAATTACTTTTTTTTTTTCTTTTAGTAGATATTTTGCTTCGGGTGAAAAAACCCGAACAAAAACCTGAACCCAACGGATGTGGGTGTGGGTTTTATTTTGCCACCCGAACAACCTTTGGGTTCGGGTGATGATTTCGGGTGCTGATTTGGGTATTGTAAAACCCGCACCCGTTGTCCTCCCTAGTATCAATTGACTTCTTTACACAATTGAATTGAGAGCTCCAACAAAAAATAAGCGTGTCTTTGGTTATAATTCTAGATTAGAGGGTTAGAAATTTATTCTAGACTAGACGTGTAGAATTAACTTTGATATGTTTGGCCTTTTTAGAGTGAAATTGATATAGTCTCTATAAAAATTGTAGTTTCTTATTATATAATTGATTCAATATTGACATTCAACTTTATTATATAAAAGTCGAACATATGCGGAATCGATCCATTTACACGTCGAGCTAGGCCCAACACATAGTCGGCCTAAAGTCGCGCTCTCCTACCCATCGGTAAAGGAAGTCAGCTTTCTGTAACGGCAAACATCAGAATGATTGATAATTACTTCTAATCATGATTTTTCAGCCGTTATTCCGACAATCATTAATGGCAAAAACGTCGTATCCGTCCTAGCAATAACGGTTTTGGCTCCGCGTTCGGGACTATATAAAATTATTACACAAGTAGAAGGCTTGGACACTTCTACTCACTCTCTAAAACATTCACTTCACGCAGATAGTGACGCGTCGGGATGTTTGCAAGTACACTGCGCTTCACCATCACCATATTGAAGAAGACCACCACCAGCTATGCCGATTTTGACCGGATAAGATCAATATCCAAATATAAATAATTTTATCCTCTACTCAATTTTAGTCAAAATCAACTTCACTAGATTATTTTTTTATTTTTGTGATAGAAGAATGAAATATAGAGTAAAGAATAAAGAGTAGATTGTGTATGGATGAGCACAAAACCTGGTTGCTGGTATAAGTTAACGTAGTCATCTATCCTTTGGGTTGTAGTTGTGATAAAAGACAAGAAGCATATAGGGACCGACGCGTGAATTTGTCACTTTCACCTACTCCTAATACCGAATGCAGCCAACCACAATTTGCATTTGCATCAAGAGAGAGAGAAAAATAGATTATTTAATGCTTAATGGTTTAAAGTTTGGTGTTTAAGAACGGTTACAAGTCACAGGTCCACCAACTGGTGGTTAGTGTTTCAACCCTTTATTTCAAGCAAACAACCACCGCCCTCTACATCCACTCCACACCACACGCCCGCCATTTTATTATCCCGTTTACCACACGTGACAAACTACACAATCATTGCCTCTTATATTTACTACTACTAATTATTTATTCCTTTTCACCAATATATTTTGTACTATAGTACATTGTATATCATGTTAAGAATCTTAAGATTAAAAAATAATCTAGTAATAGATGTCTGCTTAATCAGAAGTTTTGAGTTCGAATTCAATCTTTAGAATAGAAGCACCAGGGAGAACTTTGTCGTCCATTGTGCTCCTATCTAATTCAAATATTAATCCATGCAGTTGTACGCAAAAGATATCCTCCCAGTTAAAAAAATGTAGTAGTGGTTGGTGTTGGCAAGCAAGTAAGTTTTATGATTTAATATTAAATTAATTTAATTGGTTGGTACCGTTCTTCCAATGATAAGGTGGTCGGTCATTTGTTTGTAATGAAAAACATATCCTATGTTGGGATTGCCATTTGTCTTGCCTTCTTCTGACTCCATTTATGGATTATTGTTATTAGTATATTTCTTTCTTCTTTTGCTCTAATCCATCTTCACCATTGATACTGCCTCTGTCTTTCACCTTGTCTTAGGTATTTCTTTCTTCTTCCTTCTTTTTAATCTTATTTGTTTTTGCATTTCATGTTCATTCATACTAATAATCATCAGGTAGTACTAGTAGTATTGTAGCTTGTCTTTAATTTTGTTTCCTTTATTTAGAGAAGGTTGTGATGATGATGTAGTGTTGTTTTTAGTAGTAGAAGATAATTTCTTTGCTATAAAAGTATGAGTGATGTGATGGTGGGATTTGAATTTGATGAGTGAGGTATTGTAACTAGTGTTAGATTTTTCCTCATGATTATCTGTTATGTTGTTCTGGAATTATTAGTGCTTTCTCTCTTTGAGCAATTTTTTTATAATTACTTTCCTCACCACCAGCTACAGATTATGTTTCATGAGGGAAATTGTGTGTGCTAATATAGACTAATGTCTTCTTTATGTGTTTGGTTGTGTTTAAAAAATTCTGTAATGTCTTCAATGATAATAGTAATGAGCTTTTGATTGAAAATCGTTGTTATAGGAAATATTGATTATTGAGTTCATCATCGCCAGGCCGATTGTTTCTCAATCCTAAGAATTGCAAGAGATATCAAGCTGATTTCATTGTTGTGAAGAGATCAGAATTCAGGTTCTTTGTTCCCAACAAGTAGTATTGATCTTGTCTTGTAACTTGCAATGTATCCCAACCATTCATTCTCTTCGGGGTCCTATACCGATATGTTCACCGCGAATCCTCCTTTGTTACCTCACAACTACTACAATGAATCTGTAGTAGGACAAAATGAAGCTAAGTTTATCCCAGCTATGGGCGACACAGTGACTATGCAGTCCAACTCTAATGTTGATTTTGAGCAAAATATGCAGTGCCAAGAGTTATCTCTTAGTCTCGGTACACTATTGCCTTCTACTGCATCTGTCCCTCCATTTCAATATCAGTATCACGACACTGGTTTTGTTTCGCTTATGAATGCTTGTCTTCCAAAGGGAACTACAATATCTAATGATGATGAGTTGAAAAATGTTGAATGTATGGCATCTATATCTTCTGGAGGCTTTCATGACATTACCAAAAGGGAAAGTTTTCGCAACGCTGACCCCTCAGATCAATGCCTACAGGGTTCACAGGTTTTTCCCAATATTTTACTGAACACTCAATATCTTAAAGCTACACAGGAGTTACTTGATGAGATAGTTAATGTCCGAATCCGAAAGCAACGTGCAATGGAAAAACAAGAAAAAAACTGTGACATTGGATTAGATAACTCCAAAGACACTGATGCAAAATCTACTAGTCAGTCTGTGCAAATGTCTTCAGCCCCTAATGATTCTAATTCCAATCCTTCTTGCGAATTATCTCCGGCAGAAAGACAAAATTTGTTGGATAAGAAGACACAGCTTTTGTCCATGTTGGATGAGGTAAAATGCTTAGACATTGAAAACATAGTTAGCCATGGCAATGTTGGTGTTGGCTAACTGCTGAATCTGTAATCCTTTCTTTGTGTTTGTAGGTAGATAGAAGATACAGACACTACTGCAATCAGATGCAGATTGTGGTGTCATCTTTGGACATGGTTGCTGGTTGTGGAGCAGCAGAACCATATACTACACTTGCGTTGCGTACAATTTCGCGTCATTTTCGCTGCTTGCGCGATGCAATTAGCAGCCAAATTCAAGTAATTCAAAGGAGCCTTGGGGAACAAGAAGGAATTCCTCGTCTCCGGTATGTTGATCAACAGCTTAGAAAACAAAAGGCACTTCACCATCTCGGTGTTATGCGACAGGCTTGGAGACCACAGAGAGGACTTCCTGAGAACTCTGTCTCAATACTACGCGCTTGGCTCTTCGAACATTTTCTTAATCCGTATGTGTTACTTTTATAATAATATTACCATCTAATTTTTTACTCAATTTTATTTTGTTCAATTAATAAAATGCTGTCACATTATATTACATTTATCATATATTCTATTGTTTATTTTAATAAAATTCCTTTTCAACTTTCATTTGATAATTGATACTAGTTACCCTAAGGATTCGGAGAAAATCATGCTAGCTAGGCAGACTGGTTTAACAAGGAATCAGGTACAATTATAATTAATTACTTTATATTTTATGAAATGTACTACATTATTTTCATTAATTTATGATTAGGATAACTTAAGTACTAAGTTACAACCAAATTTAAACTTGTTACTAATCTTTATATCGCGTTATTCAGGTGGCGAATTGGTTCATTAATGCACGAGTGCGTCTTTGGAAACCAATGGTTGAGGAAATATACAAAGAAGAGTTTGGTGAATCTGAAATAAACTGCAATTATTCATCTGAAAATAAACTCCAAGGTAAAAGAAATTATACTGAACAAGAAATTGATGAAAAATCAGAAGAAGAGTCACAGGACAATGTACAAATAATTACTAGTGATAGTGTACAAACATATTCCACTAAAGAACATGTAGAAAAAAATGTGATATTGGATTATGATAAAGAAAGGTTGAGCGTGAAAAATGGCTTTTATTCAGAAATAGCTTATGATAGTGCCACATATGATTTATCAGAGTTATGTGGTGGCCACCACCAGCAACACAATGTGTCTCTTGCATTGGAGTTGAGGAACTGTGAAAGTGATGTATTAGCCATATCTGATGATACCATTCATAAAAGACATAATAATCAAATATTGGCTTCTTCTTCTTCATCACAGATCAGTACTGATTTACTAGACTATCATTTCACAGATTCAGGAAAGCAACAACACAGGTTTGGCAATACTCATCTGTTGCATGAATTTGTTGTATGAAATCTACCAAAGATATTTTTCATTTTTTACTACTATCAATATGATTCTAAAGGTATCTTAATCTCTGGAAAGGTGTACTGTCATAAAGATGAAAAGAGAAAAAAGCATATACTGCTGTTTTTTTCTTTCTAATTCATTTGTGTTGCCCTCATTGTTCATAAAAGTTATGTAATTCACAAACGTACAAAATATACAAATAGGTATATGTATGTGTAGATATATACTATATACTATATTCATTTGCTTGTAATAAATAATAATAATGTTACAGATGATTGGTTTTATTATGATATCATATCTGCAGGCATTTTTTTTTTGTACAAAGATAACGGATATATTAATTTAGTGCATTAATGTTGTATAAGAAAATAAATTTTGTGTGAAAAATGAAAATAAAAGGTAACAAATAAGTTGTTTTATTATGATATCATATCTGCAGGCATTTACTAAATTACCCTTATCAATATTATTTGTTGTATAAATACTAAGTAAGAAATGTTGATTTGAAATCAGAATACAATTAAAAAATATTGTTTTTTTTAAACGACCAAGTTAGGAAAACAACAATTATAGCAAAATATGGGACGAGGAGTAGTATTTTAAACATTGGTTGCATTGCATTAATGTGAAAGTATTTAAGAAATGATTTGATTTGATTTGATCTGATCAAGGTATTTATGTAACAGAGCAAGATAGTGACAAGTAGAGGAGTCCTCAAAGGAACAAAAATCGCAATCATTGCAATTGCATTCGATAACGATCCCAATATCATCACTATCATCATCAGCACATTAAACTAAACACAGTATTTCAAATTTCAATGGGGTTGCAATTGTAGGCTTTCTTTGTTTAGGAATCTAGTCATTAGACTTAAATACTACACTAAATATGGAGAAGTAAAAAAATCTTAAGTTTGAATTTAACCGGTTAGTTGGTCAAGTGAAAATTGACGTTAGATTTAGTAGGGTATATCACGGTTTGATCTCCCGTAATTGTAATCGCAGGGATCTAAAATCACTTGATTTCATAACTGACTCCCAAATCAGATTAGATAATCCAGTAAGTCGAATATTAGTGGTTAAACCCACCAAAAAATCTTAAAGTTTGAATTTAGACTAGCATGTCAACGTCATTATAATTACTAACTGAGTTGAATTTATGTAACAACGCGAATTTTATTTCTCAAAAAGTTTAAAATTGCTTACTTCAATATATAATGACTATAGATAAAATATTAGCATGTCACATTAGAGTGCAAGTTAATATTTCATTTGATTATTTAAAACGAAAGACATTTCTTTACGAACCTAATATAAAAATATTTATTTGAAAATTGAATAGTCCGAATTTTAAAAAATCTAAAACTTCTCTTAGAATACTTTTTGGAATACTTATTAGTTTTATCTTTAAAGTAATATTAACTACTGACTTTGAACTCTAGGGCACCGGTTACAGAAACTAGAAAAAAGAAAGATTTGTATTGTAAAAAGAATTTTTTACACTTTTGCAAGACTTACTACATAGTAAGTTTTAGACTATTTAAAATATTTTTATTATATTTGGATTCATTAACTAACTGGAATATCTTATCAGCATTATTTAATATTTTCCTATCTTTTATTCTAAGATGTTATTTTTGAACATAAACTTTATCTTTTAAAACACTTATTAGCATGATCTTTTATTATTTATTCAAAAAGTTCTCTTTTTAAAACCTTGTTGAATCCAACTTATCATGTGTTGTACTGTTGTAGGGCACAATATAGCATTACCCTAATTTCTTTTACTAGTACTAACTTTTTCACATAAATAAATTGTATAATGAGTGTCCTTTCAATTCAACATCCCTATCCATATGTCTACATATTAAACCTAAGCATAAAGTTAACATACGCCTATGTATCTTAAAACACATGTTAAGAAATTCAATATAGAAATATCCACCTAAAAATTCTTACATTCAATTTTGTAAAATTAAGTATTACTTTTTTCAATGTAATTTTTTCATTTTTATGTTCCTTAACAAGGGCACGTGTTAGCATGAATCTTCGACGAAAGAAAAGAAAAAGTAGTAAAATATTTGATTTATAATGTTGGTATTTATTTATACGGATTGATTGATTCAGAAGCTGACAATCCTAGAACTGAGAGTGTGTAAAAGATAGCCCACTTTTATCTTGTGTTTTGCAGATCACAAGAATACAATGAACAGAACAGTTTAACCTATGGAGGGCTCCCCATACTGTGACGAGAGAGAGTGGTATACAGTGCTTACTTTTGAGACTCCCCAAAAAATATAAGTGCAGGGACCAAACCTACAAATTTGATGCTTTTGCTTCTTGTTTTTATAGTCACCAAAATTGGGGACCATTTTATTTTTCTGTCATTTTCTATGTTTTCAAACATAGCCAATTAAATTTTCTTCTTTAAGAAAAAATGCCAGAACTGCCTCATAGATAGACTCATAGGCCTGAGGGTCTGAGGGTAGATAGATTATAGATAGATAGATACTAATGTATGTATAGAGATCTACTAGCTAAGGGAAGGAAAATTATTAGGAGTATTGTTAATATTAATACTATATTCATTCATTCAATTATTTTCATCAATGGCATTTTTGCATCATTGTTGAAACTTGAAACTGCAAGGGCTATAAAGGAGGTGTGGCTGCCTTTGGGTCCACTTACACAGTGCCTTGAATTTGTACCCTTTGAATATGTGGATAAATTAATTGGTTAAATGGATTTTCTAGGTAAGGTTGAATGGTTATACCATGTATTTTTAGGTTGACGTTTGATGAAATTGTTAGAATCACGGTAAATTACTGTAATGTTATCAAAAATCACATTCTGTGTTTCTATAAAATAATGTGTATAAATTCACTGTTCATTCAAACATATAATAAGCATATATTTAGATAGACGTTTTTAGAAATTGTCTCACATTTCAATGTCACAATATGTTACTCAATTGTTCAGATTAATTACCGCGTTAAACTGCGTGCTTTTATAACTGCAGCAAATTCGGGTTCATCCCTTTAGGGTGTATGTTTTATAACAAAAAACTATTTCATAAAATATTTGAAGCTACTACTACAATTTAAAAGAGTGAGCATTTAAAAATGATTTACAAGACAACTTTTATTTATAAAAGAAAAAACTCTATTGAAGCTACTACTACTATTTTTAATTAAAAAAAATGACATATGTTTAGCTAACTATAAAATATTATTTTCTGATATAAAAAAAAAGCACATAAACACACCATTGATTCGAAACATTCTATAAAGTGAAAACTTTGTTAAGCACAAAGGATTTTGTTTGCATCTTAACTGTGTCATCATTATAAGTAGTTTGAGTTAAATAGCTAAAAACAGTTCTGCAACCTAGCTTTGTCCTGTTTTCATGTCACTAAGCAGCTAGCTTCTCTCAAACCCCAAATTCACTTTTTCATAAATCACTTCTCTTAAATCCTAATACAATCTAGTAATAATAAATAGTCTATGATATTTTTTTGGCATGTTTGTGTAATGTACTCTCCTCCAAGTTAGTTTTATTCACATTTTGTTATTACTGAATACTAGATAGTAGATAGAGAGAGAGGTGCAATAATAATAAATAATAATATTGAAACATGAAACTTGGGATTTGATTGTGACCACTGATTATCCTCACCAATGAATCCACTCAATCAATAGAACTTCGTGCAACTTAGTAGTACGGATTCACCATTTCTATGTTTATGTCTATTAAGTCATGTCTTCAGAATATATAGTACCTTTTTTGCTCAAATAGTTTCCTCAGTACGTAAAAATACAGTGTTGATTCGATTCCCTCCTTCACTCTTCACTTTCCTCTTTTATCTTTTTCCATAACCATTCATTCATACATCTCTCTCTTTTCTTCTTTCACTGTTCTACACAGATTCACCACACTCACATGCCTCCTCCTCATATTCTACTACTTACATACTAGTTCAAATTCAACTTGTTCATTATATTTAATCACTTTCTCTCTCTCACACACAACAAAAGCTATGTCAAATTCCATGACTCATCAAAATCAATTTGAGAACCAAGAGTTACTAGGTAGTGGTTATGTTTCATCTTCTTTAAGGAACAATAATGCATCATCATATCACGAATCACTTGGAACATTTTCTAACAACATTGAACTAACACAAGGTTCTGAGATGAGTCATACAAGACATTTGATGGATCTACTTGGAGCAACAAATGAGAACAATCACCAAACACAACATGCTCTATCACTTTCTTTAGGTTCTCATATGCTTGTTGATGAATACAACACAAACCGTTCTTTAAATCAAGGTCTTATGATCAATCCAAGTTACTTCATGTCTGGTCAACATCATCAGACACGTTCTGATCAACCTTGTAATCAACCTGTTGTGGAGAATCTAACAAGTGATTATTTTTATAGTAGTGGTGGAAGTGGAAGTGGAAATTTTGCTTCTGGTTCTAATAACTCAATGTTGAACCGTTCTACTTCTACTTCTTATGGAGGTGAAAGTTTTGGTTCTGTTATTGGAAACTCTAGATATCTTAAACCTGTACAGTCACTTCTTCAAGATCTTGTTGATGTTGGTGGAAATGTGATTGATAGAATGAATGAAAAGTATGCTGAGAAGTTGTTTCATGGAAGTAGAACTGGTGCTAGAACACTCTCCTCTGAGCTTAAAGCAGAGTTAAGGATTCATGGACATTTATTGGCTGATAAACATGAACATCAAGTCAAAATTGCAAAGTTCATTGCTTTGTTGGATGAGGTTGGTCTCTTCTTCCTAATTCCATTTTCACTTCTAACTGTCCTGTTTGAATAAACCCCTTAATTAAGTGTTTATAGCATATGGGGTTATCATATAAGTTCTTTTCATAAGCTACCTTACCTTGAAAAGCTTATGAAAACAACCTATGAACATGTCATAAGTTTTTTTTTTCACCACCAGTATCCGGCCAATTAATTTAACCGCCTAATCTGGTTCGAGGGTCAGTTTCGATTTCTGCCTCCTGTTGATCGCAGTTGTGGGGATGGAACCATGGTCCTCTCTATGGCAAAAGTCAATTTATTTTCAAATTAGTTATAAGTTATTTTCAAAAGCTGTCTTCGAAAATTTATAGTATTAAGCTGAAAATAGTTTATGAACATGTCATAAGTTGTTTTAGAAAGAAAACTCTTATAAATAGTATATTGAAATAAGTTCAAATATACCAATTCAATTAGGCCATTGAAATTGATGTGTTTATTATGTGTTGTGGAAAATTTTTCAGGTTGAGAGTAGATATGAGAAATACTACCATCAAATGGAAGAAGTGGTGTCATCATTTGAAATGATAGCAGGTATAGGAGCTGCGAAGTGTTACACTGCTTTGGCACTTCAAGCAATGTCTAGACATTTTTGTAGCTTAAGAGATGCAATAATGTCACAAATAAATGTGGAGAAAAGAAAACTGTTTCAAGATGTACCAAAAATCAACAGTGGATTGTCTCAACTGAGCTTATTTGAGAAAGATAATAATAAACAGAATAGAATGTCTCTTCAACAACTTGGAGTCATTCAAAATCAACGACAAGTGTGGAGACCCATTAGAGGATTGCCTGAAACTTCTGTAGCTATTCTTCGTGCTTGGTTATTTGAGCATTTTCTTCACCCGTAAGCTTATATCCAAATTTTGTTCTTATGTTGTTATGTCATTTTCCTGTCTTATTATTAATGAAAATGCTAATTTCATGTCTTGTTTTTGCAGCTACCCTAATGATTCTGAGAAGTTAATGCTGGCATCCCAAACAGGCTTAACTAAAAACCAAGTAATTCCTTATCCAACATCTCTTTAAAGTACATGAAAATATTAAGTACTAGTAACTAGTATAATTCATAAGGTATATGAAATTTGTAATTTTAGTCTTAAAGATATGTTCAAATTTGTCCATTTAGACTCTAGTGTTATAATAATAGAGATTAAAGTGTCGAACTTTATATACAATTTCTTTTATGAGTAGAAACTGAACTCGATATTTCAGAATTTACAATACTCGCATACTGCCCACCAACCACTTGTGTTAGTTTTCGATGAAAAATTATGAGTAGGTACTAAACTCAGTATTTCAAATATTGCGCACCAACCACGTAGGCTAGTTTTGGGTGGAAAATTACCTATGCTAAATTGAGGGTTTTTATTGTAAAGAAGATTTTTCCCCTAGCTATTTATGATGGCAATGTTAATGTGTATTGATTGTTTGTTCAGGTGTCAAATTGGTTCATAAATGCAAGGGTACGTCTATGGAAACCAATGATAGAAGAAATGTACAAAGAAGAGTTTGGAGAGTCTTCTGAAGATTCCAACCCAGCAGCTAACAATTACATGTCAAGGGAAGATGCAACTGACTGTGTGGAGGATTGAAAATATAATTATGTAATGTAACATTGCATGATGATGAGCCAATATTTGAATTTATATAGTTTTTGATGAGTAGTGAGTGATGATGTTGTTACTTTAGATTAGTAACAAGACAGACACAAACATCATTGTTTTGACACGTATTAAGGATTTGGTTGTAGTCATGTCATGTTTGATATATCCATAACCTGTTGATAGGAAACAAAAAGCAATGGATTAACAGAGTGGCTTGTTCTACTACAGTAACAAATTCTATTGCTATCAATGTCATAACTAGTTACATCTAGTAACTGTCATGTACGAGCATGTCATGTTTCATGTTCTCATAAATGAGATAGCGATTTCAACCCACATGGGTTTACATCATGCAAATGCGTGAGACATCTTTTTCAAACAGATATACTCGAGTCCCTAATTAGTTCTTCCTAGTAACTATTTTTCTCCTTCTAAGTCAATTAACCCTTAATTAAGTTGCAAATGGAAAAGACATTATTTATTGAAAAGTAATAGTAAAATTTAATAGCTTGTTTAGTGTGTGTGTGTGTAAAGAATTTTAAAGTGACACTTAAAAAGGATGTGGATTGTGGAGTAAAAAAATCAAATTTATTGAACAAAAGAAACTAGTATGTTCATATGATATCTAGAAGTTTGATAAAAAATATAAAAATGTTGTTTGGATCCTTAAGAAATATAATTAATTTTGTATAAAAAAGATAAACTATAAATTATTTTACTAACAAAATTTGTTTTTATAAACTTAAGAGTAGACTGTTAATTTAATCACACATGTATCACTACCTCTCAAATTTAGTTGTTAAAATAAGTAGGATGACTAAAGTTCGAACTTTAGTCCTACATATAATGCAATGTTTCTGTCAACTGAGTTAAGCTTAACTAAACATCAAATTCAAGACTTTGATTAAGTTAAAAGAGACATGTGTTATTTCATTTGAGTTCATTTGGAAGGATAGGATTTTGTTAAACTTTGGACCGAAAAAATTAGATGACATAGGCCCATTCTAAAAACGGTTTACAGGCTGCAATGGATCATGTTGATGGCCCATACATTCTTTCGCTCGATCACGTTGTCTGATTCTGGAGACAGTTGATTTGTTTGTGAATTGTGATCTCTCTCTCTCTCTCTCAATTAGCAGCGCAAAATCATCTGTGATCTGAGAGACTCTCACTCAAACTCGCTCAACCAGCTCGATGCTGAACATCCAATAAGCGAAAACCCTAAAAAAAAAAAAACACAGAATGCGAAATTAGAAATTGGTAAAGGTGATTGGTTACAACAATGGCGAAACATTCAGTAGCAATGGCGAAGAAAAAATGGCCGTTAATGTTACTTGCTATCTTATCAGTCTCAACGGTTATGATTCTTTTCATGAGACCTAACAATTCGTGCAACAATATTAAGAGCTTTGAACAACAACAACAACAGGATCCGATTCTCTCTTCCCCCACCTCCTCCGTCAACCCCTTGGATTTCATGAAGTCTAAGCTTGTTCTTATGGTTTCTCACGAGCTTTCTCTTTCCGGTGGACCTTTACTTTTGATGGAATTGGCGTTTCTGTTGAGAGCTGTTGGTTCTGATGTTGTTTGGATTACTAATCAGTATCCTACTGAACATGATCAGGTTACTTATAGTTTGGAAAGTAAAATGTTGGATAGAGGAGTTCAGGTAGTTTTCTCTTTTGCTTTAATTCGTGCAAATGAAGAAATATTTTCTTAGAATTTAATACAAAATTTCTATGTATAGATACCTTAACATAAAGTCACATGTTAGCATGACCCTGAAACAGGATACTTGTAGTGGTCAAAGTGTATAAATGATTGATCTGCTATTCATTGTATATATAATTAATTGACAATAGAATTTAGGGAGAGGCTAGGCACTAGAGAATGGATATGTTGTTGTAAGAGCAACTCCGATGGGAGTTGCTTATTGGATTTCAGCATTCGAGTGTTTCTATGTGGCAGCCGTGATTGCATAAGTTTAAGTAGTGTTGCTAATATAAGGATTAAGGAACCATTGCTTATTATTAAAAATTTATTTTCTAACTCCATTCTATAACACAATCAACTTAGTTCTTAAATTTGTGTCATCCATTTAATCAACTTTTTAAAGTTGTGCTATTGGAATTGAAAGTTGCTTAAAGCACAATCAAATTAGTTCACTAACTAGTGAGATCGATTTAGTGTACTTAGTTTACATGTGGCATGGTAGAACCCATGAAAATATGAGTTAAGCAACTCCAATGATTTGCACCATTAGAGATGCTCTAAGCCAGTTGAAATATCTTTCCATGTAATCAATTTGGCATTTATTTTCTTTTATGTCTTGATTGAGTTGGATAATAGTAGTAGTAGTGCCAATCTGTAAGAAGTGCCTAGACCTGCATTTCATTTCCTGTGTTATTTAACTTCTAAGTACACATTTTTTCACGTGTTTGGCTTTTGATAGGTCCTGCCTGCCAGAGGTGAAAAGGCTGTAGATACAGCTCTTAAAGCTGATCTAGTCATTCTAAATACTGCGGTAGCCGGAAAGTGGCTGGATGCCGTCTTGAAGGAAAAAGTTACCCTCGTTCTTCCTAAGGTTTTATGGTGGATTCATGAAATGCGAGGGCATTATTTCAAAGTGGAATATGTTAAGCACCTCCCTTTTGTTGCAGGTGCCATGATTGATTCGCATACAACTGCACAGTACTGGAAGAATAGGACTAGAGAGCGTTTAGGGTATGTTCCCAGCTTTATTTGATAAATACATTTTTACTGACGTGTGTTCTGTGTGACCATAATTTAAGGCATGTTTCTAACTGTATGTTTTTGCCTGACTTTGTAGAATTAAAATGCCTGAAACTTATGTTGTACATCTTGGAAATAGCAAGGAGCTTATGGATGTTGCAGAAGATAGTGTAGCAAAGAGGGTTCTTCGTGAGCATGTTCGGGAATCTCTTGGAGTAAGAAATGATGATCTACTTTTTGCCATCATAAATAGTATGTCACTACCTATACTCATTTTATATTTATTTTTGTTCATTGCATTAGTTCCATCCAATGTATCTAGTGCAAGATATGCTTGCATGGTTATATTACCTTTTCCGGATTAACATCGTTTAGCTTGTAGTTTCTCGTTTCTTTTGTTGTGCATTCCAATATAATCCTCCCCCTGTGTAGTGTATGTTTTACCCTTTCTGTTCATTTTTTACAATCCTTTTGCTGCGTCTGTTTCTGATCTCCAGGGTTTTTTAAGTGCAGGTGTTTCACGTGGTAAAGGGCAAGATCTATTTCTTCGTGCCTTTCATGAAAGTTTGCAGCTCATTCAGGAGAAGAAACTCAAGTTGCCATATTTGCATGCTATAGTTGTAGGGAGTGATATGAATGCTCAGACAAAGTTTGAAACAGAACTGCGCAAATTTGTAATAGAGAACAAAATTCAGGACCGTGTTCACTTTGTTAACAAAACCCTGGCAGTGGCTCCTTACCTGGCTTCTATTGATGTTCTTGTTCAGAATTCTCAGGTATCTTCTGAATTCTGATAATATACACTGCCAAGTTGATTATGGAACAGAGCATATATTACAATATATTGATTTGCAAAATGAGAGTTGCTATATTCCACACTGTAGTGTATGGGGGCCATGATGGCTCTCAAACTCTTCACATTCTGATGGCAACCCTTAAATTTGTTTGTTTGATTAAATATTTTTTTCAATTTCCAAAACATATTACACACTAACAACCATATTGATTCAGTTCTATCATCCTGATTGGTTGGCCTTTCTTCTCATATTAAGATTCTTACATGTAAATTGATTTGTTTGGCTTTATAATGTATGAAGACAAATTTCACTAGTTACAAGGGACCTGAAGTTAGCCATTTTTGTTGTGTTTAAGTTGTGTATGAAGTATTATTTTGGTTTTTGGGCTTCATTCACCAATGAATGTGTTTCTCTTCATATCAGGCACGGGGAGAATGTTTTGGAAGGATAACCATAGAAGCAATGGCATTTCGCCTGCCTGTACTGGTATCTCCTTCACTATATGTTTGAGTTGTCATGTTGATATGACCTTTCCTTTTATATATTCATGTGTTCAATTACTACTGCCTGTGTCCAAGTTACTCATTATCTCATTTTACGTATAATAATGTGCTTTATTTATTCATCTTTAATCTTTTTTATTATGTTCCGGTCTATCTTTTTATTATTTTGGTTTCATAATTCATACCACCATGACCCTATCCAAAAACGACGAAAAAAAGAAGTTATTTCACTTTTGTATTATCATAGCACTGAATTGCCTTTTTTATTGCATCACAATAATAATACTTTTTTTTTCTTCTAAATGTTGTTTCCTTCTTATGCATGCTCATTGGCTACATCCTTGTGTAACTAATTCTTAATTAATTTGTGGATCAAACTGAGTTTTAGGCACTCAAATTTTCTCTTGGTGGTTTTATTTTTTTTAAGAAAATAAATGAGGATAATTGTTCTGCAACTTAAATTTCACGTTTGCATTGTTCTTTTGTTTGAATATATCATTCTCGATTCACTAATTTTCCTTCCCATTTGCTCATTCCTCCATTTCAATAATCAAATAATTATTCTGTGGAAGTTATCGTAGTATATAACCAATGTTATGTTAATGCAAATGACAAAAAGAATACTGTTACAGTTGGCTGTCAGATCATACAACTTCGATTCACTTATTAATTGCAACATTAATTGATGTTCTTACTTAAAATCAATTCCTGGAAATTTCAATAGAATCCTCCATAATCGTTAGTTCAGCACTTCAGCTAGTTGTTTTCTTCTGTTACTGACTGATATTGATTTTCAATTGTAATTTGTAAATTATGAATGAGACGAGGATAAAAAAGTTAAACTTTTTTTAATGCGCAATAGTAGATTGTTTCTTGCTGTTTCAACTTGATTGCTGCAATTTGGAAATCTATTCACATTTATACCTGTCTACTTGTTTCTCCAGGGCACTGCAGCTGGAGGCACTGTGGAGATCGTGGAGAATGGGACAGCTGGTTTGTTGCATCCTGTTGGCAAGGTAGGCGTAACACCTCTTGCGCATAACATTGTGACATTGGCAACTCATGTTGAGAAGAGGCTAACTATGGGAAAGAAAGGGTATCAAAGAGTGAAAGATAGGTTTCTTGAGGACCATATGTCCGAAAGAATTGCATTGGTTCTCAAGGATGTTTTACGGAAGGCAAGTCGCAATTAAATTAACCAGCTTAGGTACATCACTGTTAAATTGTAAATTGATTTCAAAGAAAAAGGGAGATTGGTTCGGTGAGAAGTGAATGAATTGTATATCCCACTTCCTTTGTTCTGTATGGTATGGGTATTGGGTTGATGTATAGGACTGTGATATAACGAAATTGGTCGATGAATCAAACATGTCTGAAGGTACATTGCTATTTCCTTTTGATTTTTTAGTAAAACTTATACTCGCATACCAGTAAAATTCTACACTCCCTTTTTTGAGAAGAAAATATTTATTACACATGGTCCATTTTTTACTATAAACTATCTTTTGATGGTGTTGAACGATTTTGAATCAACAACCAAAACATTATTTCACTAAATGACAGTGACACCATAATGTTTTAATGTATATCACATGTTTATTGACTACCATTTATCTGATCTATTGTCCTTACAAACATAATCTACAACATTAAACATTTTCTCTACACAGGGAAACCACCTAAGTCAAGTTTTCATCATCTTACGACCAAACCACCTAATTTCAATTTACGTTTAGAACAAGTAACCATCATAATCTACGATATTTTCTCTACACGACCAATCCACCTAAGTCAAGTTTTCTACACGACCAAACCCTCTAAATTTCTATAATAAGAAAGAAGGTTTTAGTTTTGATGGTTACTTGTTTGTTCTACATCTATATTAATAATTATTGAATTTAAGTATTTTGTATACAATAATAATAATATTCTAATTTTATTTATCTTATCACAAATTCACCAAATCACATATCAATGTGTAGATATTTTTTGTTACAATTTTAGAGTATAAATATTAATAAAGATAATTTAGGTTTTTTTTAATAATTAATTTAGGTTTTTCTTAAAGAAAAGATAATTTGGGTATTAATAGCATAAGAAAATGACATTATAATATAATAATTTAATTGGATTTACTTGCAAAAACAATTTACTACCTTTAATATATTTAAATTATTCTTGTATAGTTGTATTATAGATGTAAATTAGTGTCCCGATGCAAAATTTGCAACCATTTTTTAAGCCATCTCAAACTTTAATTCAAAACCTCTTTAAAATTGACTTATTTAAATTTATTTACAGTATAAATTTTATTGTTTAAAAGAACTTATGAAAATAATTTCTCACATTATAAATTTTTTCAATTTATTTTTATAAATTAAAAATAAATTCTCTAATAAGAGTATATTGAGTGAAATGTCAAATACCCCTGAAATTTTAAAATTCGTCAAATACTCCCTTGAAATTTAGAAATAGGCAAATACCCCCCTACAATTGTAAAATGTCAATCAAATTGTCCCCTGCTCTGTTTATTCTATCTATTTTAATGAGGAAAAAAGATGAAAAGATGAATGAGACAAAAAGTATGATGTTGGTGATGAGTGTTTCTTGTATGGTCGTGAATCTAATAACTCAAATTGGTCTATTGTGTGATTAGAACCTCTTGGTTCTGATTTTGAAAGCAATTATAATGACGATGAAGATGATTCTAGTGATGATAGTTTTGCTATTTTGGTTCCTTGTTATTCACCTGGTTGCAAGGAGGTTGAAAACTTAAACAATGTCATTTTGAAGGCTCAAAATAGACGGAGTAAACGGAGCAGGGGGGAATTTGATTGACATTTTACAATTTCAAGGAGATATTTGCCTATTTCCAAATTTCAGGAGGGAAGTTGACGAATTTTAAAATTTCAGGAGGATATTTGCCATTTATAGAAACAGTTCGCAATATATAGTATAAATTTCAAAGAAATCAGATCCTATAAAAATACCGTATCTCTTTTTTTTTAACAAAAAGAGGGCATAGTCCAAAATATAGTATCTTTATCTTTTCTTTAACTCTAATTTTTTTTTTAAACATAAACTCACATAAAGTATCCGTAAATAAATAAGTTGTTTATGTTAAGTTAATAAAGTTGTAGTAGTAGGGTTATTAGTGGTAAATAATTGGGTTAGGGAACACGAAACAGAGCAACATAATAAGCTTTCATAGTCCACATACCACTCTATTCTTTCTTCACTCCACCGTTCGATAGAGTCTCTGCGACCTAACTTCACCGATTTCGTAGCACCACAACCATGGCGGACACAGAAGACGCTGTACGACGCCGTAATGCCGTCGCCGAGTATCGGAAGAAACTTCTTCAACACAAGGAATTAGAATCCAGAGTTCGATCCGGTTTGTCTCTATTCCTTTCATCGATTTTCCCTCACTTCTACAATTCTTTCTTGCTTTCAATTTTCAATTTTTCTCCAAATTCACAGTATTAGGGTTTGAAATTTTTGGCTTTTTTAGTTATTGATTTGATTGACATCGGAAAACCCTATCAATTTCTTAAATTTTTTTTTTTTAGTCTTCCGGAGAAATAAATCCGTTCTTTCATTGTGATTCTGACCTAGGAGAATTGTGCTTTTGATGATTTTACATTATTTCTCAAAATTAGGGTAAGATTATTAACTGGATCTATTGTTAAAATTAGCTTCATCATGAATCAAGCAAATTCCCTGTTACGCAATGGAATCTTAATACAGTTCTTAATCAAAAGACGTTTATATACATGACTCGCATGGCTAAGCTATAATCTGTTTTTAGCATATGCCAGTTCTATTCAAAAATGGAAACGTTTGCCAGCTCCTTCTTTAGCTTATGCTTTTACAATAGCAAACAGAGTTACACTTCTTTCTTTGTTTTTCGTGTGATGTTGGACTTTAATATTTATGGATGAGATTAGTGACTTTGGTTTCAAATCTCAAATTGCAGTAAGGGAGAACTTGCGAGCTTCAAAGAAAGAGTTCAACAAAACAGAAGATGATCTGAAGTCTCTTCAAAGTGTCGGGCAGATAATTGGAGAAGTTCTCAGGCCTCTTGACAATGAACGCTGTAATTGTTCTTTCATTTTTCATGTTATGATTTAAAGTTAAATAATATTTCATGCTATCTCGTCCTGCAACTTCATTCTTATTATCTCTATATCTATATTTAGGTTGTTTCTTTTGATAATTTTTGTTAACCACAAGTTGTGATATAATGAACTTGGATTGTTGCACAAAGATCTTTTGCCCCCGATCAATTATTTTTGTTTCATACGAAATATAAAACATGTCTATATCACCGACTCTTGATATCTTTGTTGTTATAATCATTTGTTTTAGCCACCTACCCAAAAAACAACATCCTGTTTATTGATTAATATGAATGTAAAAATGAATCAATGATTCTAAAATCTATTTTTTTTCCTTCTTATTTTAGTGATTGTTAAAGCAAGCAGTGGTCCTAGATATGTGGTTGGTTGCCGCAGTAAAGTGGATAAGGAAAAGCTCACTTCGGGGACTAGAGTGGTTCTTGATATGACAACACTCACCATAATGCGCGCTCTTCCTCGTGAGGTATGCTATCAGAGTTTATTCTCCTCCTGTTTTTATTTGATGACATATGTTTGTGCCATTTTGGGCTCTCTAATTTGGTTTTCTTTTTTCTAAAAATCACGGGTGCTTTTCCATGTTTATATGTCTCTAACTTCTATCAATTGGGTTGCCAGGTTGATCCAGTTGTGTACAATATGTTGCATGAAGATCCTGGTAATATTAGTTACTCTGCTGTTGGTGGTTTATCTGATCAGATCAGGGAATTGAGGGAATCAATTGAATTACCTCTAATGAATCCCGAGCTCTTCCTTAGAGTTGGTATTAAACCTCCCAAGGTAATCAATTTTTCACTGCACTTTCTAGTATCTGGCCTGTATCAGTGTGAATGTATGTTTTTAGCAATGCAGTGGTCTAAATCTACTTTTTTGGTGGATGTGTATTTTGCATGCAGAAACATGTTCTGTTTTTAGTTTTGTTTACAACAATTCCACATTTTTTGTTTTATTCTTGATTTCAAAGATTTGTATAGGAATTTGTATTGTTTTTCATTATTTGCCATAAAACCTTTGAAAGCAATCAACATTGAGAATAATATGGCATTTTATTTAGTGGACACAAAAAGCATAAATAGAAAATGTTCTTACAAACCAAGCAGACCCTTATATAGACATACGTTAACTATTACATTTGACACTTCTTCTAATCCTCGTTTTTCAGGGTGTTCTTCTTTATGGTCCTCCTGGTACAGGTAAAACATTGTTAGCTAGGGCTATTGCCAGCAATATTGATGCTAACTTCCTAAAGGTCAGATTATGTATCTTCTATCAATTCTGTTTTTTTTTAATGTCCCTTCACTGCAATATGTATTTACCTTCCCTTTTCTCTAATATAGGTTGTTTCAAGTGCCATAATTGATAAGTACATTGGAGAAAGTGCCAGATTAATTAGAGAGATGTTTGGGTATGCACGTGATCACCAGGTAAAATATCCTTGTGTTTAGTTGTTTGTCTTCCTATAGGTTTATATAATCAAATTGAAAGAAGTTCTAAATCTCCACTGTTTGCTTAGCCCTGCATCATTTTTATGGATGAGATCGATGCCATTGGTGGTCGTCGTTTCAGTGAAGGAACAAGTGCAGATCGTGAGATTCAGAGAACGTTAATGGAGCTGCTTAATCAACTTGATGGTTTTGATCAACTTGGAAAGGTATATTTTATTTTTCTACTCCTTTTGACTTGATTTAAAAATAATCACCAAGTTCGTCTTTTTGAAAAAATTATACCTTAGCTAATTCTTCTTTTGGAAATAACTACAAGTCTACATTTCAATTGAATTTCACATCTTATTTTCAGATGGTGACTTTGCACTTATTTGCGGGTTTTTTTTTGTTGTCTTTGCACTTTCAAAGAAGCATTTACAATGCAAATGTATCGATAATGTTAAGAAGTGACTTTTGTGCTCATCTTTTATCAAACAAATGAGTTGCTAATTCATGACCTTTTCTTCATTATATTATTATGTACCACAAATGACAAATATATTAGAACTAGAACCAACCTTTTCTCATTGATGTAGCCTTATTCTTATGGCTATGGTGATTGATGCTTTGTTCAAATGACTGTTCTGCTAAACTCTTGATGGTTGAGTGATAATGACTTTGCCCTGCTATTGCAGGTTAAAATGATCATGGCAACAAACCGACCTGATGTACTTGACCCTGCTCTTCTACGTCCTGGGAGATTGGATAGAAAGATAGAAATTCCGTTGCCAAATGAACAATCAAGGATGGAAATTCTCAAGATCCATGCTGCTGGAATTGCTAAGCATGGTGAAATAGACTACGAAGCAGTTGTGAAGCTTGCAGAGGTAAGTCAAGGTGGCTTGGATTACTTTAACTGACATTTGGTAAATTTATAATGTATTATCTGTTGCAAAATTGCCAGGGATTTAATGGAGCTGATCTCCGAAATGTGTGCACTGAAGCTGGAATGTCAGCAATTCGTGCAGAGCGTGACTATGTGATCCATGAAGATTTTATGAAGGTGAGTTCTTTGTTCAGGAATCAAGTTTTCCTTTGTTTTGATTTCTCTAGGAAGGGTTTTGCTCACTGTATCTCTTTACTTGGTTTCCAGGCTGTTAGGAAATTGAATGAGGCAAAGAAACTTGAATCTAGTGCACACTACAATGCTGATTTTGGAAAAGAATAAAAATCTATTGCAAAATTCTCAGAGCCATGGATATTTATGGCAGTGCATGTTTTGAGCCGGAAATACCTCGTACAAGTTTGTCAAATCATCGAGTTAAACATTATGGCTGCCACCTGGGCAATGGCATGTACTCCGATTCTAATTTTAATATGAGAACTTGTCAAACGGTAAAGGGGTGTTTAATTGAATTATTTGTTCAAACTGGATTGTAATGCTGTGTTTCTTCTGTTTTTTATTGTAGAAGTTTGGTTCATATCTATACTAGTGACGCCAGTTTTACATCAATTATTTAATTTAAAATAGAGTTTACAATTTTTATTTAATTGATTGTTGGTTTCGGTCGTGGGGATGTTTCTAATTGAGGACATGCCATTCTTTTTTTTACATAAAAAGATTTGTTTAGGCATATCTAAAGAGGTATATTATCTATCTGAAAATCAATGATTTTAGGACGTTCCACATGCTTTTTTAATTGAACTTACAAGGTTTTGTTAAAATTTTGCCAACGTGATATGCAGTTTTTTGGTGCAAGTCTAAAAATTCTTTGCCAATTTCCATCTCCAAAACTTGCTAATTGATTGGTTTAAGTCTAAAAAAAAATTCCAACAAGAACTGCCGTTATAAGGGCAAAACAATAAAGGTGAAAAATCAACTTTTTAAAATAAAACAAAATTAATTAAACAAACTAATAATCTCTACAGAAAAACTCCTATACATTACACACCAAAGGCATGTAAGCAATTATCAGAATTCGAGACTAGCTAAGTTGTGTGTCGGGGATTTGGATCCTCTTCTGCCCTTTTCTTTCATGCCCTCTTTGCTGCCCTTTTATGTGTTTATCTCTTTCATCATTTTTCTTTCACATCATCACTTTTAATTTTTTTTCTCTCTCTTCACACACATAAAATCACACAGCTGCGGTGGAGGTGATCCAAATCCGTTGGATGGTAGTATCAAAGTACAGGTCGACTCAGCATCACTAAATGCATCCGGTTGTTATGTCTTTTGGCATGTTTACAATAATTCCCAAAAGCATATATTTACGTGATTATCATCTTAATCACTTATATTACCCACTTCCAAAATACACATTGAGTTTATAGCTTATAACTTTATATAACAAAAAGCTCTCATTTGGTAAAAAAAAAATCTCGAGCTTATAGGTTATTTTCATTGACTTAAAACTTATTTTGTTAAGTTTATTCAGTTAACTTTTAGTTTATTATCTCTTTTCTCTTGAAAAAATTAATAATAATTAACATTTTTTTATGCCATTTTCATATTTATTAGTCAATTTAAATGTAATTTACTAAAACACTACAAATTCAATCAGCTAGTTTATTAACTATAAAATACTAAGCAAGCTTATAACGAAGCCATGGTATGCGCTATTTCTTACCAAACAAACCCTATGTTAAGTTTTAATTTAACTTTTTAAGTAAAATTCAATTAAATAAAAAAGTGATACATCGCAATATAGTCAGCTACTGATACTCATATTGTTGAATTCATGTATATTTTTCACTTTCTAGCTTATCTAGTCTAGAATAAGGATACACAACTTATTCATCCCGGTATCTCAGTAGTCAGTTTTACACTTCCAAAAATTTATTGAATCTCCAGAACAGATAGTATGAAGCGTGATTCAAATGTAGTAGTAACAACTAACAAGTAACTACACAAGTGAACCATTTTAAAATAGCATACAGCATACGTGCGTATTTGTTTTCCTTTGCCTTCATTCATTCATCGGTGACATAAAAATATCATGACGCGAGTAAAAGTTATAATGAAAATAAATCTATAATTATTAGTGAAGCTAGTCAACATAGATATAGTAAATCCTAACTTGCTTGTGTTACAAATATAATTAGAGAGCTGCAGCAACTACAGCTATGGCTAAGGAATCTCAATCTTTCCGATATCTCGCCCAAAAACCCTTCTTCCTGGCAGAATCATTCTCAGACAGGGATCGGTTCCACTTTGATCCCAGTGAAAAATGCCGCTTCAAGAAGGGTTTTCTTAATGAACTCCTTGAACTGGAGCTAGGCTCCAATTTCGAAACTATGTTTTTTTGACGATCATAAACATCTAATCCACCATCAAAGTAGCTATCAACTACACGGTTTCGGGATATCTTGTAGTTCTTGGCCTTCATTTCTGATTCTGCCCTAAGACCTTTTCTGGATAACATTGACAAGTGCTTCTCTCCAACCATGCAAATAGGACATGCTGGATCATAACTATCTGCTTCGGATGTCATGGTCTCCAAGCATTCCGCATGATACGCATGACCACAGACCAATACAGCAACAACCGAGAGGTCGTTGTTGGAAATGAATTTCTGGCTGCTCCATGCAGTTTTCTCAGTCAATAGCTTGGCACAGGCCCCGCAAGATTGTAAATCCATGGAGGGAGAATATGAGAACCTACTACTAGTTCCACTTATCTTGTGTCGACCTGAACCAAAATGCTCGCTATCAAATGACCACCTTTCCTTTTGAGATGAGGCCACCAGTTCGGAAAAGGTGCGCATAGACCAGCCATCAGATGACCCACATTGGGATCCAGTTATCATTTCATTGCTGCAAGTAGACAGTACAAATGATGGCCTTCCCTCAGAAATTGAGTTGTCAGGTGATTTCAGACTCAGGATTCGACTATCAGAAATTTGTCTCAACAGTGGGTGTCCTGGAGATCGATGAGCCCATCTAGATGGTGTTGAACTAGGAAGATTGTGATGATTAAGATTACGACTTATAGGCGTAGAGAAAGAAGAAGGTATCGAGAAAGAAATATTTGGTATTGAAGATTCTGCGATATCTGGTGACTCTGTCGGATTCTTCACCTAATGATGAACATAATAAGAGACGGGTTAGAGCTCAACAATAAAAAACTTACAATTCAGATAATGGGAGATATTGGGAAACTATTCTAATCAATTTCAGCAGTTCAAAAGAATAAAAACTCACCGCTGTAGAACAATTGCTTGACATGGATAGATCTGCAACAAGCAAAAAGAGGAAGAAGAAAGATAAATCAATGGCTAAACAAAGAAAAGAAAGAAAAAAACAGTAACCAAGGAAACAATGGTGAACAGAATAGAGCATCATCATTTTGATATCAGGAAACTGTATATATGATCATTCAAGTCATGAGCTGAGATTGGAAAAACGTGTTTTTCAATTTTTTTGTTAACAAAAACAAATCTAGAACGAGCAATGATTGATAAAGGAGCTCTAATCCCTTATATTGGTTTTTCAGTGGAAATCCATCATGAAAATGAAGAACAAGGGGCCTATTAATGTTCAAGCCACCCTTAGACTAATCCTTCACCCCCTTGTGACATAGAGGGTGACGTTATTGTAACCAGTCTAAAAGGCCAGAATAATCTCTAGACACTACTTCATATTTGCATTAACGAGTACAGTGACAGGTACAGCAGGATAATGTTTCAGTACACTCAACAAAAGGATAATGAAGTTAACATTTACCTGAAGATAGATTTATCCGGCTTGCACCTAATTGCTCATGAATAGGTGACTTCTGAGACATAGGTGTTACAGAATTCTCCATGGTGCTTCCCACATCAGATAAATTTCCTCTGTCAGAACTTAATGACCCCTTTAACTCCATGCTGACACTTCTGCTGACTCTGTGAGGCGTGCGAAATGAAAGATCATCAATTTCACTAGCGACACGGCTCCATCTATCCCATTGAAAACTCAATGATGGTGAACATACAGGGTTTCTGTGAAAACTTTCACTTCCGGTTCTATTGGGAATAGTTTGATCCTTTGCAGCAACACAACAAACCGATCCCATGATAACTGCTAACATACACAACAGTCAATCAAATTTGCACATACAAAGACTCATTAGTCATTACTAAGTACTGTATAAGTAACTAAAGAACCACCGAAATGAAAGAAAGAAAAAAAAAACGCATAAAATTATATATCAGCAAAAATACAGTATAAAAATCAAAACCCACCTGAATGTTCCAACAAGAAAACTTAATTGTACCTCCGGCTGAAAAATAAACACAAAGAGAGTTGATTAAATTCAGATTACTACCATGTTTGAAAACCATCCAGAGAGCAATAAAATAAACATACTCTATTATCTCATTTATTATCCAACCAAATTAACTAGTTAGCGTTATCAATGATCGTGATCAAGTGTCACAACACTTTCTAAAATTTGGGTTGGACCTAACTGAACTCTATAAAACCGACTTATAAGTTGAAGGATGTCTTCCACTTGCATTTCCAGCTCACATCAAATTCAATGCGAGACTTTCAACAATAATCAACCATTAAAAAGCACTTCTGGCTCTACTTCATGAGCGACGATTACAAAGCAAATATCAAGACCTTACTCTCATCCTGAATGTTTACACTAACCCAGTTGAAAACACAGCACAGAAATATGCTCAAGACTCAATACAAAAGATTACTAGCTTCTGTCTCATTTTCATCACAAATCCATGAAACATTCAATCAAAACTAAAAATAAAATAAAAAATCTCAGCTTTTTTTTTCCTCAATAAATCATAGAACCATAAAAAAAACTAAATTTTTAATAAAAATAAAGAAAAGGGTTGCAAAATCATGCAGCAATGAACAAAGGGAAACAGTATTATTGACATTAAGACAAGTTAGAATAATTATTGAAAAGAAATGATTAAAAAAAGGACAAGTTAGGGTTTTGAAGCATTGGAAAGACAAGTTCATTAAAGATAAAAGCTAAAAATAGAAAAAGAATAAAAAAAGGATGATTGATTGATATATGAAACAGTGAGAATCAAAGAAGCAGAAAGTGTTACCTGTTGAATTGAAAATAAAATGGACAAAGTTTGATTTTTGAGAGAAAAATGAGGAAATTATTTAGAAGTGGTCATGTTCTGTTTTGTGTAAGTCTTTGTTCTTCTTCAGTTCTTCGTTTTGACGCAGGTCATGCGCGAACATAATGTTGTTTTATGTACTAACACCGTTTGTTTGGACTTATTGACTTTTGTGTGTAACTGTTATAACGGAGTTAGGTTACAATAGTGGAAACTGAAAAGGGAATGAAGCTGAAATATCAAGTCCCGATTCATAAATGTACTACGCATACATCAAGACCGACATCTACAACAAAAGTACTTTTTTCATTTTATCGGATTAATAGGTGTTTATTCCTTGTAATATAATATCGGTAAGTTTATGTAATATTTTTTCGATTATCCTCTGTAATATGAAGGGGATAAATACTAAATAGGATACTCTTCGCAATATTGCTCTTTAAAATTGTATCCCCGACAATATGAGTTTTACTCAAGTTCTTGTGTCATCTGAGTCAAATTCTTGCTAACTAGATCAATCTCAATTGACAAAAATAATATTTATTTTGAATATATCGTAAGAATTTTTTTTTTAAAACAATTGTGTCATATTTATAATATTAAAATTCCATATAATAAGAAAAAATGTAAACAACTTTATCAAAAAAAAAATGTTAATAGTGTCACGGATTTCAACAAAAAAAAAATTGATGAAATAAATTTGAATCTGTAAACAATCTAAGAAAGGCTGGTTACGGCCGGATGCAACAAAAATGTGCAATATTTATAACTCAAAAGTTAAGTACCATTTATAAGCAAGTTGATGAAAAACAGTTGGGTTCATAGAGAAAGAGTGTGTGCTAATGCACATATGAATAGAGAACATCTATGTTCATTGCGCATGTTTTGTGAACCACCACATACATACATACATACATAGGTGAAACACAAATTATAAATTCATCTTCGAAAAAAAATACATGTTTTTACTTCAAATTGTGACACGGTGCTGGTAAACATTAGACTTAACTTACATAATAGACTTCATCATATTTAAATTCTTAAAAATCGATAGTATTTATAGAAACGCTTTAAGAAAAACTCATTATATATATATATATTATATTATATAAAAAAAAACACATTATATACAACTGCAATGAGACAATTAAAATATTGAGTTCAAGACAAGACCAATGTCTCAATATGACAATTAAAAACTACCTATTATGAATCATCAACAAACAAGGTTTCATACTCTTAGTGATTTTCTCAATTCTCAACAAAGAGAACCCTGCCATTTATTCAAAGCAAACTAATATATTAGACAATACTGGGACCTATGATGCACAGGTACTCCTTTTAAAGAAAAGTATCGGTACCGGATACGTACCCGTACCAGTACCGGATACACATCCGTACCTTAATTTATGTCCATACACATGTATTAGTTTTTCTAAAAATGTCGTACCCTGTATCGGTACTCGTATAGGGTACCGGAACCGTACCCACGCCTAGGCAACGCAGACTGAGACTAACAAAGAGGAATATAAACAAAAAGAACCCTAAAGAAAACAATATTAAGAGCATAACTTTCAATTTGCAATAGCATATTCAGGATGGTAATGAATCATTTCCTTCCACATCAACTCCCTTATCATTTCTTCCTCTAGATCATCATCAATGTCAAGATCAACTGGAACGATGGCAGAATGGTCACAATTAGGATCATAAAGAGAGGCCATGAATGGGTGTTGAAGAGCTTCTGCGACACTAATCCTCTTTGTGGGATCAAAAACAAGCATCTTTGCTAGTAGATCAATTGCCAATGGTTGTGCATTCGGGTAAAGTTTGGAAAACGGGGTTCCGGGAGAATATGAAAGTGATTTGATGTACCCCTTTGCCCTTGGATTATCAATAAATTCAATATCCTCATCCCTCTGACTACCAAGGATATTGATAATAAGTTTTAGTTGGTTGAGGCTCTCTGAACCGGGAAAAATAGGTTTTCGTCCAAGAAGTTCAGCAAGGATGCATCCCATTGACCATACATCAATAGATGTTCCATAGTTGTCACAACAAAGTAGGAGTTCTGGTGCCCTATACCACCGAGTGACAACATACTCCGTCATGAACTGGTTCTTGCTGCAATTGGTTCGTGCTAACCCCAAATCACATATTTTTAGGTCACAATTTGCATTAACTAGAAGATTTCCAGGTTTTAAGTCACGATGAAGAATGTTAGCTGAGTGAAGATATTTCAAGCCACGAAGCAACTGTAAAAATAACTTTTGATTAGCAAATCTAATAATCATTTAAGAACCACCAATGATTGTAATTTATCCATGCACTACAAATTTGTTGCTACAAGGCTAAAAAGGATTATATGGGGATGGATCTAAAGACATGATCGGTAGGGTAAAATGCAATATGCAACAAAAATACAATTATTTCAAAGCATAGCATATGATATTGCCACATTGAAGAGGATTCATCAAAGACCCTGTGCAAGATTACAAACTAATAAATGAGTTACCCAGGTGTGATTCCTATGGGGTTTAACTCCAAAATAATAAACACACATTGCATTCATAGACAACAACATGAAAACCATAATGTTAATGATAGAAAAAATGATATGTTTCATGTAACATAATATTAGCAAGTTGCCCAAAAAACTACTCATACCTGAAAGAGGAAATATTGGTTGTGATCATTAGACAATGATTGAGAAGACTTAATAATTTGATGCAAGTCAGTGTCCATGAGTTCATAAACAAGATAAACATCTTTAAAACTATTCCTATGAATGGGCATCATGACGTCTTTCAAAGCAATAACATTCTGATGGTGAAGATGTCGCAAAAGTTTCAGTTCACGCAAAGTTCTAATCGCATCAACACGATTCTCAAACGCATTTTGTATCTTCTTGATGGCAACTTTCTCGTTGGTTTCTCTATTGACAGAAGAACAAACAATCCCGTACGTTCCTCGACCAATCGGCTTAATCGGCACATATTTGGTATCAATCTCAAAAAGGGTTTGCCACATGGAAAAATAATGCTTCCCTTCAACTCTTGTCCCATTTGGTGGCTCAACCGGAGTCGCCATTCCCTGCAAATCAACAATAGCAACAAAGAATCATTCACAATACATAAAGTATTAATTTATGTGTTAAGTGCAAAGTGAAAGAAAAAAAATTAGTGTTGTTAATACATAATTAACATAAATAATTATTACGAAAGAAAAAAAAAACTACATAATTTATGTGTTAAGTCCTGTGACTACAACAATAAGTTGAATTGATTACGAATAACATATAAAATTAAATTAGAGTGAAAAGATTAATTAACCTAGGGAGTTTAGGTATACCATTTTAAAAAAATTGCAGTAAGAAAGTAGTAGACGAAATCAAAATTATAATGAAATTGAAGATTATGTAGAGATCCATATAGTAGATAGAAAATGTTATAATTATATTTAGAAATTGGAGGATTATTGTACCCAAAAAAAATAAAAATTGGAGGATTAAAAAGAGTGTTGATTGAGCAAGAAAGGAGAGGGAGGGCGAGAGAAAATTTGGAAATGTAGAAGAGTGAAAAAGGAAAGAAAAAAAAAACCTTATATAATATCGTTGGTTGAAGTTGTATTATTAGGAGAGGATGAAATCAAGGTGAATGAATCGTGGTGAATGATGATGATGAAGAAGAAAAAGAAGAGCGGCGGCGACATATATGTTTTCTCAACAATTGATCAATCCGAACATGAAACAAAGAAAAATTATTTATTATTTGGATTTTCTCTTAATGGATATTTGGATTAGATATGTGTATTCATCTCTCTCTTCTTCTTGCATACACGAAAGAGAACAAACAAAGACACATACACATACACACCCGCGTTTTCCTCCGATAGTTGAACCCGACCTCTTCCTATCTATGAGTTTTTTTTTGTTTGTATTTTGCATCATCCTTTTTTTATACTCATTCTTATCTTAACTACTATGTTATTTTAACCGATAAATAAATAAATTAGTTTATATAAAATAATTATTGATATGCATTTCCAATATTTTACACATGTATCAATAATATCACATTAAAATGCCATTTTTTATTTTTATTTTATTTATATATTTTTTTTCTTGAAATATCTCCACAAATATTTATATGACATAAATTTGATTTGAGGTACATATGCAAATATTTTACAATATCCGTGTATACAAATTAGAGGAGGGTTGTATTGAGAGTTTCTAGAGATTAAAATTTTTTCGACGGAAATAAACTTAACACAAAGATAACAACAAACAAAGATCAACACAAAATTTTTATACTGGTTCACTTTTAACTAGGCAACTTCAGTCCACTCGCTAGAGTGAGTTCGCCTGATCACAACGACTTAATTCACTAATCAATCTGATTACAACCTCACTAACCTAGTGTCAATGACTCCTCGAAGCAGTTGACTAAACCTAGTCTCTCAAGAATATCAACAAAGTTGATTTACAAGTGTTTGTGTTTACAAAGATTGCTTCTCAAAAAGCTTATTACACAAGTTGAAATACATTGTAGACACTTAGAAAAATATGAAAGATGGACTTCTAGCAATTGACACGTCGTGTATGTATATGTTGTTGTGTCTTCAAATTCTCTTTGTCCTCCATATATAGTTGATGAAGAATTGTACTGTTGGAATGAGAGAATGGAAGCTTCACAACTGTAATTGTTGGTACAAGGTAGTGACGTTTGATGTTCACTTGTACTATTTGCTTTAGATTTTTCTTCCAACGTCTCTATCTGAATCTGAATCTTTGATTTCGTATTTGAATTTAATCGAAGCTTGATCAAATCGTCATCACTTCTTTAGAATCTTTGAAACAAGAAGATGATTTTGTAGAGTATTGCTCAGAGTCTGCTCATAGTCCAAAGCTAGTAATACAGAGTCCAAGACCTACTTATCCAGAATCATTAGTCACCTAGTCTAGAGTCCAAAATTGCTTCGTTCAGACTCCACAACCAATTTTCTTTGCCTTATTTTTTGTACACATAATAAAATGATTAGTGTACACAATTGTTCTCTATGTTTTGTTATCATCAAAACTTAGTGATATAGTTGCATTGACAATGTGCATCCTTTTCAAACGACGATGATTGAAGCGAAAACAACAATAGAAAAGAAACACGAAAGAGAGAAAAATACGGAAACCAATAAATAAATTTAGACTAAATATATTTAATTTTTATTTTTAAAAACTAAAATTAAAAGTAAAATAAATAAATAAACGACACGTTTCGTGCGTGGCAAAACGACAGTGCGTTTGTTTCAAAGCGTGAACACGATAACAAAAGTAAAAAAACAGTAACATAGGGGAAGACATTGCGTTGAGTTGAAGAAGAAAAGAGAGAAAGGGTTTTGGAAGCGAAATCAGAGAAACATGATCTCTCAGTTCTTCGTTCTTTCTCAAAGAGGCGACAACATCGTCTTCCGCGACTGTTAGTTTTTTTTTGTTCTTTCTAATTTTCTATTTTTATTATTATGATCCGTAATTTGTTTCCCATAGCTAACATGCAATTGAATTTTGAAATTAATTAATTAATGCAGATCGCGGTGAAGTACAAAAAGGAAGCCCTGAGACATTTTTCAGAAAAGTGAAGTTCTGGAAAGAGGATGCTGATGGAGATGCTCCACCTGTTTTTGTAGGTATTTCATTCATCATCATTATCATGCACTGTTAGTAAATAGATTTCACTGTTTTAATTAACTGTGTGTGTTGATTTTATCTTCTCAATAGAATGTAGATGGTGTTAACTACTTCCATGTGAAGGTTGCTGGATTGTTATTTGTTGCTACAACTAGAATCAATGTTTCCCCTTCACTTGTTTTGGAACTTTTACAAAGAACTGCACGTGTCATTAAAGATTACCTTGGTGTTCTTAATGAAGATTCTTTTCGAAAGAATTTCGTGCTCGTTTATGAACTTCTTGATGAAGTCATTGTAAGTACTTATTTGCTATTGTTTTTCCTTTGTTGAACTGATTTTTTAATGCTTTGCATGCGAAAAATAACCTATTTGTGTATTCCACCGGTCACGCAAAAATTCACTTTTCAGATTCATCGAATAACTGAGGTAGCAAAACTTCAGTTTTCAGATTCATTGAATAATTGATGTATATAGACCAGATAAATCAGTTATTTAATGAATTTGAAAACTGAATACATCGGTTATTCAATGAATCTGAAAACTGAAGTTTTGCTTATAATTGTGGCTGAAGGGAGTATGTCAAATTTCTCTTGGGAAGGTTTCAATTTTCATCTCATTGTGTATGATATGCAAGACTGAAAGAAAATATCACATTTGTAAAACCCTCTTGCAATTTTTTCTTGTGTTACATTTGACGAGGCAGGGAAACTTTGTAATTTGTATAAATGCGGCATGTTTTTTAATCTAACCAGTAACCACAGTATATGGGTTATGCAATTTTTAAAAGGGAAAACTCAGACTGAATTGATTATCTGGTTAGCATATCTATTGATCACTGCAAACATTGAATTCTATTTATATCTTTCCATACTATTTTAGAGCTTGTTACTGAAGTGTGCGGTTAAGTAGAGGCTATAGCAGGTGATACGATATTTAGTACAAAATGGTGTCAAATAGTTGCTATAGCGAGCGGCACTATAGCACTGGTGTGTGGCAGAATGAGAACAAACTGCTATTTTCCATGAACTGGGATTGAAAATACTAGTTTCTGTCTGATAGATTTATCTACTTGTACTAAAGTCGATTTGTTTCAGGATTTCGGTTATGCGCAAACAACATCTACTGAGGTTTTGAAGTCATATGTTTTCAATGAGCCAATTGTGATTGAGTCTGCACAGCTTGGCCCTGCTTCAATTTTTATGGTAATATTTGTAGATTCAAATGGTCAATCACTTGCTGCAGACGTATAGTTGGTTATCCAACATGATTTTATTGACTTGTGAAACTCTTTGTATTTTACAGCAAGGAACGAAACGAATGCCAGGTACAGCTATTACAAAATCTGTTGTTGCTAATGAACCTGGTGGTAGGAAGAGGGAGGAGATCTTTGTTGATGTGATTGAGAAAATAAGTGTCACATTCAATTCCAGTGTGAGTATGTAGGTTTTTGTCATATGGTTCTGTCTTTCTTCCCTTTTTATTGCTGCAAAATTTTGAAGCTTTGTGATATGAATTGTATTGTTTAAAACAGGGATATATACTTACTAGTGAGATTGATGGTACCATTCAAATGAAGAGTTATCTTACCGGTAACCCAGAGATTCGAGTTGCTCTCAATGAGGACTTGAGTATAGGAACAAGTGGTAGGTTAATTTATCTATGTTATATTTTGTTCCCTTCGAAAGTTGAAATGCATTAAGTGATGTGTATGATTTTGTTACCATGATTTTTCTGGTTGTTTTCTGACTTATATGATTGATTATCAAATACTATGTAGGGTACTTTGTTGTAATTCTCTACTCTATTATATATTGAAATTCTTGACATATGAAAAGCATTCTATATTTATCGTCAGTAAGGGGATATTTTTAGTCAAGTTTAGTTGTCTGAAGTGTTGATATCAGTTTTTTTTGTGTATCCTTCCTTCTTTCCTGATCTCATTCCTATCATCTTTAACAGATTACAGAGGTTCTGGTGCTGTGATATTAGATGATTGTAACTTCCACGAGTCTGTACACCTTGATAGTTTCGATATTGATCGAACTTTATCTTTGGTAAGTGTGTATTAGATAAGCTTAGCTATATAAAATAATACAATAGCATAGTATACTTTTAACTCCCATGAGGCCATGACTAATTTCTGTGCAATTGTTTGATAGGTACCACCGGATGGTGAATTTCCTGTTATGAATTATCGTATAACTCAAGCATTTAAGCCACCCTTCCGTATTAATGCATTGATTGAAGAAACAGGACCACTCAAGGTGATTTTTTCCTCCCTCTAATTTTCTAAATCTCATTTTAATTCATTCTGACAATCTGTTATATTTTCATAGGCTGAAGTGACCATTAAAGTGCGAGCTGAATTCAACTCAAGCATCAATGCTAATACTGTTCTCGTACAGATGCCACTTCCTACATTTACAGCACGGTATTTAAATTTTCTTTTTTGATCAACGTAAACATTATTTTAGTCATAATTGACAGCTTGCTGGTCAGTCTGTTTGATAAACAGCCAGGGTTTAGATTTCTAGAGCCTAAATATTGCTGATTGGAAGGGGAGTGAGAGTGCTTATTAGCTCAAGTGGGAAAGAGGAGAGTGTCTGCTAGTGCTGGCACATACTCCACTATGGTAGTCACTAGTCAATGCTTCACTACAGATTTGGTATATGCATGCAAGAGAAAGGTGGGGGATAGAAAAAGTAGAGTGCTTGTGAGCGCTAGTGATAACTGTACTATGCTAGTCAATGTCCCACCTTTGATTTGCTGATACTGAATGTTGGCATCATACCTCAGAACTAAAAACATTCAACATGCTGAATGGATGGGGAAAATGAGAGTGTGCTTGCTAGCACTGGTGCCAACTCCACTGTGTGAGAGAGAGGGATAGCGATAGAGGGGAGAGAGTCTACCTTGTTTTATTATCTTTTGTGTGTTTTTTTAATTTGTTAGACAAACCAGGAAGGACTAAAGAGTAAAGACCAATTCTGTAACATGGTTAAAGTCCCATCTTGAATACTTATTCTTGTATATTTCATCTTGTTAGCTAATTTATTTCCAATTTTGTAGTGTTAATTTTGAGTTAGAACCTGGAGTGGTTGGACACACAACTGATTTTAAGGAAGCAAACAAAAGACTGGAATGGGGACTAAAAAAGGTAAACTTGATCTTTTGGTTTATATATTTTAAACACTGATTCAGTTGATGTTCATAGAGAACTTTCTGTTAGCATGTTACTATTAGATGATAATTATCAAGGGTCCATTCTTTTACAGGTTGTTGGTGGATCTGAGCATACTTTACGTGCAAAGCTGACGTTTTCACAGGAGTTGCATGGTATATACAATACAGTTCAGTTTTGGCCGAATGTATAGATGTATTCTTCACAGTATTGAATTAACATGTTTGTAATGAATACAGGAAATATCATGAAAGAAGCAGGACCTCTTAGCATGACATTCACTATACCTATGTACAATTCTTCAAGGCTTCAGGTAAAATGCCAAGTATTTTATTTAAGCAGTTTCTTTTAGATTTATCAAATAAAGCTATATATGGTTTGTATTGGACTTCTCTATGACTATTAATTGCAATATGCACTAGATCTTTCTCGTGATATAGTGCCATGATTATACCGTTTATATAGAAATTAAACCTTAGCTTTCTTGAAGCTTGAGTTACTAGAGGCTAAAATTTATTGTCTATCTCTTCATGAGTTGAGATAGAAATTCAACTTTTGTTGTACTCATCTTGAATAGTTCTAAGATGATTTTTGTTGGTGCAGGTGAAGTACTTGCAAATTGCAAAGAAGTCCAAGACTCATAATCCTTATCGATGGGTTAGATATGTAACCCAAGCAAACTCATATGTTGCCCGGTTGTAATCCCATTATCTGCAAAAATCCAAATTCTGATAATACTTGTTTTCCATCTAATGGATGTTCATGTGTCCTGAATAAATCTTGGAAAATTACATGTAGTGTTTTTACTTTTTAGTAATTTAAAATTGACATCTTAACTTGCACTTCGTAATTAAATTTGTGACTAGGCTTATTTTTGTTTGATTTATAAGAGAAAACTAAACCAAATCAAACTGAACAGCAAACACAGTTGCGAACTGCAATAATTTCACATGAACCAAACTAAACTGGTTGCGTGGCTCGGTGCACTATGAAACCATTCAAACCAAACACAGTTTGAGAAAACTTAACCAAACTGCAATAATTTCACACGAACCAAACCAAACTGGTTTCATGGTTCGGTGCACTATGAAACCATTCAAACTACAGACACTGAATAAGCAGTTTATGTTGGAGCGGAAGACGGAATATCTGAGACCTGATGACAAAATCCAACAGTAACGTCTTAAAATATTATCTGAAAAAATTATTTTATAGACGCAAGAAACATTATAAAATCAATTGAAATTCTGAGTAGAATCCTATTCTGTTTCCCCTAGCCTTACATGTCTATAGTCAACAAGGAAGAAGTGAGAGTAAAGCTAAAAGTTGTAGTCATGCTCTTCAACTTGAAATTGTTATTATTAAGCAAAAATAAGGTGCGAAAACTGTAGAAGCGTACGAAATATTCGTAGGGAATATGATTATGATTAAGCCCATTATAGGATTGTGTTCACTCACAGACACAATCTCATTCAAAATATCTTTTCAAAGCAAAAGCTGTGAAGGATTGGACTTTTTTGTCTTTTTCTATGGGAGGCACATACATAAAGAGAATGTTCATTGTTCATGTGCTTCAGTGCATGTGTTGTTTAACTATATTTGCATTAGTAACTTTTATTTTAATAGTAGGCATCACATCTAATCATACATGACAATCAGGTAAAATTATTGGACAATGAAGATATGAATAATAAGTTGATTTGATTTACGTGCGGAAATAATCTTTGCAGAATCATATTCATCGAGTAAAGGTTGAATTAATCTTTTGTAGAACTAACTCTAGTCATTATCCACTTCTTGTTCAGTTCGACAGATGTCTTAAAGAAATGATAGTTTAGTGATTAGAATTTCACTTTTAAAGTGGATAAGCTGTGTGTCTAGGAAAATGTCATGTCTCTGTTAATTGAACTATGCTCACAACGATATCAACATAGACTAAATGTTGATGTCTTTAGTGGGATGTATTAATAATATTTTCGAAGGATGTAATGCTTATGTAATGATGATTGATGAGTGTTTAAGTTGAAAATGTAGATCCAAACATAACACACGCTTAGAAGAGATCAAATCTAAGATTAAAGAAAAGAGAAAAGTAATTAATGGTTAGGGGTAGCTTACTATTCTGATGGTAGCTACTATACCTTAGTGGCTATGGCATTTGGTATATTGTGGAAAATAAAAGTGCAATCATCCATTGCCTATTATTTCCTAATTCGTACAAAAAATGATTCCAATTCACAGTATCATATCAAACAATGATGTGATTGTGATCTTTCCATTTAACAAAGTGCCTGTCACCACTTCATGCATTGTATCATAACTCTTCTAGTCTCTATCTACAATTCACTCTATGTGTTATTTTCACAACAAATTAGACAAATGCTTAACGAATATAGAACCAAATATGTAGCATCTATATCGAGATTTAAGTAATGTATATGTCATTAGTATGATACTTTGTCGTTTATCGATAACTAATTTCCGTTGAAGAATATATGGAGTATAAAAGATAGGTTCTCCCCTTTTAAGTTCGAACCCAATCCGCAAGAATCGGAAATCTTGTTTAAGTGACCTAAAATCCATACCACTTAGATCAACACTTTACTAATGGAAAAAAAATGACAAATTTTATTTTGCTAAATTCTTTAATTTACCTAAAATAGTATTTTATTTCATTGTTCTTTTTTATTTTTGACAAATTTAATTTTGGTAAGTGCCATATCGTACGTCACTAACTCAGCACCCGTCCGTCGGTACCCTATAATATTGATCCTTTATGCGCATGCGACAATAGTGATACTAATATATTAGTATTTTTTTTTTAAGTAATGCTATGTCTTATCATCATTGCATCTTCATATTTTAGATAAGAAAATATCTCACGTGAATCTCTCTAATTACACTTCACATCTTCATATTTTTCACTTTGGCATGCGTGAGTTTTACACCTAAATTCTTTGAAACCAATAAACAAAAATCTCACGCGGATTACATAAATGTTTTTTTGGAACAACCAATAACAAAAGAGAAATACTGAATAAATACAAAGAGTGAATATACGGTGTTTAGACTTTCCGACATCAACATTGTGTGTATATGCATGTGTTGGTAAGTGTGAGTAAAAGTCTCGCATTATTTAGATAAGTGGAGGTTGAACACTTTATAAGTGAGAGGACCCCCATAAACCTAATGTCATAAGGTTTTGGGTTAAAATGACGTCCAGCTCACTTGTAGAGTTGTTCTTAAGTATAATGTGGATGATCTTCCGACTGCCCTCTCGTGACCCAACATCATGTTCTCCCTCCTCGAATCTCTTTGATTCCGACGTCAACACACATTCAAATTCTATATATCTTATATACATGTGTTTAAATAACACAATGAATTATGATCTATGGTGGATAAATATTTAAAAATAGTTTGAATCTCTAGGCCACTCTACTTAAGTACTAGTTCATAGTATTACTCATTGGCACAATTGAGACAATGATTTAAGAGA